>CM062809.1:64685271-65386359 GCA_031772625.1 Pinus tabuliformis
TAGGAATAAGTGATGAGGACATTGTTTTTTAACCCCAGATGAACATGAACTGCATATGCTACAACAACTACAAATACAGTCTAGGGAATCATTTGATTACAAATAGGGACATGATTCTGCCATTTTTGAAGTTCATAAACAGTGTAATCTAAGAAGCAAAAAGAATGTTAATATCCCTGACCAAACCAAGAAAATAGTACAAAATCAACCTAAGAAAATAAAAGAAGCCCCTGTTTCAAAGATCCTCCAAATTTTCCATTTTTAGAACCCAAATCCTTCTAGCCCCACAATTGTAGATATAATGTTTGATCAATCATCTACTTTGATTCCACCTGTTAGCACCTAAATCTGCCTCAGGCTGAAGGAAGGCAAAAATTAGGGTAACCACAAACCATGCTCAATCTAGTAGCTAGCCCTACCAGAGCAGGAGAGGGCTCTCTCCGAGTCACGCTCAGTGAATAGATAATCCAAAACGGTATGAGATGACTTACAATGAAATATTTACCTTAGGCTAGTAAGCGAATAGGGATTCTAGAAACAATTTTATGAATGACTGAGCTTCTGGGATGTTATGGGACTGGCGCTCAGCAAAGAACAGAGAATTTAATACAAAGGCACAGATTATTCTGTGAGGTAAGGTAGGTGAAAAATGTAAAAATCTAGTTTTAGGTACCGCAGCATGAATAGATTGCTGAAGAAAGTGAAAAGGGCATAGTGACATGAATCCTTTTCAACAGAAGAATAACACTAAACATGAAATTTTCCACAGGCAGAGCAATAAAATTGAATTCTACCTAATCTCACTCAGAAAATTTCACTGGAAATGAACATGAATCGAATTATGAATCATAACGAAATACATATGAAAACATAAGAGGCACATTTTTTACACTCACAACCACAAGAATCTCATGAAACAGAGCCGCTGCCTTTCATTAATTCTCTATCAAAAATACACAGCGAAGAAACAAAGTTTCTTTCCCACAGTCTCCCAGAAGTTACAAGCCAACCAACCCTTTGAAAATAGCTTGCATGCAATATATAGAATGCATGAGGAAGAGATAAAACGCCCAAGGGTTGGTAATTTACTCGAATCATTACAAAATGGAGATGGAGAGCCAACCATCAGCTACAGGTGCAGCGCTGCAAACATGACATTTGGCTTTGGGTGACCACTTGCCTTCCTTCGCCACTTGGATAGAAGCCAATCTGGAGAAAAACTCTTTAAATGCCACCTTTGGTGCCAAAAAACCAAAGTTTAGATGACCGGGCCCACTTGGAGAAGTCGCAAACCAAAATTTCGCGAAACGGAAGAAAATTGGCAATTTTTCCTCTGTGCGTCGCGCCATTTTCTCTGTTCATTGCGCTACTTTGGGGCCTGTTTTGGGGAACTTTTAGGTGTCCAAAATGTGCCCAAGTGGGCTTGTTGGAAAGCCTGTCCTGTCTACATTCTAACCCCACTAGAATTTTCAAATTTGGTGCTCATTTTCCCCTCCAAATATTCATTCTCCCAATACTACTCTCTGTGTGTCAAAAAAGTGGCAGAGAGGCCATTTTTGGGTGTTTTTTACCTTTAAGAGACCCAGACCTTGCCCAAATCTCTTGCCCGGACACCAGTAGTAATAATTTTTGATGATGAATCCAAATATGCAAGTCGTTTCTCAATTGGAGCCCTAGAATTTTAGCGTCGCGCCACAGGGAGAAAATCCCTGTTTTTTGCCCAACAAATTTCCATGTGACCAAAATTTGCCCAAATTTTTTGAAATTTGGGATGGAAATTCTCTATGGGGTACCATGTTGAGCCAAGGAAGCCTCAGCCAAGATTCTAAGCCTATCTTTCTCTTTTTCCTCTTTTGCCTCTTTTGCCCTCCTTGTTGCTTTCCTCAATTTTTCTTTTAAGCTCTTTATTCGAGCCTTGGTGCTCATGTTTCGTGCCCTGTAATGAAATGCCATGTGTCTCAATAGAGCAAGGTCTTTGTTGGCTTTGTCCAGCAGCCACTCCAATTGCATGTTCCTGATCTCGAGATAGGCCTCTCGATCTTCATTAATCACCTGCTCTAGTGATGTGGGCTGAACTCTTCTCCTTTGAGCAGCTTGGCGATGCTCACGGATGTTCTACAGCTCCATGATCGTCTGTTGGTCCTCATTTGTTGGTTCTACATCTGTCCCATCATCTTGGAGGAGAAAAAACTCAGTCTCTCGCTCACCTGATGGCCCTTCCTCCTGCACTGGCTCCTTGCCCTTACCTTGCTCCTGTGATGCTGATGTCGGAAGCGAGGCCCCTTCCACCCCGGGTGGAGATAACACTTGCTTTGCAGCTGCAAATAAAGGTCTACTACCTTTCTGATAGGTGAGGTACACTGGCATAGTGGCAGTCTCATGTCGCTCATACTAATGAGATGGGCCCCCTTCCTCATGCTCTGCCTTGAAACCACCTGTGGAGTGCTGAAGAAGTCACGAGAGATGAAGTCCTCCCAAGCAATACCCTTCAATCCCAACTGATGGTCTACCAAAATCTGGATAAGGGAAAAGTGATACACACTATTGAGCTTCTGTCGAGGGGTCTTGTGCTGCACGAAATTTCTCATCCTCTCTATGTTCCCGCAAATGAAAAATGGGAGGTTCATCATCTGCACCCTGGTAAAGTGCATGAGCAACCTGATGTGATAGGCATAGAGGCGAGAAAACCTCCCCTCGCAACTGAAGTACTTCATGATCAATTTCATGAGCGGGGCATACTCATCTTTCAGAAATATGAACGGAAAAAGTCTCGTGAGGTGGATCAAACAACTGTCTTTGATGTAAGGCTCATAATGATGCCTCTCCACCTTTTTCTTTTTATGCCACTGCTCTCCAATGTTGGGTATGCATGTTGCCACTGATATGGTCTCGGGTGTCAATGTGAAAGTGACCCCAGCCAAGATGGACTGTCCTCCATGTAGTTGAAGTGCAAAAAGTCAGGCCAACTCATGATGAACTCTGACATTTGCCACCCTCTAGCAAAATTCAAAACATGCTAAGTGCTGGAAACAAGACATAGCAAGAGGGCATGCCTGCAACTCGGTGAGTATGTTTGTCTCATCTCTAAGATGTCTGCCACTCCAATGATGTCTCCTTTGGGCCCTTTCTCCCGAAGCTATGTCACTATGGGTCTCCTCCTCATACTTTGATGAAACTTCTGATGCCATTACTGTTGTTTGTACCCTGAATTTTATGCTGCCCTTGAATTCCAATGAAGCTGGTAGTTGCCCTGAAAATCTGCCACCAAGGGGACAATAAAATAGGGAGTATTAGGAGGGGAATGATGAAATAGGGATAGGGGTTTAAAGGGATAGATTTATCATGGATTTGGGAGTAGTTTGGGTATAGGGTTGATGGGGTAGGGTTTGAAATATATTGGCAACTTTGTCACTGTAGCATAAACCCTAAGATCAATGATTTCTTTGTTTCCCTTTTGTTTGCTTTACAAAACTTTTTTGAATTTGATTCCTACCCCTACAATCATGCTATCCCTTTCAATTTTGGTGCAAGGATGGATGTAGGTGGCCTACCCTTCAAAATTGGTGAGCATCCACAAGTTTTTAGGCAGAAGGGATAGTTTTTGGGCCTTGTATTTCGGTGCGCTGTGCACTCTGCCCAGTGTGCCGCATGCCGGGTATGCGCCACGCCAGTGTTATGTTTACACAGTGGGCGGGCCCTGTGTGCACCATGCACCATGAGTGCGCTGCGCTCTTTAGTGTGTGCACCGCGCACTATGAAAACACCCGAATTTCTTCCTAATTGTTTTGACTCTTTAACCCTTTGACCATGCACCCTCTTCCACAGCTTGGCTTGCACAATGAGCTGATTTCGTGGTGACCTTGAGTTGACCAAATAGTGGGGGAATAGGGAGAGGGTTTGGTAGTGACTTAGGGCAGGGGTTTAGGAAAAATGACAAGGAAGGATGGGGGAAAATGATAGGTGAGGGGAATAAGTGAATGGAGTGAAACCTTGGCAATATCAACACAAATTTGCAAACCCATCCATCGTTTTCTTGGTAAGTTTCACATGGTTGACATTATGTGTTTTGGGTGACCTTCAAACCTCTTCACAAAACCATATCCTTCACAAAACTTGATGATCAGGTGATGTCATAAGGCTTACCTCTCAATTTGATATCCTTCCCTGAAGTTTGAAGTGGTTTGGCACCGTTTCTTGGTCGATGGACTGTGTGTGCCATGCGAAATTCCCAGTGCACTGCACGCCTTGTATGCGCCGCACCTATGCAATATTTCAATGGTGGGCTAGCTGTGTGTGCGCCGCTCCCCTGGTTATATGCGCTGCGCGCTCCCAAAACATGCCTCCAATCACTCAAACTCTCCAATCTCACCCTCACGCCTTTGAAATGCTTTCTGCAAGTCTTGCAAGAGCACAATGTTTTTGATTTGGGTCAAAACATGTATTTATAGCCTTGGAGGAGATGGGTTTGATTTTTGTCTCTTTAAAAAACCCATTTTCTAATGTTGAGTTTTGCACTTTTTCATTGACCTTTAGACACACTGATTTTCACTTTCCCTTTGACATTTTGGCTCAAATGATGAAATTTTCGCCCCCTCTTTGCAGAGACTGTACGACAAAGCATTGGGCCATGTAAATCATAACTGCATCTGAAAAGTCAACTAGTGATTTTTTGGAAAATTTTGTCATAATTGACCTTGTTTGAATTTTCTTCAAAACAGAGTTTTGAAGAATAGTCGAAGTTTCTTCAGGTGATGATGAAGCTTTCTGAACCATAGCTGTGTTAGGCCTCCCTCTGGCCTGCATGGCTTGTTCTAGACATGTTTTCAAAGACCAAATTGATGAATTCCTAGACCCAAACATAAACAATGACTTTGTCCTGTAAAGGACCAGACCTAGACTGTCATGAGATTCAGTGATTATGGACAAAGACCTAAGCCAGCAGGGGCGAGACATGAGGGAAAATGATTAGCATGACTTTGTCTATCAGATCATGGCATGTCCCTAGCGAAATGCAGTTGAGTGAATGGAGCGGGACACCTAAAATTGAAATGCACAAAGAGTTTTGATCTCTGACAAAGGGCTGACCAGACCGACCCTAACATTGGCTCCAATGGGGGATGGTAGCTCCTTGGAGGTGCCAAGAATAGCAGATCTCTAGAAGAGCTAGACAGTGCCTTTTGTCCATTGGGTATGGAGTCATCATATCGATAAACAGCACAGGACTCTGACTTATTTATGAAACTGAAAGAACCAAGAAATTGGCTCTACTTAACATTGAAATAACTCAAAAACTAACTTTACAGACTGAAACCAAACTGAAATAAAAATGGTATTTACAATGACAGTGGAAGCAGCGTTAATAGATCAGCAATGATACCACTTGAACAACTGACCATTGATAGGCCATCCAAGACAATCTTCCCCTTTCATTTCCTTCAGAAGAAAGGCATTTTGACTCCTATATGCTGCAATTTTGAAAGGACCTTTCCAAAGATTTTTGAACTTTCCGTGCTTGCCTTTCTATTCATTCCTTGCATCCCACTTCAACACCACATCATCCAACTGAAATTTATCTGCTTTTACTTTTCTGTCATAGATTTTCTTTATCTTCTCCTGCAACTTGGATGTGTTCTTGAAAACTTCTTCTCTTGTTTGCTGCAAGTGGATCATTTGATTCAGCCTTCTCTGCATGGGATCTTCTTCACTGTCAGCCTCCTGAAGAAATCTGACCACCGGGGCAACAAGAGAGGTAGGGAATACTGTGTCAACTCCATAAACAAGCTCAAACAGTGACATACCAATAGACTTTTTCTGACTGATCCGATTTGCCCAAAGCGCATGGACCAACCCCTTGTTCCAGCAGCTTCTTAATGATGTTGACCAAAGATTTATTCAAAGATTCTGCCAATCCATTTCCTTGTGGATGACAGGCAGTTGAATGACCCAAAATTATGTGATATTTATTACAAAATTCTACCATCCTTTTCGATTTGAAAGCTGCTGCATTATTAGTGATTAATTTGTTTGGACAACCAAAGCGAGACAAGATTTTATTTTCGAGAAATGAAATGATTACCGTGTCTGTGGCTTGTCTGGTAGGGGCTGCCTCAATCCATTTTGTGAAATAGTCCATCGCTGTAAGGATCCATCTATGCCATGCGGAAGAGGCGGGATGAATTTCCCCAATGAAATCCAACCCCCACTGCTGGAAGGGAGTGCTCACTTCAATAGGCTTAAGTGGCAAAGGCTGTAATTTCTATTTTCCTTCAAAAACCTAACATTTATGACAACGCTTGACCATCTTATGCACATCAGCAAACAAAGTAGGCCAGTAATACCCTGCTCTCAAAATTTTGTTAGCTGTTGACTTCCAAAAAAGATGACCACCACACTCTCCTCCGTGGAAATCCTCCATGACTTTCTTTGCCTCCTCTTCCACCAGACAATTTAACAAAATGCCACCGGGATCTTTCCAATATAGTGCAGAATTCAAAATACAAAACTTGGCAGCCTTCAATTTGAGTGTTCTCGCTTTGTTTCTAGTCATGTCGGGCGGTGGCGATAGATTTTTCAGCGCGTATATTATATTTGAATACCATGGGGACAAAGCAAACATTTCGAATACATGAATTGGTGTTCCTTCCTCATTCTCATCGGACATGGCAGCGATCAGATTTATGTCCAAGGCATGCAAGTTTTATTCAGCCATTAGCTTCGCCAACCCCTGTCCTTTGACCAGCTTTGTAGGATATATTTCCACATCATATTCCAGGAAGGCTGCAATCCATTTGCCTCTTCTCCCTTCCGGATCGGTCTGCACTAAAACATCCTTTACAACAGTATTAGGAACATAGGCCAGAATGTGAGAATGTAGGATATATACCTGGAAATCCTTCAATGCCTTCGCCAATGCCAGGGCTTGCTTCTCAATGATGTTGTACTTTAAAGCTGCATCCCTTATAGCCCTGCTGAAGAATGCAATTGGTCTTTCATGATCCTCTCTCTTCTGTAATAATATCGCTGCCATAGTGTGCTCAGAAGCAAATGAAAACAATATGAAATCCTGAGTGTAGTCCGGGCTGACTAGAACTGGAGCTGAAGAAAGGGCCAATTTGACCAAGTTGAAAGATTTTACAGCCTCCTCTGTCCATTTCACCTGGCTATCCTTCTTAAGCATGTTGGTCATTTCTCTCAAGTGTTCTGCAAGATTAGGCACAAAGCGACACAGAAAATTCATCTTACCATTGAACGATTGTATCTCCTTTTTGTTCCTAGGCTGATCGATTTGCTGAATTGCTTGCACACGTGCTGGGTCTATATGGATGCCATCCTTTGAAATTATGTGCCCAAGTAATTTGCCTTCCTCCATGGCAAACAAACTCTTCTTAGGATTCAGCGATAGACCATATTTCCTGCATTTTTGAAAGACAATTTTTAGGTGATGCATGTGCTCTTCATCAAATTTGGAAAATACAGTCAAATCATCCAAGTACACCACCAAAAACACATCCTTCTCATTTTCAAACACCAAGTCCATTTCCCGCTAAAATGTGGCACCTGCATTCTCTAAACCGAAGGGAATTTTAGCATAGTGAAAGGTTCCCCATGGAGTGGTGAATGTTGTCTTGTCTCTATCATCTTCATGGACGGAAATTTGTTTATATCCAGAATAACCATCAAGTAGTGACATACGAGATGCCCCCACTACTCGCTAAAGTATGTGGTCCATCTTGGGTAGTGGATAGTTGTCCTTCAATGGGACCTTGTTTAGATTTCTGAAATCAATGCATAGGCAAATCTCACTAGTCTTCTTGCGTACAGGCACTAAGTTAGATATCCAATCTGAAAATCTGATAGGCACAATGATACCTGACTTGTACAACCTATTTATCTCCTTTTCGATAGATGGCAGCAACTTTGGATTTATCCTTCTGAGATTTTGTCTAAATGGTTTTTGATTAGGCTTGATAGGTATTGTGTGCTAAATAATATTTGTATCATAGGTCTTTAAATCAGAATAATCCCAAGAAAATACATCTGCAAATGAAGCCATCAAACTGATGTATTTGTCCTTGATCTTTAGTGGTAATGCTTTGGACAATTTTACCAACTTTGGATTGGCAGCTGTACCGATGTTGACTTCTTCTACACCCTTCTCTGTTGGCTGCAATGTTGGCTTGCGGGCTACATCATCCTGATTAAAAAGTTCCTCTAGAGGTATCAAGCCTTTAGGAATGATGTTATTCTTCAGCTGCAATACATCCATTTGATTGATCTGCACTTCATCTGTACCATTCCCTTTGCCTTCATCGTTCTCTACATCAACTAAGGTTTCTTTGAACTTGCCTTTGTTGAGCAGAAAATCCTTAATCTCCTCATCATCTTGAAACACTTGCCAATGTTGTTGATTGTCTGGAATGGTTGGATGATGCTTGACATGGATTTCAAATTTATTGCTGGAGTTCATGGGGACCTTCAAGCAGGTCGCTGCCTTGGCAAGAGCATCAGTAATACTATTTTGTATACGAGGCACACATGTCAAGCTGTATTCTGAAAATAACTTCAAGATGTCTAAAACTACATTACGATAGGCCCGCATCCTAGGACGTTTTGCTTGATACTCACCTGTGACTTGTTTTATTACCACTCGGAGTCGCCATATACCAAAATCCTCTTTGAATTCATCTTTCTAAGAATCTTCAAGCCAGCAATCAGAGCTTCATACTCAGCTTTATTATTTGAACATTTAAAGGCCAACTTGTAAGAGCAAACTCTCACGCTGCTAGGCACTTTGTTTGGGGAGGAGAAAGGACTGCGTACCCAAATTCCAATACCAGCGCCATCATTCCCTACTGCTCCATCGAAATCCATGGTCCACAAGCCTTCTTCCTCCTCTTGTAAGTGCTGGAAATCTGTTTGTCGTGCCTTGTCTGCCTGCTGTCCAGTACTTTCAGCTGATTGCCCAACATTTTCCTGCTTTTCTTATCTTTCTTCTTTCAAAATTTCTCTGAATTTTTCTGTTATTTCCAGTATGTCATCTACCTCTACTATCTGACTATCTATCTCATTTAAACTATCTAAAAACAAAACAAAAGACTCTAAATTTGTATGTACATAATTAATGGGATGATTTATAGGTTTCTCCTTGCTTGTGATCATATATTTGATTTTTTGTTCCCGATATAACTTCCTCATTTGTCCAAACACCGGGATTGTTGCATAGGAGAAATCCAGCTGTAGTGTCCCTTTCAATTTTGCTACCCAAGACCTGGAAAGAAGCATGCCAAACCTTGGAAGAATATCTACTACCACCACATCCATCAGAAGATTTTTCATAGGAAGTTGATCCAAACTCACAACTAAGTCTTTGATGAGCCCTATACACCTTACTCTGCTGGAATCGAATGAATAGAGATCATGATATTGCCGGGTGATGTCTAGACCAAGCTTATCCATGATAGCCTTGGGCATGAGATTGTGAGAAGCTCCGGAATCGAACATGGCATTGTGTAACACAAAATCATGCAATTGTAAACTGATATAGAAGGGTGGCACATCGCTATCAGGAGACTCACCATTCATTGCTGGTCCAAAAATCATTTCAGGCTGATCATCTTCTACATTTACCATGTCGGACATTGGGTCCAAATGCAACATTTTAGAAATCTGTCCTCTATAATTGTTGTTCTTCATTATTTCAGTCAAGGGGATGGATACCTTTAACTTAGAAATCTCATTCTCTAGGCTAAAAGCAGGAGTTTTTCTACCTCTTTGACTGGGATCTCTTTCCTTTCCTTTTATTTTGATGTGGCTGGTTGTTGTTATTGTTCTACTGATTTTTATTTGCTGCTCTCCTGAACAACCGTCTCCTTTCCTTTTCTTTGTGTAGCTGATGAATCATTTTTTGTTGTCTCACTCTCCTTCTTCTTCTGAATTGGTTGGGCTGGCACATATCTATTTCTAAGAGAATACCGCTGTTGTTTTGCAGATAGAGCATTCATATACCCCCTTCGATATTCTTCTGATTCTCCTTCCAACATGATGTCGCTAGCTAGAATAAAATCAGTGTCTTAGTGTGCAGCTGAATTCACTGCACATTCTTCCTCTTCGGTAATGTAAGTAGGCAGCTCATCTGGAGTAAAGAGGCGGTTTTCCTCGCCTATTACATTCCCATCCTCATCTGAAACCGGTCCATGCACAAAATTCTGCTGCAAGGGTGTTTGTACCGGCTGTTGTGTTGTCTGCTCTTGAGTTCGCTCATCTCTCTGTCTTATCCTATATTGTGGCTGTTGCTGACCACAAAAGTTAGGATTCCTAACTTGTGGCTCTAGCTTGTCAAGTTTTACCCTTTCAAGCATCTGCTCTACATTTTTGAGAAGCTGATCCATTGAAGAAGATTCTTCTTTCACAGTGGTTTTATTCTCTGCTTTCGCTCTAGCTCTTTTGGACAACAGATTTGCCTCAACGCTGACCGCAATTTTTTGCATGTCTTCCATTGTAGCCGGTTCTCTCTCTCTTAATTGGTACGCCATGTCAGCATCAAAACCATTTGGAAACTTCATCATTGCTAGTCCCACAGGTGGCTTTAGATGACCTGGAATTTTGTTGTAGACTGTATTAAATCTAACACAATAATCTTGGACCGACTCATGGCATTCCGTTTGATTTGTTCATACTCGGCCAGAATTTGAAGGGGATTCTTTTTCACTTCCCACCGGTTCAAAAATTGTCTTTGTAGTTCAGCCAAGGTAGTGATACTTGCAGTCGTCAAACCTCTGAACCATTTCCTCACATCACCTGCAAATGTCTGTACAAAGAGCCTCATTGCCACGTTCTCTGCATCGATCTCATGAAGTTCATAGAAGTCTGCCATTTTGTCTACATGTTGTTGAGCAGTAATGCTGTTAGGAGTGCCATCAAAAAACGAGATTTTGCTTTGATAATCTGTTGGCTTGTCATCTAGAACTTGGGGCAAAACAAGGGGAGAAAAACGGGTAGCCATCATTCTTGGTGGATTTGGCCTTAGAGGTGTTGGAGGAGTGTGCACAGTTTGCAAGGGGCTTGCAGTTGGGGTTTGGGGCTGTGTTGCAATGTAATTATCAATTAATCTATTAGCTCTTTCTGTTTCAAGGTCTATGAGAAATTGCGGATTGGGGACGGTATAATCAACAGCCCTTCCAGATTTAGACTCAAACAGTCATATCTCAAATCGTTCGTCAAACTCAAGCTCTTCAAGATACTCAAAAATGTCGGGACATGAATGGGATTTGAACATGGGAGTTATGGTGCTTTCTTGATGAAGGAGTCTTGGGATCAAATTGGGGTTTTCGTAAATATGAGGAGGATCTGGGTCTGGATTGGCTCTGGTATATCGCCTCGAAGCCAGCGTGCTATTGAGAAAAATCACAGGACACGACCAACTTACTCAGCCTTTCCAATCCTAAGCTCATCATCCAGAAGCTTAAAATTATTATGAAACAAGGGGATTTGATTTCAACTTAGAGTGTCCCCAGTGGAGTCGCCACTATGTTAGCACCTAAATCTACCTCAGGCTGAAGGAAGGAAAAAATTAGGGTAACCACAAACCACGCTCAGTCTGGTAGCTAGCCCTACCAGAGCAGGAGAGGGCTCTCTCTGAGTCACACTCAGTGAATAGATAATCGAAAACGGTCTAAGATGACTTACAATGAAATATTTACCTTAGGCTAGTAAGTGAATAGGGATTCTCGAAACAATTTTATGAATGACCGAGCTTCTGGGATGTTATGGGACTGGCGCTCAGCAAAGAACAAAGAATTTAATACAAAGGCACAGATTATTCCGTGAGGCAAGGTAGGTGGAAAATGTAACAATTTAGTTTGAGGTACTGTGGCATGAATAGATTGCTGAAGAAAGTGAAAAGGGCATAGTGACATGAATCCTTTTCAACAAAGGAATAACATTGAACATGAAATTTTCCATAGGCAGAGCAATAAAATTGAATTCTACCTAATCTCACTCAGAAAATTTCACTGGAAATGAACATGAATCGAATTATGAAACATAACGAAATACATATGAAAACATAAGAGACACATTTGTTACACTCACAACCACAAGAATCTCATGAAACAGAGCCGTTGCCTTTCATTAATTCTCTGTCAAAAATACACAGTGAAGAAACAAAGTTTCTTTCCCACAGTCTCCCAGAAGTTACAAGCCAACCAACCATTTGCAAATAGCTTGCATACAATATATAGAATGTGTGAGGAAGAGATAGAACACCCAAGGGTTTGGAAGTTACTCGAATCATTACAAAATGGAGATGGAGAGCCAACCATCAGCTACAGGTGCAGCGTTGCAAACATGACATTTAGCTTTGGGTGACCGTTTGCCTTCCTTCACCACATGGATAGAAGCCAATCTGGAGAAAAACTCTTTAAATGTTGCCTTTGGTGCCAAAAAACTGAAGTGTAGATGACCGGCCCACTTGGAGAAGTCGCGAACCGAAATTTCGCGAAACATAAGAAAATTGGCAATTTGTCCTCTGTGCGCCGCGCCATTTTCTCTGTGCATCGCGCTACTTTGGGGCCTGTTTTGGCGCACTTGCAGGTGTTCAAAATGTGCCCAAGTGGGCTTGTTAGAAAGCCTGTCCTCTCTACTTTCTAACCCCACTAGAATTTTCAAATTGGGTGCTCATTTTCCCCTCCAAATCTTCATTCTCCCGAGACTACTTTCTGTGTGTCAAAAATGTGGCAGAGAGGCCATTTTTGGGTGTTTTTTGACCTTTAGGAGACCCAGACCTTGCCCAAATCTCTTGCACGGACACTAATAGTCATAACTTTTGATGTTGAATCCAAATATGCAAGTTGTTTCTCCATTGGAGCCCTAGAATTTTAGCGTCGCATAGGGAGAAAATCCCTGTTTTTTGCCCAAAAAATTTCCCTGTGACCAAAATTTGCCCAAATTTTTTGAAATTTGGGTTGGAAGTTCTCTATGGGGTGCCATGCTGAGCCAAGGAAGCCATAGCCAAGATTCTAAGCCTATCTTGCTCTTTTGCCTCTTTTGCCCTCCTTGTTACTTTCCTCAATTTTGCTTTTAAACTCTTTATTCGGGCCTTGGCGCTCATGTTTCGTGCCCTGTAATGAAATTCCATGTGTCTCAACAGATCAAGGTCTTTGTCGGCTTTGTCCAGCAGCCTCTCCAATTGCATGTTCCTAATCTCGAGATAGGCCTCCCGATCTTCATTGATCGCCCACTCCAGTGATGTGGGCCGAACTCTTCTCCTTTGAGCAGCTTGGCGATGCTCACGGATGTTCTGCAGCTCCATGATCATCTATTGGTCCTCATTTGTTGGTTCTGCATCTGTCTCATCATCCTGGAGGAGAACAAACTCGGTCTCTCGCTCACCTGGTGGCCCTTCCTCCTGCGCTGGCTCCTTGCCGTTACCCTGCTCCTGTGATGCTGATGTCGGAAGCGAGGCCCCTTCCACCCCGGGTGGAGATAATGCTCACTTTGCAGATGCAAATAAAGGTCTACTGCCTTTCTGATAGGTGATGTACACTGGCATAGTGGCAATCTCATGTCGCTCATACTGATGAGATGGGCCCCCTTCCTCATGCTCTACCTCTAAAACCCCCTGTGGAGCGCTGAAGAAGTCAAGGGAGATGAAGTCCTCCCAAGCAATACCCTACAATCCCAACTGATGGTCTACCAAAATCCGGATAAGGGAAAAGTGATACACACTGTTGAGTTGCTGTCGAGGGGTCTTGTGCTGCATCAAATTTCTCATCCTCTCTATGTTCCCGCAAATGAAAAATGGGAGGTTCATCATCCGCACCCTGGTAAAGTGCATGAGCAACCTGATGTGATAGGCATAGAGGCAGGAAAACCTCCCCTCGAAACTGAAGTACTTCATGATCGATTTCATGAGCAAGGCATACTCATCTTTTAGAAATCTGAACGTAAAAACTCTCGTGAGGTGGCTCAAACAGTTGTCTTTGATGTAAGGCTCATAATGATGCCTCTCCACCTTTTTCTTTTTATGCCACTGCTCTATAATGTTGGGTATGCATGTCGCCACCGATATGGTCTCGAGTGTCAATGTGAAAGTGACCCCAGCCAAGATGGATTGTCCTCCATGTAGGTGAAGTTCAAAAAAGTTGGGCCAACTCATGATAAACTCTGACATTTGCCACCCTATGACAAAATTCAAAACATGCTAAGTGCTGGAAACAAGACATAGCAAGAGGGCATGTCTGCAACTCAGTGAGTGTGTTTGGCTCGTCTCTAAGATGTCTGCCACTCCGGTGATGTCTCCTTTGGGCCCTTTCTCCTGAAGCTGTGTCACTATGGGTCTCCTCCTCATACTCTGATGAAATTTCTGATGTCATTACTACTGTTTGTACCCTGAATTTTGTGTTGCCCTTGAATTCCAATGAAGCTGGTAGTTTCTTTGAAAATCTGCCACCAAGGGGACAATAAAATAGGGAGTATTAGGAGGGGAATGATGAAATACGGATAGGGGTTTAAAGGGAGAGATTTATCATGGATTTGGGAGTAGTTTGGGTATAGGGTGTATGGGGTAGGGTTTGAAATATATTGGCAGCTTTGTCACTGTAGCATAAACCCTAGGATCAATGATTTCTTTGTTTCCCTTTTGTTTGCTTTACAAAATTTTTTTGCATTTGATTCCTACCCCTACAATCATGCTATCCCTTTCAATTTTGGTCCAAGGATGGATGTAGGTGGCCTACCGGTCAAAATTGGTGAGCATCCACAAGTTTTTAGGAAGACGGGATACTTTCTGGGCCTTGTATTTCTGTGCGCCGCGCGCTCTGCCCAGTGCGCCACGCGCCGGGTATGCGTCACGCCAGTGTTATGTTTACACAGTGGGTGGGCCCTGTGTACGTCGTGCACCGTGAGTGTGCCGTGCTCTTTGGTGTGTGCGCCGCGAACTCTGAAAACACCCGAATTTCTTCCTAATTGTTTTGACTCTTTAACCCTTTGACCATGCACCCTCTTCCACAACTTGGCTTGCACAATGAGCTGATTTCGTGGTGACTTTGAGTTGACCAAATAGTGGGGGAATAGGGAGAGGGTTTGGAACAATGTAAACTTTGAAACGGGATCTGATACTGTTACCCGTTTCGTAGAGATAGAAAAAAAGTGACCTAATTTTGAAAAGGGGTGATGCAAAACGAACATGTTTTTTTTAGAGCATAGTTTTTGGCACTTTAATTTTTTTATGTACATTACGTTTTAGAATCGTTTTAGAATGGTAGTGATTTTCATGCTGAATTAAAAAAGTGAGTATTCTGCATCATCCCCTTTTTTAAAAGACCTGTGTTTTGGCTTTAAATTTTCTAATGTATAAAATGTAAATAATTATTTTGTAAATTTGATCATTTTTGAAGTGGTCGTTTTCTTCACATTTTCTTGTTTTTTATTTTAATTTTAACTTCTTTTTTTAGTGAGGTTTTTATTGTTTTGCATTTTTAAATTAGGAGGTCGATATTTAGAATTTTCGATATTCTACATATTTATACATCCTTAATTAATTTCTCAATCCACATGAAATAATTGTTTTTAAAAAACAATATTTTTTAACAATGGACATAAAAATAACCATTTTTAACATAAATATAACTAAAAAACTATATGTTTTGATAATTTTTTGCTAGAATTACCATGTCAAAATCACAATTTTTATATGATAATTTTAACTAAAAATGGTTAAATAATAGCTTTTTTTATGAATTTCATGTCAAAAAAATAATAATAATCATTTTTTTTTCAAAAAATAATGATTAACTTAAAAATCAATGCGAAAATCACATATTACAAATATTGAACGTATAACAACCATAATTGAGTGTTTATTCTTCTCATAAAATGTCAAATTCAAAACATTGCAAAGCTTGATTTACAAGCATAACTTAAATTTAATCAACAATGTCACGTAATCCAAACTCTTCGTCCTCTAGAGTTTCATCATTGTCTTCTTCCACAATATTTTCTGTTTCCTTTTGCTCACTTTCCTCTTCTAATGGGTCTTTGATGTCTGCGAATCTCCCAATGTATGTCTTTCCAAACATTCCATGTAATGGTGGTTGGGGTTCCTTTGCCTTTTTTGCCACACGTGATTCACTAAAGTCCCCTTTATTCAACCCAATTTATTGCATTGCATCTGAAAGAAATTGAAGAACATTAATTCTTTGCTGAATGAAATTGCACTGTACTGGATCTTTTTCAATTGCAATGCAATTTATTCCTTTTTGAAGGCAACATTCTAGCGTTGTACCTAATTATCAAGCACAAAAGAAATAATGAACTAAATTAGTACAATGACATATTAATTAAAAAATAACATATTGAAATTCAATTCCATATAATAAAACTTACCTGAGCCAGAAAATAAATCCAGAACCCAATCTCCTTCATCTGAACAAATGTCTATAAGATAGTTAACCAATAATTGTGGTTTTTTTATAAATGTTAACTATCTCTCATTTTTCTTTTGATTCTGGGAATCAACCAGCCACCAACCGGGCGGGCGACTAGTGGCTGGGTGATTCCCACCAGCCGGGTGGGCGGCTGGTGGCTGGTTCATTCCTGGAATCACCCAGCCACCAGCAGGGCGGGCGGCTGGTGGCTGGGTGATTCCGGGAATCAACCAGCCACCAGCCGGGCGGGCGGCTGGTGGCTGGGTGATTCTGGAAATCAACCAGCCACCAGCTGGGTGGAATCAACCAGCCACCAGCCGGGCGGGCGGGTGGTTGATTCCGAGAATCAACTAGGTTGGTGGCTGGTTGATTCCCGGAATTAACCAGCCACCAGCCGACTGCCCGGCTGGTGGCTGGTTAATTCCGGGAATCAACCAGCCACCAACCGGCCGCCCGGCTGGTGACTGGGCTGGCTGGTTGCTGGTTGATTCCCGAAATCAACCAGCCACCAGCTGGGCAGTCAGTTAGTGGCTGGTTGATTCTCGAAATCAACCAGCCATTAGCCGCTTGCCCTGATGGTGGCTGGTTGATTCCTGGGCGCGGCTGGTGGCTGGGTGATTCCGAGAATCAACCAGCCACCAGCTGGGCAGGCGGCTGGTGGCTGGTTGATTCCGAGAATCAAGCAGCCACCAGCTAGGTGGGCGGTTGGTGGCTAGTTGATTTCAGGAATCAACCAGCCACCCGCCCGCCTGTAATCACCCAGCCACCAGCCACCAACTAGGTCGGGCGAGCGGCTGGTGATTGGTTGATTCCGGGAATCAACCAGCCACCAGCCGCCTGCCTGGCTTCCCGACCGGGCGCCTGGCTGGTGGCTGGTTGAATCCCGGGAGGCCGGCTGGTGGCTGGTTGATTCCCGGCCGGCTGCTAGCTGGTTCATTCCCGGGAATCAACCACCCACCACCCACCCGCCCGGCTGGTTGATTCTCGGAATCACCCAGCCACCAGCCGATCGCTCGGCTGGTGTCTCGGCTGGTGGCTGGGTGATTCCGGGAATCAACCAGCCACCATCCGAGGAATCAACTAGCGACCAGTCAGGCGGCTAGCTGGTGGCTGGTTGATTCTCGGAATCAACCAGCCACCAGCCAGGCGGCCAGCTGGTGGTTGCTTTATTCGGGAATCAACCAGCCACTAGTCGGGCGGCCAGCTGGTGGCTGGTTGATTCGCAGAGTCAACCAGCCACTAGCCGGACGGCCAGCTGGTGGATGGTTGATTCCCGGAATCAACCAGCCACCAGCTGGGCGGTCGGCTGGTGGCTGGTTGATTCCCGAAATCACCCCCAGCTGGTGGCTAGTTGATTTCTAGCTGGTTGATTCCTGGGATCACTCAACCACCAGTCGGGCAAGCGGCTAGTGTCTGGTTGATTCTAGGAATCAACCAGCCACCAGCCGCCCGCCCAGTTCGTGGCTGGGTGATTCTGAGAATCAACCAGCTGCCCACCCGGCTGGTGGCTGGGTGATTCCAAGAATCACCTAGCCACCAGCCAAGCGGCCAGCTGGTGGCTGGTTGTTTACCAGAATCAACCAGCCACTAGCCGCCCGCCCGTCTTGTGGCTGGCTTGTGGCTAGTTGATTCCCGGCCGGCTGCTGGCTGGTTGATTCTCGCAAATCAACAACCCACCAGCCGGGGAACCAACTAGCGACCAGCCAGCGCCGAGCGACCGGCCGGTGGCTGGTTGACTCACGGAATCAACCAGCCACCAGCCAGGTGGCCAGCTGGCGACTGCTTTATTTGGGAATCAACCAGCCACCAGCCGGGCGGCCAGCTGGTGGCTAGTTGATTCCCAGAGTCAACCAGCGATCAGATGACTGGTTAGTGGCTGGTTGATTCTGGGAATCAACCAGCCACCAGTTGGGCGGCCGACTGGTTGATTCCCGGAATCACCCAGCCACTAGATGGCTGGCCAGCTAGTGGCTGGGTGATTCCGGGAATCAACCAGCTATCAGCTGGGCGGCCAGCTGGTGGCTGGTTGATTCCCGAAATCAACCAGCCACTAGCCGGTCGGCCAGCTAGTGGTTGGGTGATTCTGGGAATCAACCAGCCACCAGCCGAGCGGAGCCACCAACCGGGCGGGCGGCTGGTGGCAGGTTGATTCTTGGAATCAACCAGCCACTAGCCGCCCGCTCGGCTGGTGGCAGGTTGATTCTTGGAATCAACCAGCCACCAGCCGCCCGCTCGGCTGGTGGCTGGGTGATTTCGGGAATCAACCATCCACCAGCCACCCGACTGGTGGCTGGTTGATTCCCGGAATCACCCAGCCACCAGTCGAGCAGGTGGCTGGTGGATGGTTGATTCCCAGAATCAACCAACCACCACCCACCTACCCGGTTGGTGGCTGGGTGATTCCGGGAATCAAACAGGCACCAAGTGGGCGGGCGGCTAGTGGCTGGTTGATTCTGGGAATGGCTGGTTGAATCAACCATCCACCAGCCGCCCGCTCGGCTGGTGGCTGGTTAATTCCCGACTGGCTGGTGGCTGGTTGATTCCGGGAATCAACCAGCCAGCCAGAATCAACTAGCCACCACCCGGAATCACCCAGCCGGCCGCCCGGCCGGTCGCTGGTTGATTCCCGGAATCACCCAGCCACCAGCTAGCCGCCCAGCTTGTGGCTGGTTGATTCACGGAATCACCCAGCAACCAGCCGACCGAGAATCAACCAACCACCAACCAGGCGGAGCCACCAATCGGGCGGGCGGCTGGTGGCTGGGTGATTCCCGGAGGCTGGGTGATTCCTGGAATCAACCAACCACCAGCCGCCCTCCCGGTTGGTGGCTAGGTGATTCCCGGAATCAACCAGCCACCACCCGCTCGCTCGGCTAGTGGCTGGGTGATTCCGGGAATCAACCAGCCACTAGGCTCCCGCCCGGCTAGTGGCTGGGTGATTCTGGGAATCAGCCAACCACCAGTCCCCTGCCCGGCTGTTGGCTGGGTGATTCCTAGAATCACCCAGCAACCAACCGGGCGGAGGGAATCACCCAGCCACTAGCCAGGTACGTGGGTGGACCGCCGAGGTGGTGCGGCCTTGGTTGGTGCCACCCCAGTGGCCCACCCGCCCGCTCGGCTGGTGGCTGGGTGATTCCAGCCGCCTGGGTGATTCCCGGAATCACCCAGCCACCAGTCAGGTGGGCACGGGCGGCTGGCGCCTGGGCGATTCCCAAAATCACCCAGCCACCAACCAGCCGGGCAGGGGGGTGGTGCGAATCACCCAGCCACCAGCCGGCCGGGTGGGCGGGCCGCCTGGGTGGCCCGCCCTGGGCTGGCGCCACCCCGTTGGCCCGCCCGCCCACCCGGCTAGTTGCTCGGCGATTCTAGGAATCAACCAACCACCAGCTGTCCTTTCGGCTGGTGGCTGGGTGATTCCCGGAATCAACCAACCACCAGCTGCCCGCCCAGCTAGTTGCTAGGTGATTCCAGGAATCAACCAGCCACTAGGCGCCCGCCCGGCTGGTGGCTGGGGTGATTCCGGGAATCAACCAGCCACCAGCCGGGCGGGCGGCTGGTGACTGGTTGATTCCGGGAATCAACCAGAATCAACCAGCCACCAGCCAGCCAACCAGCCACCAGCCGCCCGCCCGGCTGTAATCACCCAGCCCTGCTCTGCTGGTGGTTGGGTCATTCCGGGAATCCCCTAGCCACTAGCCGAGCCGGGCGGGTGGCTGGTGGCTGGTTGATTCCCTGTGGCCGGCTGGTGGCTGGTTGATTCCTGGCCGGCTGGTGGCTAGTTGATTCCCGGGAATCAACCGCCCACCAGCCGCCCACCCGGCTAGTGGCTGGTTGATTCCCGGAATCACTCAACCACCAGCCACTCGCTCGGCTGGTGGCTAGGTGATTCCGGGAATCAACCAGCCACTAGCGGCTGGTGGCTGAGTGATTCCGGGAATCAACTAGCCACCAGCCGGGGAATCAACCAGCCATCGGTCGGGCGGCTAGCTGGTGGCTGGTTGATTCCCGGAATCAACCAGCCACCAGTGGGGCGGCTAGATGGTTGTTGCTTTATTCGAGAATCAACCAGCCACCAGTCGGGCGGCCAACTGGTGGCTGGTTGATTCCCAGAGTCAACCAGCCACCAGCCAGGCGGCCAGCTGGTGGCTGGTTGATTCCCAGAGTCAACTAGCCACCAGCCGGGCAGCCAGCTGGTGGCTAGTTGATCCCAGGAATCAACCAGCCACCAGCCGGGTGGTCGGCTGGTGGCTGGTTGATTCCCGAAATCACCGCCGGCTGGTGGCTGGTTGATTCCCAGTTGGTTGATTCCCCGAATCACTCAACCAGCCGCCAGGCGGGCGGAATCAACCATCCACCAGCCGCCCACTCGTTTCGTGGCTGGGTGATTCCGGGAATCAACTAGCCACCAACCGGCCAACCAGCCACCAGCCGGCCACCCAGCTGGTGGCTGGTTGATTCCCGGAATCAACCAGCCACTAGCCACCAGCCAGGTGGCCAGCTGGTGGCTGGTTGTTTCCTGGAATCAACCAGCCACCAGCCACCCGCCCAGCTTGTGGCTGGTTGATTCTCGGCTCGCTGCTGGCTGGTTGATTCCCGCGAATCAACCACCCACCAGCCGGGGAATCAACTAGCCACCATCCAGCGCCGGGCGGCTGGCTTGTGGCTGGTTGATTCCCGGAATCAACCAGCCACCAGCCGGGTGACCAGCTCGTGGCTGCTTTATTCGGGAATCAACCAGCCACCAGCCGGGCGGCCAGCTGATGGCTGGTTGATTCCCAGAATCAACCAGTTATCAGCCGGGCGGCCAGCTGGTGGCTGGTTGATTACCGGAATCACCCAGCCACTAACCGGCCAGCCAACTGGTGGCTGGGTGATTCCGGGAATCAACCAGCCACCAGCCGGGCAGCCGATTGGTGGCTGGTTGATTCCCGGAATCACCCCCGGTTGGTGGCTAGTTGATTCCCGGAATCACCCAGCCACTGGTGGTAGGTTGATTCCCGGAATCACTCAGGCACCAGGTGGGCGGGCGGCTGGTGGCTGGTTGATTCCCGGAATCAACCAGCCACCAGGCGGGCGGAATCAACCAGCCACTAGCCGGCTGCCCGGCTGGTGGCTGGTTGATTCCCGGAATCACCCAACCACCAGTCGGGCAGCCGGCTGGTGGCAGGTTGATTCCGGGAATCAACCAGCCACCAGCTGGCTGCCCGACTGGTGGAATGTTGATTCCGGGAATCAACCAGTGGCTAGTGGCTAGTTGATTCCGAGAATCAATCAGCCACCAGCTGGCCGCCCGTCTGGTGCCTGGGTGATTCCTGGAATCAATCAGCCACTAGCTGGGTGGGCGGCTGGTGGCTAGTTGATTTTGGGAATAAACCAGCCACTAGCAGGGTGGAGCCACCAACCGGGCGGGCGGCTGGTGGCTGGTTGATTCTCGTAATCAACCAGCCACCAGCCGCCTGCCCGGCTGGTGGCTGGGTGATTTCGGGAATCAACCAGCCGCCAGCCCGGCTAGTGGCTGATTGATTCCCAGAATGACCCATCTACTAGCCGGGCTGGCGGCTCATGGCTGGTTGATTCCCGGAATCAACACGCCACCAGTCACCACCCACCTACCCAGATAGTGGCTGGTTGATTCCCGAAATCAACCAGCCACCAGTCACCACCCACCTGCCCAGCTGTGGTTGGGTGATTCCGGGAATCAAGCAGCCACCAACCGGGCGGCCAGCTGGTGCATGGTTGATTGCCGGAATCAGCCAGCCGCTCGACTGGTGGCTGGTTGATTTCCGGAATCACCTAGCCACCAGCTGGCCGCTCGGGTGGTGGCTGGTTGATTTCCGGAATCACCCAGCCACTAGTCGGTCGAGAATCAACCAACCACCAGCCGGGCGGGGCCATCAACCGGGCGGGAGGTTGGTGGCTGGGTGATTCCCGGAATCAACCAACCACCAACCGCCCTCCTGGCTGGTGGCTGGGTGATTCCGGGAATCACCCAGCCACCAGCCAGGCCTACCGGAATCACCCAGCCAACAGCCAGGCAGGCAAGTGGGCCGCCGGGGTGGGGCGGCCCGGAATCTCCCAGCCACAAGTCGGGCGAGCGGGCGGGCCACTGGGGTGGTGCCACCCTAGGCTGCACCACCCCGCCCGCCTGCCCGGCTGGTGGCTGGGTGATTCCGGGAATCACCCAACCACCAGTTGTCTGCCCGGCTGGTGGCTGGGTGATTCTGGGAATCACCCAGCCACGAGCCAGGCAGGCGAGCGGGTCGCCGGGGTGGCACAGCCTTGGCTGCCGCCACCCCGGTGGCCCACCCGCCTGCTCGGCTGGTGGCTGGGTGATTCCAGTCGCCCGGGTTCCCGGAATCACCCAGCCACCAGTCGGGCGGGCACGGGCGGCTGGTGCCTGGGCGATTCCTGAAATCACCTAGCCACCAACTAGCCGGGCAGGCAGGGTGGCGCGAATTTCACCCAGCCACCAGCCGACCGGCCAGCCGGGCCGCCGGGGTGGCCCGGCCTGGGCTGGCACCACCCGGATGGCCCGCCCGCCCACCCGACTAGTGGCTGGGCGATTCTGGGAATCACCCAACCACCAGCTGAGCGGGCGGGCAGGCCGCCGGGGTGGCACAGCTTGGGCTGGCGCCATCCCGATGGCCCGCTCGCCCACCCGGCTGGTGGCTGGGCGATTCCGGGAATTGCCCAGCCACCAGCCGCCCGCCCGGCTGGTGGATGGGCGATTCCGGGAATCACCCAGCCACCGGGTGGGCGGACCGCCGGGGTGGCGCGGCCTGGGCTGGCGCCACACCGGCTGCCTGCCTGCCTGCCCGACTGGTGGCTGGGCGATTTCGGGAATCACCCAGTCACCAGTCGTGCCACCCCGGCGGCCTGCCCGCCCACCTAGCTAGTGGCTGGTCAATTCCCGGAATTTCCCAGCCACTAGCCGGGTGGGCAGGCTGGCCATCGGGGTGGCGTGGTTGGG
This sequence comes from Pinus tabuliformis, assembly GCA_031772625.1. Taxonomy (NCBI): domain Eukaryota; kingdom Viridiplantae; phylum Streptophyta; class Pinopsida; order Pinales; family Pinaceae; genus Pinus; species Pinus tabuliformis. Next base: position 64,708,666 of record CM062809.1, read on the forward strand.
CTGGCGCCACCCCGGCCGCCCGTCCCCCCACCCGGTTGGTGGCTGGGCAATTCCTGGAATCATTTTTCTTTTGTATCTAGCATGTTATGGTTGAAAACATGTTGAGTTTATATTTTGAAAAGAAAAATGATATCCTTCCAAAAACATTAATATGTTTTTTTCCTCATAGACAACTTTGTTTGGCACATAAAAATTTGGTTTTACTAGCATTTTTTAAAAAGTTTGACAATTGACCCTAAGAAAAAAATCATTGTTCCAGTATAATCACTTTCGTTTTGAAGCTATATTTTTCACGAAAATTTCGTAGTAAATTTCGTAGTCACTGCCATTTTTAAAACATGTTCAAAATTGACCCCTAAAAAATAAAATCATCGTTCCAGTATACACACTTTTCATTTTTAGCACTGTTTTTGATGTTTTTTCGGGGTTTTTTTGCCAGAGTTCCCATTTTGAGTTTATAGTTCCCGTTTCAAAGTTTACATTGTTTTGGTAGTGACTTAGGGCAAGGGTTTAGGAAAAATGACAAGGAAGGATGGGGGAAAATGATAGGTGAGGGGAATAAGTGAATGGAGTGAAACCTTGGGAATATCAACACAAATTTGCAAACCCATCCATCGTTTTCTTGGTAAGTTTCACATGGTTGACATTATGTGTTTTGGGGGATCTTCAAACCTCTTCACAAACAGTATATCCTTCACAAAACTTGATGAGCAGGCGATGTCATAAGGCTTACCTCTCAATTTGATATCCTTCCCTGAAGTTTGAAGTGGTTTGGCACCGTTTCTTGGCCGCTAGACTGTGTGCGCCACGCGCAATGCCCATTGCGCCGCACGCCTTGTGTGCGCCGTGCTTGTGCAATATTTCAACGGCGGGCTGGCTGCGTGTGCGCCGCACCCCTGGTTATTTGCGTCGCGCACTCCCAAAACCTGCCTCCAATCACTCAAACTCTCCAATCTCACCCTCACGCCTTTGAAATGCTTTCTCCAAGTCTTTCACGAGCACAATGCTTTTAGTTTGGGTCAAAACATGTATTTATAGCCTTGGAGGAGATGGGTTTGATTTTTGTCTCTTTAAAACACCCATTTTCTAATGTTGAGTTTTGCACTTTTTCATTGACCTTTAGACACACTGATTTTCACTTTCCCTTTGACATTTTGGCTCAAATGATGAAATTTTCGGCACCAGTTTGCGGAGACTGTATGACAGAGCATTGGGCCATGTAAATCATAACTGCATCTGAAAGGTCAACTGGTGATTTTTTGGAAAATTTTGTCATAATTGACCTTGTTTAACTTTTCTTCAAAATAGAGTTTTGAAGAAGAGTTGAAGTTTCTTCAGGTGATGATGAAGCTTTCTGAACCATAGCTATGTTAGGCCTCCCTCTGGCCTGCATGGCTTGTTCTGGACATTTTTTCAAAGACCAAATTGATGAATTCCTAGACCCAAACATAAACAATGACTTTGTCCTGTAAAGGACCAGACCTGGACTGTCATGAGCTTCAGTGATTATGGAAAAAGACCTGACCTAGCAGGGGCCAGACATGAGGGAAAATGATTAGCATGACTTTCTCCGTCAGATCATGGCATGTCCCTAGCGAAATGCAACTGAGTGAATGGAGCGGGACACCTAAAATTGAAATGCACAAAGAGTTTTGATCTCTGATGGAGGGCTAACCAGACCGACCCTAACACCACCTAAGGAACCAATGGACAAAGCTCAAAACATTAGACTTGAAAATCCGCATAAGGAAGTCCCCAATAAAGGAAAAGAAGACAAGTCTACTCAAATCCTACTTCAAAAGTTCAAAACCCACAAACAAAAAAGGTCTCTTTTCCATTCAACTGGGGAGTAGAGATAACAAAGCTAAAGATTTCGGTTCCTCTAACGAAACTAATCAAGAATGAAACTTATAAATCACAGCTAAACCAGACCTTGAACATTGTTGAAAATGAGGTTCAGTCAACTTGTTTGATAACCAACCAAAACTCATATTTGGTCTGGATGTTAATGGCAAACCGTTAGAGGGAGGAGTACCACCATTTTACATCAGCCTTAGTATCCATGACAAAGTTATACACAATGCAATGTTGGATTTTGGGGCCTCTCACAATTTAATGCTCAAATCGGTAATGGAGAAATTAAACCTAGACATTACAAGGCCTTACAAAGACTTATTCTCATTTGACTCCAGTCGGGTACAATGTCTAGGATTGATTAAATACCTGTGTGTTACTTTAGTCCAATATCCTTCCAAAAGCATCCTTATGGATTTTGTAGTTGTTGACATCCCACCAAAGTATGCCATGCTATTATCCATATCATGGGGAGCCAAACTTTAGGGATCTTTACAACTAGATATGTCATATGCAACAATCTCTATTTTTGGAAAACCTAAGAAACTATACCGTGAAACCTTAATGAAATATATGGTATGTAGCCAGGATCGGCCTCAAAACTTTCTCATCTATTCCATACACTTAGATATATATTCTTTTATCCTGTATAATGTTGATCAAACAAAAGAAAAACTTTTAGACAGTATTAAAGCAGAACCAAAAGAAATGGCAGTTTTTACACAAAATGAAACTAACCAAACTACATAATTGTTCCATGAACAAGATGGTCAAATTGTTGTAAATGATGAAAATTTTGTTGCACCAAATTGTGAAAACTATGAGCATGAGATATTATGGGATTTGGAATTTGATGGATCAGTCAATAGGTTAGGAGCAGGAGCAGGAGTGTGGATATATAATTTGGAAAATAACTACTCATAATGCCATGCATATAGATTGAATTTTAAGTGTACAAATAATATGGCCGAGTATGAAGCGTTAATTTTAGGTCTTAAGTTATTTAGGAATCTAGGAGCTAAAATATTTTCTGTCATGGGAGACTCTGAACTAATTGTAAAACAGATTGATGTTGTATATATGACTAAGGACCCTAGATTAAGTTGTTATAGAGATAATATTGTAGAAATACTTAACACTTTCCTAGAAACAAAGCTTGCAGTAATCCCTAGAAAACATAACATGCAAGCCCATAGTTTAGCAATGTTTGCCATCACCTGAAAATTACCCTTTCAACCCAACCATTAGTACACTGCTGAAGTTAGGCACAAACCTACAATTCCAGTGAATTTGAAGAATTGACAAATATTTTCCAATGATAAACAAATAAATAACTTTTTAATTTTAGAAGAAGGATTTGTAAATAACAATATAGATACTGATACATCCATAGTTCTTGACACTAAGGATGAGATAGAAATAAATGAGATAGGTGACGAACTAAATAGACTCAACCCAACTAAATTTACTAGATCAGATGTAGATAACTTGGAGCAAATTGAGGTAGATGAAATAATCAGTGAAGAAACGGAAGTAATAATCTCAAGGATAAATTCTTACAAAAGGGATTAACCCCTCTGGAAGATTTATTTAATTCAAATGATGTTCCTAGGAAACCTAAAATGGAACCATTAAGGTCTGATATGGAGGAATGTAATATAGGCACCGATGAAAATCTTAAATTGATCAAACTTTCTAAATCATTACCTCCAACTGAAAAAGTGAAATACATTGAGTTGTTGAAAGAATTTCAGGATGCCTTTGCTTGGAGTTATGAGGACCTCAAATCCTAAGACACCAACATCATCCAACACACAATTCCTATTAAATAAAATCAAAATCCTTTCAAACAAAAACTTAGAAGCATTAATCCTATCTTATTACCTGCAATTGAAAAAGAGACTTAGAGGATGACGATGCCAAAATAATTGCACCAATCAGGTTTTCTGATTGGGTCTCAAACTTGGTGCCAACTAGAAAGAAAACTGATGAGATCAAACTCTGTGCGGATCTCAGAAACCTCAACAAAGTCTCAATAAAGGAAAATTACCCTCTCCCAAAAATGGACCACATTTTATAGAGAGTCGTTGGATCAACTAGAATCTCATTGTTAGATGGGTTTTCCGATTATAATCAAATCTTGGTTCATCCTGATGACCAACCCAAAACTTCCTTTACTACTCCTTGGGGCACATTTATGTATGTGAAAATGCCTTTTGGGCTAATGAATGCAGGAGCCACTTTCCAGAGGGCTATGGATATAGCCTTTGCAAACGAAATTCATGATTTCCTTGTGATATATCTAGATGACATTACTGTATTTTCAAAATATGACAATCAACATTTAGATCATCTAAGATAAGTTTTTATTAAATGCATGAGATTTGGAATCTCTTAGAACCCCAAAAAATGCTTGTTTGGATTAGAAGAAGGAAAGTTGTTAGGTCACATAATTTCAAAATATGGTATAAGAATAGACCTTGCGAGAATAGAAGCCATCTTACAAATAAAACACCCTAGGAACATTAGAGAGTTACAAGCTTTTTTAGGAAAAATTAATTTTCTTAGAAGATTTATATCTAATTTGATCATTAAACAATATGCTAAAAAAGGAATCCACCATAAAATGGACTGTTGAGGCTAAAAAATCTTTTGAAGACATCAAACTAGCCTTAACTAAAACACCTGCGTTAATCAATCCTAAATTTGACAGAGATTTCATCTTGTTTTCCTTTGCTTCTGAGCACACAATTGTTGTTGTTCTATTGAAGAAAAATGACCAGGGCTATGAATATCCCATTCCTTTCTTTAGAAAAGCCTTGGGAGATGCCCCCTTGAAGTATAATATAATGGAAAAGCAAGCATCGACTTTAATCAAAGCCATTAAGGACTTTACGGTATACATCTTATATTCCCATATAGTAGCCTACATTCCTAATTCAGTAGTTAAAGACATTCTAACGCGATATGGTCCTGATGGAAAGAGGGGAAAGTGGATTGCTACTATTTTAGAGTGTGATATAGAAATCAAACCTACTAAGTTAATCAAGGGCCAAGGTTTAGCCAAACTCATGGCTGAATCGAACTATCAGGCCTTGGATATAAACTTTATTGCAGCAATAGATAAGTAAGAGGAGATGACTACTCCATTAATCAACCAAGCCTTTATTGAATCACCTTGGTATGCTGATATTATTTATTCTTTATTGAACTTACAAGCTCCTCCTAAATTATCTAGGACTAAAAGCAGGTTTTTAAAGATGAAATCCTTAAAATTTTGTATATTAAACAATGTTTTGTTTTGGAGAGATCATGAAGGTATTCTTCTCAACTGCTTACTAAAAGAAGAATCTGACAAGGTTTTGGAAGAATTTCATGCAGGTGACTGTGGAGGACACCTTTACTGGAAGACCACTACAGATAAAATCCTTAGAGCTGGTTTTTACTAGCATACCTCGTTTGTTGATGTCAAAAAATATGTGACCTCCTGTCACAAATGCCAAATTTTTGAGGGGAAGAAAAAGCTCTTACCTTTACCCCTCAAGCTAATCTTTGCTAAAATACCTTTTCAACAATGGGGTTTAGACTTCATTGGTGAAATTCACCCACCCTCATCTGCCCAACACAAGTGGATCCTCACAACCACAGACTACTTCACAAAATGGATAAAGACCATACCTTCAAGCAAAGCCACATATACTGTTATCGTAACCTTCCTTGAAACCAATATTCTACCAAGATTTGGATGTCCAACTAAGCTCATTATTGATAATGCAGTAGCCTTTGAATCCAAAAGAATTATATATTTATGCAATAAGTATCATATCACCCTTGGGCCATTCTACAACCTATTTCCCTCAAGGTAATGGACTGGTAGAATCCTCAAACAAAACCCTAGTAAGCATCATCAAGAAGTTACTAGAGGACAAGAAGAAAATTTGGAATAAAAATCTAGTCGATGCCTCATAGGCAGGCAGATTGACTACTAAGAAATCAATTGGTACTTCTCCCTATCAACTAGTTTATGGAATGGAAGTTGTCTTTCCATCCTCTTTAGGAGTACCAGTTATGAAGATACTTAAAAAGTCACAAGTTGAACCAAACAGTATCTAAAGGAGAATACACCAAACTATTCATCTACAACAAACCTGAGAAGAGATCTAAGTTAGATGTCAAGTTGTGCTGGAAAAGATTAAAAAGACTTTTGATAGAAGAACCAAGGTTGAAGATTTTTACCTTGGTGACAAGGTGCTTAAGTGGGATTCAAGGAGGAAGATAAAGGTAAACATGGGAAATTTGATTTGCTATGGAAAGGTCCCTATGTCATTTATGCTTACAGAGGAAATAATTCTTTCTTCTTGAGAAAAATTCATGGTACAAATACAGAAGGTGGACTAGTGAATGGTCGAATGCTGAAACATTACTTTGAACCAAGTTACTAATTTTCATTTCCCATTTGTACATACTTTATTTACAAAGTCTAGTTTGGATTGGATGCTGATTTTTGAAGTTGAAGACCGAAGAGAAGGCCCTAAGCTTTGAAAGATTTATTTTCATAAGTATCAAATAATGCAGATGCATAGAAGAACACTTTGCAAGGTAATATCAACAAAAATTCAAAGGCTCCTGATCTTCATTAGTTCTTGAAATCTTTTCAGAAAATGCCATCCCCAAGTGGAGCCACTGTTAGGTTCCTATACGAAGAGGGGTCATAATTTTGAATAAATAAGGTTAAGCCTTTTAATATTGTACATACCTTTGCTTTCTACATTTGTTTTCCATATTAAAAAATAAAAGTAAACAAATGTAAAGATGATATGTCCTAAAAGAAAATCAAAGGACAAAAAGAAGGAGAAAATGTCAAAACATGAAAATATATGAACCCCAAAAAACAAAAAGAGACCATGAAAGTGAGCAAGTCTAAATTCCACTACTATTTACTTTTATGCATAATAATGATTGTGTGTAGCTTGTTATTCATGCCATAATCCATGGCAATCAAACAATTAAATCTCGATTGTATCATGCTTTGAATTTTATGTTTATAGTTAGAGAATAAAATATGACCAAACAGTTTAATCTTGGCAGATCATTAGATACGTAGAGAAAATTAAAGGAGCTCATTAGTTTAATCTGAGCCCTTGGATAATATAACGTTAGAGATAGATAGTCTGTTTTATTAAGGAAAAGATAGAATAATGGTTTTCTAGTCTAAATGCACGCAAATAAATGAAGAAAAAATGTTAGAATAGGTAAATGGGTAAGTAGAAGAAAGGTTTCTGAAGTGAATCAAAATACATCCATCATGCTTAGACTCATATTTTGATATGTATGATCAATTGTCGAAGCTAAAACAAATTTTTCAAGTTAATGTGATTAACTCCCCTTATTCATTTTCCCCTTACTTACTAACTCCCTATCTACAAGCATGTTCTAGTACTTTAATCCTACAAGTCAAAGAGGCCCAAAGCATTTCTCTGACTTTTAGTGGGATCAGACCCTCAGCTTAATGACTTAAGGACATCAAGGGCTAGAATCTCATTCATAAAATCCATCCCCCTTTCATTTCCGTAATAAATCCCCCTTTTCCTATGGTTAAACGCTTTTGCCTAGGAAAATTGAAAACACAACTGCATGTAACTCCCTTTTCACCAAAAAAAACCACATAAAACCTTTTAGCCTAAGTATCGAGTGTATGTGTGCAAAAATTACATTTTATCTTTTTACTCAAGGTAAAAACCCACTCTTCCACATTTCATATTAATTATTAACTTTATTATATAAACCCCCCATAATTATCTTTTTCCCATATATTAATTAAACCCGTAAAATAAATATCCCAACCCTTAGTTTTAATAAAAACTATATAAATTACACATATCTCGATACAACCTTACTTAATTTACCTAATCCCAGTAAACCTAATTTAATCCCATCATTAACCTCACCCAATTCCCTAATCCCATGATTAAGCCCCACCCAATCGCTTAACCCATGATTAATTCCTAATTAATCCCAAACTACTGTGATTAAAACCCCTGCACACACCCTCAACTCCCATTCATTTCCTCCACACATCTTCTCTGCCCGAATACCATCAAATCAAAAGCGCCAAAATCTAACAGACCACAGCCATATCGGCCAAGCCCGATAGCTGACCTTTACTCACCTGATAAGGAAATTTTCCTTGACCCCCTGAATGCTACATGTAACGCTCTAAAGTAAATCAGGTGACCCCTCCTAAAAACTGTCCATGCCACAACATCAGTGTGATGGCCCTCCAATACCTCCTTCCCACTCGACCTTCCAAACCACCTCTTGTTCATTCATAAAATTATCGCCAAAAAATAACCATTGTACCATAAAAGGCCAAGAAGCCCCTTTTCTTATTTTTTCGCTCATTTTCTCTGTGAACCTCCGCAAACCATTGATCCCTACAAACGATATTCACCATTTAAACTCTGAATTCACCCTTTAAGAAAGTTGTGGAGATCACAGTCGACCCCTCAGTCCATACCATATCCATTCGAACCTCTACAGCTGCGTTGAACTCTGATTTCGCAAAAAAATCACCCAATTCCATGTATTTCACCATAAATTACCACTCCCCCTTTCAAATTTGGAAAACATTTAGCTTGTGAAGTAATTTAATCAAGTAAATTTAATTGGAAAGTACTTTAAATTTGAAAGACCCACAGCCAAACCCTCTGAAAGTTTCCAGTTTCCATTAAAAACCCCTGAATAAATATGTAAAGCCATATTTAAATCCATAAGAACTAAATTATGATTGCCCCTATTGCCGTGGATGTTAGACCTATTACAACTCCCCATTTGGACCTCGACCACATTCCCTTGGTAGACAGGGATTTCCCTATTAAGGATACATCTACCCAGAACCTCATTCTTAAAATCCATTATTTAAGTAGGGATAGATACCTTAACCATGCTGATGATATTAGCCTTTGGGAGTCAAATTTGCCCAAATACCAGTTCCTAGAGGTACATATTTTCCCTAAATTTGTCCACCAGTGCCATGCCTATTACATTCCCAGCCAGAGGGCTATTATGTCCCCTGATCAAAAGGTCTTGTTCACCATTACAGCTGACTCCATTAATGAAATTTTGCAAATCCAACCAGGTCAAAACTTAACCCCACTCTCCATTGGGGATTTACTAGACTAATTGTTATGAAACCATCTCAAGAAAAGATAGAAAAGATAGATCAACGCCTTAGAATTCAGCCTCTTCGAGGGGGCAACCTCCTTTACATTACATAAATGAACAATTATTCGATGATACAAATGACAAAACCTCATTTCTATATATAGGAGTCTAAGGAGTCACAAGATAATCCAGGCGACCTAACAAGAATAATATAAAGCCACAAAAATAACAATAGAGGGATTCTATGGGGCACAGAAATAACAATATGGGGGTAATAGGGGCACAACAATATAAATAAGGGGTATAACTACAATAGTAATGGGGTAATCACTAGTATAATAGGGACCCAACATGCCCCTCTCCTTCAAAAAAGTGTTGTCCTCAACGCTTGAGTAGTTCTGGATACTTCTGCATAAAATTCTCATCCTCCCATGTGGAATCTTCAGCGGATAAGTTATTCCACTTGACAAGATACTCTGAAATTGATCGATCTCGTAGCTGTCGAGTTCTTGTTTCTGTGACTGCTTCTGGTTCCAATATAATTTTTCCTTCCTCATCAAGTTCTGGCAATATTGTTTGAATTGGGAGCTTATCGCCTATAACCTTCTTTAAACATGAAACATGGAAAATTGGGTGCAATCGAGAAGCTGCAGGAAGCTCCAATTTGTAGGCCATAGTACCAATCTTTTGCAACACCTTGTACGGACCATAATACTTTGGTGATAATTTATTATCCTTCTTAGCTTGCTTTAGGGACATTTGCTTATATGGTTGTAGCCGTAGGAATACCCAGTCACCTACATCAAAACTTCTTTCACTGCGATGTTGATCTGCCTATTGTTTCATTCTATTTTGTGCTAACACGAGGTTATCCTTTAAGAGTTGGAGGACTTGTTGTTGATGTTCGATGTGATGTTCCACTACCTAAACCTTAGAATTTTCTCTTAAATATGATGTGATGGATGGTGGTTGATACCCATAAAGTGCCATAAATGGGGTCATTTTTGTTGCTGTATGGAAGGAAGTGTTATACCACCATTCAACTAGAGGCAACCATTTGACCCATTGTGTCTGTTTATCAGATACAAAGCAACGAAGATATCCTTCCAAACATTTGTTTACTATCTCAGTTTGCCCATCAAATTGAGGATGATAAGATGAGCTATGAGCTAACTGAGTACCAAGACAAGAAAATAATTCCGTCCAAAAATTTCCAGTGAAAATGGGATCTCTGTCACTTACAATAATCTTTGGGTTTCCATGTAGCTTTTGAACTGTTTCCATAAATGCAGTAGAAACTTTACTGTATTTAAATGGATGTGATAATGCACAAAAGTGTGCATACTTGGTAAGTCTGTCAACTACCACCATGATGACACTCTTTCCCTCAGACTTGGGTAAACCTGTGATAAAATCCATTGAAACCTCCTCCCAACGTTGGCTTGGAATGGATAAAGGTTGTAATAGACCCGGTGTCTTAATTGTTTCAACTTTATTTTGTTGGAAAACCAAACATTCCGCCACAAACTTTTGAATATCCGATTTAAGGCCATCCCAAAAAAATTCCTTCTTAACCCTGTAGCAAGTTTTTAAAAATCCTGAGTGCCCTCCTAAGGGACAAGTGTGCAATTCCATAAGAATCTTTTGTTTTAGCTGGGAATTCTTACAGAGGTATAAGCGATCTTTGTACCATAACGAATCATTTTTCCAGCTAAATGTATCAGAAGTACTGGAATCTTGTTGTAGCTTTCGAATAAGTGCCCACACTTCTTCTTCATTCTTCCATTCCTCCCTTGCTTCGTTTATCCAATCTGGTTGGATAATAGAAATGGCACACAACAATGCTTCCACATCCTCATCCTTTCTTGAGAGTGCATCTACCACCACATTTTGCTTCCCTTTTTTGTAGATGATTTCAAAGTCATAACCCAACATCTTTGTGACCCACTTTTGTTGCTCTTCAGAGGATAATCTTTGTTCTAAAAAGTATTTAAGGCTATCATGATCAGTTTTTACCTTGAAGTGTCTTCCCATTAGGTAGGGTCGCCATTTCTTAAGTGCATGGAGTATTGCCAACATTTCCTTCTCATAAATAGCTTTGCTTAAAAACTTTCCCTTGATTGGACGACTTTCAAAAGCAATGGGTCTTTCATCTTGCATTAGAACAACACCAATTCCATTTCCTGAAGCATCACATTCCACAATAAAGGTTTTTGTGAAGTCCGGTGTAGCTAAGACCGGTGCTTGGCACATTGCCTCTTTAAGATGTTCAAAGGCCTTTGTTGCTTCCGGAGTCCATGAAAATGAATCTTTCTTCAATAATGTTGTTAGAGGTGTTGCTATTCTCCCATAATTCTTAACAAACTTGCGATAATACCTTGTCAACCCAAGAAATCCTCGCAGATGCTTTATGGATGTGGGGATTTTCCATTCCTTAATGGCTTTAATTTTGCTAGGGTCTACCTTAACTCCTTCATGAGATACAATATGACCCAAATATTCCACCTCCTGGACTCCAAAGAAACATTTGGATCTTTTTGCATATAATTGTTTCTCCTCCAATAGTTGTAGCACCCTGTCAACATGTTCAACATGATCCTTCCAAGACTTGCTGTAGATTAGTATATCATCAAAAAATACTAACACAAATTTTCTAAGGAATGGTTTGAAAATTGAATTCATCAAACCTTGAAATGTTGAAGGTGCATTGGTAAGGCCAAAAGGCATGACCAAAAATTCATAATGACCCTCATGAGTTCTAAATGCCGTTTTCGGAATGTCTTCAATCTTCATTCTGATTTGATGATATCCCAAACGAAGATCCAACTTGGTGAAGTAAATTGATCCATGCAATTCATCCAGTAATTCATCAATGACAGGAATGGGGAACTTATCTTTAATAGTGAGCTTGTTGAGCTCCCTATAATCCGGACACATGCGCCATGATCCATCCTTCTTGTGCACCAATACTACTGGAGCTGAGAAAGAACTTTGACTCGGTTGAATTATACCAGCCTCTAGCATTTCTGCAACCATACGTTCAATTTCACTTTTTTGGACATAGGGATATCTTTACAACCTGATGTTTGGAGGAACACTTCCTGGAATCAGATGAATAGCATGATCATGATCACGCATAGGTGGGAGACCTTTGGGAGTCTCAAATACCTTGGAATGATTGTCCAGGACTTTTTGGAGATCTGGAGAAATAGATGATTCCAATGTGGAAACATCTAGCGAACATAATTGTGCAATTACACCTCTTTTCTCCTTTTTTAGAAGCTTTGTCATGCCATTAGAGCTGATTATCTTTCCTGGTTTCCCTGCAATACCCCTTAATTCAACTTCCTTTCCTTCCATAGAAAATTTGATGAAAAGTTCTTGAAAATTAAAAGCTATTGTACCCAAGGATTGTAGCCATTGGACTCCTAGTACAACATCAACACCTCCCATTGGAATGGAAAGCATTGGGCTAGTCAATACATATTCTCCCATGGATAGCTTGATATTATGGCACTTTCCAGAGCAATTTATTGTTCCTCCATTTGCAATCATCACTTGACACTCTGGTGCTGGATATAGGAAGCAATTCAATTCTTTTGCTACCCTACAATGAATAAAATTGTGGGTGCTTCCTGAATCAATCAACACTATTACCATTTTGATGGTTTGAGGAGTGGTAATTCCCGCCAATGCATTACAAGATATGGTCGGATTTATTTGTTCTTCATATAGGCTTTGTTCCTGGAGTATATCCTCTTCTTTTGACCTTTCTTGCTCCTTTTCTTCTTCCTCTTCACAATCTATGTAGAATAATTTCTTCTCAGCACACTTATGACCTTTTTTGTATTTGCTATCACAATTGTAACAAAGGCCTTTTGCTCTTTCTTCTTCCAATTGTTGTGGTGTCAACCTTGTAGGTTTTTGAAGACTATGGGTAACAACACTTCCGTCTTTATAGTTGTGAATGGTATGCTTCCTAGTTGCCATAATTTTGCTTTCCATTTTTCTTGCTAACCTGAATGCCTTCTCTAATGAATCAGGTTCCCAAAGGCGAACATCATGTTGGATATTATCCTTTAAAGACCCTATGAACACATCAATCCTATGCTCCTCTGGAATATCTTTTACCCTTATTTTCAATTTTTGGAACTCATCAATGTGCTCCATTATTGAACCCTTTTGTTTGAGACTTATCAATTGGCTAAAATAAGTGTTGCTTTTTGTATCCTTATAATGTGCTATCAATTCTTCCGTAAAAATTGCCCAAGTGATAAATTGTTTACGAGAACAAAACCATTGATACTATACAAACTGATTTGGTTCCAAATATACAGTTGCCATACGTACCTTTTGTGCGTTAAGCACATTATTGAGATCGAAAAATTGCTCCACCTGTAATATCCATGTTGCGGGGTCCTTGCCATCAAACTTTCTCATATCGATTTTTGGAATATGGTGGGTCTTCGATCCAACATTAGATTCTATTATATCATGATTAACATTTCTTTTGTTCGCATCATGAGTTTCCTTTACTACCTTTTCACCATTAGTAAGTATTCCTTGTAGAAAATTTGTCAAATCTGTCTTCATATCTGTCATGCCTGTCTTCAAGTTTGTGTTCAAATCTATCTTCAATTCTTCCATGTCTGTCTTCAAATCTGTCTTCCAATCATCCATCTTAGCTTCCATGTCGTTTATCTTAGATTCCATGCCATTTATCTTAGCTTCTGTTAGTTTTTGTGAGCGTGACATTTGTTGCACTTGTTCTTGTAATTTTGATATATCATGTAGCATTTCTTCCTCTTCTTCATGAGTCATGCTAGAGCTTTCAGGTTCCTTACTAGGTGTTTGCATTTTCTTTCCTCGGGGCATCAATTACTGATAATAATTCTTTACTATTCCCTTTGAATTCCTTCAAACCCAGCTTACACAAAAATTTAAAAAAAAAACTACACACCTTTTTTCTCTTTGTAGAAGCCTGATATTAAATCTGATGTATCTCTGTAATTCCAGATCCTCCAATTCTAAAATTGTGACCTGTAGTAGCCTTCTGCGTCCTCTTTCCAATTCCACAAGTCTGACCCAAATTGGATTCTCCAAGGAAGAGTTATGCGAAATCTCCCACAGTGACTTGATTATAGACTAGTTCAGTAAAGTGAACTTGTACGACGTGCCACGAGTCACTGTTTCGACCTATGGATCTGAAAAATGTATACAAGAAACTACAGTCCATCCTATTTTTTCATCTTCTTACGAAATTTCAATCTGATCCCTAGAGAGAAAGTTATGACGATTTTCCCCAGGTCACCTGTTTTGAATGTAATTCAGGAGTCTGCAAAAAGACCAAATTCCTCATATCATATCTCCGCAAATATCACGCGAAAAGCTCTGACATTCGGACCCAATATTCAGCACGATTTCTTATCAAATGGGTTTTTTTTTAGACTTCTGAAACATCACAGAAAAAACGTTATAGCGAAAATGCCACGATGACCTTTTTGGAGCAGCAAAACCCTAGAATCCAAAGCTCTGATACCAAATGTTATGAAACCAGCTCAAGAAAAGATAGAAAAGATAGATCAACGCCTTAGAATTCAGCCTCTTCGAGGGGGCACCTCCTTTACATTACATAAATGAACAATTATTCGATGATACAAATGACAAAACCTCCTTTCTATATATAGGAGTCTAAGGAGTCACAATATAATCCAGCCGACCTAACAATAATAATATAAAGCCACAAAAATAACAATAGAGGGATTCTATGGGGCACATAAATAACAATATGGGGGTAATAGGAGCACAAAAATATAAATAAGGGGTATAAATACAATAGTAATGGGGTAATCACTAGTATTATAGGGACCCAACACCAGTACTCCAAGTTGAGCATGTCCAGGTTAGCCCAAATATTCTAGACATTCATTGTAGAAGAGAAATTTATTCCCAAAGATCCCCCTCCATATGTTTTTTCCATGTTTTATGAAAGGGGAAAACAAATCATCACCATGATATCTTGTGTTCTTGGCTACTCCACTAATGAATTTGTGGATGAACTTGTCCCAGCCTTCATGTCAATTTATACCCTAGGACAACATCCTATTGTTTTGTACAATTATGTTGAGTTCATAGCTGAGAGAATGCATGAACATTTCACCAAGATGCACAATGAGAGAGTGTTTAAATACTCATTTGTTCTCTACCATATGTTTTTATACTATCAACCACACAGATTTCCTTTTGCCCTTCAAAGGTTGGATACCAAGGCCAGCCCAAGTCTACCATTTTTTGGACCCCACTATTCCACAAGTTTCAGTCACCATATACCTATTCATATTTCATAGATTATTTTGTTCATCCAGTCATGACTATGCTGACAGGAAGCCCTCCACCCAGAATAGTCCAGAGATCAAAAGGGTCCATCAATTGTCTAAACTAAGAAAAGTGGGAGATTGGTACCTTTACCAAAACCACACAGAGATAAGAATTTATGGTTGCCAACTTGCACTATATAAACTACCCAAATACCTCCCCATGAGATTATCTTCTCTAGAGTACTATAGACAAATAATGAAATAAATTTTGTCTCAGACAAGAAAATATTAGAATTCAAAGTAAAAAACCAGTTAGGCCCCTTCGTCTGCAATTCTAGAGAGGTAGGGGAGGAGGCAGACCAAATTTTGCAACGAATGAATTTTCAAAAGAGTTTCATGTGGAGGTATGACCCTCAAGAATTTGTGACCAGGTTGAGAAAGAAGGTCAAGTTGGGACCTTATATTCACCATCCCATACCAGAGATAGAAAGATATGCCAATCAGTCTGAGTGGGTGGAAAACACTCTTGTAGATAGAGACAGTACAAGGGTAGAGGTGGAGAATACCTTATGTGACTTAGAAAGATAGTTTGATGAGAGCTCGTTTCTGCAGGTACCTGAACAGCAAGAAGCAGCCATGAGCGCCCCTCCTATCATGCAGACTCCTCAAAATGAGGAAAATAATCCCAAAAGGACCAGAGAGGAACCCTCAAGTTCAGGAATGGGCACATAAAATATACAATATGAGACTAGTCAGAGCAAAAGGCCTAGGCTAAATCCTGTTTCAGAGTAGGAAGACACAGACAGCTTAGAAGAAATAATTGATACTGAGCTGGACAAAAGTTAGGCACAGCTCCATTTGGGGAAACACAGGAGTCATCTACATCACAGATCCAGATTTTGGAAAGGCAACTAAGTGTATAAGTGTCCTCATTCAGCATGCCTGCTGATAAGGACAAATATATAAAGGATAGATATAAAGAGATCAAGATGAGAAATGAGAAATTGAAAGCTCAGACTTATGCTCAATATCTGAAAATCACACCTACCAATTAGACAAGGTTGATGTCAGCTTTTGACATCAAGGAGGGAAAATTATAGATGTCCTTCATAAAACCAATTGCACAATAGCCAAGGACATCAACAGACTATAAAAAGATTGATTTTGAGGTATTGGCAAGGGATATTCATCCCATAGACCAAATTGAGTTTCATAAATAGGCTGGAGAAATGATTTACTCCAGCCTTATAGGTAAAGCCATAACTGATCATCAGTTACAAAATTCAATGAGAAATATCTCAACTCAATATCAATTAGAGAAGGCCTCCTCACAGGCCAAGGATACTAGAATCAAGTCTTTGGAATATTTAGTGATTGAATTGGGACATGATCCCAACGATATCAAAGCCACTGAACAACTAATAAAGAAGAAAAATGATGACATTTCTCCACTGAAAAAATAGTTGAAGACACCTCAGTTGCAACATCCCCAAACACAAGAGGTCTTAGAGAGCCAAACCAGACATGAGGAGTTGATGGACTTGGTCCTAAAACTTAATAAACAATTAATGGAGACAGAGAAGGAATTTGACACTTTAATGTAAATGAAGCAAAGTGATGTGGCCACTACATATGCAAATGTCATCCCAACGGTCTCAACAGTAGTCCCTTGTCTCAACATTAGTCCCTTCAACGTTGATAGCCTCATTGGCTCCCATTCCTACAACACAACTAGTTTCAACAGAGTCTACATCAGTAGTAGGTGCATCAGGAGAAGAAGCAGCAAAACTAGTCAGAGCCATGGAGGAAATGTCTATTCATGCTACATAAATGAACAAACTGAAATAAAAGGTGACAAGCTTGGAAACAGATTGCAAGCTTGCCAAGATCATGCACAAGGAAGAAGTGCAAAAAGCTGCCATAATGAATGAAAGATTAAAGGCTATGGAGAACGATCTAACACTAAAGGAACCCCTTGGGCAAGCGAAGGAACTATTATGGGCCAATATCATTGACTCTGTCAATGATATTTGGCCAACCATTCAGGGGATTTTTGAACAAATAGACTTGAAAAAGATAGCTACAAAAGCTATCCAAAAAGTCAAGGAAGAACTACGAGACATGCCTGAAGATGCAACCAGAGTTATCCACTTCCTCAACAGTAAAAACAAGTATGAAATTCAGGAATTGGATATAGAGGATAGGACATAAACAATTTTGGAGGTAAGAAAGGTGCTTTCTAAGAGAAACTTAATGACAAACTTGGAGGACAAGTGTCAAAATATGTAGGTAACAGTTGATAGATTCATTGGCAAGTTTCAAATTTTTAGAGAGAAAGGGTTGCCCAGTCCCTTGCTCATAAATGACAAGCTCATGACACAAGAGGATTATGACAACAAAATCAGAGACCTAGCTAAAGAACAAGCTAGTAATCATCGATAAAGGCATTCCCAACAGGTAAAGTTCTTTACTAGACATTTGAAAACTTGTTTTTCCTCTAGCATGAGGTGAAAAATATATTCATCACCAGGCCTACCTTTGGTAAGTGCACCGAGGCAGATGAAATATATAGAAGGAATTTGAAAATCAAATTACCTAATGCTAAATGGTGGGAAATTTTGACTGATTTACTGTAAGAAAAATGCAGTAAAAAGGTTAATGTATAGTCAGCAGGGCAAAAGGTAAAGGTAGGTCAGCATGGTTAAAGAGTATTAGTGCCAAAGAGTATCAGATGAAAACCAAAAGCAACTAAAGCCTCCAACGTGAAAGTTCAAATAGCAAAGAGCATAAAGGGAAACAAGCCAAACTATAAA
Organism: Pinus tabuliformis; assembly: GCA_031772625.1. Lineage (NCBI taxonomy): Eukaryota > Viridiplantae > Streptophyta > Pinopsida > Pinales > Pinaceae > Pinus > Pinus tabuliformis. The sequence goes on from CM062809.1 coordinate 64,726,814, forward strand.
GGCCAGCAACACCACAACAAAAGGGACAACATGAGAATAATTCGATAGTTGTCTCTATCTTCTTGCCAGAAGATATTTTTATTTCCTAGATTAAATCTCAAGTTAGTTTGAGATATTTTGTAATAATTTTTGTATAAATACTTCACAATTCGAAGTATGTAGGGTGGATTCTTAGACATTTCTATAAACTTCTTTATCAAAAGGTTGTAAAGCTATTGGAGCATTGATTGAACCAACAAGATGGATTAATGAATAATGACCAGATATTTCATAGGATTCATGTGTTGAGCGAAGTGTAGACAAGTATTTTCTCACGTTGTTGTTATCTTTATTTAAGTTTTCACCACAATCTTTAATGTATTTCTGAATCTCAATGCTATAACTAGAAAAATATATCAGAATTTGTTTAATTACACTATGTTTTAACAGTTAGGCATTTAAATGTTTTCAACTGATATCTAAGTTAAGGAATTCTTAATTTCTCCTTAGTTTAGGTTGTCTCTTTATAATCTATAGCATAGGATTCTTAATTTCCCTTTGTTTCCAATTACCCTTTGTTCCTCATTTAAATCTTAGTCTGAGAATTCTTAATTGCTCTCTCACCTTGGTTCAGACCATTTCACTCCTCTACCAAAAAGAACTGCACTTTACTCTGCTAGCTTGCCTTTTGAACATTCCCTTTAATGATTTGATCCAATTTTGCTCCTCTTCTATTGACTCCATAGCCAAATGGTCTGAAGAAATCATTCTATCCATCTATTTCAAGGATTCCACCACCCACTTTTCAATACAAATAAAAAACCCCGTGAACATTCAGAACTAGCCTAAAATCCCAGCAAACAAAGTTAAATCATATAGAGAGAGCCCTCTTTGAGCCATAGGTTGGCTAGAGCCTATGCTTAAAAGTTGGTTTGTGCTTACCTCAGTGATTTTCTTTCTTCTAATAACTTCTAGAGAAAATTCTAAGTGATAACAAATCGAAGAAAGTACCCTCAATTTGAATCGAGTAGATATCTAAAGCAATTTCAGTACCCAGATAGTGGAGTCACGAGGTTGGAACCATTCTAGTGGGTTGCAGGATTGCAGAGAAAGGGACTCTTGAACATGTTGAATGTGCCACACTTTGGTCGAAGCACAACTAGCACAATCTATGTGTTCCATATCCTCGCACTGGTACATGACAAATGAATTTGCCTTGAGACGAGGATCCCGAATGATGAGATGTTAATCCGAAAAATCACAACGTTGCCTGATCAGGAAAAAGACCCTGTAGAAGAATTTGTTGGCAAGGATAAGGATAAGGAGTTGACACAGATGATGAAGGAAAAGTTTGTCTTACTGAAGAAGTCATGGGGATATGATATCAACTCCATTGATTACCAAGGAATATATTTTGATGTGCACATCTTAGTAGGAAAGGTAATGAGGAAGTTTAGGGCCAATGAGGTGCTTGCAGCAACAATATATTTGGTTTTGCAGTGAAGCACATGAGTCTAGCTTAAATGGATTTCCTATTTGTGTGAATATTTTTTTCGTAGACTATGGGGAAGCACAAGAATAAGGGAATCCATTCCACTACGCTTGGTTGTTCATACACATTACGCTGATCGTGTTGAAGGAACCAAAATATTTGCAATTTCCATCTGTTTGATGTTTGTGAGACAGCAAGGTATGCCTCCCTATGGTTTACTAAGGAGTCGATGCGTGCAACAGAAAATAGGATTTTCTTTGTGGTGATGGAAATGGATCTACACATGGTGGTGAATCAACATCCAAGGTTGTCACCTAGTTTGTATAAGAAATATTGTCACATTGTATATTTCAAAGCAAACTTCCACAGAGCTTATGTGAAAGCGATGAAGGACCCAACTAAGACATGGCACCCATTAACATACTTAGTGACTGAAGATGATCTTCTCTCCATAGTACAATAGTGTCCAGAAGAATGGATGAATCCACTAGGTGGATCAATTGGAAAAGAGAAGGGTACCCCACAGAATGCAAGTACAACTGGAAATGACGAAACGGTGGAAGTAGAAGAAACTGAGCAAGAGCATGAGGAGCCCTCAGTGATGAATGGGTATCAAAGGAGTCACCTTTCATTCTCAGAAGGTGAGACACAAATCTGGTAGGAAAGAGGAGAAAGAAAAAGACAATTAATCCTGAGGGTGTAGAAACACTTGTCCTCACTGATGGGGACATCGACGAGATCAAAAAAAAGGTACAGAAGATCATGAAGGAGACCTAAAACAGAATTGATGACTAATATAGAATGATCTTGAATGAACCGAAGGATTTTCTGTAAGTAGAAAAACAACCAAAACAAAGAACTTAGTCAATGTAGGGAGAGAAAATAATAGAAACACAATTTAGTGTTAGAATTGTGCAAGTGCTAGCTGGGGCACTTCACTGGTACTCACTGGAGGACAAAGAGTGAACTAAAGTGTGGAAGAATGGAAAGCATAAATATTGTCGTGTTGCCAATTAAAAAGCTGCATGAATTCCATCAAATTTTAACAACTGCACTAAAGGGGCAGGAGCAACGAACCTCAGCGATGACAATGAAGGCGAAGAAGGAGAAATTTGCGTTGAAGAAGAAGTTGGAAGAGGTGGCTAAGCATAGAGATGACGCAATTCAATGACAAGATCACTTGGAAAAATCCATCCAACAGAGTTACAACACAATCTCGGATGTAAACATCAGTGACGAGGAACCACTAGCAGAAAAGGTTGTGAAGCTCTCCCTCGCAATCAAGGAATCAAAGAACACATTGGCGAAGCTAAAATTTCATTATGAAGTCCAAATATCATAGCTGAAAATAAAAATGCAGCCGACCATGCCACCAGAAGTATGGTATCAGAGACAGAAAACTTTACATGCAACATTGAAAGGCATCTCTGACACAGTGGAAGACTGTGGGAAGCTATTGGACGACACGATGCAGATTTGGATCTCATTACAAGAGGATCCAAACATCCATAAAATCGAGGAAGAACTATAAGTGAAGCAGAAGTAGTGTGATAAGACCCTAGTAGCTATAAATACCTTACCTGTCTTGCATAGACTCGCTAGCATTACTGAAGGGAAGAACATCCAAAAGCAGATAGATGAGCTTCAGAGGAAGGAGCACATATTACAAGCATGGACTCAACCATGACAGGATGAGGCACTCAAACTGTCTTTGGCAGTGGACGACAGGCTCAAATAATTGAATAAAATAGAGGCATAGGTACTACAGAAGGTTGTTGGCCCAACCACAGAGGTATTTCTGGAGGAAACACGCAAGCATTAGAAGCAAATGGTAGAAAAAATCTAGTAGTATAATGCAATATACAATGAAATTGAAATAAAGATTGAGGGAACCAAAGTTGAGTGACTTGAGACAAGTCACAAGTCAATGTTGGGGGCTTGTTGGGTGCAACCCAACTTGGTCCAAGTTTTGGTTCAAAGACTCCACATTTTGAGGAGCAGAGCACGCAAAGCTAGCAAAGTTGTATTCATTGCACGGTGTTTTAGGGGCTTTAGGGTGGGTCAAAGCCCCTTATTTTGTAATAGATTTCAGGTATTAGTCATTGTTTTGTTGGATCCATGGTATGTGGACCATGGATTTTGTCATGATGTAATGTATATAAGGAGATGTAATATTTTGTAATTGAATCATAGATATCATCATAAGTGGATTGAATCTGTATATTTGCATCTGTAGTCTGTAGTTTTGGGGAAGCCTCCACATCTGAGTGTGTAGAGGCTTGAAAGAGTCTACAGTTGAGTGTGCATACCACCTACAGCTAGGTGCACAAGTCAAAGAAGAGCATGTATTGAAGATCATTATTAATAAAGAAGAAATTTTGGTGAAATATTGTGTATCTTTTGTGTTTATTCTTTATTGTTGTTATTATTGTTATGCATGCCTTTTACTGAATTGCACGCAAGAATACATGTTATATTGCTTTCTATTATTTGATGTGATGAGGGTAATTCTGTCAAGTTAATCATCAACCTGAAGTTATTCATGTATGCGAAGTTGTAGGAAGGTAAAAAAACATAAGTAAAGTACATGGACATAACATTGCGCATATACCTCTAGTTGTGGAAACCTGATTCTACAACCTCCCATAACCGCTCTAGGTGGGACTGCGATCTGCTTGCAGGTCATTTCTGAAAGGGCCAGTGGTTGAGGGTTTGGTTGGTGTGTAGCACACTCTGAGCCTGGGTCAAGCCCCCTTAAACCAAAAGTAGGCTGTCTTCCCATTACGTTGAGTGAAATAGATAGAAGTTGAATTTTTGATTCTATATTTATCATAGAATTCAATGAAACGTAAGAAGATAAAATTTGGACTATTATCGGTAATTAAATATAAGAGAAAACCCAAACATGAAAATATGTTATTTTCCATAAATTTGATGACCTATTCATTGTTATAAATTAATCAACGGAGAGATGAAAAACATACAAAATTTCAAAAACACAAATACAGAAATGAATAAAACAAGAGAGACACAAATAAATGTAGTTCACCCAATTTGGGTTACGTCCATGGAGAAAAAACTAATCCTTCCTTTTATATTATCCATCAAAATTAAGAGATATTACCTACAACATATCCAGTCTAATTTCCTCTTCACTCTCACACAACCTCTTCTCTCTTTCTCGCTTAGAATAATAATACAAAGTTGCAAAACAAATCCCCCATGTAAACCGAGGGTTTCCTTCTAGGGAAAAAAAAAACCCTAAATTAACATAATTTCTACCATCATATCATCCTCCTAATGTACAAACCGAATTGACTACAAAATTACAATATTTTACATGGAATTTTTTCATCTATTTTTAGCTTCAGGGGCTCGCTAGCCCCCAGACCCCCCAGCATGGGGGGATGGTCACCCTTGAACCCCCATGGGGGGATAATCCCCCCCCACCTTCCCCCCCCTGCCACATGCCTTCATGTTGAGGGATGGACAGTCCTACTGAGATATACATCTAGCTGAAACAAGACCTCTGAATCAAGAAGATAATCAGGCTCCACATCCAAAATTCATCTCAAGCATCCTTTAGTGGCACAACCTCTTCCCACTTCGTAAAGTAGTTAGGGATAGAAAGGATAAAAAAATTAATGTAGATGAAGGTGGATTAATCAGACCAATAAAGTTAAGGCCCCACTTAGAAAATGGACAGGTCAGGAATACTTGGTTGTAAGGACATTGAATAAAACATTTCCTTGTCAACTGATTGTTGGCATCCCTTACAACTCTACACATACTTGTAATAATCAGCAAAAAAGTCATCAAATAGAAGTCAGACTTTAGAATATTATGGGACATAGATTTGATAGGAAAATGGCCAACTATGTGCATTCCAATATAAGTAGAACCATGAGATATTGCTAAAATTTTGGAAGCAGATTTATCATCATCATCATGCAATAACATACCATCAAATGATCTACAAAAAATCATGGTGTTAAGAATCATATATTTTGAAGATTCTAAGTGTAACCTTTTATGTTGAAATTTATCAAAATACTAAAGAATATTTGGTTTTGCAAATAGTAAATCAGGTACTTGTACCAAGGTTGATTTGCAACATCATTCTGTTGTTTGTTAATTAAAAATAATGTAATCAATGATTCATCATCATTATTAGGTTCACTTGCTTTGTTACACTGATCCAAGTGAAGTGCTAAGTCACATCCCTTGTCAAGTCATGCTCTTGAATCTTTTCAATCCAATGAAGTAATTTTCCATAAAGTAATGCTTGTGAGAGCAGAAATCTGATGGCAGGTAATGGGACTCTTACCTCTGTGTGCTTGCCTAGTATGTAGTGCCTTAATTTTTCAATTTTTTTAACAAGAGAAAAAATGTTCACATGGCTCAACTTGACCAATTGATGGGTTAATAAGTATTGAATGTACTTTGGAGCTGGATTGTTCCTAAGTCAATAGAAGAGTGCATTAATTTTTCTTGTGAGCTATTCTATTGTCCTAGCAAGGCCATAACCCGGTGCAACCCCAATGAAAGATTTACAATAAAAGAATACTTAAATTCATCATCTGAATGAGTTTATATGGTGAAAGCAATTGGATGTTCAATTATTTGATCATATTTTTGAATGAGGATGCCAGAAATTGCCTCCTAAGTAGCGTTAGTGTAAGTTATAATCTCTTTAGCAAAGTTCATCTTTACAAGAATTGGTGCAGAGGTGATAGCTCCACTTATAGCAAGGAAAACTCACTTTACACTTTCATCCCACTTAAAAGTTCAATCTTGCTTTAACAAATTGTGAATAAGCTTAATAATTTTAGCAAAATCATTAATAATGATACGAAGAAAAATTATTTTCCCCATAAAAGATTGAATTTCCTTTTTTGAATTAGGGTGGGGGGGGTATTTTTAATCGCTTTGAATCTATCTAGATCGATGTTAATACAAACTTCAGACACAATGTGTCCTACGAAATTTCATGCAGTTACTATGTATACTGATTTATTTGGATTAAGTGAAATTCCAATTCTTCTACACCTAATAAAGACTCACCTTAGATGGCCAAAATGATCGCTACGATGCTTTGAATAAATTTTGATGTCATTGAGATAAATCTATATGATCTTCTAGATGAGGTCATTGAAGGCTAACTGCATATCCCTCTATAAAGTGGCATCTACATTACTTAGGCCAAAAGGCATTATTTCGTAGGAAAATGTGCCCCAATGCATTGTAAATGTGGTTTTATATTTTTCCACTTTCTTCACATGAATCTATTTATATCTAGAAAATCCATCCAAAAGGGACATCATTTGAGATCTTTCGACTTGCTAGAGGATTTGTTCCATATTTGGTAAAGGGAAATTGTATTTCATGCTTTCCTTGCTGAAAGAGTGATAATCAAAATATAAGTAGATGTCCCCATTCTTTTTCCTGATCGATACCAAATTGGCTACCCACTCAAAATATTTAAATGGGAAGATAATTTGAGGTTGTAGTAATTTATTCAACTCTATTGAAAATAGAAACAAGAAATGTTAAAAATAGAATCAAGAAAAAAATCGTAATTTAATTTGTCCTTAAATTAAACTAGGAATAAAATTGTAACTTGTAGTAGTGGGGTTTAACCTATAGTAGTGGGGTGTTGCCTGAAGTTCCATGTGGTGTTTCCTACAATGGTCAACCAGTAAACTGAAGATTCAATCATAATTAACTCATGCATGTTATATCAGAGAAAGGCCCAGTTGAGATTGGAGTTCAAGGAGAATGTACTATCAGTTGTAAAATCATCTAAATCAAACAGATGGTGCATGCATTCAAAAGAACACCTAAAATAAATCATTCCTTAATTAGAAAACTCACTAATTTCAACCATTCAAATTTCCTTTAAAAGGAGGAATTAAGGCACAATTTTAATCGTTTTTTTGTTGAGCATGAGTTGGTGAGACCAAGTAATAAGAAGGTCAAGTTTATGCGTGAAGCCTGTGAGAGAAAGGAATTAGGAGATTGGAGGCTTGGAAATTTGGCTAAGTATTGGCCAAAGGTATTCAATCAAGCAGAGGATAGAAAATAATTAGGAGATTGGAGGCTTGGAAATTTGGCTAAGTATTGGCCAAAGGTATTCAATCAAGCAGAGGATAGAAAATACTTGTGCAAGTTGAGCTCAAGGTTGAGTAGAGCATATTATATTCATCCAAATTATTTTACTAATGAAAATTAGGGGTTTTTAGCCCATGGCTATCCACAGAAAATCATTGTGTTAAGTGTGATTAAATCATTTCTCTTATATGCTTCATGATTTCATCGATCATTTATTGTTTCCACTGATCAGTAGAGTAGATTCAAGTTAATTCTTTTAGCATATTACAATTTTCATTTTGAATCTACAAGGGATTTCTACATGGTATCATAGCTAGATTTGTAGAAATCTCTACAAGGTATCAGAGATATATTTGTAGAAATTTCTATATGGTATAAGAGCTAGATTTGTAGAAATTTATACATGGTATCAAAGCTAGATTTTTTGAAATTTCTACATCGTAGTAGAACTAGATTTGTAGAAATTTCTACATTGTATCAGAGTTGAAATCATGATAGAAGAGAAGAATTCAAATGTGTCCTTGCAGGTGAATAGAATTTTAGAATCATTCTTTAGAGCTCATAGGATGTCTTTCTACAGATTGAGACTTGAATATACCCTTGAGGTTACTTTGAATTATATTTCTTGGAAGGACGACATGGAGGCAATGTTGGAAGATAATCAACTAAAGGAATTCTCATGATATATTGAAGCCTTCAACAACTGATGCTAAAGATCTACCAGAGTGGAAGAAGAGTGTGGAAAGAGCTAGGAGGATCATCCTGGAGGGTGTGAGAGATCACATAACCTTGAAACTACATGGGAAAGAGACTGTCTTTCCTATGTGGAATAATATCAATAAGCTATTCGATAATAGCCATGAAGCCAAGAAACTTGAATTGATGAAAAAATTGAAGGTTGAAGACAATGGGTATGAGGTAGTATTCATAGATGGGAAGGCCTACCTCAAGCAGATTGCTTCATGTCAACTCAAGCAATTTGGTGTTAGGGTCGAGAGCCTCTAGAAATTAGAGGAAGAGGCATGCATAGACTTTAGGAGTAAGGAATGGATTAGAGATTTTGTGGTTGAGAGAGAGCATGATTTAGCTCTCCAGAGGAAGCCTCATCTACATAGTAGTTGGGTTGACTAGGAGGATGATGATGAAGAGGACCTGTTAGATACCTCTAGTAGGAGGATATTTCGAGCCAAGGGGGTGGAGGGAGCACATGCAGCAATACGTCCAAAAGTGAGGTGGAGTAATGTAGATTCTTAGTCCCAAGAGTGCAGAGATTTTGGCAAGGTCCAACGCAATTGCAAAAAGCAAGTCAGTCAGATCAATTATGGATTGTTGTAATAGGACTTCCACCTTTTCTATAGGAGCCAACAATATCATAATAGTAGATTCGGTGTCAGTAGGTGTAGGAAGTCATCCAGATGACAACTGCATAACTAGTTGTAGTCAGTACCCAGGAGATAGTTGCAGTGAGATAGGTAGTACAGATTTCCTAGTTGCAGTATGAAAGTGAAATTCCAGCCAAGATATTCCTAGCACAGAGTGTTGCAGTCTAGTTTACAGTGGATGAGAAAAGTGCACGTTTCTAGGAGGGATTAGAGAGATTTCCCATAGGGAAATTAAGATTCAGTTGTGCAGAAGTAGCAACAAAGCAGTAGCACTAGTAGTTTAAGTAGATCATAGTTCACTTTGCATGAAACTATACCTCTTGGTGTGAGGTGGGGCGATGTGAAGAAATAGTCCCAAGAGTTGCAAAAATTGGGCAGGATCCATTGAGGTGTGTTTGTCTCATGGATCATTACATTCCTATGGGGACCCACAATATCTAGTAGTAGGAGGATTAGTGTTAGTCAGATACTGAGAAGTGCATAGTAGTGTTGACAGTAGAGAATAAGGCTCAGTAGCAAAATTAGCATCAACACAATTTTCACAATAGAAAGTTGCAGACACAGTTGATTTAGTTTATTTTGTTTGGATACTTTCTAGTTGCAAATGTTGCAGTAGCAACAACAACAGTGGCAAGTGTTGCATGCAAAACATTCCAAAGGTACCAGATTAGGATAGAGTTGGATTCCTTTCTTATTGAGAGGGAGTGTTGAAAATAGCAAGAAGAAATGTTAGAAATAGCATGAAGAAAAAAATACCAATTTAATTTGTTCTTGAATTAAATTGGGAATAAAATTGTAACCTGGAGTAGTGGGGTGTAACTTGCAGTAGTGGGGTGATGCCTGTCGAATAGTGGGGCGCTTCTTGAAGTGCAGCGTGGTGCTACCTATAGTGATCAACCAGTAAACTGAAGATTCACTCATAATTAACTCATGCATGTCAGGTCGGAGAAAGACCAGTTGAGATTAGAGTTCAGGGACAATGTACTATAAGTTGTAAAATCATCTAAGTTAAAAATATTGTGCTTGTAGTTAGAAGAAGGCCTTCAAATTAATCATTCCTTAATTAGTGTTAGTACTCCATAAATTTCCATTGGGTGAGGAGAGAAATTCCAGAGGTAACCACAAACCACTTTTAGGTCATAATCTAGTCCTTCTAGCCTAGAGATGGCTCTCTCACTTAGGTTACTCAAAAAATATTATTTTAGGCTAGGTAATAAGCTCAACAAGGTTTGATTTTTTAAAGGTCTGTTGATAAGAAAAGAGTCAGATACATTGGGCATGGAGTCATGTCGAATTAGTTGCTTGTTTAGTGATATGAGGGAAAAAGAGAGGGTTTTCTCCATAGGGGAAAGGTAGGTAGCTTTGGTGGTAGATTTAGATGAAATTTATGTAGGAGGTGAATGTAGAAAGGGTGAAATATAAAACACATTAGAGAATCAAACCATGGATGAACTCTAAAGTGCTACTTTAAGCTAAAAACATTGATAACTTGGAAAAAAACTAAAACAGAGCATCATTAAGATGAATTTTGGATCAAACATCTTGTTTTTTACAAGAAAGAAGATACACATTAAAGGAATGTAAAAACATAATATAACTTAGAAATCAAAGGAGCACAAAACCACCAAAATTCTGACACAAGAATCCCTATAAATCAACTTATATTATATTCATTCACTCGCAAAGTTTTCAGAAAAATGCAATGTACAAAAGTGTTTCTTCTCTAATATAACAAAAAAAACCTCTTACAATGTTTTTTATCTATTTATAGACATACTTAGGTTCATTTTCCCACTCTAGGTGGTTGAATTCATTCAAAGCAACCAACTCAAACAAAAAAATCAAATTTAGCTCATATGCTTAAAAATAGGGTGAATTTCACCTACTACCAATCACTACCTAATACATCATTGGCTTGGAATATTTGAAATTCAGCCTTAACTACACCTTATAAAATATTATTCCACCTATACACATTATCTAACTACTTCTAGGAGCCAAAATTCGAAATATGAAACAAAATGGAGCTGACTGTCTAGACTCGCAGCACATTGAAGTTGCATTTATGTTTTGTATGGTTGCAACCCTCCTCTGTCAAAATGAAGCAAATGGGTCTGCTTCAAAGACCTCTATTATGGTTATGGACCTCCTATGAAAGATTCAAAATGCCTACAAACATCCTTTTGACCTGTTCCCACTTTCATAGCGCACTGTATGTTTTCACAATGCCTCCAAAAATTGAACACATGGTGACTTTTCCTTGATGTGAAATGTCATATAACTTGAAAAATCCCAAAAAACAAGTTTTTACCTATATCAGTCCATTGTGCACCATGTGGTAGAGGAAGATTTGGGTCTCCTCTAAATTCTGTTCTTGAATAGGCATAGTCATCTACCACGATCAAATGTTGGCATAACCAACCAAAGAACGCTAGAGGGAAATTCATCTATTGACCTCCTCCATCTCGAGGCATAATCTCACTCCATTTGAGTAACCTTAGATCTCTCAGAGCTCGACCATCCGCATCTATCCATTGGTAAGGAAACAGAGGCACGCACTAATAATAATGTGACTCAGATCGATCCAAACCCAAACTACTTCAAACAACCTGTTTTTCACTTGGTCAACTGTCTTTTCATGTTAACTAGTAATCCTTCACACCAATTAAATATAGTTGGAGTGAGACAATCCACTGTGTATTGGAACTGACATTTCATTCCCTCATGCAACGCTTGAGCCCCAACTATGTGGGCCATGGTATGTATAATAGTCCTCAAGGGTAGGTTTTATATGGTTTCTATCTTAACCTTTCCACTCATGGTTGTTTCTGTGTTCGAGAAATGCCTTCCAATGAGTGATTAGAATAGGAATTAATTAGATATTGTGAGGATATTTGTAAATTCTCTCGAATGTAGGAGAACATGAGTGATGATGAGAGAGTTGGAAATCAATTGTAACTCTTAGACTAGAAAGTGGTGTCATGATTCATGGAACTAGAGAGGATTCTTAGGGATTAACTGAGTTAAAAGTGGACTTAGAGGATATTTAGGATTTAGTTCAGTAGATTAAGGATCTGAACCAGAATTGGTTAAATAAAAACTTTTGTATAAATGTAAGCCTAAAAGGCATAGTTAGGGGTTAGATAGGAGTAGGTAGAGAGTTAGAGTTTGATTGTAAGCCTACGGGCAAGAGGAGAAAGGCTACTGATATAGAAGATCAGGCTGAGAAGGAATTCACTGTGTAAACGTTTGTTTATTAATATAGGTAACTCGATTCTAAGTTTATATGATGTGCACTATGTAATTGAAATATAATCTGTGCGTGAACTAGAGTAAATTCTACGTCACATAAGTTGCAGGTGTGCAGAATTAGAGGAATAACAGAGGGTGTTATAGCTTTACACACAGACAATATAGAAGAAAGCCTTTAATGGTACAGCGAAGATGAAGGAAGCATAAAGGCACGAGCAAAGATCGAGATCAAGAGAAGTGAAGATCGTAAGGTGAATACACAGACAAAAGGCCGAATGGGCTATTACACAACAAGAAGCAAAAGAACACAATAGTGCACAAGAGTCATTGGATCAGTTGAATCAACGAATGAGAGTGATGGAGATAGACGGCTAGGATTAAATCACGTAGAATAAAGTCAAGAAGATGGACGGCAGAGATTTAACCCATGTGTTAGTGGAAGGACGGAGCAGTATTTGTAAGTGGGAAGTTGTTTCTCGCGTGCCCTCGAAGCTGTAAGTGATATTCCAAAATCAAATGCGATAAGGTTTTATGCAACGGGATTAAACCCTCGTTGAATTTCGGCCATTAGGACCATCCGTTTAAATGATATTGGACGTGTATCACGTGCAAACAAGTGCAGACCTTAATTTAGAATTCGGATGTGATGAGGGTTTACACAACAAGGTTAAAACCTTGTTGAGTTCTGGACATCCAGACCGTCCGTTGAATGATTGATCAAATGGTAATCGCATGGAAAAGTGCATGTAGGTTAACATTTCGGGTGGACCCAATGAGTTATTCAAAGAAGTTTAACTTCTTTGAGTTTTGGTGAGTCAATGGGTTAAAGTTGGTTTAGGCAGATAGTCGTTGATCTATGGAGTGAAACCAATGATGCAGATTTGGAGCGAAAGGTTGAGCATCGATATATGTGCCAAGGCCGTGGAATGGCGGAAAGGTAAGGATTAATTGTGAATTTGCGTATAATTTCTATTATATGGAATTATAATAGAAATAAAGTGGAATATATATATTATGGGTTAAATCGAGTTTAACCAAAGTCTAAAAGACTGTGCTATGGTTAATATGTGCAGGTTTTTAACCAAAGGTTATGAAGGGTCATATAAAGTTCCACTTAGAGTTTACCAAAAGGTTAGACTATGGATAGTCAAATGAAACATTTTCACATGAAGTTAATTCAAAAGCATTAAACCTTAGGATAAGGAAGGTTTACCTAAGTAAAAAATCTTTGGGAATTCTTGGGACACACTTAGTGTGACATGCATATGACATGAATTTGAATGTATGATGTGGGTATATGCAACTTAGGCTGCATCATTATGGTGTTTGCAACTTAGGATAGCATCATTTGGTATCAGAGCATGGTTAAAGCTCATTTTAATTAAAGTAGAATTGTGCAGAGTGCAAGTGTGATTGTGAAAGAAAGAGGAGATCAGGTTATTTGAATCTGATAAGTAGAAGGAATAACATAAGATGAGAGTAAGTGATACTCTTAAGAAGAGATTACAGAAGCATAAAGAAAGCACAATGATGTTTGTTTTCTTGAAGAAAATGGAGATTCACTCAAGTGTGAAGAGTGGATGGAGACTGCCAGTGAAATCATACAGGTATTGTTTTATTTAACTCTGGTTTGTGTTTTGCAGGTTAAAAACAGAGTAAAGATTGATAGAAGCAAATAGACAAGGAAATTTGTATGTGTTCTAAAGAACAAAGTGAATGAAATGCTAGAAAAACAAGTGGCAGTGAACCTATAGAATCCGACTGAAGGTTGGACAGAGAAGACAAGAGTGTTCTTAGAAGGAAGCTAAGTAGAATCATTTTAAAGTGGCCATAGAAATTTGACAGCAACAAGCTTTTGAAAGCTTGGAATGATCTTTATTTAAATATCATGGATATGCAGGTAACATCAATTAATGGAGCATCTCAGCAAGATCACAGCCTGAAGAGCAGTGATGAAGGAAGCTAGTAGGACTTTCTGAGAGAGTGGTAGAACCTAGTATTTCATTTGTGTTTGAAATACAAGAGGAAAGTTGTGTTCTCAAACGTGCAGATGATTTGAAGTCTAGAGCATGGAGTGCTCATATGGTTCTAGAGGAGAGAACCAGAGAGATGCCAAAAGACTGAGCTCAGAGGAGAGAAGCTTAGTGAGGTATCATGCAGTAGGGAGGACTTGCTGTTGTAGAGACTTGTGCAGCTCATAGTGAGTGGGTGAATAACTCATAGAGATGGAGAAGAATATGACTATTGATAGTCATTGTAGAGGTTCAAAGAAAAGCCACAAAGTGAAGAAGGAGGATGCCAAGGCAAATGGCAAGAGAAGGAGTCAAGAGGAGATTGACAAGGAGATTGTAGAGTTAAAAGAACAACTCAATGCATTAAGGATGATACTAGAGGAAGACAAAAGACAAGGTTGAGTCTTGAGGAAAAATCCAGTGAAGTGGTCTAAGCTATAACAGAAGCAAGTGAAGTGGCTAGTGGAAAAAATCAGAGAAGTTGAGCTGGAAATGGAAGTTTCCAATTTTGAAGTAGAACAGGGTGAAGTTCTGGGTAAAGATGAATACTGGAGATCTGTGAAAGATCTTATGAATTATTGTGAGAATTCAAGACAACAAGAAGATTTGAAGACTGAAACTTCAAGTGAGACCAAAAGGTTACATGATTTTGAATCTGATAATTTTTGTATGATTGCAGGTGAATCATGTGAAGAAATACAATTTGTTGATATTGTCATAAAGGAGGAAGAATACAAGTAGGATCTAAATTATGTTATGAAAGAATATGAGATAGATAAGTCTCATGTAAGTGTCCGTACGCAGTTGGGAAAAAAATTTACTTTCAGCATATTGCAAGGACTAAAAGTAGAGGAAGTTTGACTCATGATGATGGCCAAAATAAGGAAGAAGTAGGGAAGGATATCAAGCAACCAAGTGAAGGATTTAAGGAGATTGAAGAGAAGACCATCGAAATATTTCTGAGCCATGTAGAGGCCATGGAATAGCAAGAGGACTTGGTGATTGAATCATCAAATGAGATCACGAGGTCTTGTGGTTTTAAAACTGACAAGTTGTGTGTGAATGCAGATATTGCAGAAGACAAACCATCCTATGGAACTGTCTTTAGTGAAGCTAAAAGTTTCCGAGCAAAGTATGATGATGATTGTCTTTCAAATGAAGATCAAGTTGAGTTATTATAGCAGAAGGAGTTCATAAATTCCTTGCTTAGTGGAAGAAATATCTTCAATGAAGATGAGAAAGTTATGTCTTATGATAAGGAATTTGTTATTGGTAAGGACAAAGGGAAAGCCATTTTCTTAAATGGCCAAAGGAAGAGTGATGGATAGACATCTAAAACTATCACAAAGATGGAGAATTAGAATTTTATCTGACCAAGAATGAAGAAGTAGTGTCACCAAGAAATTATACTTGTGACAAAGAAGAAGATAGTGAGGATTGTACAGAGCTTTTAGGAGAAGTCCTAAGTGAGATGGAAAATTTATGGCATGAATTAAGTCTTTTGGAGAAAAGGCTACAAAACAAAAGAGTAAGTGTTCAAGTTGTAAAATCAGAACTGAATTAGAATGAAGAAGTTCACTACAGTGCACAAGAGCAGAAAGACATCATTGAAGTTGATGGTGTGGAAGAGAGACTTGCTGACAATCTTGAGGGTACTTTAAAGAATCAATATACTGATGCGCCGATAAAAGAGGAAAAATCATAGCAACATACTGAGATGTTGCCAAAGCGAGAATAGGCACCAAGGCCTTATGCTTTTTATTTTAATAATTGTTTTGTGAGTATAGGTTTCGTTGTAGATGCTGGAGAAAATTTGGCACAAATAAGTAGCCAAGTAAAGATGTAAGAGGAAGATTCCATGATAGTACTTAGCCCATGGAATGAAAACAGTAAATCATTGGAAAGTAAATTTGAAAACAAGGAGCAGAAATTAGATGTTGCAGAGGGAGACATCTTCAAGGATATTCAGGAATATTGGGTGGAAGAAATATATATAGCAGTATCTGGAGCAATCTCAAGAGTAATAACAGAAGCTAAAGTAGAAAACGTTGAAGAAAGAAATCAATAGTTTAAATATGAATGGAAAATGTGCAATGAGATGCAGAATGGGAATGTGCTGAAGTTAGTGGACAACAACCACAACCTGAAACATAGAGAAAGAGATGGCAATAAATGGCAGAGTATGGACCAACCCAAGGATGTGATGGAGATGGAGATTGAAGAGTTATGGAAATTAATGATGAAGCAGTCCATATGGAGGGACTGACAGCAACAGGAGGAGTGATCAATTAGAATTTGAAACTGATTGAAGAGAGAAAGATGAACCAAAAGATAACAGATATACATCAACAACAAAGGTGCAAGGCATTTGGGCAGTTACAAACTAAGGTTTGGGACCCTGGAGGTTTTCTATCAACATATGAGAACACATGATCAGGAGATCATGATTATTTTAACCTTGGGAGTCTAATGCAGGAGGATTCAGCTTAGCAATTTCATCATAGTCTAGTTAAATTAGGGGGTCTTGTGTTTCAAGGAAGTTTGATTCCTATGTATGTAATTATTGATGTTTTTAGTGATTAGAATAGGAATTAATTATATATTGTGAGGATATTCGCAAATTATCTCAAATGTAGGAGAACATGAGTGATGATGAGAGAGTTGGAAATCAATTGTAACTCTTAGACTAGAAAGTGGTGTCATGATTCGTGGAAGTAGAGAGGATTCTTAGGGATTAACTAGAGTTAAAATTGGACTTAGAGGATATTCAGGATTTAGTTCAGCAGATCAAGGATATGAACTAGAATTGGTTAAACAAAACATTTTGTATAAATGTAAGCCTAAAAGGCATAGTCAGGGGTTATATAGGTAGAGAGTTAGAGTTTGATTGTAAGCCTACGGGCAGGAGGAGAAAAGCCACTGATATAGAAGATCAGGATGAGAAGGAATTCACTTTGTAAATGTTTTTTTATTAATACAGATATCTCGATTCTGAGTTTATATGATGTGTATTGTGTAATTGAATTATAATCTGTGTGTGAACTAGAGTAAATTTTGCGTAACATAAGTTGCAGGTGTGCAGAATCGGAGAAGGAGTAATGGAGGGGTGTTATGGCTTTACACACATATAGTACAGGAGAAAGCCTTTAACGTTACAGTGAAGGTGAAGGAAGCATAAAGGCATGAGTGGAGATCAAGATCAAGAGAAATGAATATCGTAAGGCGAATACATAGATAAAAGGCTGAATGGGCTATTACACAGCAAGAAGCAAAAGAACGTAATAGTGCACAAGAGTCGTTGGATCATTCAGATCAACGAATGGGAGTGATGGAGATAGACAGCCAGGATTAAATTGCATATAATAAAGTCAAGAAGATGGATAGAGGAGATTTAACCCATGTGTTAGCAGAAGGATGGAGTGGTATTCGTAAGTGGGAAGTTGTTTCTTGTGCGCCCTTGAAGCTGTAAAAGGTATTCCAAAATCAGACGCGATAAGGTTTTATGCAACGGGATTAAAACCTCCTTGAATTTCGGCTATTAGGACCATCCATTTAAATGAGATTAGATGCATATCATGTTCAAACAAGTGTGGACCTTAATTCAGAATTTAGATGCTATGAGGGTTTATACAACAAGGTTAAATCCTTGTTGAGTTCTAGACATTCAGATCATCCGTTAAATGATTGATCGGAAAGTAATCGTGTGGAAATGTGCACACAGGTTAACATTTCAGGTGGACCCAGTGAGTTATTCAAAGAAGTTTAAATTCTTTTAGTTTTAGCGGGTGAATGGGTTAGAGTTGGTTTAGGCACGATAACCGTTGATTTGATGGAGTGAAACCAACGGTGTAGATTTGGAGTGAGAGGTTGAGAATCGATATATGTGCCAAGGTCATGGAATGGAGGAAAGGTAAGGATTAAGTGTGCTTTGTGTATAATTTCTATTATATGGAATTACAATAGAAATAAATTGGAATATATATATATTATGGGTTAAGTCGAGTTTAACGAAAGTCTAAAAGACCGTGCTATGGTTAATATGCATGGGTTGTTAACCAAAGGTTATGAAGGGTCGTATAAAGTTCCGCTTAGAGTTTACCAAAAGTTTATGCTATGGATAGTCAAATGAAACATTTCCGTGTGAAGTTAATTAAAAAGCATTAAACCTTACGATAAGGAAGGTTTACCTAACTAAGGAATGTTTGGGAATTCCTAGGACACACTTAGTGTGACATGAATATGACATGAATTTGTATGCATGCTATGGGTATATGTGGCTTAGGATGCATCATTATGGTGTTTGCAGCTTAGGTTGGCATCAGAAGCCGAAGGTACAAATGAAAGACAAGTATGATGGGAAGGATGATCTATGCACACACTTGGCCAAATGGGCTAAGGCTTATGGAGCAAATCCCCAACCTAAATGAGTGCACTTGTTCTGTCACACCTTGGATGCCATCTCAATGAACTGGTATTTGGAGATAGAGCTCTGCCATGGCACAAATGAATGCGATATTCTGTGTGAAGGGTTCATAATGATGTTCAAATTCGAATACGGGTTTGACTGTATTAATGAAGCACTATAGGAAGTTAAAGCAAAAATCTTTAGGATACTGCAGGATCCTTTGGATTTGATTCAACCTGATTGGACTACTCAACTAAGCCATGCATTGGAATGCTATAACGTGACTACTAAGGAAGAAGACTAAGACCCATGAAAGATTAATATCCCTAAAACCGAGGGTCACCATGAGGTTGAAGGACCACAGATCGAGAATCTTGATATAATTGTGCCACTAAAAATGAAATAGGTAAATATCAGTATGGAGGCGGAGCCCAAATTCACGAAGATTGGAGATTACTGGGATGATGCGACGGTGGATAATATCATCCAATTGCTCCGCAAATACTAGGATTTATTCCTTACCAAGTTTACGGAGTTAAAGGGGATAATAGGAGACTTGG
This sequence comes from Pinus tabuliformis, assembly GCA_031772625.1. NCBI lineage: Eukaryota > Viridiplantae > Streptophyta > Pinopsida > Pinales > Pinaceae > Pinus > Pinus tabuliformis. Next base: position 64,746,007 of record CM062809.1, read on the forward strand.
GCGTTATGAAGATCATGTTAAAACCTGACGCGAAACTGGTTAAGCAAAGACCTTACCATCTCAATCCGAAGTATAAGGAGAAGGTTCGCTTAGAGTTGGATAAGATGCTCGCGGTAGGTATCATTGAGCCCATAGAAGAATCTGATTCGGTGAGCCCAATGGTGGTATAGGAAAAGAAGAAAAAGGATGAAATAAGGATATGCATAGATCTGAGGAAGTTGAATGACTCTTGCGTGCATGATCCTTTCCTGACTCCGTTCATTGATGAGGTATTGGATAATGTAGGTGGCCAAGAAGCATACTCCTTCACTGATGGGTTCTCTGGGTACCATCAAATCAAAATTGTGCCTGAAGATAGAAGTAAGATGACCTTCAAAACTGAATGGGGATGCTTTCAAACCTTCACAACTGAGTGGGGATGTTTTCAGTACACTGTAATTCCTTTTGGATTGAAGAATGCGCCTGTGATTTTTTTGCATGTAGTCATTGCTGCATTCAAAGAATTCATTCATAAGTTTCTAGAGGTGTACTTTGATGACTGGACTATGTTTGGGCTGGTGAAACGCCATGTGACAAGTTTGCATTTGATGCTAGATACTTGTCGAAGGTAGCAAATTGCGCTCAATTTAAAGAAATGCCTGTTTTGTGTTCCTTTTGGGACTCTGCTGGGTCATGTGGTTTGTAGATAGGGATTGATTGTAGGTCCCGTGAAGATGACAGTGATCCTTAACTTGGAGGCGCTGAGGACTGTAAAATAGTTGTGTACAACCTTAGGACATACTGGGTATTACAGGAAGTTTATCAAGGGTGATGCCCAAATCACCATGCCATGGAGAAGTTGTTGAAAAAGGATGTCAAGTTCTGTTGGAACGATGACTGTAAGAAAAGCTTGGATGTATTGAAAGGAAAAATGGCCACCATGCCGATTTTAGTCTTCCTAGATTGGAAAAAGGAGTTTCATGTCCATGTAGACGCATCATGTTATCCAAGGCTAAGAGGAACTATTCCACCACCGAGCATAAAGGATTAGCCATGGTATACGCGCTCCAAAAGTTTAGACAATATTTATTGGGTGGACATTTTAAGATGTATACAGATCATTATGCGTTGAAATACCTGGCCAAAAAGCCTGTGTTGTGGGGGAGAATCTGTGGGTGGTTGTTATTGTTCGAGGAATATGATTTTGAAGTTATTATGAAGCCTGAATGACTGAACGTGGGAATAGACCATCTTTCGTTCATCAAAATAGGAGAAGGGCCCACTAATTTGGAGAAGGGATTGCCTGACGCGCAACTATTTGTAGTACGCATTGTTGATGGTCACTTTGAAGACATCATACACTTCCTAATGATACGAGCTGCCCCGGAAGGCTACACTGTCCAGCAGAGAAAGGAGTTAGTGGTGCGTGCGGCAGACTTTTCTGTCATTGCAGGACATTTGTACAAAATGGGGTTTGATGAAGTATTATGATGATATGTACTACAGTTTGAAAGGAGAAGTATCCTCATGGATGCTCATGGGGGTGTTGCCGGAGGCTAGTATGCAGGAAGGTTGTGATGGCCAACCCTCCATCAGGATTAAAAAGCTTACTGCAAGGCGTGTGATGTGTGTCAAAGGACTGGTAGGCCATTGTGGAGAGATGAGCTACCTCTAAACCCACAGATGACATTACAACCTTTCGAGAAATGGACAATAGATTTTGTGGGACCCATTTAGCCCCAAGGAAAGAATACGGGAGCATGGTACATTATCACTGCGACTAAGTATTTGACTAAATGGGCATAGGCATAGGTGTGATCACTGTAAAGTTTCTCTTTGAGTATGTACTAACACGATTTGGGTGTCCAAAAATTTAATTTAGTGATCATGGTACGCACTTTCTGAACGAAACGATCATCACATTGACTAAGGAATTTAAGGTATATCACTAGAAAAGCATGCCTTATCACCCATAGGCTAACGAGATGATGGAAGAATTCAATAAAGTGTTTGAGAACATGCCGACCAAGGTTTGCAATGCTCAGTTAAGTGATTGGGACCTACGCATACCCGCAGTAATATGGGCCTATTGGACGACATGCAAAAAGTTGATTGGACAGACACCCTTTAGGCTTGTATACGGTGTTGAAGCAGTGATGCCCATGGAATACATTGTGCCTAGTCTCTGCATAGCGACACTCATGGGTATGACGGATCGTGGATCCCTGGAAGAGAGGCTCACGCACCTTGCTAAGCTTGAGGAAGAGAGGTTTCTGGCTGGATTTCACCAATAGGTCCAAAAGTAGCGCAAAAAAGCATGGAATGATCAGCACATTAAGCTGCACACCTTTAAGGTAAATGATATTATTTTGTTATATGACAGTAAGTTTGATAAATTTCCAGGGAAATTTAGAATGCACTGGCTAGGGCCCTATGTCATTAAGGATATTACCGATGGTGGATCAGTTCAGCTGGTTAAATTGAACGGAGATCCCTTCCCAGGAAAGGTGAATGGCAGCCAATTGAAGCCATACATCGATGATCCAGCCAGGTGACTATATGAAGGTAGCATAGCCTTAGTGCTCTAGGCAGCTGAAAGGAGACGCAGGACTATAAACTACACTACTCGGGTTGGGGAACTGCATGATTGGAGGATTGTGTGGCATGAGGAAGTTCCATAGGATTCACAACAGTGTGAAGAGAGCTACACTACCCAAGGAAAAATCATGCAGGTCAGCCGGAAAGTGACTATTAAAGTCACTTTTCATGATTTAAGAATGTAGCCCAATGGAGTGGGTGGCCAACATTTAAGACAAACTTTATGGTAATATCCTTGGAAATCTGCTAGCAATTCAGCATTAATGAACCAAATGTGGGGGGAACGATCGGATTTGAATTCAAAATGGCCTATAAATTACAGGTGAAGTCCCAATGAAAAACACTTGGCATTTTGAACATCAAGTTGGTGAGCTCTCAGACGTGCATGACCCGCGCATTCTTCGAAGCATTGCTTGACTACCAAGTTTTTGATCAGTTTCCAGAGTCCAACCACAATTTCATCTGTGATTTTATTCCTAGACCAAAATCTATGGATGCCGAAGTAGTGACAGCCGAGCGAGCTGTGTCGGAAGTTGTTAGGGAGGTAGAGGGAGTTTCTCCAGAGGTTGTAGAGGTACTAGCTAAAGTCCCCAAGTCACCACAAATGCCTAGACCGAAGCCTACCTCAACCAAGGAGAGCATGAAGGATAAGAAGGGCAAGCAAGTTACGATACCAATGCACGCGTCGCTTAGAAGAAACCCACAGAAGGATAAGCCTTCCACATAAGAAAAAGGCAAAGCCATTAACTTGGAGCTGGAGGAGGAAGAAATTGAGGCCATACTAATGGATGATGAGGATTTGGGTGTGGAAGTGGAGGAAGTTGCAGTTGAAGGTGTTGACCCTATCACTAAGTTTCCGAAGTACGTCCCTCCCCGCAAAGGCAAGACCAAAGTGCCGAAGGACATTGACGAAAGCAAGGTCGCCTTGCACACACCTCTGCTGCCAGACGAGATTATCTTTAAAGGACTACGCTTGGAGCGAGTTCCATTGTTGAAACTAGAAGATTCGGACTTAGCTGACCATGAAATGTTCCCGCACTTGGTGACAGAACAACTAATGCGTCGCTTTGTTGACACAACCACCGAGATGACTACATCAGAACCGCAAAAGTGGCTCAAGGGAGTAGACAAGGCAGGTCTGCTCAACTTGCTATGGGTACTGCACTATAATCGCACACCCATTACAGTATTGGTCATCAAGTAGCTACTATTCTTGGTGCACGATGGGTGTCTATGGCTGGAGGAGCCGATACCCATCACTGACAAGCTGATCCATTGGATCACAGAGCTGCCTTGCATAGGGGAAAATACAGCCATGATGTTTGGCGGAAAAGGTGGCAAGCAAGCCCTTGTGGAGACCATGAAGGATAAATTCAAGCTCGTGAAGAAGCCGCGAGGCTATGCCATCTTGAGTATCTGTGATCCTGCAGTCAAGGTGGCCACATAAATTTTGGTAGGAAAGGTTATGAGGAAGTTTCGCGCAGATGAAGTGTTGGCATTAGTCATTGCTCTTGCAACCCAATGCACCAAAGGAGTTTAGTTTAATTGCACACATTATCTCTGCAGTGAGTTCCTTGCAAACTCCTATGAGGCACAAGAGCTCAGAAAGACCTTACACTATGTGTGGTTCTTGTTGTCCATTGTACTAGTAGCCTGGGAGCTGTCAGAAGACAGTCAATTCCCCTCAGTTGCGTCAAACCTATCAGAGGCAGCGAAGTACACTTTGCTATGGGCGACCAAGGATTCTCAATGTATCAAGGATAACAAGATCTTCTGGATCTTGATGGAAATGAACATCTGCATGGCTATCAATTGCAAACCGCGGTTGTCACCTATAGTGTTTGCCAAACTGTAGGCGTATGCAGATTTTAACGCAGACTTTCAGTACGTGTCGATCAGGACACGGAAGGACCTTAAGAAGACATGGTATGACTTGCCTTACTTGGCAATGGATGATGTGATTAATGTAGTTCTTGATCACTGGTTGACAGATTAGTGCACTGCCTTAGACTTGGCGATGGGGCCAAGCAAGTCCACCACACAATGCAAAAAGGAGGAGGCCAAGCTCAATATGGTGCAGCTAGCCAAGAAGAGGAAGAAGGAGGCTGCTGACAAGGCCTAAGTAGAGTGTGATGCCACCCAGTAGGAAAAAAAGCGGACATGTGAAACAGAGCGTGCCTCTGGCAAAGGCACGAGGTCGCCTTCGCCTGAAATAGAAGAAGAAACGAATGAGAAAACAGAGTAGCATGGAGTGGACCCACAGATGACATCGTACCACATCAAACATCTAAGAGAATAAGAAAAAATGGGGTCATGGAAGAAATTCAAGGCCAGTAAGGTGTCGCTGGACCCAATCACCCTCACAGAGGGAGATTTGAATGACATTGGAGACATAGTGCGGGATGTCATCACAGAGGTCCTGTAGTAGTTTGAACAACAACAAAAACAACTATTGGGGACCATCTAGATGGGTTTGCATGAGCTGAAAATCCATGCATCACAGGCTGGCACGATGTCCACCACCCTCGTTATCAGTACTTCGAAATCTGCCCAAATGTTGCGTGCGAAGGACTACCAAGTGATAGTGTTGCCGAATGGAGCACTGATCACAGAAAACAAAGCTGACAGGCCCACTGTCAGTGCCATCAAGCGATTGGGGTTGAACTTGGTAGTGCTCCCTAGCAATGTGCTCCACCTACTAGAGGATGGAGTGATCGCAAAGCTGAGGGCCTGCGAACAGTGCACTATGCACGTAATCAGTGAACAACAGATCAATAATGTGCAGTTGGCCCTACAGGGAGACTCTGCCATCGCCGCCATGACTGAGGTAACCAACTGCAACAAGCGTGTAGTGTAGGTCGTGGAGGAGGCATGCCGAATGGTCCCGGAGTTGGCCATTCCTGAAGGAGAACCAGTCAAGGTGTGCATTCGCAATCTTGCTACAGGGGTGTGCGACGTTCACACAGAATTGGCTAACGTTCAACTGGAGATGAGCCTACAGATTGTATATTTTTAGTTGAAGGCCTAGCCTTCGACTACACTAGAAGTAAAGGAGCAGCATGCAACTACTATCATAGAGGTGATAGTGGTGGTAGACAATGTAGTAGCAGACTGCACATGACTTTTGAATAGTTGTTCGAGGTCCTGACAAGCCTGTAGGAGGACCCCAATGTACAACAGCTGGAGACAGAAGCACGAGAACTGCAGCAGCGCTACGATGAAGTAAAAGGTACAATGCACACTTTCGCTCTCACACAGATACTGGCAAAGTTGCAGGAGGCCAAAACATTGAAATAACAGGTAGATGTAGCGCAACACAAAGAAGCAGTGCTGAAGGCGCGCTTGAAGCCCTAGTTGGATGAGGTTTATTTGGTCACTGCCTCTATTAAAGGCAAGTTTTCTAATCTGCAAGTGACTTAGCAGAAGCTTTAGGCTGATAGTTCAGGACCATCGACAGAGCAATTGGTTGAAGAAGCGAAGCAGGCGGCTGCATAGTGCACCGCCAAGGTTGTCGTCATATAGGTCGAGCTGGGAGGTCTTCACACCAAGATCTTCACGCCCACAGTGTAACTTGAGGGTGAGTCACCATGTTTGTGTTGGGGTCCTGTTGGGAGCAGGTTCCCCCAAGGACAGTTTTGGGGCTAAAAGCCCATGTTTTGGGAAAATTTTGTAATAAAGTTGTAAAGTCTCCACATTTTGTGGTCGTGGAACGCGAAGGTGTCAAGAGTCATAAAGGGTTGTCTGTCCTTATTTTTTAAAGTGTAAAGTCAGCTGTAAAGATCCACCCATGGTCCGTGGACCATGGGATTGTACAAAAAGGAGCTAATTAAGTAAGCTCTAAGTAGTTCGTAGCGAAGAATGAAGGAGTTAAGCATTGGAGTCTTGGTAGAGAAGTCTAAGTGTTTCGAGTCTTAGCATAGGTAGAGGCTCTACAACTGAGTGCACAGAGGCCTAGGGTGGAAGTCCACAGCTGAGTGTGTGGACCCCTACAGCTGTATGAGTAGGGCCGATAGATTTCGTATTAACTTAAAGATATCAATAAAGAGAAGTATTTTGTAGTTACTGTGTATTTAGTTCTTGTTAATGCATCTCATTATATTGTGTTTTGGGTTTAATTTACAATGTTCATGTGATGTGTAAATATATCTGATTGTGTTGGTTAATTGAACGTAGGTAAGGATATCAGTTTACGTGGTGCTAACTGTGATTGATTAGTAAGATATGTAAAACACTTAAGATAACTTGGGAACCTATACAATGCACTGTCATAGCTACGCGGAAGTACCTGGATCATGGGGTAGGGCTGCGTGAAGGTCAATCGTACACCTTCGTAGAGGTACTGAAGGGTGGAATAAAGGGTAGATTGATAGAGCCCTAAAGCTTAGTGACCTATGCAAAAGTAGGGGCATAGAGTATAAACCGACATCACGACCATCTAAGGGTGCGGAAACTTGGTTCCAACATTCCCCCATACTGCTTCAGGTGAGACTTCAGTCTGCACTCCGCGGGCTGATGCCAAAAGGGCTAGTAGTGTAGGATTTGTTTGGCTAACTAACATTGAACTTGGGTCAAGCCCCACAAAGCCAACACCTGGGTTCTATACTTCCTCTTTTGTTTATTAATATATACAACTTTTGATTCACTTTCCATAAATGCTTGTGTCAATGCTTCATTTATCTTAATGCTCCTTGACCTATTAAGTGGATTACATTCGATTATACTTGTTGCACTTTTATGCTTTGTTGTGTCTTTGGCCTCATGTGTAGGTATTCAAATGCTATGAGCAACAAGGAATGAGTCTGAGGAGCAAGTGATCAAGATCTTCAACAAAGAAGTGCATTATAGCATCAACATGAGGTAGGTCTCCTTCCTCTTCTCTTATTTCAATTGTAATCTAAGAAAGTGTCATGTAGATTGTCTCGTTTGTTGCTAGACCCACTCATTGGGCTAGAGGGATCATCTCTGTCCACAGAGAGGATTTACCTAATCAAGAGTGAAAGCAAGGAATTAGGAACTTGGAGGCTTGGAAATTTGGCTAAGTATTGGCAAAAGGAAGTCAACCAGGAAGAGGATAGAAAACACTTGTGTAGGTTGAACTCAAGGTTGAGCAGAGCACATTTTATTCATCCAGGTTATTTGACTAATGAAATCTATAGATATCAGGGGTTTTTAGTTGTGCCTTCCCCAAAAAATCATTATGTTATGTGTGATTTAATTATTTCTCTTATACGCTTCGTGATTTCATCGATCGTTTATTTTTTTTGCTAATGAGTAGAGTAGATTCAAGTCAATTTTTTTAGCATACTACAATTTGCATTTTGAATCCAAAAGGAATTTATACAAACTCTTTCCTAATGGTAGCCTTAAGGATGGGATTAGCTAGTCATTACCTTTGCCTGACTGAATTGGCATCATGTTTAATAGTTATAACATGTTGAGTGATATCAGGGTCAAAACCATGAAAGTCCTTATAGGATCAGGAAAAAACATCCAAAAATTCCTTAAAAAATTGATCAGCCTTTCTTTCTCTTCTTCTATACATTAGGCCCAACTTGTAGTGTCGTCGATCTTCTGAGGTCCGAAGATAAGGACCTTGGATTCTTCTCTTTCTCTGATTTTTCGTTTGTACTTTTTTATGTTCTTCTTATGAGTTAGGTATGTCACTCGGTGAAAAATAGTTTTCAAGAGGAGAGAGCCCACTAGGGTATTTATTGTATTTGAGTGATATTATCTCCCTCTCATTTAAAGGATTATTTTGGATGAAAGAATAAATTATTTGATCATTAAAAAACACTTGACAATCCTCCTTGTTGTTGTGAAAATGCAATGTGTAAATATATTGCAAAACACATTCAGGCATTGTTGGTAATATTTGACAGGAGGGGATAGCAGTGTACATGCCTAGTCAATCTGCTAAAGCATTAAGATCTCTTTGAAATTGAGTGATATTAAAATCCATGATTTCAAAGATCTTCTCCCAAGTTGTTTGAGTATATTGTTTAATTACCTTGTTGGAAGGAGAATAATTTTTTCTAATTAAATTGAAAACGAGTTTAAAATCTCCAAAGGTCTTAAGATGCTTGCATCTTAACGCTAGAGCTTGCTCAATTCCTAACAGGATCACTTCAAATTCATCAATATTAATATTGGTGCATTCAAATCCCAACATAAATACATATTGATGCATTTTAGCGTGAGGGGAAAATAAAACAACACCAACACCATTTCCATCATTATAAGAGGCACCATCAAAATGTAAATGACAAACATTCTCTTCTTGGTGGATTTCAACAAGAGGTGGCATGTCCTCCTATGTGAAAGAGAGTATACACCAATATTGTCCTTTATGTAATGGAAATGTGGTTGCAACAAACCTTTGATATTTGGTGCAATACAATATTCCCTATAAACAATGTTATTTTACCATTTTTGGATAAATTCATGTGTTCCATCAAACAAGATATACCCACCAGTTTGAAATTACTAGTCTCTACCCCATATGATTGAATAATTAGACACTAGCATGTCCATACCTCTATATTGCATGTAGTCCTAATCTCAGGGTGAGCACAAATAACAAGAGTAATATCTTTGATTTCGCCAATGGTATCTTGTAATGAATTGTTGGATGCAAGGAATTTTCTTGTAGTATCTTCTAAAAATTGTAATCCCAATTCCTCCATTGTTATTTTGGGCATTGCATTGAGCCTCGAGCCTCCATAAAAAAAACAACAATTCGCGCTTTTATCACGAAGACTCATGGAGATATAGAAAGGAGGGGTTTATAGGGAACCTAATGAATTACATATAGAGAGGACTTTTTCTTAGTAAGCTTCCTCTTCTAGTTGTAATTCCATAGCATTAACTAGTGCATGTATTTTTCCTCTGAAGAAACCTTTTACTTCCATTTTCTACTCAAGAATTGTTTTCATGTTGAGAAAATAGCCATTGGATTTGATGCCAACCATTTTCTTAAGAATGTCAAATTTAGGTAGCACAGAAGAGGAAGAGGGGGAAGAAGGAGGTACATTTTGAGAAGTGGGAGAAATATTTAGAGGTGAATGTGAAATTGAGGGATCTAAGACCCTTTGATTTTGGGTTGATTACAAAATTTATTTTTTGCATTATGTTGTACCTTGGAGACAACAACTAGTTGTAAGAGGTTAGTGCCTAGTGTTGGACACCTAATCCGCTAAGGGTTATAGTGTGGAAATTGAATAGCCAAAGGGAGTCTAAGAGACCTTGGAAGATGAATCCAAGAGTCATGCCATTGTATTATAAATGTATATATTGTGAATAATAAAGGAATGTCATGATTATCCTTCATATTATGTCCATTTTATGTGTTTTTAACATGGTATCAGAGCACTCGATTACCTGTCGTGCTCAAAGTGTGAGCTACTAGTTTTGTGTTTGACAGTTCTTCCCTATTTACTTGTCAAAATTGAGTGTTATATTCCTTATAATGCACCTATCCGTAGGGATGTGTTGAGTGTTTAATTTTTGTGTTGAGAGAAAATATGGATAGAGGGATGTGTTGAGTTTACCCATTCTTTGTGTGCCTATCCTTCTCATTACTTGAATGTGTCTTTTCCATGCCAGTATCAATTGTTTCTCTAACGCACTTACTTGGAAACAAAAAATTGCACCTTGACTTCTTCTTATTGAATAATCCATTAAGATTTAATATGAAACCTATCACTAGGACAATACCATATGCACTTTGGCCTCTTAGATTTTGAACAGTAACCATTGACTGAATCATTTTGTACCAGTAAACAAAATTAAAATACTTTCTACGAATATTTTCATCCTCAAAGGTTCATTCGTCATCTGACTTTTTGCGGCTAGTAGTACGATGGGAACTTGGTGCATCGTTAGTAATGCTTATCCTGTAGTGCTCGACTAGTTAATTCAAGCTTCAATTCATCATTTATTGTCAAAGCATTGAAAACTTAAACCTCCAATTGGTTTTGGTCAACTGCGTTGAATTCTGTGTGTTGATATCACAATGCTTGCTTAGGTGCGCTTCTTGTAAAATTGAATGTTGTTGATTATTTGTGTTAACCTATGAGGACTAGGCCTGTCATGACATATGTTGTATGTGGAACCCTGATTGCAATATGTAGATTCAAGTCCATGCTACATTTCTCTCTTTTAAAAGGGCATATCATATGAATTTTTGAGTTGGTTGTTGCTTATGCGTTGAATGTCTTTTTTGAAGGCTGTTTTTTTATGTGTGTTGGTTATTATCTTTACATATGTAAAATAAAGCTTGGTATGATTCATAAAATTTATGAAATGTTTTGTCCCTTTCTAAGGCTATATCATATGTGATGAGCATATATATTATAAGTATAATGCACCATGAACTATGAACTGCAAGTGGATACGTTGTGTTGACTCGTTTGACAACATTTGCATTGGTTGTATGGCCTATTCCATGGAGAGCTTGGTATGGTGAGCTTACAGTGTTTTTAGTGGGAAATGCAACTCACTTACAGTGACATATTTACGAAAGCCGATACAAGTGGTTCCAATCTGCCTAGCCTTATGAGAGATCATTGTCTCCATTAATTTTTGTGAAGTAGCTTGTCGATTCATCTCCCGCTCTGTCACAATTGCATTTTCTTGCTCCATTCCAAGATATTTTTGTGGTATTAATTGCTCCAATCATAAATTATATGATATCCACTAATACTTATTCATCTGGTGTCGTATTGCTTCTTATCATCTACCTGCTCAACTTCTAAACAATGAGTAACAAGTGTTGATATAACATTGAAATATGATCTCCATGTGGCTCTATTAAAAATTTTTGAGGCAACATAAATGGTATGTAAAATATACTCAAGGTAGTGATGGTGTACGTTGTCCATATATGCATGGATTTAGAGGAGTCATATGTTGATATGTTTTTAGAGTTTGATGTGAAAGACTTATAAAATTCCATATCACTACTTACTAGCCAAAATATAGGCTGGAAGTTCGACATTAAGGAGGGGAAGCAGATTGACATGTTAGCAAATTACTATTTGAAGTTCAAACCACCTTTGTTTTTTACAAATCAAAGTTTGCACTGGTGACTACATTCATTGTACGTCTAGTTACTCGATGGGTTTTTCATAGACCTGGAGTCTTCTCTTATTTTAATGTGTTGAGAGTACAAGTGGATATTTTTTTCCCTCATGATTTTATGATTTGTTCAAATTATAAAAAAATGGCTAGACTTGATGATGCATTAGAATTGTTTAATACCCAATTCATTCCACTATTGACGAGATGGTAGAAATTAGCAAACCCACTTTTTTTTAACATTAAAACTTGTATGAAAAATGCATAAGAAAACATTGAATTTTTGTAGCTTAAGTCACAACTACAGCGAGATGAATTACAATAGAAGAGTTTTCATTTTAAACTTGATTTGTTCAGAACAAACCATTGTTTGAGATTGAGATAGACTCTCATCAACAACCAGAAATTGTTCAAATCATTGATCCCATTGGAGTAGATGTGCACAAAGATGCAAAAATTCAGTCTGCACTTCCCAAGCCCATTATCAAACCTTGGGAAGATATTTCCATCAACATAAATAGAACCGGTATTGGATATGACAAGGATGTATCCTTTCATATTCTGGACTATGCCAAGCCAATCCAATTTCAGAGTGCTAAATTTCTTAAGGAAGATTCATCTTCACATGTTCCTGCTCCTTCTCCACAACAACAAATTTATAGATGCCAACATTATGGCTGAGTTAGCCATGTGAAAGATCATTGTTTTGATCTTCATCCATGTGAGCATTGTGGTTAACAAACTCATTCTTCAAACAGATGATTCAAAAACAAACCTCCTGGAAGAACAAAGATTCAAGTTGGATAGATTGCTTCTTGGCAGTGGGCTTCAACAACCAAGAATATATTTCATTCATATGTCAGAATTTCTTCTAGAATATTAAAAGTCTTGCAGTTGAGATCTCTTCATCTTCTCACCTTGTATATGACAGGGGGGGGGGAATAATGGTCGTCTACAAGCTTCACAACCACATCAAGTGAGTCTAAGCCACAACCTAAACCTGCTGCCTAAGCCTATAACCAGACACAGCCATACCCATATTCAGATTTGTAGCTAGAGACACATAAGACCCTAAACATGAATTTGGTTGGTGGATTTCCTTAAAACACCATAGATTTCAGACCTCCCTTTTTCTAGCTTGAAGGTCTCCCTCTTTAAAGAATTAAGGAGCACTTCCTCTAGCAAAAGACTTCAGCTTCTTGCCAAATTTGGAAGAGTTTTGGGAATCACACTAAGTGTTTCTTTGGTTGGTTGCCTTCCTTAAATGACTGCAGGTTGTAGACTTCCCTTCTTCCAGGTTGAAGGTCCCCCTCTTAAAATAATTAATGAGCACTTCCTCTAGCAGAAGAGCTCAGGTTCTTTCCAGATTTGGAAGAGTTCCAGGAATTGCACTAAGCGTTCCAGTGTTGGTGGTAATCCTTAAACCATCACCGGTTGAGACCTCGAGTTCTCCCACCTTATGCCATCTTTTTAGAGAGAAAATTATTCCATGTATTTTTGCACATTTTGTAGTACAACTCTCTTTTTGGACTCGTATATACCCCTTTGGATTAAGTGGGGGAATGTTGGACACCTAATCCGCTAAGGGTTATGGTGTGGAAGTTGAATAGTCAAAGGGAGTCCAAGAAGCCTTGGAAGATGAATCCAAGAGTCACAACGTTGTACTGTAAACGTATATCTTGTGAATAATAAAGGAATCTCATGATTATCCTTCATATTCTATCCATTTTATGTGTGTTTAACACCTAGGACATTTACAAGACTGAATAAAACTTTTAAAATACTGAGATCGTAAGTGATAAAATGACTATTCTAATTCATAAATTTATCAACTTCAACCAAAATGGACAGATCAATGACGGTTGCAAAACTTAGGGTTTAAAATATGACTCGAAGCAAATGAGGAAAACAAATCTTTATCACTAAGGCCCTTAAGAATCCTAAGTTTCAACCTTGTAGAAGAAATGATGAAAAGAATAAGGAATATAAATGAATTCCTGACATGGTGGAGCATCCATTAAGGGATTTAAACCAAAATGATGAGTACCGTTAGTGCCTTATAAATTCATAAATATGATCTAAATCAACCTTTTTCTCTTACATCACATATCAATAGAAGAAAAAAACTTAACATTTTTTTCTTAACAAAATGTTAAATATAGAGAAAAAAATAAAAGCAACTTTCCCAAAGATGAAATCATATTATGTTTTATTAATAAGATCCTAAGCAGCTTCATCATATACATATATCTTTTTTCTCCATGCTCAAATGCCTCCAAAATCTCTATTTCGGACTTTTATTTATTCCATGAGACTAAATATCAAAAATCAATTTTAAAATTGACTCGGTTATAAAAAAAATAGTTTCTTTTTAATCCCCTTTTTATAAAAAAAAGGAAATAGAAATAAAAATGAGTTATTCAAAATAACTCATATTAAAAATTTTAAGAACGTGCCCCTTTATAATAAACGCAATATATGCATTTAGGGTTTTTAACCCAAACCATACATATAAAACAATATTTGGATGAGGTGGTAGTTTTAGTGAGCCCAAGGCTATCATCACACAACAAGTGAAAGGTGACATGGATATCGTGCAAGTCTCCATGGTGATTGAATGGTGTGCGGGTGCCCATTTTTTGTGATACATATGTCAACACACCTATAATGGTTTTGGAAAACAAAACAAAAAAACTTTTTGTGACACACCCTATAGTAGTTTCAAAAAATGTAAGGGGGAGGTGTCAATAGATCTCAGTGATAAATTTTCATATCGGTGATTTTACCAAACCACTTTACGAGGAGGGTTTCCCTCTGTTCAAACTCCGATAGATAAGGCCAGTCGCAAACCGTTGATGTGGGCCTATATGGGTTAAATGTCATCGATAGTTCTAACAGTTGTAGGAGGTATGAATGGGCACTTCAAACTCTTCGTCCAAAATAATATTGATGGGCTTCTCTTTTCTTCAAATGTATCAAAATTATCCACTTTCCAGGGACATTACATCTTTTGCGATTTATGTGATAGATTTCAATAATTCTACCTTTATGTATCATTTAATGAGATAACTTCAACAATAATGCCTGAACCATACTTCAATATTATATAAACTATTATTCCATAGATATCATCCGTAAAACTAACTCTTATTTCACATAGTTTCTCAGATCCACTACGAAGTTTCACTCAATTCTTATACAAGAAGAATAAACAGTGCAATGCAATACAACGGATCCCAATCATGTCACCACTTGGACTGGATTTGATTATTGTAACACTTGTAGAAAGTTGACATTGATTCATCGGTTGATTTAACTTAATTTGCATGAAGAATTCTTTACCATAATTGCATTTAGGTCATGTTGCTTCTATACAGTCAACATTTTTTATATGCCTTCTCTCCACCAAATACGTCATCTACATCCTTTTGTTTCAGTTGGAGTTTCTTGCTAATCTTGCGTACAAGAGGGAATATATATGGGCGAGTTTGATCGAAAACTTAAGCTCTGAGTCATATGCGGATGCTCAACTTGTAGCAAGTGTCCACATGGGGGGCAGAATTCCCTGGCTATCCTTCATTAATGAAAATGCATCGTCGGCTAAAACATTGAATATAGAATTCCCTGATTTCCATCAAGAATCGACTTCAAAGTCATAACCCACATGCTAGGAATGAAAATATCCTGTAAGTGGATGGATGTGACATATATGCTGTAAGTGCATCCATTACTAGTATTGTTCAATGAAATGAGTCCATTCTCGACACTCCATAGGTCTTGGATATCGGTGCTAGCATAAATACACTCATTTTATTTCCAAAATGCGAAAGAGTCTAAAAGATTTCCTTTATTATAAAAAACCAAACATACGTGGAATAAGGGGTAGCACTTGAATTAACTATAAATATAAGCCAACGCATTTTGATATATACAACAATTTAATAATGATGGGATTTTTTTATGAGAAGAAGCTATATTTATTTTTTTCAATAATTATGAACTTCAAAACTATGGTTATGTATATCAATTTCTTGTATTTGACAAATGAGATGCAGCCCAACATATCTTATCCTTCTTCAACATAACCGAAAATAGCCAGCGTTGTTTCTAACCAAAATTTTGGCCTAAAAAATTTGGTTACAACACATTGCATGCCCTAAAGGCATTCCTTGGTTCTACTACCAACACTTCTTCATTGTCGAGCCAATTAAGAGTTCACATAGTTGGATTGGGCTTCTTCCCAAAAATCCTTTCCCTCACACCTATTTTAATTTGACAAGATTTTCCGTCGTGGTACTCTTCATAGACGTTGCACCACGAGTGAGAAAAGAGATAATTGGATTAATAGGTTTATTGGGCAAGATGAACATGCATTGAGGAAGAGGGTTCAAGTTGATATTCATTATTAAGTTTCATTTCATAGGTTATTAACCTATTGTTGATGTCTTTCATGAATTGGAGAATAGATGCCATATTAGATTGATTCCCTTGACCTTCCAAATAAACGTATGTCCTAGAGAGTTGTTCTTCTTACTCTAAACAAATTCCAAGTGCAGATTCAATACTAATGTCATTTTTCTCCTCTAATTATTGACGATGAGGGGGAAATGCACTATAATATTGCATCATTGTTGCTCGATTTTGGGGCGTATAATTTCAAGCTTTTGATTATACAATAGTGAAATGAAGATTGAAATATTTAATAGCTTTTCCTTTGGGAAAGGAAGCATTATTGTAATCACAGAAAAAGATAAATTAGATTCTTGGGCTACCCATAAGTAGATTTAAACCATTACCAGGCCGAAGAGGGTTTTGGGGGCAACTCGAAAAAATCCACAACTTTTCCTTTGAGAGAATTTACAAATAATCGCATGAAAATATCATTATCGTTCACCAAAATATTTTGGAAATCCTTACAAAATGTGATTAAATGTTCATTCACGGTAATAGTTCAGTCAGTAGTGAATTTGGAAAAGTGGCATTTAAATTTTACAAGAGGAGTGTTAGTGGGTGCTAAATTCAAAGGAGATTGAATATGCCAAGGAGTCGCATTAGCATCTTCCTCGAATTGAAATAGATCATACTTGCATATGTACTTTGTCGGATTGGTTACATATGGATGAGGAGTAAAATATGAGTAGATAGAATCAATGGATATTGTAGTAAAAGTTGTTGAACCCAAAATTGTCGAGGAAGACCTAGAGGTGGTGGACCCCTGAGTTCTAGATGATGGTTGAGGTTGAGTTCGAGAAATAATTTTTTTAGTAGGAGAGGAGGTTCTAGAAGATCTAGTTAAGCTTTGAAGGAACTAAAGACAAGCTTCAACTTCTAAGATAACCCTACATCATTGGATTTTTCGATAGGAGTGTATTCAAGTCTTTCATATTTAATACATCTAAAATATCGGGGTTCAATACTCCTATGCTAATCATTCATGAGGAGCATGCACACACTAGAATTCAAGTTCACTATGTTGATTATTTTGGATTTCTTATTCCTCAACAATTTTGATATCTCAGGTGACTACATCCCAATCTTAATTCAAGTGATCAATGGTAGGAGCATTAGTCTAGATGAAACCAGGTAAAGAGTATGCAATATTTCTATAATATATTAATTGAGGAATAGGATTACGTTGTTGAGTAGATTGAACAATCATTAATTCAATAAAGATTCAAGGAAACATAAATCACTACCCAATATGGTCACCAAAAGAATTTTGATCAGAGGGAATTCGTTATACTTCTCTTGACCAACTCCCTTGAATCTCGCTAGGAAAATGAGATAATGGGACAGATTTCTCATTTCCTAATTCCCATGAGATTAGTGGTTATTTAAGGAGGATTTAAAATAAAATACTATATTAATAGAGGTATTTACAGTAATAAATAAAATGGAAAAAAATTCCCATAAATATGAAATATTGTACAAAAAAAACATTGTATAGAGTAATATAAATAATCTGAAATTAAAAATCAGCCTTATAGCAGGATACTAGTCAGTAATTCAAAGCCCTATGACTTTCCTTTATGGGGGTGTTGGGCTACGGAAGCCACCTGTCACGTGACAGATGACAGTTGGTCCTCAGTTAAAGTGGGGGAGGGCAGGACATCGACCCCTCCACCACGCGGTAGTAATTGTTTCTAGGTTCATTTGTGTGAAAATATGTCCCTTGTCTATATGCATTAGATTCACTTTGATTTGTGTTTCAAAGGCACAATCACACCCTTGGTTAAATTCCAAGGCTTGTGAATTTTTCTAGTTATTCTCTAGTTCAATGAGCATTGGGCACTTCTTTGTGCCCCTTTCTCTTCTGGTCATTGGGCTAGGGTGGTGGTTGTTTGCCTTTTGCTCCTCATGTAAGCCTAATTCGGTGTTCTCTCTTTCCTTCTTGCAATTTGAGAAACTTTCCATCCCCTTCCTATACCGAAGGACGTGTCATCTGTGACTTTGGTTGGTTTCAGGTTTAGTCGCTTTGTATCCTCTAGGTTTCTCACCTTGATCTTTTGGTGGGTGCTTCTTGGGTTGTATGTGTCTCGCATTAGCACTTGTTTAATTTGCTTTGAGTCTTTTGGTGGTTTTGTTTCCTATTAGGTCACGAAATTGGCCCAAGTGTGGTGTTGGTCTTCGGATGTTATTTCCCCTCATTTCTTCCCATTCGGGGTCACTGGTTCAGACCTCCCTTCATCATTTTTTTGTGACCTTGGCATCAGTCTAGATTTTGGGAGCCTAGTTTTCAAATTTCTCTTGCGAGTTGTTTGTTATTCACCTTTTGGCATTTTCCGCTATTGTTTCATTCGCTTTTTCTGGTATGGTTCGGTTCTAGTCTGGTGTTGAATCTCTCATGGAGGGGATTACTACATTGGATTTTCTTTCCCTCTCATTTTGCAGCGAGGTTTGCTTGGCCTCTAGCGGAAGGTGGCTATTCATTAGGCCTATCAATTCTTTCTTGTGTGTTGATGGGTTCATTCTGGAGGCCTTTGGTTCAATTTGGATATTTACTCCTAGGCCTCGAATTCCTTCTAGATTTCATCTTGAAGACTAACCCTCACTCTTCGTGTGCCCTAGCCTTGGAAAATTCGGAAGGTTCACCTTCTCTTGCAGGTTCTCAAGGTGGCACAACACATGTGAGTGGTAGAAGCTCTACATGGGGTGAGGGTACAATGCGTTTTGTGAAGGTAAATCCTCTCTATGGACATAGGCAATCTCTCTAGCCCAAAGAGTGGGTCTAACAACAAACTAAACAAACAAACATACACTTTCCTAGTTTATGTTTAACAAATGCAAAGAGAAGGAAGAACCTACCTTGTTTTGATGCTAATCGCTCAACCCTTTTGGAGATGACTTTGATTCTTTCGTTCTAGGCCTCATTCCTTACATGTTCTTCACGTCCGAGTACCTACAAGGAAGATCAAGGAGTATTAAGGAGTACCTACAAAAGCATATATGGCATAAATAAAAAATAAACTACTTAATAGATCAAGGAGTATTAAGCTAAAAGCATAGACATTTACACAATTATGGAAAGTGAACATCAGATGTATATATATTAATGAGCTAAAAGGGGAAGCATAGAACCTATGCCTTGATGTTGGAGACCTCCTTTTGTGCAAGTCCAAGTCCAAGCAAAGACTCTTCAAGCACTCCTTCTCCAAGCTAGAATGGGTAGCACGAAAGCATAATCTCAGCATAGGGATGCAATAATGAATGACCGACCATTTGGGGATGGAAGGGAGTTAATTTATAGGAAGGGAGAGTGAGTTAGGGATCCACAAAAGAGGGAGGAAGGTCCACATCTCAAGGGGAAAGCCCATGATGATAATATCAAGAGGTAAAAATGGGAGAGCTATACCATATCAACAACAACCAATATCCAACTCGTTGTTCTCGAAGGTTCTAGTGCACGAAGCTTCTCCTCCAGTTTGGGAAAACCTGCCAAAAGAGGTTTCAGATCCATTTTATAGATGTGGGACCAAAGATACCTCCAGGGGTTTCTCCAGTAGCCAGGTGAGTGGCACACCAGATTGAGGAGGCTCCTTATGAGGATGGAGTGGGTCCTATTGTTGAGGTGGAGCGTAACTTGGAAGCTTTAACCAGGGGAATTCCAGAGTATGCCTTGATAGATGAGGTGTCATTGCGCTACCAAAGGCATACTGTAGGGGTTTCCACCAGACTTTGTTGGCTGCTGGACCGAGTCATTAGGGCTATTTCATGCTATCATGAGCACCATGTGGGCGAATATTCAACTCTAGTTTACTTTTTGCACTATTGTAGGCTTATAAAGCCGTGTGTCTCAGAACACAAATTTTGTCATTTTGATGTAGAAAACTTTTTTTCAAACACTATATATATGTGTGTGTGTGTGTGTGTGTGTGTGTGTGTGTGTGTGTATATATAGATAGATAGATAGATAGATATGCATGTTTTTATGTTTACCACGTTTATTATGTGATGCTTTATGATTTACATGTTTTGTAAATGTCTATCTAACACATAGTTAGCCAATGTGTCTGTTAATGTGCTCATGCATCTTGGAATGTGATGATAAGTAATGAAATCAAATTCTCGTTCCAAGAGATGAACTTGCAAATACATTCTAAAAATTTGAGGTTTTCTAACTGAATATTGTCCATTACGTTGTAGTATAATGATTTGTGAATCAAGATTCATGATCAAGTCTCTAATGCCAAGAATGATAGCTTCTGACAAAAGTTCGACGACCGCACTATACTCGACAATGTTATTAGTCGCATGACCTAAACATATATCTTGAAAATTCACTAACTCACCATTAGGGTCATAGATTTCCCATGCAGTGGAAGATAGATTCTGTGTACTATGACAAGCACCATCAACTAAACCAACGTAATGGTTGGATGACATCTACAAACCAAGTAGAGAAAGAGGTATGCGGAAGAGAACATTTGCAAAAGAAAAATAACACACCAAAACCAGACTGCACACTAATGAAAATACACTAATGTACATAAGTATTTACACAGAAAATCATGCATAATACTTCTTTAGGTAAATCCCACTTCAGGGCATAGCCAATGAATTTCCTTCATAATCTACTAACAAATAGGCATCTTTTTGTAAAATGTGTTTGACAACGTAAGGGCCATGCCGCATTGCTTCGAATTTCCTAGCTCCCAATTTATCATTGCCTTGATCATATAGCAAGACCAATTAACCCTCAGCAAAAACAGAGGGAGAAATAGTTCTATCATATTGAACCTTAACGCGTTTCTCCTGGGTAGATGGTTGTGACCATACCATGGGTCCATATTCATGATTGTTTCTATTCGGATGGTTGCAACCATACCAAGGATCCATACACATGATCTCTTATGTTCTAATGGCTATGTCCATACCACATATTCATGTATTATTAGATGCCTATTCAGGTATCATTAGGCATGATCATCAAAGATGTCAGATATGTATATGTATACGCTTGATTTGCAGGTCTCTTGGTAGTGTTATTATCATCTTTGCATTGACTTGTAAAGAATCTAAATCATCACTCTGTATTATTCCTTCATGCTTTATGTGGCATCTGTTACACAGTATTTTTTCATGCCTCTTGTTCACTTCTTATTCCATATCCAGTAGTGCCAAAACATTGACAACTATGCAACATATCCATCATGATATATAGATCAAAATCTCCCTGAAGAATCAAAGGAAAACTTCCTTGAATCTATTTTGAAGAAGGTTAACTAAAACCTAAATTTTAGCATTAGTGAAATTTGGTACACTGCCTGCCTGTGCTGATGGAATGTTGTAAAGTTCTACCCTAGTGTTGCCAGTGCGGGTTTTGATATGAAAACCCGTGCTGAATCTCTTTGGGCAGGTTTTCCCAAATTGAAGGAGAAGCCTCGTACACTAGAACCTTCGATAACAATGAGTTGGATATTGGTTGTTGTTTATATGGTCAATCTCTCCCATTTGGACCTCTTGATCTTATAATCATGGGCTTTCCCCTTGAGATGTGGACCTTCCTCCCTCTTTTCTGGATCCCTAACACCCTCCCCCTTCCTATAAATTCACTCCCTTCCATCCCAAAATGGTTGTTCATTGATTGTTTCATCCCTATGTTGAGATTATGGTTACATGCTACCCATTATAGCTTGGAGAAGGAGTGCTTGAAGAGTATTTTCACTGACTTGGACATCCACCAAAAGGAGGTCTCCAACATCAAGGCATAGGTTGTATGCTTCCCTTTTTAGCTCATAAATATATATACATCTAATGTTCACTTTCCATAATTGTGTAAATGTTTATGATTTAGCTTAATACTCCTTGATCTATTAAGTAGTCTATGTTTGATTTATGCCATATATGCTCTTGTATCTTTCATAGCTCTTTGATCTTCCTTGCAGGTACTTGAACGTGAAGAACAAGTAAGGAATGAGGCTTGGAGTGAAAGAATCAAAGTCATCTCCAAAAGGATGAGAAATTAGCATCAGAATGAGGTAGGTTCTTGCACTAGAACAAGGTTGGAATCCACAATTTGGGCCTTATCAAACGCCTACCATTCCTTTCAATCCACAATTTCCATTTCTAGCAACATTGGAACTACCAAATGTGCCAAGGCTCACAAATGATCCAATACTCCATTCGCCATATTGGCCTCCTGTTCCTACGAAGATTCTTGGTGATTGTATGCAGTTTGAAGGAAAGTCTGGAGAAGACACTCAGGCCCATGTTATGACTTATCCCATGTTATGACTTATCATTTGTTGTGTTCATCCAATTCCTAGGTTGAGGACTCTGTTCATCTATGTCTTTTCGAGTGAACCCTAACGAGTGCTATCACGAAATGGTACATCGAGTTACCTCGAGGTGCCTATAAAGACTTCAACTCTCTGGAAATGGCGTTCCTTACTCATTTCCAGTTACCAGTTCAGTATGAAACTAGTACCCATCTACTTACGTCTTTGAAATAGAATACTGCTACCCACATCTTTGATCATATCCATGAGTGGAGAAGTCGATGTCACCTTATCAAGTTTGATATACCTAATGAGTTGTTAACTGAATGCTTTACCAAAACATTCATTAATAAAATTGCTAAGGAGATATATATGGGTGCTTGTGTGACCGAAGATCAAGCCATTGCATGTGCCCAATATTTATATTTGGTATATTCCCAATCCAACACGTTATATGATCTCTTTCAAGATGCTTCGAGACCATCTATGGATCCAACATCTTCTAAACCTCTAGATGTACCACCTGTCAACAGTATTATTGGGTTAGTGACCCAAACTTCCAGTAAATCTTCTTTGAAGCAAAAATATGTTTCAACTACTGCATCCAATCCTCCTTCAAACCCCTCCCCAAATCCTAGTAAAACCTCTGAGGTTAATGTCATTTAGTCTACCATGGCAGACAAAAACTCAAAAGGTAAAAAGAAGGGTAAAGGAAAATCCAAATCTAATACCCCAAAACAACATCCTCTGAAATCGTCTGCTGACAATGCATCTATACGTAAGCCTAAATATCCTTGCCTCATTTGTGAGGAAGATCATTATACCAATTATTGTCCCCATCGTGTTGAAATTATTCGATTGTTAAAAGGAACTCAAGGGACACTAGTTGTACTAAATGAACCTTTTCCATCATATCAAACCCAATTGGTAGAACAACTGCAATCTTCTACATCTTGGGTTTCTCAGTTTTATGTGAGTGGAACAATACCTATTTCTATTTCCACTCAATCAAAAGACTATTTGACTCCTGCCAAATAGGTTGTGGAGAAACAAGTTACTGATACACCTTCCACTTCTACTCCACCTAGTTCTAGTCTTCATATTGAGAGACCTAGTAATGAATCTTTTATCTGAAAGCCTCCCAAAGTTGTCCTTCGGAAATCATGTTGCAATTTGAATGCACGAGCTGCCGAGCATTACAATATTGTTGAAGATTTAGCTCAAGCACCTTCGACAATGTATGCCTTGGAAGTTCTCAAGAGTTTTCCATTGTAGCAGAAAGCATTACTATCCACTATAGGAGGAATTGACCCTACTGATTTGAGTCTGATTACCTTTGACCTAAAAAATCATGTTCCATGTATTCCACATCAACTTGCCTTTTTCATCCAAGTCATTATAGAAAGGAATATGATTCATCAGAGTGTGGTTGATGAGGGTGCTTCCACTTGCATCATGTCTGTCTCATGTTGGAAAGTTATTGGCTCTCTGCATCTCAACTAATCTCCTAACACCTTAGAAGCGTTTGATGGTAGAGGATCTCATCCTTACGGTATTCTCACATATTTTCCCATAACATTGGAATGAAAAATCGTTAATGTAGAAGTAGAAGTCATTGATGCCAATTTGAATTATAACCTTCTACTTGTTGAAGTTAGACTCATGCTATGTTTTGCATGGTTTCTTCTTTGTTCCATTTGCTTAGTTTTCCTTATGAGGGGAAAATAGTCATTGTTAATTAGTTAGCCTTTTTCTCTTCTAGATCTTTGAATGGAAATGTGCCATATGTGGGAAATACTGACATCCCTTATGAGAGCATTGGGATGGGTCTTTTTAAAGACTCTGTTCTTATGGGAAATCTTTCCCTCCCACCTCCAAATGTTGCTTCTATTAACATGATCTCCTTTTTTAAATTATCCTTGGATCATTCCTCATACCAATCAAGTTGACTCTTTTGGCGATGTCATGCCACTCATCCCATTAGAACAAGCCTATCAAGTTGTTTTTTGGGCCTCAGTAGTCACTTCTAAAAGTCATGCTGATATTAGTATTCATCTAGACGCGTATTTACAATCCCCTTGGTTGGTTCTTGGGATCCTCCAAATCCCTTGAACGATACATTTCCCACTGACAAGAGTAGTACTGAGGTTATGTCTCTTGAAGAAACTCCCTAGAAGTATGTTCATCATCGTTCCTCATTTCTCCCAAGCCTTGGAGAGATTTCATTGTGTCTAGCTACCTTTGTTTCCCATGCACTGACTCATCCACTTCAAACACCTATTTTGGTACATGAAGTTTTGTCTGAGGGAAACATGGGGAACATTACTACTACCTTTCCCATTGACATTTCAGTCCAACCTGAGATTGTCAAAATCCTTCAACTAGAAGTATCTTTTCCTTGCAATGAGATTAATATTTTCTTGCTTCTTTCATAAGATCTTCTCACCAAGTCTTTACCGTTCCTCCATTATTGGAATGGGGTATTTATCCTATGACTCGTAACCCTCACTCACCCGAGAGGTATGGGGGTGTTGTTATTTGTGTGTTTTATTTCACTATTTGGCTGAGTCGATGCTTACATGTCATGCCAATGGTGAAACTCTAGTTTTACTATCTGTTGATCGATTACTTGAGTCCACAAATGCGCTACATCTGAAAAATTTTACACGTTTTTCATGTAAATACTTTTTTACATTAGTGTGTTTTCATTAGTGTGCAGTGTGGTTTTGGTGTTAGTTTTCTTTTGCAAAATTTTTCCTTTGCTTACCTTGTGATCTACTTGGTTTTTAGATGTCACCCAACCATTATGTTGGTTTTGCTGATGGTGCTTTTTGTAGTACACAGAATCTATCTTCCACTGCATGGGAAATCTCTGACCCTAATGGTGAGCTGGTGAATTTATAAGGTATATGTTTAGGTCGTACAACTAATAACATTTCTGAATATAGTGCAGTCATCTAGCTTTTGTCAGAAGCTATCACTCTTGGAATTAGAGAGTTAATAACGAATCTTGATTCACATCTCATTGTACTACAGCTTAATGGACAATATTCAATTAGAAACCCTCAAATTTTGAGAATGTATTTGTGAGTTCGTCTCTTGGAATGAGACTTTGATTTCATTACTTATCATAACATTCCAAGATGCATGAACACATTAACAAATGCATTTCTTAACTATGTGTTAGATAGACATTTGTGAAACATGTAAATCATAAAGCATCACATAATATACATGGTAAATAGAAAAACATGTATATATACAGAGAGAGTGTTTGTAAAAGAGTTTTCTACATCAAAATGACAAAATCTGTGTTCTGAGACACATGGCTTTATACGCATACAATAGTGTAGAAAGTAAACTAGAGTTGGCTATTCGCCCACATGGTGCTCATGATCACACAAAATAGTCCTAATGACTCGGTCCAACAGTCGATGCAGTTTGGTAGAAACCCCTATAGTATGTCTTTGGTAGCACAATGGCATATCATCTATCGAGGCATACTCTGGAATGCCCCTGGTTAAAGCTTCCAAGTTACGCTCTACCTTGATAATAGTATATGCTCCCTCCTTATAAGGAGCCTCCTCAATCTGGTGTGCCACTCTCCTAGCTAATGGAGAAATCCCTGGAGGTGTCTCTGGTTCCACATCTTCAATCATCATATGTGGCATCAACTCACCCCATATGAGTAATCATGGATTTATGGGCACTAGTGGATCCACTTCTAACCACTGACAGTGAAACAATGGCTCACATTCTAGGATGAACATCACCAAAATGGATCTGAAACCAAATTGTTTCAGACTCCCTGACTTGCACTTGGTAAGTGGGTGCTTCATGCACACCAACAAACCCTCACTCCAATTGAAAACTATGGGCTTCATACAGATGATTGTGTACTAGAAATGAGACTTGTTTGCCTCATGCAATGCTTGAGCCCTAGCCATTCGGGCCATAGTATGTAGGATTGTTTGCAGTGGGAGATTTGTGATGGTATTTATGTCCATTTTCCCACTTTGGGTCTTTTTCATCCATGGACAATGCCTTGCAGTGAGCATATCCGTGCTCTCTCCTCTAGTGTGCGATCCAGACAACTAAACATGTTGTCCCTTTCTAGATAACCCGCTAATGAATAAATGTCAGCAACATCTATTTCGAGTTCCTGATCCCCAATCATGAATATTTGATGATCCACATCCCACCAAATGATCAAATGTTGTAATAACTTAGGTCAGAATCTAATCATAGGAGTCCTCAATAAATTGGGAAACCCACATTCTCGTATGACATAAACACAATCTCGATCTTGAGTAGCTTGATGGTCTTCAGCTTCGTGTCCCCTTTATTTCAATTCAACCACCATTTTGGACTGATTATCTTGTGGAAAATCAATAAAACAACATTTCATGAGATTCCATGGAGACAAAATCAAAGATAAACTATTTAACATGGAGGATTTCACACATAAAAAATTGACCTCGGCACCAACGTGACTATTATGAATTTTCTCGTGCTGTCAGCGCAAGGGTCTCATGGATGACAGGGTGAGTAACACAAGTTCGATGGGTAAAACCTCCACTAATCACCCATGATATATTTTTTTCTGAAAGTCCTACTTACAACCTAATCTATGGAGGAAAATGCATGAAATGAGTACCAAAATGAAGGGAAGGGACAAAGCTCTTACCTGCAACAAGTGGCTCGACGAATGATGTCAGGTATTGATCATGATCCTTGCCTGAAAATCGAGATAAAATGAGGTAAAAATGCTCTCACAATTGCAAATTGGTAAAATGGTAAAAATGATTTACTTTTTGTCCTATTTATAAGTTTTAAATTATCTTTTTACCAAATTAGGACATATTTCACTCATTTTTTAATATTTTTCTTCGAAATCGGTAATGTGTGTTTCCTTGTGCAGTGATAGGTCATATATTCTTGGTGACGGTGATTTATCTTGACTAATTCAATGAGTTTTATTTTATCACTTTTTCGAACTCGTAAAAAATAAATGAAAAAGCGATCCCCTGGAGTCATCTTTAAGCTCTTTTCTAACTCTCAAAAAATGAAAAGATTACCAAGTACTTTTCATTTCGAACTCGTTAAAGTAAATGAAATGATGCCTACTTAGTATAACTTTAACCCTTTTCTGGACTAAGTTAGACTATTGTACGAAAAAGGAATACCTTAGTCGAACATGGCTAAGAGGTTCTCTTGGATATTGTTTTCTACCTTTGTGGCTTCAAGAGATGATTTACGAAAAGGGACCTTTCAAATTTTTTTTCTTGTTTTTCAAACTCTCTAAACATGAAAAAGGTGTCGAGTTTCACCTTCATCGAACTCATAAAACATAAACGATCCAAGACTTGTCACCATGATGAGACTGGGTTTCTCCTTCCTAGGGCTCGTAAAGCTTACTAGGATGGATTCATCCAAAGGATGAACTTATATGGAAATCATGTTCTATCCCCTTCAAGCTTGTGATAAAAAATATATGGGGTATTTGCTCGAAATGGTGGGGGGAAAAGTGAAAGCGATCATCTCTTGTATTTTGTAAAGGCAACATGTCGCTCTTGAACATGACACTCATTTGTTTCTCATGTCAAATATGGGACATCCTCACTTGGTCACTTGCCTTCCTGGGTTTGGGAAATCCAATTTTCCTCTCATCTGATTATACCATATCGTCATCATGACCTTTGATCCTATGTTGAGATAAATGCTGCCAAACTTCGGAGTCGTGTCACTGATGTGTTCAAGGGAAGTCCTATTTGCAGTTCTTTATCACTTATACATTTTCTGACTTTCCGCCACAGTTCTCAATGACACTTATCTACTCTACTACATACTTTTGTTTCGTGTCGATGATGTGGGATTCATTATGGCCCTCCTTTGACATATCACTTCTTGTCAACTTCAACTCATTATTGGGGAATATGATCTAGAAAATCCCTTCAAGTACCTTAGAGCTTGCATGTCTCGATGGAAAGTTCTTTGTATTCGGTGACATGTTTACATCATTTACCTTCAGTTAGATGATTCCGCAGGTGTTTGACTTCAGCTTCACTATTCACATTCGTGGATTATGTTGATTGTACCTTGAGAGCCATTGTCATTATTGGTGGTTTTTGTCGTGCCTATTAATAGTTTACACCATTGGCTGATAATTAGGTGGTTTTCTATCATGTTTGACTTCGACACATCTATTCGCATGTTAGAATTCATACATTGATCGGTTCAGGACGAAGTGCAAGACCCTAGATTCTGTCTAATAAAATCTAGGTTGCATGGAGTTATGAGTTATTCATGATTGTACACATGTTTCCTCTGGACGGATGGTTGCGACCATACCATGGGTCCATATTCATGATTCTTTCTATTCGTATGGATGCAACCATACCAAGGATCCATACACATGATCTCTTATGTTTGGATGGTTGCGTCCATACCACAGATTCATGTATTATTAGATTCATATTCATGTATCATTAGGCATGATTATCAGAGATGTCAGATATGTATATGTATATGTATATGCTTGACTTGTATGTCTCCTAGCAATGTTTCTCTCATCCTTGCACTGACTTATAAAGCATCTAAGTCATCACTCCTTGTTCTTCCTTCATGCTTTAGGGGGAATCTATTACACAATATTTTTTCATACCTCTTGTTCACTTTTTGTTCCATATCCCGAAGTGCAAAAACATTGACAACTATGCAGCATATCCATCATGATATACAAAAGAAAACTTGCCTGAAGAATCAAAGGAAAACTACCCTAAATCCATTCTGAGGAAGGTTAACTAAAAACCTAAATTTTATAAGCAATGAGTTTTGCTACACTACCTTCCTGGTGTTGATGGAAGGTTTCACAATTCTACCCTAGAGCTGCAAGCATGAGTTTTGATATGAAAGCCCATGTTGAACCTCTTCTAGTAGGTTTTCCCAAACTAGAGGAGAAGCTTCGTGCACTAGAACCTTTGAGAAAAATGAGTTGGATATTTGTTGTTGTTGATATGGTCAAGCTCTCCAATTTTGACCTCTTGATCTTATCATCATGGGCTTTCCCCTTGATATGTGGACCTTCCTCCATCTTTTATGGATCCCTAACGCCCTCTCCCTTCCTATAAATTCACTCCCTTCCATCCCTAATTGGTTGGTCATTGATTGTTGCATCCCTATGCTAAGATTTTGCTTACTTGCTACCCATTCTAGATTGAAGAAGGAGTGCTTGAAGAGTCTTTGCTTGGACTTGGACATCCACCAAGATAGGGAGGAAGGTCCACATATCAAGGGGAAATCCCATGATGATAAGATCAAGAGGTGAAAATGGGAGAGCTTGACCATATCAACAACAACCAATATCCAACTCGATGTTCTCAAAGGTTGTAGTGCACAAAGATTCTCCTCTAGTTTGGGAAAACCTGGCATAAGAAATTTAGCATGGGTTTTCATATCAAAACCCATACTAGCAGTGCTAGGGTATAACGGTGCAACCTGCCATCAACACGAGCAGGTAGTGTAGAAAAACGCGTTACAGCTAAAATTTAGGTTTTTAGTTAACCTTGCTCAGAATGGATTCAGAGCAGTTTTCCTTTGATTATTAAGGGAGGTTTTGTTCTATATAATGATGGATATGCTGCACAGTTGTCAATGTTTTGGCACTTCGGGATATGGAACAAGAAGTGAACAGGAGGTATGACAAAATACTATATAACAATGCATATTCTTGGGCATGGGGGTCTCGGAACCCATTTGGGGTGTAGGTCCTCAGCCATCTCCATGGTGGGTAGTCGCAGCAGTATGTCAATTTAATGTGGTCATGGCACTAGAGGAGGTGGCAAAGGATAGGGTTGTAGTCGTGCTATTGCCTCTTGGGGTCGATGTAGCAATCAAGGGCATGCAGGGTCAGCAAGTTGTGCTCCTTCCATGCATCTTGGGACTTCCACGATGGTCTTGGAGTTGGTTAAATCTTTCATTGATTGGTTAGAAGTTATAGATAGGGCATGGGGCCATCATGACCAAACTTGAAAAGCTCCAATACTTCCAGTTCCATGTTCTTAAAAGGGTGGTGTTTGTATGGGGTAGGAAAAATCTACTGACATAGAAAGTTGAAAAACTGGAAACTTGGCTTGCTCACTTTGAGTACCATGTCAATTATCTGTATCACCCTCCTCCTCCAAATACAGAGCCAGATAATCCTGCTTCAATTACCTCTTGATGACTGATTATGATCACTGGTGTTTTTCTTGTTCTTCTAGTTTTCTAGTATGTTAGGCCTCTAAGGCTATGGACGTCTCAGCTAGCCATTTTTCTTTTTGTATGTGGTATGGTTATCACATTGGTCAAAAAACTTGTTTGGGGTGAGAACACATGCATTTTGACATCTTTGTATATTTTCTTTGATTAATTGAAAATTTTCGACTTACAAAAAAAAAACCCTATGACTTCAAAATAATGTAGATCTTATGCTGCAAAATTTTTATATGTAAATTTCAATAGCATATTATTGATAAATAGATAAAACCAGATAGAAATATAAACAAAAATGGAGCAAAAGAATGTCGATTTTTATGTAATAATATGTGGGTACAACAAATAAAAACTGGAAAGTTTCTGGGGAACCCCTTGCCTATAATTAATTCTAGAATATCGGTAATGTAATTGAAATCATATACAAGTATTCTGGAAATCAATAAATGATATTACAGCTTCAAAACACCATCCAAACAGTTTGATATAATTTTCTACAACTTGTTTTCTCTACAAAATTAATGGCCATTAGCACTAGTTAAAATGAATTGGACCTTCTATCAACAAATGAATTGCAAAAAACTCATGATACTTGAAAAAGTACTCAAAAGGATTGAGTGGATTTTCCTTCATATTTTCCTTCCATTTGAATCAATTTTTCTAGCGCCATTGGATCAACTCCTTTGACTCTCAAAAAATGAAATTAGAGGAAATAATGACAATTGAAAATATTTAGTGCACACCTCTCCTCACAATGTTCTTTCTCTTCTCTTCATAGAATCCATTCCCTTTTAAGGACCTTCAATGCAATAGGTAAGTTCAACTGGTTGGATAATTAATTATATTTTATTTCTAATCATGTTTTCATTAGAAGGTGGGAATGGATGTTCTAAAGGGGAAAGTTAAATAAAATTTAACTTTTCATTATCATTATGTTTAAGTTTTAGTAGGTTGTTAGAATAAAAATGGATGCTTTGTTGTATAACTTGTATTTGTATATAATTTAAGTGTATATATATTGAATATAATGAAAAGTGGTGATTACATGCCTTATTGGCAGTTCCCTACATAGGCATGAATTGGCCACAAAGGTGAATGGTCATGTTATTTGACCTTTTGACCCTTCATAACTAATTATTTTTTATTTTAATTAATTAATTATTTTGTTATTATTAATATTTCATTATGTATTTAATTATTATTGTATTCATAACATTTCCATCCTCTCATAGATTCTTTGTCCTCAAAGCATAATAAACACGTTTTTTTCTAGTTAATCATGTTCATATGGAATGGAATCTATTTTTTTTTATGAGTTTAAATTTTGTGCGTCATGTGTTGGTGAAATTCTCATATGTATTTGCATCTTCTTTGAGACTAGGAGCATTAATGCCATATGGTTTTTAGTGTTTACCTTGCAAATTAAATTCTATGAATTGTTCTTTAAGGTTTGTGTTATAGCTTCCTAATTTCATTAACCATTCTGCACCGAGCACTATATCCATTTCTTCAAGTGATATGGCATAGAGTTTTATCTTTAGTTCTAGTTATTGTATCTAGATTGAAATCTTATGATATTCTCCTATTTCTTTCAACTTTTTCCCAGTAGCAACAATCATGGTCAGGTCCTTGATTAGGCACACATAAAGTTTAAGTTTGAAAGAAATGTGGAAAAACATGTGATATTCTTTTTGTTTTGAAAAAACCCAACATTTCAGACTTCAAAGTGAGTCCATCTTTAGGGGAACACAATTTACAATGAGATGTTTTGATGTTATGTAGAGATAATTAATGTCATATATATATATATATATATATATATATATATATATATATATATATATATATATATCTGTGCGTGTGTGTATTTTATATTATATTGTTCATGTTGGCTCATGATGTTTAATTTTAATTTTATTTAATAAAGGTTTCCAAGTATTACTAAGTTTCGAACCATCATCCTAGTTCATACTTTTTTTTCCTTTTTTCAATTTCCATTGGTTCTTTCACCCTTCTTTTTAAGTAGTATTCTTATTTTTGGATGAGATTAGTGCCTTCCACACAAATGTATTGAGAGGAGGGACATGCATGTTCTGCTAGGGAAACTTTTGATGTCCTATTCTTCATTATATCAGCATCATGTTATTTGAGCCTAATGTTAACCGATCTTCCACATTCTCCAATGTATTCCTTTCCGCATGAACAAGGAACAATGTATATGCCTTTGTGTTGATAATGATATACTAGGCCTTTGACAGAGCGAGTCATTTTTGTAATTGTGTTTGGTAGGGTGAAATCAACCATGATACTTTCCTTTTTTAGAATTTTGGCTATTTTATATGTGGTACCTTTTATGTAAGGAAGGGTGATTTTAGGTGTGTCCATAATCTTTCTTGTTTTATTTTTGTAATTTCTTTTTATCATTGAGTTTTTTGGTAGTCTTGTTGATTTTGAGGTCTCTCTATAGTATTTTCTCCCTCATTGATGTAAACTTATTTTTTTCTTCCTTAAATTATATTTATGATTTTTCTAAGTTACCAAGATGATATCACACACTATTTACTTAATATATATAACAATTAATGTTGGCTTGTAACTCCTCGTTGTATACAATTTTGTTCCTTTTCTTGGCGGAACCATCTTTCTTTACTTCTCTTTTTTCTTAATAATTAATTAATTATATATATATATATATATATATATATATATATATATATATATATATATATATATATATATATATATATATATATATATATATATATATATATATATATATATATATATATTAGTAGTAATAGATTTATTATATATATTATTATATTAATTAGAGCTATAAATATAAATTATAACTTAACTATATTATAGGGATTTATTTACAAGTAAACTATACTATTTATAAAATTAAGGTGAATGATGTGAGTCAGGAATGTGGTTGTCGGATGAATCAAAAAAATGCGACTGCAATGGAAATGAGGCATTAGTAGGCTAGAATACAAGTTTTTAGTGGATGATATGTGGCAGGTATCAAATGTCAGAATCAACATTGAGGACACAAACAAGCGAGTCACAATGGTCAGTGGTCGAGAAAACAGGTAGACAGAGATAAGAATTTTGACCATGTTGTGATGGTTAAGGAATATGGTGAAATGGGAAAAATGAATTGGCGACTCTGGTGAGAATGAATTAGAAGGTCTTTCCACTATATGATTCATACAAATAGGTGGAAGTGTGATAGAGATGGATAGTCCACAGATTGAATTGTCTAGAATTGAAACAAGGGTGGGGAACATAGGCGATGGGAAAAGGATGTTTTCAAGTCTATTGATTGTTGGAAGTTTGGGTGAATATTGAGCGAACAGGGTTATATATTTTTAGTGATGAATAGGGAACTAACATACACTTGAACCACTGGTGGGATGATCTACAATCGAGTGGGGGCTTGAAGTGGTAAGATAGTGAACTCTGTAACTACCATTCGAGGAATGACTTCTCTAATACCACTATTGGAACAAAAAATGTTTCTCTATTGTATAACATGTAGTTTTATGTAATGTAAGTGTATACATATTGAAAAGAATGAAAATTGGTGATTACATGACTTTGTGGCAGTTTCCTATATAGGCATTGACTAGCCACGAAGGTGAATTGTCATGTTATTAGACCTTTTGACCCTTCATAGCTAATTATTTGTTATTTATTTATTGATTGATTATTATTAATATTAATATTTCATTATTTATTTAATTATTATTATATTCATAACTTAAGTGGAGCCCTCCTAATCCTCAAAATGTTTTAATTTCCATTTCACTTCTTGAAAATGCTTATTTATAAAAAATAAATGCTCAAAAATAATCATAATACATGTGTGAATATGTCCAAGAAATGTTGAAGTAGGACCATGATGATGTAAAACCATGCTAAATAATATCCACGTATTCCAATAGATATCCATTCAGTAGAAAATAAAACATGTGAAGCATGCATCAAACTGTAACCATAGAGCGAAAAATAAGAAACACTACCACCATGTGCCCCCAATCATTATTATCATGTAAATACCCTTGTACCTAAAGGACACTCCCATGCTCTAGTTTACAGGCCCCAACTTGAATGATGCTCCAACATCCTAGTTACCAATTGAAACTAAAAGGACAACCCAATGCTTTGTGTAGGCTCCAACCTACCCTTGCACCACCCTCCAACCTTAATCAACTAATGAACCATGTTTCATAATTTTTAGATCGGATTCACTTGTGCTCGATATCAATACAAAATGAAGTGCAACACAACTTCTACCCAACGATCAAAATGTCATATCCTACAATACAAGCTTATGTTCTAATAAAATACTAAGATCCTAGTTGCATCAAATATTTTCTCAACTATATATGCTTCTGCTCAATCAATGATCAACATCTATCTTCTGTAGAACAAACTATGTTCAACCCTAGTTGTAGGATATCAAAAATTCAGTAGCATACATACAACAATATCAGCACTATCACACTTTTGCTTGTTAGTCCTGCAATAATTTCTTCATTTAATTTCCATCATTACATAATGGCCTAGACTTGTACATGATCTAGCCTATAGCCATTGATGAATCAATACATCAATAGCATGTTTTGACAAATTCAAGCATGAAATATTAGTTTCTTAACAACAACCTCTTAATGTTAAAAACACATTCCTTCAACAACTCTGCTTAGAACGTGAAACCATGGTTAGAAGCACTGCAAATCCTTATGAAACCAATCCCAGATTCATACTGTTTCACAACACATTAATTGTAACAGACACAACCATAGCCATCAATATTCTACTAATACCACAAAGCTTGGGCAACAATAGTATGCATACAATATTCAATGAGGCTCCTTGTATTTATGTTTTCACACATTGTTTCTGGTTTCTTATGGGAACAATGTCAAAAATTTTCTCAACACATCCAATTTCATATATCCATGAATATTTTAGTGACATGTCCTCTCACATATCTATTCAAGCATTAGTTATACATCATAGTCCACATGCTAATGCAAGTGCTCAATTACTCTGCACAGTATGTTTAATCTATCACTAAAATCAACAGTAACACAATAACACAAATGCTCTTTTGTCCTTGGAAGTAACATCAAAATATACTTTCACTCCTAGCTTGATAATAATTTTGTTGAAAATTGGTAGCTCATGGATGAATTTCCTTAAATAAAATTTCATTTCTAATAATTCTAGATTGACTTTCTAAAATTAGACAGTCGTGTCTAGTATCTCAAGCATGGATTTCCAAAAATAGTAAATCACCTTTCATTAATTGGTAATCAAGTATAAATGTTGGAAAATCACTTAAGTTATCATTAATCAATCTCAATAGTTCAAATTTTGACTTAATCATCAACATTATCATTACCTTTATTACTATCCTTGTGATACTATGCCATTATTATTATTAAAAGGAACTTCAAGTCACCTTACCTTCATCACTTAATCACTTCCTACCTTTATATCTCACAGAGCACATTGTAACTCTCTCTCTCTCTTATTTGATATGTTTCACTCTCATTAAAGTTTTTTCATACAATATTCTCTTACTCTTTCATTAATGCAAACATTACTCTCTCTCTCATGAACTCATTAATACATTGCATAATCCTCTTACTCACAATAAATAATGTCATAAACAATTTCACTTACACATCCTTAATGGAATGAGTTACAAAGGCATGTGTACCTCCTTAATGGCATGAGTTACAAATGCATGCATACATCCTTAATGGCATGAGTTACAAAGGCATGTGTACCTCCCTAAATCGCATATGTAACTCCTCCTCAAGGCATGTGTATTTCTCCTTCTTTATGACCATAATTTGTTTCTCCTCCTAGATATGTATCTCATACTCATTCTCACCACTTGGGCATTGTGAAAGAAGGATTCAAACCTGAGAGAGAGGGTTGGAGAGACTTGAAGAATATTGTGTTGGAGAGAGACTTTAAGAGTCAGGGCATAAATCGTAGAATGATTTAGTGTTTGCATTATTTCTTGCTACCAATTATCTTCATGTTGCAACTTGTTCAGATTTGGGTGAACTTACTCATTCTCTTGATCTCTCATTGTACTTTGTATCTCTTCTAAAAAATTAATATCTAATAGAAGAATAATCTGGTTGGGTTTTTCCCTAGTCGTTGGACCTAAATTATCTATGTCTTATCTTGTTCTTGGTTGTCTTCAATTGTTCATTTGGTTTATGTTATTTCTACAATCTCTTAACTAATATTGCAGCAACAAAAAAGAAGTTTTGGAATAAGTAATTGTTACAACATAGAACGTCACAATTTTAACATGGTATTAGAGCTTTAGTCAAGATAATCCCAAGAAGATAACTACCACCATCCTTCTATTTATTGTTGAAATATCACTTGTTTCTCCTTCTTTATACTAAAATTTGTTTGACTAGATCAATATGCCTTCTTCTTACTTCAAGAATGAAGAGAAGTTTAATGATGCTTCGAATTTTGGTCCATGGAAGGAAATATTGGATATTACTCTTCAAGAACATGATGTAATGGAATATGTTGAATGTGAATTAGTCAGACCACTAGACAAATCAAATGATTCTCTAAAGGCTTGATACAAGAAATGAGAAGTAAAGGATAAAAATATTATCCTTGATTCTCTTGGAAACTGTCTCATCACCTATGTCTCCAACTTGAAGAAATATAAGGAAATGTATGACATGATAATTGGAATGTATCAAGTAAATAATTTGAGTCAATACTTGCTTTGAAGAATCAACTCAATGACATTAATATTAATAGAGGAGAGACAATTCAAGCATACTTCATGAGGATATCAAAAATCAAGGACGAACTGTCAACTATTGGTGAAACTATATTTGATAAAGAGCTAGTATTGATTACACTTGGAGGTCTTTCTCATACTTGGGATAATTTTATTAATACCATAAACAATAATGATAAGTTTCCCATATTTTACTAGCTCCTAGGAAAGTGTAATCAAGAAGATGCCATTAGGAAGAATTCCCAAGCATGAAGAGGGAGAACCTGTTGCCTTTGTTGTCCAAGGAAAGAAGAAAAAGGAAGAAGAGGTCATCATTTTTCAGGAAATCTTACTCCGAGATCCAACAGTTCCTATAAATGGAACATGGAATTATCAGAAGTTTAATGCTAAAACTACCATAAGCATGGGCACTATGCCCGTGACTGTCCTGAAAATAGAAGAGCACAAAGATCCAACTTCAACAATCATAACAACAAATTTAGATATAATTATAGAATAAGAATATAAGCTCACATTGTTAATAAATAAATCCACCATTATTCCAATACTTCAAGGAACCCAAGTTGTGATAATAATGCAGTTGATACACAGTAAGAGTAATTTCTTGTTTCTTCTCTTTCTAATTCCTCTCTAAAAGATTCTTTTGATAGATGGTTGATTAATAGTGGTGCTTCAAGGTACTATATTGGTTATAAATAAGTTCTCTCAAATCTGGGTGAGAGGGAGATGGATATGAAAATCATACTTGGAGATAACTCTACATGTCTTATAAATGGATCTGATTCTATTTCTTTTCATCTAAATGAAGGTAAAACTATTCTTCAAGAAGTTTTTTATGTACCTGGTCTAAAAAATAATATTGTCTCTATCTTCTTTAGAAGATAAAGGAATGAAAGTTGCTTTCATAAATGGAAAATTTCTCACTTGGCCAATGATATCTAGCATGAGAGATACCTTCACTATGGGATAGAGGTTTGAAGGTCTCTGTAAATTCAATGGAAAACCAATGCATGCATTGATTCATGGCAACAATCATCAATGTGAACTTTGTCATTGAAGGTTCGCTCATTTACACTATAAATCATTTCCCCATGTGACAAAGATGGTTTCTGGAATGTTGGAGATTAAATTGGATCATGATGGAGTTTTCCAAGGGTGTGAAAGTGGAAATCATGTAAAGGGACCATTCTCTTCAAGCAAAAGAAAAACTAGTCAAGTACTTCATCTTGTACATTCTGATTTTATGTGGACCTATGCAACTTGTTTTGGTGGATACTAGTATTATAAAATATTTGTGGATGATTTATCTCACAAAACATGGATTTTTTTTTGAAAAACGAAAGTCTAGCATTTAACATGTTAAAATAATTTAAAGCTATGGTAGAAAAATAAACTAGAAAGTAGATCAAAATCTTCAGATTTGACAACATAGGAGAGTTCACTTCAAATTATTTCATTGACTTATGCAAAGAATCTAGAATCAAGAGAGATACCATCATAACATATAACCTAAAACAAAATGGTTTTGCCAAACAAAAGAATAGAACCATCATGAAAGGAGTCAAATCTATGTTGCGTGATCAAAATCTACCAAAGCTTTTTTGGGTAGAAGCTTCTAACACTTCTCTTTATGTCCAAAATAGATCTTCACACTGAGCCTTAAACAAAAAGACTCCCGAAGAAGTCTTCAGTAGTGAAAATACTGAAGTTGGGCTCTTGAGGATCTTTGGGTACCTTGTCTACTTTCACGTGCCAAAGGAAAAGAGGACCAAGCTGTAAGCTTCAGGTAAGAAAGGTATGTGTGTTGGTTATTGTGAAAATTATAAAGCTTACAAAATATACATGCATGGTCAAAGAACTATAGATTTTAGCAAAGATGTAACATTTTATGAAGATGTGGTTCTTGGAAAGGTAAGAGACACTCCTCCTCCTACTAATGTTGAAAGTCATGATGATGCCTTGGATACTCAAGAAGATCCTAACCCTAAGCTTGATCTTGCAAATGAACCCATGGATTCCATGGAGCCCTTAGATTCCTCCTCCAAGTGATCCTCCTACTAAAAATAGTCCATTATGGCTTCATGACACACTACAAGATGTTGATAGACATCCTGCCCCCAAATGAATATTTAGAGAAAGAAAGAAACCTTTCCATTTCCAGGAATACGTTGTAGCCATGAGCAACATTATTCAAGTCGAACCATACACTTTTGATGAAGCATTAGAGGATAAAGTATGGAAATATGCAATGGATGAAGAATATGAGTCCATAATACATAATGATGTATAGGAAGTAGTTCGATGACCAAAGGTAAGTTTGTTGTAACTTCCAAATGGTTGTATAAAATCAAATATGGTGTGAATGGTAGTATTGCAAAATATAAAGCTAGATTTATGGCTAGAGGCTAGAGGATATATTTTGGTTTTATATGTTGATGACTTATACTTGGCTGGTGGAGAACCTATTATCCTCCAATGTAAGAGGGAGTTAGCTTCTAAATTTGAAATGAGACATCTTCATTCGATGCACTAATCTCTAGCCCTAGAGGTATGGTAGAGACCTGGTGAGATTTTCCTTTCTTAAGGAATATATGTTGTCAAGGTTATGGAAAGATTTGGTATGATATAATGTAATTCCATGAACAAACCAATGGAAATGAATTTCAAAAAGTATGCAATGAAGCTACAGGACCTGATTTGGTTAATCCTTCTGAGTATGAACAACTGATTGGGGCACTAATGTTCTTATTGAACACTAGACTGGACATATGTTTTACAGTCAATATTATAAGCCAATACATGATTAATCCATCACATGCACACTTGATTACTACAAAGAATGCACTAAGATACGTACATGGGACTATCAATATTGGATTGAGATATACTTCCAGAGATGTGAGAATACATGAGTACTATAACATTGATTGGGTTAGTAACCCTACTAACAAAAAGAGAATATTTGGTTTTTTCTTTAGCTTGGGATCTTCCATGATATCTTGGATGAGTAGAAAACAAAATTTTGTATCCCTTAGCATGTCTGAAGATGAGTACATTGCTGCTAAAGTGGTTAGCTATGAGGCAGTATGACTGAGGAAGCTCTTTGGAGATTTGTTTGAGCATGTGCTAGATATGACAATAATATCCTATGACAATAATAGTGGGATTCGTATTGTAGAAAAATCCCATGTTCAATGACAAATCCAATCACATTGTGATCAAATATCACTATATCTAGGATACGGTGCAGAGAGGAGAAGTAAGACCATCATATTGCAACTAATGATCCAATAGATGACATACTTACTAAGCCTTTGTCGAAAGGGAAGTTCTTGGTATTCATACAGTAGCTTGGACTAACAAATGTGACCCTTCCTGGTGGGGGAAATCATGTATGATTAATAACTGAGCTATGCTCTTCCCTCTTGTTTGAGCTACCAAGTTGGTAATGGAGCTAAGAGAGATCATGGGGTTGAGAGAACTCTTAACTGTAGGTTGTGCATGATCATTTTCTTGTGTTGTCAAGTGGTAACCCCCCTTACCATCAAGTCAGAGACTTTCTAAGAGTATACCCCATTATGCATTCTACCCACAACTTGGTCTTGTTGGGAGTACCACCCATTTGGCCAATGGGTGTCATAAAGCTTGAGTGTGTTTGATCCTTGAAAAGTGGTAATCCCCCAAAGCAGATTTGAGACTTGGTTGTGCACAATCCTTAACAAGTGTTAATACCCCTAAGTAGAGACGAGACTTGGTTGTGTGTGATCCTTGTCATGTGTTGACAAGTGGTAGTCCCCCATAGTCTGTGGATGCATGTTTTCTACCACTTGACTCTTATGGGAGATCTTGGTTAAGCGTGATCTTTGTCATGTGTTTACAAGTGGTAACCCCCCTAAGCATGTGTCAAGATGGGAAGATAAGTGTGTATAGTTTGATATATGAATCTACCCTATGATGACTCTTCTTCACTGTGACTTCATTTTTCCAGAGAAAAGATGATCATAGATGAGAAGAGAAAACAAAGATCTCTTTTATAGAAAGAAATTCTTCCCTAGTTGAGAGGGAGTATTGAAAATTGGCATCTCAGGGATGAATTTCCTTAAATAAAATTTCATTTCTGACAATTTTGGAGTGAATTTCCAAAATTAGAAGGTCATGTATAACATCTGAAGCATGAATTTCCCAAAAATAGTAAATCACCTTACATCAATTGGTAATCAAGCATAGATGTTGTAAAATCACTTTACTTATCATTAATCAGTCTTAATGTTTAAACTTTGACTTAATCATCAATATTATCATTACCTTTATTATTATCCTTATGATACTATGCCATTATTATTTTTAAAAGGAACTTCAAGTCACCTTACCTTCATCACTTATGCACTTCGTACCTTTATGTCTCACATAGCACATCATAACTCTCTCTCTCAAAGGATACATTTCACTCTCATTAAAGTCTTATCATAAATTTTTCTCTTATGCTTTCATTAATGCAAACATTACTCTCTCTCTCTCTTATGCCCTCATTAATACATGGCATATACCTATTACTCACAATGAAATCATGTCATAAAAAATTCCTCTTACACCTCCTTAATGGCATGAGTTACAAAGGCATGCATACCTCCTTAATAGCATGAGTTAAAAATGCATGTGTACCTCCTTCATGGCATTATTTATAAATGCATGTGTACCTCCCTAAATTGCATATGTAACTCCTCTTCAACGCATGTGTATTTCTCCTTATTTATGACCAAAATTTGCCACTCCCCCTATATATGTATCTAATATCATCTTATTCTCACTACTTTTGCATTGTCAAAGAAGGATTCAAACTTCAGAGAGAGAGTTGGAGAGACTTGAACAAGGTTGTGAGAGAGAGAGGCTTGGAGAGTAAGAGAACAAATTGAAGGTTGATTCAATGTTTGCATCATATTCTACCACCAGTGATATTCATGTTACAACTTGTTCAAATTTGGTTGAACTTACTCATTCTCTTGATCTCTCATTGTATTGTGTATCTCTGCTGAACAATTGATATCTAATAGAGGAAGAATTTGGTTGGGTTTTTCCCTTGTGGATTTTTCCCTATTCAGTGGACCTAAATCTGTTAATTTGGAAACTCTGGGAAAACTCCCTCCTTTGGACAACCTTCCTCATCAAGAAATACCCCTCCTAGCCCTTGGAATAATTTGATTTGGTCAAAGGAAAATTAATTTTTAATGTAAAAACAAAAAGTGCACAAAAGTTTATATCGAAGTAAGCATGTAAATATAGGTCATGTCACCCTCATTTGGGATCACATCTCACACATCCATTCTTCTTCTCTTGGAGATTCTTTCTATCTAATATAGCAAGTTTCACAGGAAGGGTGAAGCTATCACAGGAAGTGCGAAGCTATCACAGGAAGTGCAAAAGGTCTCATAGGAAGTGTGAAGGTTTCACAAGAAGTGTGAAGTTATCACAAGAAGTGCGAAGGTTTCAAAGGAAGTGCAAAGGTTTCATAGGAAGTGTGAATATGTCACAAGAAGTGCACAAGTCTCATATAAATTTCACATGAGGAACAAGAAGTGAGCAGGTATGTTTGACTATTGTTGACTTTGATCAAAATAGTAGATTTGAAAAATTTAACTAGATTTGAATTTTGGGCTTATCTTTTGGACTTTGGATATTGGTTTTTCTATATGGTCACAAGTTTTACTTTTACATTGTTGTTGATGAATGGAATCATTGTATATTTTTTTTGAACACTTTAAGAAAAACTAATAAGAAGAAGAATTTGAAAGGGCTTTCCCTTTTGTGGGTTTTTCCCTAGTCTTTTTACCAAATTTGGTGTCTCTTGTTATTTCTCTTGATTGTCTCTTACTTTTTATTGCATGTATTGTTCTATCTACAATTTCTATTGATTATTGGAAGTTTAAACTATTTTGGAAATTTTTCTAATTGAATAAAAGATTAGGCTAAAGTGATTGTAACAACATAAAATAGTGTAAAATTAACATGGTATCAACACTAAGATGAATAACAAGATCAAGGCGACAAGAGACAAGAGAAATAATATTTGAAAGAACTTGACAGCTTATCTCATTTGGACAAGATGACTACCTCTTTCTTCAAGGATAATGAGAATTTGGGTGACTCATCTAATTTTTTTGCTTGAAAGATCAAGATGGAAGTTATACTAGATGACAATGATGTTTTATAATATGTGCAAGGAAAGGTACTTGAGCCTCTGATGAATTATTATGTTGATATCAAATCCAAGTACAATGGAGGTGAGCTCAAATCCAAGAAAACTTGCGTTGATGGTTTGCAAGATCATTTACTTGTTCATGTTAGTAGCTTGAAGAAGTCTAAGGATATTTATGACAAGTTGGTTGGGATGTATGAGGTAAAAAAATTGGATCACATCCTCTCTTTGAAAAAAATCTCAAATAAATGAATATGAACAAGGGGGAATCCATGCAATCCTATATCATGATATTATCTCACCTAAGGGATCCGTTGCAATCTACTGATGAACAAATATTTGAAAGGGAGTTGATGGTGGTGACTCTTTAAGGTATTCCTTCTATTTGGAAGAACTTCATTACTATTGTACACACCAATAATGTTCCTCCAACATTTGATGAGCACATTGGTAAATTCACTCAAGAGGAGACCATGATGATTTCCATAGGAAGGATTCAAAAGCATGAAGAAGGAGAGACCTCTACATTTGTTTCTTAAGACAAGAAGATAAAAGGAAGAGGAAGGCTACGTAGTTCAAGAAGGCCTCCCCCTGAATCAAAGGATTATAATTGAATATTAAGGGATATTAAATGCTACAATTTCCACAAGCATGGTCACTTTGCTTGAGGCTTCCCGAAAAATAGAGATGCTCGAAGGTCCAATTACAATAATTATTGTGGATTCAACAAAAAAAATTCAAAAATAGAATAAGAGGTGATGATCGAAGAAGAAGGGATGATAGAAGAAGAAGAGGTACTTAGGATGATAAAAAATAAGTCCATCATCCTCAAAAGAGGTCAAGGAACTCTAGATATGAAAATAATGTAGATGCTAGTGAATCTGAATATATTCTTATTTTTGCTCATTCTAATTCTTCTCATATGGATTCATATGATATTTGTTTGGTATATAGTGGGGAATCTGTACATTTATCTTGGTAGAAAGAAGTCCTCTCTAACCTGGTTGAGAGGAAGACAAATTTGAAAATCATCCTTGGGGACAACACTAATCTTGTGAAGGGTTATGGTTCTATCAAATTTCATTTGGATTGTGGTGAATTCATTCTTCTTCATGATGTTATGTATGTTTTAGGAATAAAGAAGAACTTGGTATCCATATGTTCCTTGGAAGACAAAGGTGTGATAGTAGCTTTCATAAAAAAGAAAGTCCTAACATATCCTATGGAATCTCTCATGAGGGATGGTTTTACACTGGGATCTAGAATTGAAGGACTCTATAGAGTAAATGGAAGACTTTTGTTAGAAAT
Organism: Pinus tabuliformis; assembly: GCA_031772625.1. Lineage (NCBI taxonomy): Eukaryota > Viridiplantae > Streptophyta > Pinopsida > Pinales > Pinaceae > Pinus > Pinus tabuliformis. The sequence continues at coordinate 64,790,936 of CM062809.1, forward strand.
AGTCCATGACAAAAATCATCAAAGTGAGCTATTGCACTGTAGGTTGGCACATCTACATTATGAAGCCTTACCAAAATTAAAGAATTTGGTTTTTAGCATGCCTGATGTTCAATCTAGTCATGATGGAGTATGTATGGGATGTGCTAGTGGAAAGAAGAGAAGGGGACCATTCCCCTCTAGCAATAACAAGAAAATTGATATTCTTCAACTCATTCATTCTGACCTATGTGGACCTATGTCTGTCCACTCTATTGGTGGAAACCTCTACTACATAATCTTCATTGATGATTTCTCCAGGGAGACATGGATATACTACTTGAAGCATAAGGATGAGGCTTTTGATATATTCAAGGACGTAAAGGCACTGATAAAAAAACAAACAAGGAAGAAGATAAAAAAAATTAGGTCTGACAATGGAGGAGAAAATACGTCAAATGAGTTCATTGACTTTTTCAAGTAGGCTTGAATCAATAAGGAAACTAGCTTAGAAGAATGGAGTGGTTGAGAGAAAGAATAGGTCCATCATGGAAGTTTCCTGAGCTATGTCACATGATCAAAAGTTGTCGAAGATCCTCTAGTGAGAAGCTACAAATACAATTGTCTATGTACAAAACATTGTTCCTCATCAAGCTTTGGATGACAAGACTCCTAAAAAGTATTAACAAGTGTGAAGCATGACATTGGACATCTTAGGATATTTGGTTGCCCCATATATTTTCATGTGCCGAAGGACAAGAGGAACAAGATGGAAGCCACCAGAAAGAAAGGTACATGTGTTGGTTATTGTGTTAATTATAAAGAATTTAAAACATATGTATTCGGTCAAAGGAAGATCAAGTTTAGTAGGTATGTAACCTTTAATGAAGATGTTTCCCTTGGAAAATAAAGGGACCTTCCTCCACTTCCTTCTATTGAGAAAAGAGATGATGACATGGACTTACTAGAAGTTCCATCTATGTTAGAATCTGAGAAGGATGTTGTTGATGACTCCATGGAGCCTATGGACTCCTTGAATTCTTATGAGCCTCATCACTAGGTAACTATATTGACCTTAATATACCTCCAAGCTTACTAAAATCAACTCTTCTCATAATTAATTACGTGTTTTAATTATATTTTTCTTAATGAGATGAGTAAAAGTAAGATGTTATGTCTAGTGGTCTAATGTGCATTGATTGCATGTTTTTTTGGGAGAAAATCATGGAAATTTTGGCTAATTAAGGTGAGGAACTCAAATGAGAAAAGAAGGAGAGATTATAAGAGATGGATCTTCCTCATTAAATCCTCACTCATTCTAATATCCCTCAATCAAATCACACTAGCTCTGAGTTGCAAGAAGCCAAGTCATGGAGATCATGGCTAGCAGAGCCAGTGGTAGTTAAGAACCAGTTCATCTTGAGTTTGGGAGCCAAGCCTCCCTAGATTTTAAGGAAGTTGTTGGAGACTTCAGTTTTATAAATGAAGCCTAGAGCCTCATTAGGATTTAGATGTTTTATTTAAGAGCACTAAGTATTTTCGAGTTAAAGGATTGTGGCAAAACACTGTTATGTAATTTTTGATATGATAATGAGAATGAGAATTTCCTTGATCTAGCACTGAGTTGAATCAAAGGGCTGAAGCTCTTGGGTTAGGTCCCAACCCTAGCAGAAAAGGTTCCTCTTATTGTACTTTTATGCTTAGGTTATTTCATAGATTAATCGTTGAATTGATTTTGGCATTGTTTCATTGCAAGTAGTAGTGAATTTGATTAGTTTTCTTCCATTTGTGCATAGCTTTAGCAGTATCTTTAGAGAGATAAAGGAATATTGAAAAGTTTTATAGCGGGTGGATTTGGCCTCACTCCTCCCTTCAGGGACCATGGTTTGAGGAAATACTCCTATTCAGCCCCAAAAAGACAGAATTTTGATTCTTATGGAATTTAGGGTTTTCTACTAATTAGACCAACATCTTTTTAGTTTTCAAGAATAGGTTTCAGTTGTTCTTTCTGATATCTCCAGCTTTGTATTAGATCTCATGGTGTTTCACAATATTTTTCAAGTATTTCCATTCATGAACTAGGCAACTAAATAATGGAATTATGTTTTCTTATGTTGATTGGAAATATTTCTTGTTTGACATGATCCATGCGTAAATGCAGTGATGTATGTATTGCAGTAGATTCAATAGTGCAGGAATATATCATGTTAGTAGCCCTAGCCTAACCTCATTCATCCACAATCACCAAAAACCACTACGTCTATCAACCAATTCATCAATTCCTAAGAACAAATTTCCAGGGTTGTTGAGAAAATCTAACCATCTCACAAACTTTGGTTTAAGCTCTGAGGAATTCCTAGCCACTCCCTTGCTTTATTTCTTCCATCATTCACCTTCCCTAAGCCTTATACCACCTTCCAAACCCCTCCTTGTGATTTCGCCTAGATCCTATAGGAGCATTATGACATCCTGTAGGTGCATTAGGACATCCTATAGGATGACCTTTAGTTTCCTGTTTTGAGGCTAATTTGAGGAAAATGCATCTAGAAAGTTAGGAGAAGGACCCTATTTTCCTCCTAAGCCATATGACCCTTCACAACCATCTCTAAACCACCTGCCATACCAACAAGAAGATTTAGCATTCACATTTTCACAAAAAGGACAAAAAGGAAAAGAGAGTTATTGTGTTCATTCATATGCGCAGCAGTAAAGTGTGTGATTATCACTGTTGAGCTAGCGATAGACCACTATGGTTTCTCAAATCAGCCTTCTATTGATTTATAAGAAGTTTGATTACCAATGAAGAAAGTGGAATTTTACCCTAATTGAGAGAATTGAAACATTGTCTACTATAGTAATGAAAGACTGAAATAAATGCTTTAAACACACCACTCATCTAAATATTTGTGAAGAGATCTTGCTTCAGAAGAATCCTAAGCTAACATGTGTGTAATCCTAACTATGCTAGGCATGAAATCTAAGATAATCAAACACTTCACTGCTGTGCATATGAATGAACACAATAACTCTTTTTCCTTTTTGTCTTTTTTTTTGTGAAAATGTGAATGCTAAATCTTCTTGGTGGTATGGCAGGTGGGCTAGAGATGGTTGTGAAGGGTCAGGTGGCTTAGGAGGCAAACATGGGTCTTCTCCTAACTTTCTAGATGGATTTTCCTCATATCAGCCTCAAAACATGCCACTACAGGTCATCCTACAGGATGTCCTAATTCTCCTACAAGATTCGCTATATTCCTATAGGATTTGGCTGAAAGCACAAGGAGGGGTTTGGAAGGTGGTATAAGGCTTAGGGAAGGTGAATGATGGAAGAAATAAGGCAAGGGAGTGGCTAGGACTTCCTCAGAGCTTAAACCAAAGTTTGTGAGATGGTTGGATTTGCTCAACAAACATGGAAAGTTGTTCTTAGGGAATGATGAATTGGCTGATGGACTTATTGGTTGTTGGTGATCGTGGATGAATGAGGTTAGGCTAGGGCTGCTGACATGAGATCTTCCTACATTATTGAAATTCATGGAATACATACATCACTGGAAATTACCCATGGATCATGTCAAACAAGAAATATTTCCAATCAACATAAGAAAACATAATTCCATTATTTAGTTGCCTAGTTCATGCATGGAAATACTTGAAAAATATTGTGAACCACCATGATATCTAATACAAATTTGGAGATATTAGAAAGAACAACTGAAACCTATTCTTGAAAACTGAAAAGATGCTGGTCTAATTAGCAAAAAACCATAAATTCCATAAGAAATCAAAATTATGTCTTTTTGGGGCTGAATAGGAGTTTTTCCTCAAACCATGGTCCCTAAAGGGAGGAGTGAGGCCAAATACACCTACTATCATCCTTTTTGGTATTCCTGTATCTCTTTAAATATACTACTAAAGCTATGCACAAATGGAAGCAAACTAATCAAAGTCACTACTACTTGTAATGAAACGATGCCAAAATCAATTCAACAGTTAATATATGAAATAACCTAAGCATACAAGTATAATAAGAGGAACCTATGCTGTTAAGGTTGGGCCCTAACCCAAGAGATTTAGCCCTCTGAGTCAACTCAGTGCTGGATCAAGGAAATTCTCATTCTCATTATCATATCAAAAATTACATAACAGTGTTTTGCCACAATCCTTTAACTCGAAAATACTTAGTGCTCTTACATAAAAAATATGAATCCTAATGAGGCTCTAGGCCTCCTTATTTATACAACTGAAGTCTCCAACAACTTCCTTAAATATAGGGAGGCTTGGCTCCCAAACTCAAGATGAACTGGTTCTTAACTGCCACTGGCTCGGCTACCCATGATCTCCATGACTCGACTGCTTGCAACTCTGAGCTAGTGTGATTTGATTGAGGGATATTCGAATGAGTGAGGATTTAATGAGGAAGATCCATCTCCTATAATCTCTCCTTCTTGTCTCATTCGAGTTCTTGCACCTTAATTAGCCAAAATTGCCATGATTTTCTCCCAAAAACCTGCAATTAATGCACATTAGACCACTAGACATAACATCTTACTTTTACTCATCTCATTAAGCAAAATATAATTAAAACATGTAAGGAATTATGAGAAGAGTTGATTTTAGTAAGCTTGTAAGTGTATTAAGGTCCATATAGTTACCCAATGATGAGTTTCATCATCACCCCCCTATTGAAATTGTTTCTCATCCTCTGAGCAACTTAATCTATATCCATGTCCCTCATTGCTCTGGTGGCCTCCCTAACATTCCATGCTTCTTTTGTAGTTTCCTCTTCCTGAGAATAAAATCTTTCCTTCCTCTCTATTTCTTCCCATTGCTTTCTTTCTTCTTCTTCTCTCCTACCTTCCAACATTCCTAAAAGCAGTGGTGGGATGAGTCTCAAGCCAATCCAATCGACTTTGAGTCTTTGAAGAGCCTGATTATACATGGGTGTTCTATTTAGTGCCTCTCTCATTTTGTGTTTTTTAGGCTGTGAGGAAAAGTTGTTCCACCTTGTTGGGAACGAGTTCCCCCAAGGACAGTTTTGGGGCTAAAATCCCATGTTTTGGGACAAATTTTGTAATAAAGTTGTAAAGTCTTCGCATTTTGTGGTCGCGGAGTGCGAAGGTGTCAAGAGTCATAAAGCGTTGTCTGCCCTTATTTTGTAAAGTGTAAATTCGTCTATAAAGATCCACCCATGGTCCGCGGACCATGGGATTGTATAAAAATGAGCTAAGTAAGTAAGCTCTAAGTAGTAAGTTGGTAGACAAGTTTTGGAGTCTTGGTAGAGAAGTCTAAGTGTTTCGGGTCTTAGCATAGGTAGAGGCTCTGTAACTAAGTGTGCAAAGGCCTACGGTGGAAGTCCGTAGCTTAGTGCGCGGACCCCTACAGTTTTGTGCACAGGGCGGATAAAGTCTATATCAAACTAAATATATCAATAAAGAGAAGTATTCTGCAAATTCTATGTATTTATTTCCTATTACTGCATTTGGTTATATTGCGTTTTGGTTTAATTTACAATGTTTATGTGATGCATGAATATATGTGATTATATTGGTTAATTGAACACAAGTAAGAATATCAGTTTACGCGGCACTAACTGTGATTGTTTAGTAAGATAACTAAAACACTTAAGTTAACTTGGCAACCCATACAATATGTTGTCATAGTAGTGTGAAAGTACCTGGATCGCGGGTTAAGGCTGCGTAAAGGTCAATCATACACCTTCACGAAGGTACTGAAGGGTGGAATAAACAGGTAGACTGATAGAGCCCTAAAGTTCAGTGACCTACGCGAAAGTAGGAACAGAGAGTATAAACCGACATCACGACCAACTCAGGGTGTAGAAACCTAGTTCTAGCATCACCCCATACTACTTTGGGTGAGACTTCGGTTTGCACTCAGCGGGTTGATGCCGAAAGGGCTAGTAGTGTAGGGATTTGTTTGGCTAACTAATGTTGAACCTAGGTCAGGCCCAACAAAGCCAACAAATGGTTCAGTTGTTGGGACAGGAATCTGCATGAGAGATGGGTGATGTTGTATCACTAGAATCCAACTAAGAAATAGATCTAAAACTGGTTCGATAGGAAGATCCATGAATTCGCAACGTAGGAGAAAAGAAATCCACGACTGACAAAGGAACAATGGCTGGACAGGTACCTAAATACAAAAATCCACGAGATATTTTTTGCTCCTTTCTAGTTGAGTTTTATGAGTGGATCTCGAAGCTAGTGGATAGCCAAGGAAGGTGGAGACTTGACGGTCCTATTGTCTAGGCCCTGGAGTTAGTACAGAGACTTGAAGCCTTTGAGGATAAGATCACTTGAGCTGTCGATCATTGGCTCAATCACATCATAGGAGGATTTGTGACTGAATTCGCTATTGATACCTCAATTAGTTATAGCAAGGGGGAGCGGTGCTTTTTCAAAGGTCCGCGAGGTAAGTACTTGAAGTCTTTAAATACCTGGATTATGATGTTTTTGTGCGAAAAATGGATTATGTAGCTACCTTGATGTTCAGAGCTACACAAAGTGGAAAGACTCGCAAAAACGAACAAAGAAAGGGTCCTGAATATAGCCCAATGATCTCACAACCGTTGGGTGATGAAGAGGGAGTAGTGTAGGATTCTCCGTGAAGTGCATTTCAGTTAATAAGACAGGGATTCCTATGATTTCCACCTCCACCTACACCACCTCCAACTTCACAACCATCACTTGCGACTTCACCCATACCACCACCACCTCCACCATAGTTCAACATGGAAAATTCAGTGAAACTACCTTTGTTTAAGGGCTTGGGAAATGAAGACCTAGACCAGTTTTGGTTTGTCGTGAAAACTATATGGGAAGCTCAGGGCATCACAGATGATCACATGAAAAAGGAAACAGTAGTTAGTGCTTTGTAGGATTGTGCGCTAACTTGGTACATCAAGTACTCTAATGATAACCCAAATGTGGGGTTAGCAGAGATCCAGACCGCACTGAATAAAGAGTTCAGTAGCCCTAAATCTGAGGCACAGTTGATTGCGGGGTTCAAGGAAATTGCGATGAAAGTAGGTGAGATGCCTTGGGAATTTGATCAGATATTGAAGTGTAAAATCCATGAAGCCAATATGAACTCAACAGATGGACAACACCGCGAGTGGTTAATGGCTTCACTCCTACCTCACCTAAGGGTTGCGTTGTAACAATAGAAGATTACGACCTAGGCAGAGGCCTTGGAGATTTCCATAAGACTGCATGAAACGCCAATGCAAGATCCGAATCTAGGGTTTCAACAGATCCATGCACAATTGCAAAATCTCTACCTTGAAATGAAAAGTTTGAAGTAGGACATGACAGTTCGACAAGAGGTGCGCGAAGGGATATGGTGCCTAAAATGTAAGGGCCAAGGGCATGACAAAGACCACTTCCTAGTCTTTGAAAACTATATTGCAGGAGGAGGACCGATTCCCTTGAGACCGGAGGTCGAAGCAGGACCGAGCTTGGGGCCTGCGCTGTGGTGCACTATATGTCAGGTAGCAGGGAAACATATAACTAATAATTTCCATTTGCTACAGAAGTTTGTACAAACACCGCAAAATTTTTCTACAACTTTTGCAGGTTGGTAGCGAATGATGAGCGCAACTGCAGAAGTTATGAATTGATGATGGATATATCACCCACCTTTAGAGTTCTGATAGAAACGCGGCCCCCTGACCAGATCGCTGGGATGGTGCAATCAGGTTTTTAGGGGTGCAGACGAGGCCGAGGTGGAGGAGGACCTGGCAGAGGTTGGGGACAGCTAATCTGCTACAACTGTGGAGAACCATGACACTATGCCCGTGAATATACTAACTCGAGACGTCCGTTGTGCAAATATTGTACTTAGTTTGATCATGAGACAAAGGACTGTCCTACGCTGATAGCGAGGATATGTGACAAAGGGGTGCTACCACCTCAGCCGACTTAGAACCTACAGATGATGAGGGTTGAGCCTCACAAAGAGGATTTGAATGTGAATATAGTGCTCTGAAGTGGAATTGCGATGGGCAATGACAAGGGGAAACAACCCGAAGATAGCGCATGGGTTCACAAAGCTTCGGTGAAGGAGGCTGAATTTGATTTGGAGTGCGCACGCGAAATGTTCATGGAAGGAAAGAAGAGCTTCGCTGAGGCCTCTACCCCTTAGGGAGCAAGGATAAGCCTAATCAAGAAATGGACCCTTCTATGCTTACGACCTTTCTAGAGACCAGCATGAAGTTGCTGCGTGACAGCAAGGCTATGAAGGGGTTACAAGAGCTTATAAATAGATGCACTGGAAACACTCCAGGTGAACCGCACATGGTACGGAAGATTGGTAAGCATAAAGTAAGGATAGGACGAGAGATGAGACTGACCACGCAGATAGGAGAATATGAAATGGATCAGGCTATCTTGGATCTAGGGTCAAACGTGAACGTTTTACCAAAGAAGACTTGGAAGTAGATGGGTAGTCCCCCACTATAGTGGTCTCTGATTTAGTTAAGGATAGAAAATTAAGAGAGGATCATCCCCATGGGATGGCTACAAGGGGTAACTGTAGATATTGAAGGCACAAGTGCATTGGTTGACTTTGAAGTGATAGAAATTGTGGATGACAACAACCCCTACCCTGTGCTCCTTGGCATTGATTGGGCTACTGACATGAATGGGGTAATCAACCTAAAGAAGCAAAAGATGATATTTGAAAAGAAGTTGCTTCGTGTAATAGTACCCCTAGATCCTGTTGAAGGATCTCGCTATACTGAACCGGTACACAATTATGAAAGTGATGATGATTTGGACTGCATATATAAGATAACAACGTGAGACCAATATTGGGTGAATCCGACAACATATGGATGAATTATATGGGATCGCGAGAGTTCCTGCACCTCAGACCCTGATGAAGAATTAGAGCGCTGGTAGAATCAGCTACATGAAGTAACCATGTTGAGTTACAATATGATGACCCAATCACTGCATTGTGTATTATCAGAGGTAAGAAATCTACCCATTTACGATGGCCTGAATAATCTAGATTTGTTTTTTGATGCATTTGAGAGGGAAGTACTAGAGAAGCAGCGCTTCCAGGCCTTAGACTGGGCATTACACGCTACTCCTGCGAGATGGTGGGGTATGCACAAGGGTAGTTTTGACGATTGGCATGAGTGTAGAAGGATGATGTGAACATGCTTTGGGAATCCGAAGGTACGAATGACAGACAAATATGACGGGAAGGATGATCTGCATGCACACTTGGCTAAATGGGCTAAGGCTTATGGAGCGAAGCCCCAACCTGAATGGGTGCACTTGTTCTGTCACACTTTGGTTGTCATCCCGATGAACTGGTACTTGGAGATGGAGCTTCGCCATGGCATAGGTGAATGGGATATTCTGTGCAAAGGGTTCATAATGACGTTCGGCTTCAAAGACAGGTTTGACTGTATTGACGAAGCACTACAAGAAGTTAAAGCAGCAACCTTTAGGATACTTCAGGATCCTTTGGATCTGATTCAACCCGATTGGACTACTCAGCTAAGCCACATGCTGGAATGATATAACATGACTACTAAAGAAGAATATGAGGATGCACGAAAGATTAATATCCTTGAAACTGAGTGTCACTACGAGGTCGAGGGGTTGTAGATTGAGAATCCTGATATAACCATGCCACTGAAAATGAAATAGGTAAATATTGGTACAGAGGCGGAGCCCAAATTCACGAAGATTGGAGATTACTACTATGACGCGACAGTAGATAAGGTCATCGAATTACTTCGCGAATACCAGGATTTGTTCCCTACCAAGTTTACGAATCTAAATGAGATAATAGGAGACCTGGGCATTATGAAGATCATGTTAAAACCCGATGCGAAGCCAATTAAGCAAAGACCTTACTATCTCAATCCAAAGTATAAGGAGAAGGTCCACTTATAGCTAGACAAGATGCTCGCGATAGGCATCATTTATCCCATAGAAGAATCTGATTGGGTAAGTCCAATGGTGGTATAGGAAAACAAGCAAAAGGACAAAATAAGGATATGCGTAGATTGCAGGAAGTTGAATGGCACTTGTGTTCATGATCCTTTACCAACTCCATTCACTGATGAGTTATTGGATAATGTAGATGGCCAGGAAGCGTACTCCTTCACTGATGAATTCTCTGGGTACCGTCAGATCAAAATCATGCCTGAGGATAGAAGCAAGACAACCTTCGTGACTGAATGGGGATGTTTTCAGTACACTGTAATGCCTTTCGGATTGAAGAATGTGCCTGCAATTTTTTCACATGTAGTCATTATTGCATTCAAAGAATTCATTCATAAGTTTATGGAGGTGTACTTTGATGACTATACTATGTTTGGATTGATAAAACACCATGCGGCAAGTTTGCGCCTAATGCTAGATACTTGTCGAAGGTACCAGATTGCACTCAATCTGAAGAAATGCATATATTGTGTTCCATTTGGGACTCTACTGGGTCATGTGGTTTGTAAACAGGGACCGATGGTAGGTCCCGCGATGATCGCAATGATACTTAACTTGGAGGCACTAAGGAGTGCAAAACAGTTGCGCTCAATCCTAGGACATACTGGGTATTATAGAAAATTTATCAAGGGATATGCCTAGATCACCACACCTATCGACAAGTTATTGAAAAAGGATTTCACGTTTTGTTGGAACGAGGATTGTTAGAAGAGCTTGGATGTATTGAAAGGAAAAATGGTCACTGCGTCGATTTTAGTCTTCCTGGATTGGAAGAAGGAGTTTCACGTACATGTAGACACGTCATGTATAGCACTGGGAGCAGTACTAACATACGCTGGCGGAGGAGAATTGAACCATCCTATAGCATTCGCAAGTAGGAGGTTATCCAAGGCTGAGAAGAATTATTCCACCACCGAGCGCGAAGGGTTAGCCATGGTATACGTGCTCCAGAAGTTTAGACACTATTTGCTGGGTGGACATTTTAAGATGTATACAAATCATTCTGCATTGAAATACCTAGTCAATAAGCCTGTGTTGGGGGAGAGAATATGTAGGTGGTTGTTATTGTTCTAGGAATATGATTTTGAGGTTATTGTGAAGCCTAGACGACTAAATGTGGGACCAGACCATCTGTCACGCATCGAAATGGGGGAAGAGCCCACTATTTTGGAGGAGGTATTGCCTGACGTGTAGCTATTTTCAGTGTGCATCACGGATGGTCACTTTGAAGACATCATACACTTCCTAAAGACAGGAACTACCCCAAAAGGTTACACCATCCAGCAGAAGAAGGAGTTAGTGGTACGCGTGACAGAATTTTCTGTCATTGTCGGGAATCTGTACAAAATGGGGTCTGATGAAGTATTACAACAATATGTACCAGAGTTTGAAAGGAGAAGTATCCTCGCAAACACTCATGGGGGTGCCGCAGGAGGGAATTATGCAAGAAGGGCAACCTCACAGAAGATTCTACGTGCAGGGTTATGGTGGCCAACCCTCCATCAAGATTCAAAAACTTACTGTAAGGCGTGTGATGTGTGTCAAAGGACTCATAGGCCATCATAGAGGGATGAACTGCCTCTGAACCCATAGATGATGTTACAATCCTTTGAGAAATGGGCAATAGATTTTGTATGACCCATTCATTCCTAAGGGAAGAAGACAGGAGCGCGGTACATTATCACCATGACTGAGTATTTGATGCTATGGCTAGAGGCACAACCTTTGAAGGACTGCATAGGCATGTCCACTGCGAAGTTCCTCTTTGAGTATGTGCTGACGTGATTTGGGTGTCCAAAGATTCTGATGAGCGATCATGATACGGACTTTCTGAACGAAACGATCAATGCGCTGACGAAGGAATTTTAGGTATATCACTAGAAAAGCATGCCTTATCACCCACAGGCTAATGGGATGATGGAAGCATTCAATAAGGTGTTGGAGAAAATTTTGATCAAGTCTCGCAACACTCAGCGAAGTGATTGGGACCTGTGCATACCCGCAGTACTATGGGCCTATCAGATGACATGCAAAAAGCTGACTAGACATACACCCTTTAGGCTTGTATATCACGTTGAAGTAGTGATGCCCATGGAATACATTGTGCCTAGTTTGTGCATAGTGGAACTCACGGGTATGACATATCATGGAGCCCTGGAAGAGAGGCTCGTGCTGTTGGCTGAGCTTGAGGAAGAGAGATCTCTAGCTGGATTTCACCAACAGGTCCAAAAGCAGTGCGAAAAAGCATGGCATGATCGACACATTAAGCTATGCACCTTTAAGGTAAATGATCTGGTTTTGTTATATGATAGCAAGTTTCATAAATTTCCAGGGAAATTCAAAATGCACTACCTAGGGCCCTATGTCATTAAGGAGATTACCGATGATGGAGCAGTTTAGTTGGCTAAATTGAATGCGGATCCCTTCCCAGGAAAGGTGAATGGAAGCCGATTGAAGCCATACACTAGTGATCTGACCAGGTGACTATATGAGGGTAGCATAGTCTTAGTGCTCCAAGTAGCTGAAAGGAGGCACGGGACTATAAACTACATTGCCCAAGTTTGGGAATTACGTGATTGTAGGATTGTGCAGGATGAGGAAATTTCACAGAGTTCATGACAGTGTGAAGGGAGTTGTGCTACCCAGGGAGAAATCGCGCAGGTCAGCTGAAAAGTGACTGTTAAAGTCACTATTCATGATTTGACGATAGGAATGCGACCAAATGGAGCGGGTGGCCAACATTTAAGACAAAATTTATGGGTAAGATCCTTAGAAATCTATCGCCAATCTGACATTAATGAACCAAATGTGGGGGGAACGATCGGATTTGAATTCAAAATGCCTTATAAATTACAGGTGGAGGCCCGACAAAAAACACTTGGAATTTTGAGAATTGAGTTGTTGAGCTCTCAAGTGCACATGAACTGTGAAAACTTTGAAGCTTTGCTAGCGAGTTCAGTATTTGAGATTTTGCCAAAGGAGACAGAGGAGTTGTTGCATTGCATCATGTCGACACCCGAAAAAGCTATGGACACCGAAGTAGTGACAGTTGAGGGGGTTGTGCCAGAAGTTGTTAGGGAGGTAGAGGGAGTTGCTCCAGAGGTTGCAGAGGTATTAGCTGAAGTTCCCAAATCACCACGGACACCTAGACTGAAGCTGACCCCAACCAAGGAGAGTGTGAAGGATAAGAAGGGCAAGCAAGATACGATACCAGTGTGTGTGTCACCGAGAAGAAACCCACCAAAGGACAAGCCCATCGCACAGGAAAAGGGAAAACCCATTAACCTGGAGCCGGAGGAGGAAGAAATTGAGGACATCCCGATGGATGATGAGGACTTGGGGGTATAAGTGGAGGAAGTTGAAGTCTAGGGTGCTGAACCTATCACTAAATTTCCTGAGTACATCCCTCTACGCAAGGGTAAGACCAAGGTGCCAAAGGACATTGACGAGAGAAAGGTTCCCTTGCAAACCCCTCTGCTACCAGATGAGATTGCCTTTGAAGGACCATGCTTGGGGTAGGTTCCTCTGTTAAAACTATAAGATTGGGACTTAGCTAACCATGAGAAGTTCCTACACTTAGTGACAGAACAACTAATTCACCACATTATTGACACAACCAGTGGGATGACTGCATTAGAACCGTGGAAGTGGCTCAAAGGAGTAGACAAGGTAGGTCTACTCAACCTGCTATGGGTGTCGCACTACAATCACACCCCCATTGCATTATTAGTCATCAAGCAGCTGCTATTATTACTGCACAATGGGTGTCTGTGGCTGGAGAAGCCGATACCCATCACCGACAGATTGATCCATAGGATCATGCGGCTGCCCTACACAAGGGAAAATCCGGCCATCATGTTTGGTGGAAAAGCTGGCAAGCAGGCCATAGCGGAGGCCATGAAGGAAAAATTCAAGTTCAAGAAGAAGCTGCGAGGCTATGCCATCTCGAGTATCTATGACCTTACGGTCAAGGTGGCCATGCAGATTGTGGCAGGAAAGGTTACGAGGAAGTGTCACACAGATGAAGTGCCGGCACCAGTCGTCGCTCTTGCAGCCCAATGCGCTGAAGGAGTCTAGTTTAATTGGGCGTGTTATGTCTGTGGTGAGTTCCTTTCGAACTTCCTTGAGGCATAGGAGCTCAACAAGACCTTCCACTATGCGTGGCTCTTGCTGTCTATTGTGTTGGTAGCTTGGGAACTACCAGAAGATAGTCATTTCCCCTCTGTCATGCCGAACCTGCCAGATGCAATGAAGTATGCTTCGCTGTGGGCGACCAAGGATGCTCAACACATCAAAGATAGCAAGATCTTCTGGATCTTGATGGAAATGAACATCCACATGGATGTCAATCGCAAACCATGATTGTGGCCTACTATGTTTGACAAACTGCAGGGGTATGCAAAGTTCAAGGCAGACTTTCGCCGAGTATCAATCAAGTCACAGAAGGACCCTGCATAGACATGGTATGACTTTCCTTACTTGGAAATAGATAAAACAATTGATGTAGTACTTGCTCACTGGCCGGCAGAGTGGTGCACTATCTCAGACTTGGCGGTGGGGTTGAGCAAGTCTGCCACGCAACAAAAAAAGGAGGAGGCCAAGCTCAAGATCACGTTTCTGGCCGAGAAGAGGAGGAAGGAGTTCATTGACAAGGCCCAAGCGAAGCGCGATTCCACCCAGCAGAAGGAAAAGCAGATAGTCGAAACAGAGCGTGGCTTTGACAAAGGCGTGAGTTCACCTTCACCCAAAACAGAGGAGGAAATGGACGAGCAAACAAAGCAGGATGGCACGGACCCACAAAGGACATCGGACCGCATCAAGCATCCGAGGGAACAAGAGAAAGTGGGGTCGAGGAAGAAATCCAAGGCCACTAAGGTATCACTGGACCCAATCACCCTCATAGAGGGTGATTTACATGACATTGGAGACACGGTGCCAGATGTCACCGCGGAGGCACTACAACAGTTCGAGCAGCAGCAACAACTACTATTGGGGGCCATCTAGACAAGTCTGTAGGAGCTGCAACCCACGCATAACAGGCTAGCACGATGTCCACCAGCCTCGCTATGAGTACTTCAGAAGCTGGCGAGATGCTACATGTGAAGGTCTCCTGGGCGATAGTGCTGTCGGGTGGAGCACTGACCATAAACAATGAAGCTGATAGGCCCACTGTCAATGCCCTCAAGGGATTGTGGTTGAACTTGGTAGTTCTCCTTGGCGAGGCTCTCTACCTATTTTAGGATGGAGTCATCATGGAGCTGAGGGCCCGTGAACACCGCACTTTACAGGTGATAAATGAGAAATAGATAAATAATGAACAGTTGTCCTTATAGCGAGACTCTAAGATCATTACCTTGACCTAGGTAATCGACCAAAACAAGTGTATAATTCAAATCGTGGAGGATGCATTTCGAATGGTCCTAGAGTTGGCCATTCCTGAGGAAGAATCAGTCGAGGTGCACATTCACAATCTTGCTATAGGGGTGCGCGACACTTTCACAGAGTTGGCTAGGATTCAACTGGAGCTGAACCTATAGATTTCATATTTACAGTTGAAGGCCCAGCCTTCAACTTCACCAGAAGCAAAGGAGCAGCGTGCAACTGCTATCACAGAGGTGATAGCAGTGGTAGACAGTGCAGTAGTAGACTACACAAAACTTTTTGAACAGCCGTTCGAGGTCCTGATGAGCCTACAGGAGGACCCTAATGTATAGTGACTGCAGAAAAAAGCGTGAGAACTACAGAAGTGCTATGATGAAGTCAAAGGTATAGCGTGAACCATTTCTCTCAAGAAGAGATTGAAAAAGCTGTAGGAGGCCAAACAATTGAAAGAACAGGTAGATGCAGCGTAGCACAAGGAGGTAGTGTTGAAGTCACACTTGAAGCCCTAGTTGGATGAGGCTTATTCAGTCACGGCCTCTATTAAAGGAAAGCTTGCTCATCTGCAAGAAACTCAGCAAAAGCTTTAGGCTAACAGTTTAGGACCAGCGATCGAGCAGTTGGTTGAAGAAGAGAAGCTAGCGGCTACACAGTGCACTACCGAGGTTACCATCATACAGGTTGAGCTGGGAGGTCTTTGCGCCAAGATCTTCATGCCCATAGAGTGACTCGAGGGCGAGTCACCATGTTTTTGTTGGGGGGCTATTTGGAACGGGTTCCCCCAAGGACAGTTTTTGGGCTAAAAGCCCATCTTTTGGGACAAATTTTGTAATAAAGTTGTAAAGTCTCCGCATTTTGTGGTCATGGAGCATGAAAGTGTCAAGAGTCACAAAGGGTTTTCCGCCCTTATTTCGTAAAGTGTAAAGTCAGCTGTATAGATCCACCCATGGTCCATGGACCATGGGATTGTATAAAAAGGAGCTAAGTAAGTAAACTCTACGTAGTAAGTTGGTAGACAAGTTTTGGAGTCTTGGTAGAGATGTCTAACTATTTCGAGTCTTAGCATAGGTAGAGGCTCTACAGCTAAGTGTGCAAAGGCCTAGGGTGGAAGTCTGCAGTTGAGTGCGTGGACCCCTACAGCTATGTGCGCAGGGCAGATAGAGTTTGTATTAAACTGAAGATATCAATAAAGGGAAGTATTCTAAAAATTCTATGTATTTATTTCCTGTTACTGCATCTGGTTATATTGTGTTTTGGGTTTAATTTACAATTTTTATGCGATGCGTGAATATATGTGATTATATTGGTTAATTGAACACAAGTAAGAATATAAGCTTATGCGATGCTAACTGTGATTGTTTAGTAAGATAAGTAAAACACTTAAGGTAACTTGGGAACCCATACAATACACTGTCATAGCAGTGCAAAAGTACCTAGATCGCGGGTTAAGGCTGCATGAAGGTCAATCGTACACCTTCGTAGAGGTACTGAAGGATGGAATAAAGGGGTAGACTGACATAGCCCTAAAGCTTAGTGACCTGTGCGAAAGTAGGAACAGAGGGTATAAAATGACATCACAACCATCTCATGGTGCAGAAACTTGGTTCTAGCATCCCCCCATACTGCTTCAAGTGAGACTTTGGTCCGCGTTCCGTGGGTTGATGTTGAAAGGCCAGTAGTGTAGGGATTTTTTTGGCTAACTAACCTTGAACCTGGGTCAGGCCCCACAAAACCAACACAAATCCTTTGGCAAGCTTGCATGCTGTCATCTCCTAGTAATCTAAAGATATCTTCAAAGTGTGTGACTGCTTGTTCTTGTGCAACAAGGTACTTAGGGGAAAGATTAGGATCATTGTCAATGAGTTTGTGGGTGTTGATGACAACCATTGGAATCAGCTCTGATCATGAGGGGTTCTGTCCCTTCTCTTGTCATTACCTTTTTCATTTCTGTAGCTCTTGCTTCCTCATTATTCATCCAAGGTGCTAAGACCATCAATTGCCAGTTTCCTAGATTTGAATTTGGGTCCCACACATTCAAATATGTCAAGACCAAGTTGTGTAGGTAAAACTCAAACATTTTTTCTCTATCTTCCAAGGTGCTTTGATCACAAAGATCAATGAATTATCTCTTCCAATGTGATTTGACCACAAAGATCAATGAATTGTCTATAGTCCTGGAAGGGCATAGTGCCTCTCTGTGCTAAATTCTTGATTTGGAATTGTATCCATTTTTCTTTGAGATACAAGGCATAAGACTTTTCTCACATCCTGCATTGGATTTCCTCCAAGGATAAACTAGCCATAGTTTCCAACTAGCTTTCCCTTTCTTGTAGCTGTCCTCTTAGCCATGCATTCTCTACTTCTAACTTAGGTTTCATCATTGCCTCTCTATCACTTATGCTACTAAGCTCTCTACCCATCTCTTTGAATTTTTCCTCCATGTGGCCTACATCCTCCACTCTTTCTAATTTAGCAATTTGCATCCACCTGTGTGTCCTTGCCCTCTCTATTTCAAGATCAAAGAATAGGGGAATCACAAAATTTTGTGGGATTACCCTACCTCCTTCAATGAATCTGTAGTAGGAGCTAAGATTGGGTTGTGGACTAGGTTCCCTTAGTTATTGGTCTTCTTCCTTTATTTCTTGTGGATTTATACCTTCTTGGTCCCTTTTCTATACCTCCTGTAGGTTTGACAGGATTTCCTGTAGGATGGCCTCTGCTTCCTGTAGGTCTGTCTGTGTCTCCTGTAGGAGGCCTTTCCCCTTTTATGAGGCTGGCCTTGTGACATGCCTCCTAACATAAGTGACGGGATATTTGGGAGAGGCTTGCCCTGATGATCCTTCTCCTTGAATTTTCTATAGAGAGGTTGCCTTTTCTTGTTCCTTTGGTGAATCCTCAATGAAAATTGGAGTTTTTGTGGGGTTTTAAGGCCTTCCTTACCTAATACTTATTCTCTTTCTTGTCCTGAAGTACAGTGGGATTTGTATTTCCCTATTCCCTTTTGACTTGATAGGTGTACTTAGGGTAGTAAGAGCAGTCGCTGCCTCTTTCTCAATGGGTTCTAGACATACCCTTGGTGACTCTTCCCCTTCTTTGCCTTGAATTGTAGGCCTCCGTTCTTCCTTTTGTTTTGTTTCCTCTTTTCCATTCTCCTTTTCATTCTTATCTTTCTCTTTCTCTTCTTCCTCTAGTTCGTCACTCTGCTCATCTGTCTCTTCTTTTGTCTCTTCTTCTGACTCTTCTTCATTCTCCTCCTCCTTTTCTTCCTCTTTCCCCTCTTCTATTTCCTCTTCATTTTCTTCTTCTATTTCCTCTTCATTTTCTTCGTTTGTTTCTTCTTCCCTCTCACTAGAAGTGGTGCTTTTTTCATATTCCAAAGCTTGAATTTCCCCTCTTGGCTGGATGTCTCTAAAGGTTGTCAACGTAATAGGGAGTCTTAGGTTTCGTAGAGCATCTTCTAGGATGAGTTTGATCAACCCATGATGGGATAGTTGTTGATGTTTTCCCTCTTGCACTTTGATGCTCATATCTATCATTGATTGAAGAAGAAAGTAGGGTATACTTAATCTGTTTTGAGGAGGTGTGTCTGCTCCAAATCTCAGTTCTTGGAGGAGTCTGAAGTGGTATCCATACACCACACTGTATCTCCCTTCACATGATATGTATTTAATGAGGTGTTAACTAGCATCATTCCAAGGGTATAGAATGCCTCCTATTATGACCTCATTTTTTTCTTCCATTGGCTCCTTCCCTTCCAAAAATAATTTCTTCTTTGCAAGGGTGTTGTTACCCTTATCTTATTTTCTCCAAGGTAACCCTAAAGGGAGTGTAGTGATTCTGCTTATAACTTCAGGGGTGATTTCTACTGATAGGCCTTTCACCACAACAATGGCATGGGTCCTAGTGAGGGGTATGAGTGAGAGAGAAAATTCTCTGGCCACGTCATCATCGTATCCTCTCATCCTCTCAAAGAAACCCATCCATTAGTGCCTTGTGAAAATTTCTACTATAGGAGGATGTTGGTGGATCCTTACTATGTTTGTGGGTTCTCTCTTGTTAAAACCTCCTATCATCTTTCCCTGGTAATTGTGGAGGCTTGGATGAATATAATTCAAGAATTCTGTTGGGTGAGAGAGGATGGAGTGTTAACTTTGCAATACAATTCTCCTAGATTGCAATTTCCTCAATCAAATGATGTTTTTTCTTCTTTTTAATAGTAAAACATGGAAGGGATAGCTCCTACCTTACTTGTTACGTTATGTTGAGGAAAACCTTTGATTTCTCCTCCATTTAGTGCCCATTGATAATCCTGTAGATTGAATGCTCTGTATCCTGTAGGTTTTCTTGTAGGATCTTGTAGGTCTTCCTGTAGGATCCTATAGGTCTCCTACGCTGCAAAATGTTAACTGTCTCTTATAGGTGCTGCTTCAAGAAGGTTGAGAGAAACCTCCTTTCGATGAATTATCGAGATTTCTAATGCTCTCTTTGCATGGGAATTAGTGTTTTATTCCCTTATATGGATGATTGTGTGGGATGGTGTGTTGGCTATCTAAGTATGAGCACCTCCTTTTCGACCATTGGTCCCACTATCAATCCATCATTCCACCTTACCTCGTAATCATCTCCCATGTCATTCCTCTGCGAATTAACCATTTTTGGCCTTATTTTTTTTTTTTTTTTTTTTTTTTCTGATTTAACTGCTTCCATGTGTGGAGTTGTCTAACTATTTTCTCCTTGTCTACTAACCAAAGGTGACTAAGTTAACTCCCACCTTTGGTTATAAAACCAACTCTTACGTAATCCTACAGTTTTGATCATATCATACTAACGAGAGAGCATAAGTAAGATAACATACCTGTGGGTAAGATGCCTTGATGATGATGCATGCTGAAGAATGATGTCTCTGTGCTATGTATTTGTTGCATATCCTTCTTTGTATTGGCCTCTTTTGATGTGTAGGTGCTGGAGAGTGATGTTGGTGGTCGTGCTGTTGCTGCTGAGTTCTAGAGGAGCTTCCTCAACCTTGGAATCTTTGTACTGAAGATGGATGCAAACTTGGGAAGTTTCCTTTGTGGGATAGGCTACTATAGGATTTCCTACAGGATGTCCTGTAGCTGTCTCTCCCCTAAACATTCATACTTTTCTCACTTCTGGAGCATGAGGTTTGCTGACATGAGTAGAGAAGGGTTGTAGTGAATGGTAGGTCAGAGTTTTGGTCTTCAGGTATTGTCCCTCTATCATCCTTCTCTCCCTCTTCTATTTGCTTTTTCTTTTCTTTTTGAAAACTGTATATACAGGGGTAATATGGTGATGGAAGGCATGGAGATGATGTGGTGGAGTGAATGTTTTTTTTTTCAGATACATGCTTGTCATACCCTTGCTCTAAGATCACTTTTCTTGAGATTTCAAGGCCACTATAATTACTACAAGAAACTCCTGTAGGTTTACAGGGAATCTTGTAGGATTAGAGGGAATCTTGTAGAAAACACAGAGCCTATGTAAACTGAGCTAGAGGAGTTCATAAATGGAAGAATGGATGAAATAATGAAGAATATGAGATGGAGGGATTTAAATATGGATTGTGTAGGTCCTTCTATTCCTCTCAACCTAAGCTTATTTTCCATTTTCTTTACCTGCAAACAACATTTCCAAAAAATTTTTTTTACCTCTTTTTTCTCTTTTTTAGAAAATAGCTAGTCTACCTCCAAGGAGGTTTTCATCCTAGTTTCCTACCCTAGGTGCCTCAAAAAAGGTTTTCACACAGAGATATTTATATTTTTCTTCCTTTTTCAAAACCATTGGGCCGCCTCAAGAGGTTTTCAACCCAACAGTGGGACTTAGGTGCTTCATGGAGGTTTTCACCTGATTCTCTTTATTTCTTCTTCTTTTGTTTTCTTTTTTTTTTTTTTTTTTTTTTTTTTTCTAGGGACTTGATAGGGTGGAAGCTGAGACTTTCTCCACCACCATCATTGTCTTGCTGATGCCATTTATGAATTCTTGTTTTGACAAGGGCTTCTTGTAGACCTTCAATCTATACCCATTGACAAGTAAAGGGACAACCTCTGCATCAATGGTTCTTATCTCTACTGAACCATTATCATGAAATTTTTCTATGATAGAAGGCCCTAACCATCTATTCCTTAACTTGCCTTTAAAATCCTTATACTTGTAATCATGCAATAAAGCCCAATCACCTTCTTGAAACTACTTGTCCTTTCTATTCTTGTCATGCCAAATTTTCCTTTGAACTTGAGTCACCTCTGTGTGCAGAAGGGCTTGCATCGTAAATTCATCTAACCCATTCAGCTGGAGAAATATTTCTTGTTGTGCCCTAGTGAGATCTAGATCTAGTTTTGCTGCCATTCTTAAGGTGTTGTATTCAAATTCAATGGACATCAGGGCTTTCTTCCCATAGACCAACTCATAAGGAGTGAATCTAGTGGTGGTATTCCAGGTGGTATTGTAGGCCCAAGTGGCCTCAACTAATCTATTAGCCCAATCCTTTCTATTGCTACTAATCACCTTAGTTAGAATTCCTTCCAGTGCTATGTTGGTTACCTCCACTTTCCCATTAGTTCGCGGGTGGTAAGGAGTGGATGTTCTATGCTTGATCTTGTGCTGGCTTAACAAATTTTCAATCATGTGAGATGTAAATTGATTACCTTGATCAATGACCAATTCTCTAGGGTACCCAAACTTATAAAATACATTTTCCCTTACGAATTCAACCACTTTTTCTTTTGTTGCTTCTTAGGTGGCCTTGGCTTCCACCCACTTGGTTAAATATTCAGTGCACACAATGATGTACTACTTTTTCCTGGATGCAAGGTCAATGGGTCTAATGAAATACATGAGACACTTGGAAAATGGCTCGAAAGTCACTTGAGGTTCCAGAGGCATTTCATCCCTTGGGGTAGGTTTCCCCATCCTTTGGCACCAATCACACTGACTAGTATACCTCCTCACATCTTGGTGAAGAGTGGGCTAGTAATAAATAACTTGTAGTACCTTGAATGTTATTCTTTTTGTTGCAAAGTGACCTCCATAAGACCCATCATGATAGGTCAGAAGGATGTCAAAGAATTCCTACTCCTTGACACATCTTCTCAAAATTTGATCTGGTCCTAGTTTGAAGAGGTTGCCCCTAATCCAATTGAATGGGGTGCTCTTCCTTACAATCTTGCTCTTTTCCTTGGAGGACAAATTTGGTGTAAACTGTGCAGACACCAAGTAATTTTCTATGTCAGCAAACCATGGAGAGAGAATTGAAATGGGGAATAAGTGTTCATCTGGTAACTGATCATCAACCGTTCCTTCCTCCCCTGCAAGCAAAGTCAATCTAGATAAAAAAATATGCAACAACATTCTCCTTGCCAGGGTTATCAATAATAGTTAAATCAAATTGTTGCAATAAAAGTAACCATCTAATAATCCGGGGATTTACATCAGGTTTATTCACAAAGTATTTAATTGCAGCATGGTCATTATGTAAAAATGTCTAGTAACCAGTAATGTAATGCCTAAATTTATTCAATGAATGCACAACATCTAGGATCTCTTTTTCAGTCACTGTGTAGTTCAACTCGGATTTTGGTAGATTCTTATTGATGAATTAAATGGCATAAGGTAGCTTGTCATCTAACTGGCCTAGAGATGCTCCTATGGCTTTGTGAGAGGCATCGACATGTATATGGAAAGGAAGAGCCCAATTTGGGCCTCGAAGAAGAGGTGCAGTAGTCAACTTGTCCTTTAGGGTGTCCAAGGCTTCTTGACAGCTTTCTAACCATACAAATTTGGAGTCCTTGGCCAATAACCGAAATAAGGGAGAAGATAACTTGCTGAAGTCTTTTATAAATCTCCTATAATATCCAGCTAAACTTAGAAAACTTTTGACATCTCTCTGTTTTTGCAGAGTTGGGACCCTTTGGATGATGGCTATCTCATTTGGGTCTACCTGTAGTCCTTTTTGGGATATTGAGTGACCTAGAACAGTCCCCACAATCATCAAGAACTCACATTTTTCGGGACTAAGGGATATGTTCATTTCAATGCATTTTTTCAACACCTTACCCAAGTTGGAGAGAGCGTCCTAGAAATCACACCCATAGGGTGTAAATTCATCCATATAAATTTCCACTGCATCATGAACTAGCTTGGCAAAGATACTTAGGACTACCGTCTGGAAAGTGGCAGGGGAATTATATAGGCGAAAAGGAAGGACCCTATAAGTGAAAGTACCCCAAGGATAGGTGAAGATGGTTTTATCTTGGTCATATGGGATAATATGGATTTGATTGTATCCGTGAATCCATCTAAGAAGGAGAAGAACTTTTTCCCTTCCAGGCCATCTAACACTTGGTCAATGGAAGGTAGAGGGAAATGGTCTTTATTTGTTGCTTTGTTTAACTCTCTGTAATCAACAAAAATCCTCCACTTCCCATTTTTCTTTGGAACCAACACAAAGGAGAAACCCACTCACTGTCCAAGATAGGGTAAATGAATCCTGCATCCAACAACTTTTGAAATTCTTATTTCACTATATCCTTGAGAGCTGGATTCATTCTTCTTTGGGGTTGTCAGACTGGTTTGAAACCTTCTTTGATATAAATTTGGTGAGTACACACCGACGGGTGTGCTCCCTTCATTTCTTTGTAACTCCAAGAAAAGGCATCCAAATATTACCTTAGCATGTTGCACAATGCTTCTTCTTAGTGTACAGAAAGAGAGGGGTTGATTTTCAAAGTCCTTTCAGGGCTGAATTCTATTGTCTTGACATGAGTAGGGTTTGAATTGACTAAGAATAGATCAATCTGATGGTTACTCTTGGTCTCCTTTACAACTTCCTCTAAGGAGAAGGTGTTGGGGGTTGGATTTTGGAGGATGTGTTTAATCAAATCATCTTCATTGGGTTGTCCTCATCCCATGGAAGTTTCTAGGTTATAGAGTTGGGCTAAGTAAAATTCATCTTCTTCCTCCTCTTATAGCCATAAAGGTAATCATGTTCTAAAGATGGCTGAGCAGGAGGGTACAAGATCAACTGCTTGGATAGATGCCCATTTTTTATAGTCATGTTTCCAGCTCTGCAACTGATGTAGGCATCAGTAGTGGCTAACCAAGGCCTCCCAAGTATGAGAGGATAACCATTAACCTTGGCCTTAGGCTAAAGAACTAAGAAGTCAGCAGGGTACTCCCAGGAGTCAATGCAGACCATCACATCCTCAACAATACCCTCAGGGGCCACTGTGGAATAGTCTACAAGTAGCAAGATTGTTGTGGTCTTTCTTAATGAACCCTAGAGATTTAGCTTGAGCATGGTGTCCTTAGTCATCAAATTAATGGCAACCCCAAGAACAGTCAAGGTGTGTGGGACAATGGTGCCATTGATGTTCACATCTACTATAGGGCTTCCAGGGTCTAAATACTTTAGGAAAATTACCTACCCCAACATTAAGTCAGACAGTTGTCCAATGACATTAATGGTAGGGGTGTCTCCTTTTCAGCTCCCTGGATGTTTGAAACACTACTCTTTAAGTTTTTTGTAAATAGGTACATCCTTAATGGCTTGGAGAAGTGGAATTTTGACACACAGATTTTTCAGTTCACCCAGAAGTTCATTCTCTTTTGGGGTAGGCTGAACTGGATGAGTTAATATTTCAGGAAAGGGTGGTGGATTCACTCTAGGTATACTTTCCTCTCTTTCCTCCTCACTCTCCCTTGATGGATATGGAGGTTGGATGTCTGGGAGTACTCTCCTAGACCTCAGGTTGATTTCCTGAATTTCCACAGCATAAGCAGGGTAGGATGTCTCTCCACTATATACTTGTTTTTCCTGTCTGTTGTTCATGTTTGGATTTGGCTAGGTAGGCATCTAAGGTTGTTTAGGTGGAACAGGGTGTAAAATTCATGGTTGAGTAGGAGGTGAAGGCAATAAAGCTAGAGAATTGTTGTATGGGGGGCCCCACCCCTAGGGTGGTGCATTCCACTAAGGTTGTGGAGGATTATATGGCTGAAATGGCTGGTTGGTTGGCTGGGAATGGTACTGAGGTTGAAAAGACCAAGGAGAAGGTGTAGACTAGGAGGGATGAGAAGGGCTCCCCCAAGAGAGAATGGATGTGTTTTGGTTAGGGTTGTAATATGCATAGGATGACCCTTGCATGCCCTAAAGGTACGGTGAAGGCCTATGAGGCCTCCTTTGATTTATGTAGCAGAGTTGTTCAGTCACCCCTTCAGTTCCCTGATACACAAATTTTAGTCCAGGTAGAGAAGGGCACTTGTATGTGGAGTGGTTTTCTTCACAGAAAAAGAAAATTTCTATAAGGTTTAATGGACATTCATTCCTGGGGTACCTCCTTGTGTATATGGGGAAGAAGATGGCTAATTCTCTCTCTACTTCCTCTTACTTTCTCTTGATGTGCATAGTGTCCGACTATAGAGCAAGGGTTTGCAACATTTCATTCTTTAAATCTTCCAGTGGATTTCCAATTTCACCTTTTATGGATGTATTGGAAGAGGATGACCTAGCCATTGGTTGACTACCCCTACCCTTTTTCCTAGCTGCCCTAGAATGGTTCTTAAAGACAGTCTTGATATCTTCATAGAGTAGCTAGTAGATGTCCCCTCCTGCTAGCAAGTTTAGGGTGTCCAGAAGATCTTCCCTAACCCCCCCGAGTAGGAATAGCTTCAGTGACTCAGGATCAAGTGTGCATCTGGCCCTTTTGTAGCTAAGCTGGAATCTTTCCTCATAATATTCTAAGGAATCATCATGACCTAAGATAATTCTAAAAATTTCTTGTTTAGTGTCTTTGGACCTACAGTAGTCCCGATACTTTTTGTTGAAGGCTTGCTACATCTGAGCCTAGGTGGTGATGTTATCCCCAAGTAAACCCATGAACTAGCATAGAGTTGCATCCTTGAGAGTGGATGGGAATAATTTCAACTTATAATCATCAGTGGTGTAATCATAAGTTCTACATATGACAATGAACTCAAAAAAGAAAGTATGTGGATCTTCCAAGGTCAGGCCATGGAAGCAAGGAAGAGCAGAGAGGCTTATGCTTTTCATCTTGGCATCCCCATTGGTTTCTATGATGGGAAAATCACCCTCAATTGTTTCTCTATCTCTTGTATCATTTTTTTTTTCAACCATTAGGTCAGTTTGAATGGGTTCTCCTTCTTCTTCTCCCCCTGTAGGCTCTTCAAAAATCTCTGGTTGCTCGCCTAAGGGTCCTCCAATTCACAGCCACCAAAGAAGAGGGACAGTTGGATGTTTGAAGTGGTGGGGGTATTTGGCAGAAATTTTCCCAAGCTATCCCTATTCCTACAAGGCATGAAAGAAGTGTTTTTGGTTTTGTTTTAATTTTCAAGCTTTAAGACTAATTTTAGAATTGAAATAACAAACTGAGTGGAAACTAACTGCTAAATGAAATCTTACATGTAGAATGGAAAGGAATGAAAACCAACTTACAATTAATTTTGTAGAAATGAATCTAATAGCGGAATGAAAGGGATAAGAAATAGAATAAGGAAAGCATAAATCACATCTACTCAGATGCTTCCCCAGAAATGGCACCAAAACATTGGTAGCCCCATGAGTTACAACATTCTTGCTGTAATACTAGTGCTCATGAAATTCTCCTCCAAGTGATCCCTTTTCCAGGAAGAGACCATTGTGACTTTGTGATACTTTAAAGGATGTTGAGAGATATGTTTATGCCAAAAGGTCCTTTAGAGAAAGCAAGAAACCATGTTAATACGGAGATATGTTGTAGCTATGAGTATTGTCATCTAGGTTGAGCCTCCCAGCTTTGAAGAAGTTGTGAAAGAATAGGTTTGGAAGGATTTCATGGCTGAAGAATATAAATAAATTATGAAGAATGATGTATGGGATGTTGTTCTGAGACCTAAAGGAGAAATGTTGTAACTTCAAAATGGATATACAAGATTAAGATTAGAGTTAATGGAAGAATTAAAGTGAGGCTCATGGCCTGAGGTTTCTCGCAGAAAGAGGGAGAATACTATGACAATATATTTTCTCTTGTTGTATGCTAAACTACCATTAGATGAATTGTTTCTCGTGCTACTAGTCAATGATGGAACCTTCACCAGATGGATGCAAAGATGTCATTTCTTCATGGCATACTAAAAGAAGAAGTATATGTTGAGTGTCCTTAAGGATTTGAATTAAAGGACAAGAAGACTCACATTTCTAGGTTCAAGAAAGAATTATATCGTTTGAAGCAAGCCCCCAGAGCTTGGTATGCCTGCATTGACAACTACCTAGTGAAGCTTGGATTCACGAGAAGTAGTGTTTATTTGAACCTATACTTCAAAGTGGTCCAAGTTATGCCTTTGATTTTGGTTTTATATGTTGATTATATATTATTTACGGAAAGTGAGCCCCTGATGCTCGAGTGGAAGAGGGAGTTGGCCTTTAAGTTTGAATGAAGGATCTTGTTATGATACATTACTTTCTGGGACTAGAGGTTTAGAGGCCCAAAGAGAATTTCCTTTCTCAAGGAAAATATGTCGTGATGCTATTGGAAAGATTCATAATGACAAAATGAAAATCCTTGTCAACCCCAATGGAGATAAACTTCAAAAAATTATGTGGAGACATTGTTAGACCTAGCTTGGTGAATCCCTCTAAGTATCGATAGTGGATTGGGGAATTAAAGTTCCTTGTAAACAACAGTCTAGATATATGCTTTGTAATAAGCACTTTGGGTCAATTCATGACTGAGCCCCTTCATGTACACTAGGTTGCAGCTAAGCACATACTAATATATTTGCATGGGATGATTAATATTGTTCTGAGATATGTTTCTAAATATGTATGAATTCACGGTTACAGTGATGTTGACTAGGCTAGAAATTTTATTGATAGGAAAATCACATCAGGATGTTTCTTTAGCATAGGTTCCACCATGATATATTGGATGAGCAAGAAAGGAAAGTTTGTATATTTAATCACGGTCATGGTAGAGTACATTGTTTCTAGCATGGCTAGTTGTGAGGCATTTTGGTTAAGAAAGTTATTTGGAGAGCTATTTGAGCAGGTTCTAGATACGACAGTCATATATTGCAACAACTAGAGTGGGATTTGATTGGTAGAGAATCTTGTATTTCATGACAAGTTAAAGCATATTGAGATCATGTATGAATACATTTGAGACATGGTGGAAAGGGTTAGACATGATACTTCATCACATTTTGATCGATGAGCAGATATTGGATATACTCACCAAAGCTTTGTCGAGAGGGAATTTCTTGGTCTTTAGAGAGTAGCTTGGAATGATGAATGTTACCCTCTCAAGTAAGGGTCTCGGTTGATTGAGGAAACTAATTTATGTTGTTCCACCCTTGTCTAAGCTCCCAAGGTGAGGAATTGAGCCTTAGAGCTCCTAGGGTTGAGGGAAGTTTGGAAAATAGGATATTATGTGATCCTTACCTCTTGGTATGTTGTATCATGCCTACTGTCGAGTAATATGATAGTTTATGCTCATTAGTTCTTGGTAAGTCATATCCTGCCTATTGTCTCTCTTTGGTGTTGATAGAGTAGACCCAAGTTGGCATCCTACCCACAATATAGGCTCTTTGATATTGTTTTCCCACCCATCTAGCCAAAGGGTGTAGGATATTTGAGTTAGGTGTGATCCTTTCCATTTATGGTAAGCAGTATCCCACTCAAGTTATGGGATGCAGGTGTTATACCACTTGACTCTTTAGGGTCAAGTTGGGAAGATCATCAGGAAACATGATAGTCTATGATCCTTACCTCATGGTAAGTGGTATCCTCCCTATTATCAAAAATCAATAACATAGAGTGTGATTCTTACCTCACAATAAGTGGTATCATACCTATTTTCCTTGGATAGAGGGTCATTGAGAATGGATCCTTAGCCAGTTTCAAAGATGAAACCTACACAAAATATGGAAAAATGTGATCTACACAACATATAAATTCACCAATCCAAAACAATAGCATGTAAGAAGTATAATACCATTAAATACATCACCGGTGATCATCATCCAAATCATTACAACATAAATATAAGAAGGAAATCTTGAGACAATGATATGGAAAAAAATTAGTAAATCTATATATTTAATGAAGAAAGGTTACAACCATAGATGGTTGTAGCATAACCTCCTCCAACTCCTAGCTCTTCAAGCTCTCTCTGGAATGATATCTCGATAGCATAACAATGCATGAATTCCAATCATGAGTACAATGGCCTAGTCTCCAATATATAGCCAATGGGAGCTTCTATGCTTTTACCAATTTCTTCACGAGTTCACTTTGGGAAAAATCCAAAGGCTCAAATATATTTCCTCCACTTTATTGATATCTCCCAGTCTAGTAGTCTTGGTTAGGATAGGAAACATTCCTAGAAGAACATGAGGCAATAGTTTCAAGCTTTCTAGAGTCAATTTTGAGTAAAAAATGGAGGCATAGTGAGTTAACTTGTTATTTTTGCTCATGGGCTGGTTAAAGAGGGGTAGCACAACCTTCTTTAAGTTACAAAGCATTCCTAGCTAAGGTAATGCATGTTTCTAGTTTGTAGATAGCGTTAACACACTTTGACTAGGTATTTATAGTGACAAAAAGGCCTACAATAAGGGTATATTCCAATCATAAAAGTGCTCTTCTCCTATGAGCTAATGAGGAGGCATTTTCTCTACTCCTTTGAGTTGATGAGGAGGAATTTTCCAGTATAACAGATGCGCCCCTAAAGTGTGAGGTTAGAGAAGAAGATGACGACCAAAATACTTTACGTCATAGTTGCAGAGAGAGAGTTTCAAGGTTTTAGAATTGAAAGATGCCTACAAACAACACACATATGTCGAAGATATATAATAATAATGTCATGGTTTTGGAATTCCCATGCTCAGTTGGTAAATCAAAATATTTTTTGATGTATCGATGACAAATCTTTCATCGATAATCACAATGTGGATAGATGTCATAATGCAACGAGTCTGATAAGTTGTCTCTAAAAAAAAATAGTTGCAACTTGGGAGAGGAAACAAGGCTAAGTGATGTAAGACTCTACCCAAGGTCTTCATGACCATTACATAATACCATAATTATACACATGTGAATGAATGAGCTAATGTAAAACATTCGAGAATTCATCTGATTGCCAGTTAATGATGAAAATGTTTAACAAACATGAGGATGGCCACCGATAAGGATGATGGTCTCCAAGATGCACAATACAATCTAGTGACTATGAATGAACAAGTTGATTTCGAACACTCATAGAATCATTCAAGTGGGAGCCAATAAATAAAAACACCAATCAAACTCACTGAAACCTACCACTCAGAACTACACGCTCCAAGGTAGTGTGGTGTTTCTCGATTCACTTCTAAGATAATGTGTCGAATTTGATAGGAAGAAACCTATCAAAGGTAGGAAATAAGGAGACCTAAATAAATTGACATGAAACGAGACAAAATGATTGATTTTCAAGATAGAGTAGAATAATAGAATGAACTAACTCAGGGAAATAGGCATATGATGAAATGGTTGATAGAGGTAACATATTGTAGATGATCCCGTGAAGAATAGAAGGAACAACACCAATAAGACTCAACAACTTAGATGCAAGAACACAAAAATGATAAGTACATGAAGATGCATGGAACTCATGGTACCAAAGAAAGAATCATAAATTGGTAGGGTTCTCATAGAATTTAACAAAAGAGGAATATGATGGGAAAAGTGCCATGTTCAAGGGAGGGAAAATATCTTGCTGCCAAATATTTTGTCAGATATAGATACAGTAACCACTACTTCATCCATTTTTATCCTAATATTCTTAGGTTTAATGAGTCTATAAATGGTAAAATCGATGGTCTTATCACATTTAGAGAGTCTGAAAAGAGCTTAAACAAGAATCCAAAGGGGCTACATTTGTCATGGTTGAGGATTGGGTGCAACAAAGTGTTAATAGTATACTTGACACAGTTTAGTTAGTCCATTGAGTCTAGATAAATTGATAAACCTATGCTCAATATATGTTCACCTCACATTGTTACAAGTATAAGGGAAACAAAGTAAATTAATTATTCTTCATAAAGTTTTAAATGAGATAGATGAAGAAAACTTGTAGTGTCTTTTTTAGTTTAAGGAGCAAGAAAAATATAGAAAAGGAATCGCTCAAATATTCTTCATATGTGTTTTACAAGCCTGAAAAATTTATCTCAGAGAGTTTATCATGCAAAGGAGCATAGGAAAACTTGATAGGAAGCAGACCTAATTCTCATACCATAGGTGATTTAATCCAAAATGTTTGCATACAAGGAATCTCTAAAATGAGTAGCAGGATTTCGATCAAAAGAGTGAGGGATAGACCATTAAGATCTATGTTGTGGATTATTGTTCAACTGGCTAGGGCTAAGAGCCAACACATATCGACAAATACCCAAATTATACTAGCAATAGATTGTATGCAACCACAACTTTTTCACTGGTGTGAGAGTCTTCTTAGACAGGTTAAAGCAGAACTAACAACTTGTAAGACTTGAGCCCAAAGATAATTTGGGTATGACACACTGATTGTATCCTTCTTTCTAGAGAGAGTGTCTATCATGAAGCCACAAGTGAGTCTGGCTATATAAGGTCTAAGGGAGCCAAGGATTCAACAATGGTCTTCCTTAATGCCTCGAGCAAGAGGTGGACCTAATGTAAAATATTTTGGTTCATACTTCTTTGATTGGATGCAGGATCAGATTCCTATGATTGAAGAATTTCCATATGCAGGGATGAACTACATGGGAGATCCAGATATAGTCCTACCACCGAGTACTTAGTGGGGCCCAATTAGTAAGAAGAAAAAAATAGTGACAAAGTATTTTTCTTTTTAATTTTATGTGATTTTTTTGTTGCCGATTTTACTTTTTAAAAAATTAGTCCGTGCCAATTTTGTTGTAGGGAATTTAGCTCAAGTGGATAATCTAGAAAACCCTCCTAGATTCCCCAGAACCTAAGACAAATGAATTAAGGGAGCTACTACAACAAATATAGATGCATTTTATTAAAAAAGAATTAGATTTAAACTGATGAAGAAGAGGTGAATGATAACCTACTTTCGCTTGCAAGAAACTCAGCTAGAATAGTCAGTTTTGTTGAGAAATTATCCTCAGCCAATTCCAAAGATGAAACTTGCACACAATATGGACAAACGTGATCTTCATAGCATATGAATTTCACCAATCTAAAACACTACCAAGTAAGAAGCATAATATCATTAAATACATCAATAATTATCATCATCCAAATCATTACAACCTAAACATAAGAAGGAAATATTGGGACTGATATGGATAAAACAATAGTAAATATATATATTCAGTGAGGAAATATTACAACCATAGATGGTTGTAGCATAACCTCCTGCAAATCCTAGCTCTTCAAGCTCTCTCTCAAATGATATCTCGATAACATAACAATGCATGAATTCTGATCCTGATTACAATGGCCTAGCCTCCAATATATAGCCAATGGGAGGCTCTATGCTTTTATGAATTTCTTCACCAATTTACTTTGGAAAAAAGCCAAAGGCTGAAAGATGTTTCCTCTACTTTATTAATTTCTCTCGGTTTAGTAGTCTTGGTTAGGATAGGAAACATTCATAGATGAGATTGATGTCATATTTTCTAGACTTTTAGAGTAAATTTTGTGTAAACAACAGAGGAATAGTGAGTTAAAATTTGATTTTTTTCTCATGGGCTTGTGAAAGTTAGGTAACATGAACTTCTTTGAGATACATAGCGTTCCTAGCTAGGGTAACATAAGTTTTTGTTTTGTAGCCAACATTGACATGCTATGTCCATGTCTTTTAGGGTGCGTTATGGTGGAAAAAAGGTCTACAATAAGTGTATATTCTAGCCATAAAAGTGCTCTTCTCCTCTAAGGTGATGAGGAGGTATTTTCAAGTATAACATGTCCTAAATGCATTATATATACATATATATACAAAAACATTATCAAAAAAGGTGAGGGTACTCTTCCCTCATTTCATATTCATGTTTACATGTAGCTTCTTCAATATTGAAATGATTCCATTGCACCTTTACCATGGTCATGGCTTGATTCCAAAGCATTTTGACCTTCTTGTTCAAAATTTGCATTGGTTGGACCAAAAAGTCTAGCTTGTGCTCCACCTAAATCATATTCTGTTCAATTACATGGTTAGCATCAGAAACATAATTTTTAAGCAATGAACTATGAAACACAATATGAATATACATGGATGGTGGAAAATAAATCTATCTATATGCAATTCGACCAATTATTTCTAGGATTTCAAATGGCCTATAATATCTAGCTACCAACTTTGCACATATACCCAATTTCAATGAAATTTTCTTGCCTCCACTCTCAAGAAGACATTATCACCAAATTTAAATTCCCTATTTAGCATGTTCTAATCTACATATGTTCCTATCTATCTTATGAAGCCTTCAAATTCTATTTCGATTTTACAACTTTCTCTTTCATTTACCCAAGCAAGTCTGGACCAATAATGGCCTTGTCAACTGAATTGTACCAACTCATAAGTGTGTTTCATTTTATGCAATACAAAGTTTCAAATTGTCTTATCTTCAAAGATACTTGGTACCCATTATTATAATGAAACTCCACCAAGTGAAAATATTTCTCCCACTTTGATGGTTTGTCCATCACATACATCCTCAACATAAATATAATAACATGATACTATTTCTATTTGACCATATGAATTTGGATGGTATGTTGTGCTAAACTTTAAATTAGTCCCAAATCCTTTGAATAAAACTATCTAAAAATTGGATTTAAGCTTGGGATCCCTATTTGAAATAATTTTCTTGGGCACACCATGTATCCTAGAAATTTCCCTCATATAAATATCAACAACATTTTGTAACTTATATATTGAATTAATTGGAATAAAATGGGCATCCTTAGTGAATTTAGCCACCACTACCATGATGGAATCAGGTTTCCCTTAGAGTTCTAGGTAGATTTCTAGTAAAATTGATAAAAATAACTTCCCATTTCCACTCAAGAATGGATATTGGTTGTAGGAATCTATTTGGATGTCAATGTTAGGTTTCACTGCTAAATACTGACACAATTTGTGACAGTTATTTGTTTTCCTTGAGACAAAATTTCATTGCTATAATTCCAAAACAAGATTTCACCAAACATAATTTTCATTGCAGTCATACTTTCAACTACTTCATGTTTGGTAATTTTTTTATGATAGTTGTCATTGAAGCGCCAACACTTGTTCGTCGCAAATACTTGTCAGAATTCCCATGGTTGCAACATTGCTTCTATCGGAAGTGGTGTCACAAGATCAATGTGAATGATAATTTTTTTTTTTTTTTTATGAAACTGCATGGTTGCAATGTTGCTACCATTGGAAAAGGAATCAAAATACCAATGATCTCATAATTGTTTTAAAATATATTGTAATGAACTTGCCATGGTTGTGACATTCTTATCATGGTAATAGGTGTCACAAAACGAATGATCTTGCTGATTTTTTTTTTAAATATATTGTGATTAATTCACCATGGTTGCGACGTTTCTATCGTCGGAAGTGTCATCGCAAAGCTGACAAGATAGGAAATTTTTTATAATATATTGCAATGAACACCGTGGTTGCAGCATTCATTTCATCAGAAATATCGTTAGAAGATCAATGATGTTGAAAATTTAAAAAAAGAAAAAAAATGGTAGCATGTAAATGCAAGCATATGAAATGAACCTTAAATATTTTTAATTAATAATAATTAAGAAAACCCAAAAATAAGGGTGTTGATTCACTTAAAAAAATATGAAGAAGATAAAATATGAAAAGAGATTTGGTATTTTCAAGATCTTTCAAGTTAGAGTCAGTATTTTCATACTGCCATCAGTGATAAAAAATCCTCTTTTCATATCATATTAGGGTCCCATTCTCAAATTGTTGTCATTCCACCAGGTCTTCATGCAAAAATTTGGTCACTGAAGGTTGAATTAGGGTTTCCTTTACTCCTTTTAGAAATTTACCCCTTGCTAGCTCATTTCAACCTTGCTAAGTATCCATTGTCCATAAAGTTAATGACATCATGCCATCACATCAGTCATGTCATCTTGAAATTCAGTCCTTGAAGATCTCATTAGGTCTTTTAGGGTTTTCCAAGGTTTCATTAGGTCATTAGGGTTTCCAAGGTTCCAATAAAACTCCATTACATACATAAGATCGGAAAGTAAAGGGTGATCAAATAACATCTCTTCACCATGTGAAGATGATTTGTAAAGAGAAATTCTTATTTCATCATGTAATTTTATGTTCACTATATGTAATAAGTATTGTTCCTAAGCTGCCAACTCAATCTCTATAGGCCAACTTCATTAAAGAAAATTCAAATTCAAAGAGTTCTCAAAGACCATCAAAATATCAATTTGTCAAAGGAAATAGTTAAGTGAAAGGGTAATGTTTCAAAAATTTAAGTGAATTCCAAAGGGAGTTGTCTTTTCCCAAGGGTGTCCAAATCATCATTTTCCACAAGCACTAAACCCTAATTTCCTCTCCCATTGACCTAGGGCTGGCTATGGAATTAGAGACGTATGATAAGATGAGGCATAAGGGAGGTCATTTCATCAAGTATGAGGCCATTCCAACTCATAGACATCATGTCTCCATCATTTTTCAAGAAGTCATTCCAAGGGACAAATCATTTGCCACACATAGAGCTGATTTTTTTCAAACAATGTTTCAGACCAAACAGGGATGCATTTGGCAAAAGTGAGAGAGGTTTTTGTCCATAATAGGACAAGGATGAAAAAAATCCTTCAATTTTGACACAAGTGTTATGGTTTTGCCGAAATGTAAAAATTACAGTTGCTACAAGAGGTATTCTGCATTTCTAGAGCGGCCTTGGGAAAATCAAATGTTCTCCTAGATGGATTGTCGAAATGACTTTCTTGATGAGTCAAATGATAACTAGATAGAAAGGTATTTCCAATGAGCTATTATGAGCTCAATTTTGAGATGAGGAAGGCCTATAAACGTTTCCTGCAAGCAAACCCTTCATTTTTGCACCCTCATTTTGTACTTTTGACCAGTCTTGGGAGAATCCATTTATGGAGGGTCAAATCACATCCATTTACAAAATAAAGGTATATCTAGAAACTATACATGATAATATTTCCAATGAGCTATCCTGGGCTCAATTTGGACACTAGGAAGGCACTCAAAATTAGGCTTCAAGATGGAGGGCGCATTTGACATTGTGAGGGCGCTCTTGATAGTAGAAAGGTCAAACATGTAGCACCTAGGGTGTTGCGCTCTTTTTTGGAGCATCCCATGAGAAAACGGTCAGAATTTTGGGATTTAGATTGATGAGGACATGCACCCTATGAATTTTCTAATAATTTGGAGGAAAATTGGTCAGCCAAAAGGGTAAAAAACCATCAAAAAACCACCTTTCTACCTCTTTTTTGGCCTAGTCATTGCGCGTTTACCAGTCTTGGGAGATTGGAATTTTGGCAGGGGAAATGACCTCCAAATGGAAAAATGAAGGCATATTTGGATTTTAGTCTCGAAGGGATTTCCAACAAGCTATATTGGAGAAAATGTGGACACCCGGAAGGCATCCAAAGGAAACCTTGAAGTTGAAGGGTGCGTTTGACACTAAAAGGGCACGTTTGACAGTTCAAGGGCGCATTTGACAGTCTTTTACATTGTTCATTGTTTCACTCTAAAATCACTTTCACCTAAGGGGAATTGATATTTTACTCATGTATTTGATCAATATGATGTAATTATTATGTTTTTTACTGTTATCTAGGGTAAATACATCAGTCAAATGGCCTACATGGCATGTAATGAATCAGTTTGCTAGAGTTAGGGATGAGTCACTTTGACCACCCTATCAATTCAACCCTTCTTGCAACTACTACTCCTCTTATGGATTTGACCCCTGAGGCTAGGATGAGTTGTTTTGAGGCCTATATTATATATTTTCTTAGTAATTTCACAGTTTGGAATTAGTTGGATGTTTGGCTATTGATCAAAGACACTAGTGTAATCAGTATTTGGCAGAATTTAATGAATGAGTTGCAGCTATTTTGGTGGAATACCTGTGGTATGGAATTTTGACTTAGTTTCTTCTTATTTTGCACATGTTTGAATGTTTTGTACTCCCATATTGCATTTCACTCAGGGAAAATTTTAAGAACCCCCCATAAATTTATAAATATAATAAATGGGCGAATCTCCATGGTATATAAGAAAAATGGAAGGCGATTTTATCAATAATATAATATGTATATATAATTTTTTGGCGAATCTATCACTAGGCATGGCGAATATTTTACTCAATTATAAAATCTTGTAAGATCTTGGCGAGTCTTTCACTAAATAATAAAACTTTGTAAAGTCCTAGTGAATCTTAGCATAAGCTACATGCTGGTTTAATTCCCCCATTTAAATAGGCTACATTCCAGGTGAATACCATGGGTCAATACCATGTGCCATTTTGGTGAATACCATGGGTCAATACCATGTGCCATTTTTATTTTTATTAATTCTAATATTAGGGTTAATAATGGTTTTTTGCATGTTATTAATAACAATCTAGTCTATGGTATTTGTCCCATAGTATTTTGGCCATAGGTTTCACCTAAATATAACCCATTTTTTGAGTGTTTGTAAATATAAGGTGACTTATGGAGTAAATATAAAAAAATGTTTTATTTGTTTACCATACCTCTAGTTTATTTATATTTTTATTAATTTACCATACCTCTTTTACAAATATGGTATTTGGCCCATAGGATTCACTTAAATAAAACCTCTTTCTTGAGCCTTCATAAATAGAACGAGGGTTATGGACTAAATATAAAAAGAGGTTTTATTTATTTACGATACGTCTAGTTTATTTATATTTTTATTTATTTACCATACCTTTTGAGTAAGTATAAAAAGACGTTTTATTTATTTACCATACCTCCACTTTACTTATATTTTTATTTGTTTACACCTTTACATGTATATAAGGTGACTTATGGAGTAAATATAAAAAATGTTTTATTTATTTACCATACCTCTCATTTATTTATATTTTTATTAATTTACCATACCTCTTTTATAAATATGGTATTTGGCCCATATGATCCACTTAAATAAAACCTATTCTTGAAAATGGGCGAATGGATTCACTTAAATAAAACCTATTCTTGAAAATGGGCGAATGGAAGGTTGTAAGTCCTAATTTCAAGGGCTAAATTTACCTTTTTTACCCTCTCCCTTAAAATAAGGTGGGCTATTTGAGGTGATTTGTAAAAATGTACTATGATACAAAATATTCGCCCACTAAAAATTTAAAACCCCTTAATTTCGCCAAAGGGAGAACATTCGCCCCTAAAATTATCCTTGATTTCACTTCTATGATATGTTGATTTTCAAGTTGATAAGCATAATACATTTTATATGCTCTGTTTTGGGGAAATCTACATAGTTTGTCCAGTTTCTTCAGTTTAGACAGAATACATGCTTGTCTTGCTCTTTCTAGTACCTAACCAGTCTTATCCATCTCACTTCATAGCCTTAAAGTGTTCGAGTGCATACCTACCTTGCTCCATCAGATGTCTGCATATACCCTCATTTTCCCTGACCTAGTCTTTTTGACATAATCTTCCAACAACCCAACCAAAATCAAATCAAACAACCCTCTGAACTTTACATGTAGCCTAAAACCCTAATCTATCCAGCCCCCTTGGCTGTGATCCTTTGGAGAAATCCCTCTTTGGATTGGTAGGGCTAGCTACCAAGTCAAAACATTGGTATGTTGTTACCTCAGCTGGACTCTTCTTCAGCCTTGGAGATCCGAAGGAGCGATAACATACTGGCACTGTTGTCGGGGAGTGAAAGCTCTATATTCCCTGGGAAATAATGATAATGATTTAGATCTAATTTTTGATGGTGAACACCAGTTGGACACATAGGAAGGATGTACTATTCACCTAGCGACTCCATTGACTGAAAGATCTAGAACATAAACACTTCATGGCAACTCCACTTTCAAGAACCAATAGTTTGAAAACCTTCTTGGTGACTTCATTTTTGTCAAGATGAGTTTTGTTGCAAGAAGAAATCCCAGGTATGCTCCTATGGATCGATCTCAGATCCCTGGATTTCCAAATCCTATGCCTCATGTTGACTGGTTTACAAATATTCATATATTTAAAAATGAACAAGAAGATGCAACTACTTTGCATTTAGTAAGGTTCATGTACAAGTATGTAGACTAAGATTTGAGTTTCCTGAGGACTCTCTCATGAAGTTGTTTATGGCTACCCTTGAAGATGAAGTTAGGGTATGGTATGAAGGGTGATTAGAAGGAAGATTATGTTCTCTAAAAGATTTCCATAATGTGTTCTCAAACAATTATGTGAAGTCTTATCTTTCTTTACAAAGTTGTTGTGATTATAGTGAAGGTTTCATTGCATATCTTGAAAGTATTGATGATATCGAATGTATGGATGATGAAGAAATCATTGAAGCCTTCTCTGATTTTTCCCTTCAACAATAGTTTGAAGAAGCTAAACACTTTGATACATAAGATCATAGTCAGCATAAAATAGCTTCCTCTTTGCTTGTAGATGAAGGAATTTTTCATATTGATAGTCAAATGGAATCACATGAAATGAATCAACAGTCTGATGAAAATTTATATACTCCTTTGCTTGAAATTAATGAACATATTCAACATCCTTGTCAAAATTTAGGAGGGAAAGAAGACAATTTTTCTATTGTCCAAAGAAAACAAAGAGTACTTCCTCCTTTGACTGAAGAAGAAATAAATCATATTCTTAATTTGCAAATCCATATTCCATCCATTAAGAATGATGATGTTATTGTATAGTCTTTCACAAAAGGTAATGCTTCATAATTTTCAAGATCCCTAGGACAATATTTTTCAAGCATTGGAGAAGATGAATGTTGTTTTGTTTATCAGCATAAATCTTGGTTTCACTTTTCGTTGTGAGTTTCCTACATATACATCATTCTACTTGCTCGAGGTAATTGAGAGTAGAATTTCAGTAAGTAACTATCTACTAGATTGGTTACACTGGAAGGATCATTTCACCCAATCAACAATGGTGGAAGAAGGGAAAAAAGAGGAGGAACATGCCAATGTGTTGCCTTTGGCTCATGAAGAGGAAACAATTCAACTTGACAGTTGTTCTCATCTTTCTGCTGATCACCAAGATTTGTCCTTTTCACATGCTTTTCAAGATCCTTTTACCAGTTGGTTGTAGTCATCAGATCATGATGGTTTTCTTGTTTCAAATCATAGTTTTCAGCTCCAGTTGTATGTTGATTTTCCAATCTTCAATATTTTTGTAGATAGTGTAAATAGAGGACAACCAAGTATCCAGTTGCGTGATTGATTTCATTGCAATTTTTCCTTTACCTGATTTGGCAGTCATTTTCAAAAGTTAAAATAGAATAGGGTGTGGATTTTGTTTCAGCAACAACT
The DNA here is from genome assembly GCA_031772625.1 of Pinus tabuliformis. Lineage (NCBI taxonomy): Eukaryota > Viridiplantae > Streptophyta > Pinopsida > Pinales > Pinaceae > Pinus > Pinus tabuliformis. The sequence continues at coordinate 64,831,795 of CM062809.1, forward strand.
TTCTTTCAGGTTAAGTTTTCAACAAGTGACAATAGAATTCATCAAGGTTTGAAGCTTGAGGAGAAGGCCCTAAGGCTCTAATGATCTGATAGTTTGGATTGAATTTTTCATTTTTTAGTTTGGTTCTTAGTTTTTTACCGTATTGGCCCATATGGTTAGGCACTTGGTCTACGGTGTTCTTGACACCTCCAAGGAGCTGCCATCCCCAAATAAGGTTGATGTTAGAGTCAGTATTTGCATAGTGCCATCAGTGATAAAATATCCTCTTTTCATATCATATTAGTGTTGGCATTATGATACAAGTATTGTCCTTGATGGAAACTCTACAGGTCAACTCAGTTTTGATAAGAGGCTAACAAGAATATTTAGAGGCAATAGGGCAGTGTTACAAAGGATCAGGAAGATGGAACTAAGGTCTATTGATCATAATAAAGAATTTAAAGGAAGAAGATGATGTAAGAGCAGTTTAAGAGATACACGCAGGTTCACTTAGTCCAAGCAGTGTATACACATAGGTACTTAGATTAGAAATAGCGTATAACGTACACATGCACTCCCATAGAAGGCAAAGTGTGTACATGTTGAAAACCATGGTTTGGGTCCGATTGGACCATGATATTGACCCTAGGTATTTAGTCCGAGGTATCCGGTCCATGGTATTTGATCCAAGGTATTGTTCCTAAGTGGATTCGGTCCATGGTATTGAGAAAGGCCAAAGACTATATAAAGAAGAGACGATCATAAGGCCAAATGTGCAAGTGAATAAGATTCTAAGGAATACTTCTATCTGAAGTATATTTTATGTTGCAAGCTTATGTTTAGGAATAGATTTGGAATATTTATGTGCACCTTTAGTTCAATATTTGATCAGGATAATGAGACCTAGGATGACTTATTCTTGAATGATCTGATATTTGTTGAGGCTAGATATGATGTTTTACATCTATTTTATTCCTTATCTATCATGATTTGGGTTTGTTTGAAGTTTTGAATTGCAGCAAAAGTCTGAGTCAATATTTGCATATCTGTACGCAGGTTCATCTCGACAAAAGAGCATATACACGTAGGTTATGTTCTTTCAAGTAGCATATACAAAATAAAGGCTTGATGTTTAGAGATGACTGATCTATCAAATCAGTATTGCTGATTTATTACTACTGCTATTTTACTATTTTCTGTCAATGAAGTATTCTTAGATCTGAATGTAAATCTGAATGCATAAGAAGGTTTATATTTGATTTATTTTATAAGTGAGAAGGAATTTTTTCTGTTTCCTGCCTGTGTAAAGTTCTGTAAGTTGATAGTAGATGTTCAGTACACTGTTGGTTAGTACAGTTTGTGATTCAGAGATTTTATGATTTAGAATCTTTAGAGGTATACCCAGGTTGGGCTGAAGGAAGTAGCGTTTACATGCAGGTTTTCTTCATTGAAGTAGCGTATACAATCTGACACATGAATTTTTAAGGTTTCAGTTGGTTCTAAATGTTGATACAGGTTTATGGGTTCAACAAAGTGTTCTGATGATAGTGATCTGATTGTTTCAGATTAACTGCATGTTGGTTGATGAAGTTTGAGTTTCTAAATTTATGATGGGTTATTAATGAGTCAAGGTCTTCATATGTCTTGATATGTGCCAGGAGCATCGAGTCTACAAATTCATGAAACGTGATTCCTGGTGGAAGAGTAGAGTTTTTTGTAGGCTGAGACCTACATACTAGTAAACATATTGGCTAGTACAAGAGCTAGGGGGTTGTAGCTCCCTTCTAGTAGAAGCTGGAGAATGAGAGAAGGTTGTAACCTTCTGCAGGTAGAAGCCTGTGTACTAGTATGAGTCTGCAATAATACAAGATTGTAAATGGATTTTATTATTATTAAAAGAAGGCACAGACGGAAACAACAAGTGGTTTTCACTCACATTGGGCTTCCACCTTAAATCTTGGTGCTCATGTGTGTTGCTTATGTGTAATGGTTTATTATGTTTATACTGCACATGGTTACTAATTGATGAAGTACTGATGCACTGATTAAAGATCAACATATGATGAATTAGTTGAATCATAAGTTTACTGCATAAATGTTGGTTACCTTAAAGATAGTTGCGTGTACACTCTAGTTCCCCTTTCTGAAGTAGTGTATATAAATCTGATTATGAAAAAGAAAAATTCTTGATCTGATAATATTGATTCACCCCCCCCCCCCCCCCCCCCCTTAGTATTATTTCAAACAATTGGTATTAGATCCAAGTTCTTCGAAAGAAGCTTGATTGCTAGAAGGAAGATCCATAAAGATGAATAATCACGAAAGCATGGGATCCATCAGACCGCAATCTTCGATGGGAGAAACTTTTTTTATTGGAAAATAAGAACCACAGCCTATCTACAATCTCTTGGAACAGATGTCTAGGAAATTGTGGAAGGAGGATATAAATTTCCAACAGAAATTCCTACAGACATGGCAGGTAAAATGAAATATGAAACCAATGCCAAAGCTATCAATACTTTATTGGGAAGTTTGTCACAATCAGAGTTTTTCAAAGTCATGCAACACAAATCAGCCAAAGAGATATGGGACAAAATCATTCAGAGCTACAAAGGAGACTCTCAGCTAAAACATGCTAAGCTTCAAACTCTCAAAATTCAGTATGAAACTCTTAAGATGCATAGTGATGAGAATATAGCTAGTTACTTCTTACGTATAGATGAGGTTGTTAATTGTATGAAGAATCTGGGCGAAGAAATAAAGGAAGTTACCTTAGTTGAGAAAATTTTGAGATCCTTGTCTGCTAAATTTGAATCAAAAGTGTCTTCCTTAGAATAAAAACAGGATCTGTAGAATATCACTATGATATAGCTTCATGGAATCCTAACTACTTTTGAGATGAGAAAGGAGGTCCATCAGATATGAGATAAGCCACATTTAAAGCTTCAGCAAAAGGAAAAGAAAAGGAATAAAACAATGAATCAAGACACATTTCAGAAGAAGAAGATGAGGTAAATTTTGTCAAGAAGCTTCAATGGGGTTTTGGAAGGTTTAGAGTTGAGCTACCTTTCAAATGCTTTGCTTGTGGTAGAGTCAGTCATTATGTTGCCAGATGTCCTCATAAAGATAAATATGAAAAAGGAAAGGAATATGCAAAAGGGAATAGGAAACAAGTTGTCAATAGAAGGAGTTACTATACTCATGAGGATAGCGATGATTTATCTAATAGTGATGAAGACAAAACTGGTCAAGATTACAGACTTCTCATGGCTTATGATAGCGATGATTTTTGGGATAGTTTAGAAGAGGATAGTGATGGTTTATCTAATAGTGATGATTATAGACTTCTCATGGCTTATGAAAATGATGATTTTTAGGATGCTTTAGAAGAGTAAAACTTTCATGAAGAAATCTCTAAAATCAAATATGCTTAGAAGAAAAGAATATGATCATAGATACCTTGACATACCAACTTGCTGAAAAAGAAAAACACAATGAAAAACTAGAATATGAAATTGTGGGTCTAAGAAAAGATCTTGAGAAAACAAAATCTCTCAATCTTAGATTTGCTAAAGGATCAGAAACTTTAAATGAAATTATCAAAGTTCAACATTCTCCTTTGATAAAGATAGGTCTTGGATATACTGAAGAAGCATCTTAATCACAGAAGCCATCAACCTCCACCAAAAGCTATTTTGATGCAGCCAAGACCAGTGAACAGTATGACAATCATCAGCAAAGACATAAAGCTGATCACCAGGTAAATCATACTCAATTTTCTCCAAGGATGAATATCAATAGAAGCCACAACCAACCTCAGGTAAATCATACTCAATTTGCTCCAAAGATGAATATCAATATAAACTACAATCAAAAGGTAAATAGATTCGATAGTCGCAGAAAATTCTTTAATGGGCAATGTTTTTCATGTCATAATTTTGGGCACAAAGCTGCTCAATGTGTTGCTTACAAAACCATCATGACTAGAGAAGCAAGAAATCAAAGGAATGTAACAGGGATCAAGAGAAGTTCCTATAATAACTTTTCTCCTCTCGAAAATGAAATAGAATGCTCAATTTGTAACAACTTTGGTCAAGAAGAATTTGAATGCAAGAACAAATTTCGGAAAACACCTCAAAAGGAGAAAACGCCATTAAATCCCAAGATATGCAGGAGGAAAGAATCTCAAACAGAAATATGTGGTATAACCTTGTACACAGAAGGACAAGAAAATCAGTAGTACATCGACAGTGGATGCTCCAAACATATGATAGGTGACAAAGAGAAACTTCACTCATATAATGTCTTAGAAAAGGAAAAGAATGTATCATTTGGAAATGACACTCTAGCTGTCATAAAAGGTAAAGGTTTTGTTTTCTCAAAAGAAAAGGTTAAAGCTGGAAATGTTATGTATGTAGATGGTTTAAAGCATAACCTGTTGAGTGTCAGTTAATTGTGTGATCATGGAAATGAAGTGGTGTTTCGATCAAATAGATGTGTTGTTTGTGATCTTGATATAGAAGAGACCATGATCAAAGGTACAAGAACTCCAAACAACCTATACATACTCAAAGGAGAATTAAAACAATGTTATCTAAGCAAAAGTGATGAAAACTAGCTGCGGCATAGAATATTGGGACATCTAAGCTTTTCTCAAATAAGAAAAGCATGTAGACTTAAGGTTGTTCGTGATCTTCCATATATCAGCATCCTAGAAAATACAATATGCAAACCATGTCAAATCGTTAAGAAAGCTAGAGTTCACTTCATGAAAAAAGGAGGGTCAACTAGTAAGCCTCTTGAACTTATCCATACCGATTTATGTGGACCAACAAGGAAAAAGTCACCTCGTGGAGAAGAATACTTTATTTTGTTCATTGATGATTTTTCCAAAATGTGTTGGATAGGTCTTCTAAAGCATAAAGATGAAGCATTTGAAAAATTCCAAGCCTTTGAAGCTTTGGTTGAAAATGAATCAGATCGAAAAATCAAATGCCTCAGATCTGATCAAGGAGTGGAATTTATATTAGATGAATTCTTTGACTTTTGTGAACAACATGGAATAAAAAGGGAATTCACCACTACAAGAACACCTCAGCAAAATGGTGTAGTAGAAAGGATGAACAAAACAGTTTGACAAATGGCTCGAGCCATGCTAGATGAATATGGAACTCTTGTAACCTTTTGGGGTGAAGCTGCATTTGCTGCTGTGAATATTCTCAACAAAGCAAATGATCTGGTAAATAGCACTCAAACTCCACATGAACTTTGGTATGGTAAGACTCCTACTGTAAAATACTTTAAAGTTTTTGGAAGCAAATGTTTTATCAAAAGGACTGATGAAACACTTGGTAAGTTTGAACCCAGAGCAGATGAAGGGATTCTTCTTGGTTATTATTCTAGAAGTAAAGGATATAAATGTTATAATAAAAGACTTGGGAAATTTTTTGAAAGCATTGATGTTATAGTTGATGAAGCATGCAAAAATCAAAAACAGATAAAATCAACAGAAGATTATGACAATGAGGAAGATGGGGATTACTTTCCCACATCGAATCAAAATTATATTGAAGAAGAAACCAATGAAGCACCATAAGAAGATATAATGGTAGAAGAAAAGACTCCATCCAGGTATGTTCAGAAAAATCATCTAGAAACTGAAATTTTAGGAGAAAGGGAGGCTGGTGTACAGAGAAGAAGAAATATTAGGACCTCATGCTATCTAGCATTACTATCCTCCACCAAACCTCAAAATGTAAATGAAGCATGCAAAGATGAATGTTGGGTCAAGGCCATGGATGAATAACTTGAGAAAATTGAAAAGAATGACACTTGGGAATTAGTTCCTAGACCTCATGATAAAAATATTATAGGAACTAAATGGATAGTCAAGAACAAGCTGAATGAAAATGGAGAAGTCATTAGAAACAAGGCTAGACTTGTTTGTAAAGGGTATGCTCAACAAGTAGGTATATATTTTGAAAAAACTTTTGCACCTGTTGCCAAACTTGAAGCCATAAGAATGTTTCTTTCTCTTTCCATTTTTTGGAAATTCAAAGTATACCAAATGGATTTAAAATCGGCCTTCCTTAATTGAGATTTAGAAGAAGAAGTTTATATTGAACACCTAGAAGGATTCATTCTTGGAAATGATGCAAAACTTGTATGCAGACTCAAAAAGGCTCTCTATGGTCTGAAACATGCTCCAAGGGCTTGGTATTACTGCCTTGACAAATATCTACACCAACAAGGGTTTACAAAAGGTTCTGCAGATAGCAATTTATATAAAAATATTGAAAATGATAAATTGCTAATTATTATTGTTGATGATATCATTTTTGGTAGCAATGAAGAATCCATGAGTTAGAATTTTGCTTCAGTAATGCAGTAAGAATTTGAAATGTCCTTGCTTGGTGAACTTACCTATTTTCTTGGTCTACAAGTTCAACAAACTAAAGATGGTATTTTTCTTTCACAAACCAAATATCTCAAGCAAATCTTGAAAAAGTACTAAATGGAAGATTCTAAACCTGTATGTACTCCAATGGTAACAAGATGCAGTCTCAGCTCAAATGATGAATCAACAGCAATACATCAACCAACTTACAGATCCATGATTGGCAGTCTGCTTTATCTAACAAGTACCCAACCTGACATCATGCATGCAGTAGGAATAGTTGGAAGATTCCAAGCAAAACCAAAGGAATCACACCTTCAGGCAGTCAAAAGAATTTTCAGATATCTTCAAGGAACTTAGGACTTTTGACTATGGTATCCTAGAGATGCAAATCTTACTCTTCATGCATATACAGATGCAGATTGGGTAGGAAGTGTTGATGATAGAAAAAGAACTAGCGGTGGTGCATTCTATATGGGTTCCAGGTTATTGTTTTGGTTCAGCAAGAAACAAAGTTCAATTTCTTTATCTACAGCTGAAGGAAAATATGTGGCTGTTGCATCTTGCTGCACACAACTATTTTGGATGATGAAAACTTTGCAAGACATTCAAATCACATGTACTTCACCCATCTCCATTCTATTTGATAATACAAGTGCCATCAATATTTCAAAGAATTCAGTCATGCACTCCAAGACCAAGCACATACCCATCAAGTACCATTTTCTACGAGAACAAGTGCTTGAAGAAAACGTCAAATTGGAGTATGTCCCCTCCAAAGAATTGGTTGCTGATATATTCACTAAATCACTGCCCAAAGAAACATTTGAATATCTCGGACAAAAGTTGGGAGTTGTTGCTACATCATCCTATTTTTAAATCCAGTTTTTCAGAGGAAGTTTACTACACACTGGTTTCATGTAGTATATGCGTGGGTACACGTGGGTTGCCTTGGCTGAAAGCACGTATATCTTTTTCTAACAAAAAAACAATGGTAGCACAGGTTTAGGGGGAGCGTTCACATTACACATTGTTGGCATTATGGTTGTTGAACTCAGTTATTCCTTAGTTGCATCAGTCATTAGTGTGATATAACTTCTTCTGTCATGGTCTATATTTCAATGAGTTCTATTGGTCATATGATGTAATTTATTTCCCCAATATCCTTGGGATGGATGATGTAATAATTTTTGTATTTCTGTCATGTATAAACCTTGGTATATCCCCACTTGGTTGGACAGATGAGTCAAATATGGTGTATCCCCACTTGGTTGGGTGATTGATGTATGTATGAGTTTGTGGTCATAGGGAGGTCATAATCACTTTGATGAGTTATAGTGTCATGTTATTATATTGAATCATCTCTCTACAGACTTGGCATGTACTCATGGGGAGTATGGATAGCATTATGCAAAGGGGGAGAGTACAGTTGTCTGCCCTTTGCCCTTGATGTCAAAGGGGGAGAGTATTTTGGTATTTTGGTGTTGTATGGTATCTCTAATAGTATTTACATCTTGTAGTAGTCAACACCATCATGGTTGCCATCAAGTCCAAAGGGTTAGATTGCTTGCATTATGATACAAGTATTGTCCTTGATGGCAACTCTACAGGTCAACTCAGTTTTGATAAGATGCTAACATGAATATTCAGAGGCAATAGGGCAGTGGTACAGAGGATCAGCAAGATGGAACTAAGGTCTATTGATTAGAATCAAGAAGTTGAAGGAAGAAGATGATGTAAGAGAAGTTTAAGAGATACACGTAGGTTCACTTAGTCCAAGAAGCCTATACATGCAGGTACTCAGATCAGAAATAGCGTATAACGTACACACGCACTGCCACAGAAGGAAAAGCACATACATGTTGAAAACCATGGTTTTGGTCCGAGGTATTGGTCCAAGGTATCTTTGGATCATGATATTGACCCTAGGTATTTATTCTGAGGTATTCGGTCCATGGTATTTGATCCAAGGTATTGGTCCTAAGTGGATTCGGTCCATGGTATTGAGAAAGTCCAAAAACTATATAAAGAAGAGAGGATCATAAGGTCAAATGTGCAAGTAAATAAGATTCTAAGGAATACTTCTATTTGAAGTATATTTTATGTTGCAGGGTTATGTTTGGGACTAGATCTAAAATATTTATGTGCACCTTGAGTTCAATATTGGATCAGGATCATGAGACCTAAAATGACTTATTCTTGAATGATCTGATATTGGTTAAGGCTAGATATGATGTTTTGCATTTGTTTTATCCATTATCTATCATGATCTAGGTTTGTCTGAAGTCTAGAATTGCAGCAAAGTTCTGAGTCAATATTTGCAGATCTGTATTCAATTTTGTCTCCGAAAAAGAACATATACACATAGGTTTTGTTGTTTCAAGTAGCGTATACAAAAGAAAGGCTTGATGTTTAGAGATGACTGATCTATCATATCAGTATTTCTGATTTATTACTGTTGCTATTTTATTGTTGTCTGTCAATGAAGTCTTCATAGATCTAAATGTAAATCTGAATGCATAAGGAGGTTGATATTTGAGTGATTGTATAGGTGAGAAGAAGTGTTTTCTGTTGCCTGCCTATGTAAAGTTCTGTAAGTTGACAGTAGATGTTCAGTACACTGCTGGTTGGTACAGTTTGTGATTTAGATATTTTATGATTCAGAATCTTTAGAGGTATATGCGGGTTGGGCTGAAGGAAGTAGTGTATACAGGCAATTTTTCTTCATTGAAGTAGCGTATACAGTCTGACACATGAATTTTGAAGGTTTCAGTTGGTTCTGAATGTTGATACAAGTTTTTGGGTTCAGCACAGTGTTCTGATGATAGTGCTCTGATTGTTTCAGATTAACTACATGTTGGTTGATGAAGTTTGAGTTTCTAAATTTCTAATGGGTTATTGATGAGTCAAGGTCTTCATATGTTCCAGGAGCATCCAGTCTGAAAATTGATGAAACATGGTCCCTGCTGCAAGAGTGGAGTTTTCTATAGGCTGACACCTATGTACTAGTAAATATATTGACTAGTACAGGAGCTAGGGGGTTGTAGCTCCCTCCAGTAGAAGCTGGAGAATGAGAGAAGGTTGTAACCTTCTACAGGAAGAAGCCGACATACTGGTATGGTCTGCATGAGTACAAGATTGTAAGCAGATTTTCTTATTATTAAATGAAGACAAAGACGACAGCAGTAGGTGGTTTTTAGCCACATTGGGTTTCCACCTTAAATCTTGGCGTTCATGTATGTTGCTTATGTGTAATGGTTTATTATGTTTATACTGCACATGGTTATTGATTGATGAAGTACTAATGCATTGATTAGATATCAACATATGATGAATTAGCTGAATCATAAGTTTACTCCATAAATGTTGGTTGCCTTAAAGACAGTTGTGTGTACATGCTAGTTCCCCTCTCTGAAGTAGCATATATAAATTTGATTATGAAAAAGAAATTTTCTTGATCTGATAATACTGATTCACCCCCCACTCAGTATTATCTCCAACAATTAGGGTCCCATTCTGAAATTTTTGTCATTCCACTGCAAAAATTTGGTTACTGAAGGTTGAATTAAGGTTTCCTTTACTCCTTTTAGAAATTTACCGCTTTTTGGCTAATTTCAATCTTGCTAAGTATCCATTGTCCATAAAGTTAATGACATCATGCCATCACAACAGTCACGTCATCTTGAAATTCAGTCCTTCAAGGTCTCATTAGGTCTTTTAGGGTTTTTCAAGGTTTCATTAGGTCATTAGGGTTTCCAAGGTTCCAATAAAACTCCATTCCATTTCATAAGACTGGAAAGTAAAGGGTTATCAAATAACATCTCTTCACCATGTGAAGATGATTTGTAAAGAGAAATGCTTATTTCATCATGTAATTTTATGTTCACTATATGTAATAAGTATTGTTCCTGAGCTACCAACTCAATCTCTATATGAAACCTTCTTTAAAGAAAACTAAAATTCAAAGAGTTCTCAAATACCATAAAAAGATCAATTTGTCAAAGGAAATAGTCAACTAAAAGGGTAATGTTTCAAAAATTTAATTGAATGCCAAAGGGAGTTGTTTTTTCCCAATAGTGTCCAAATCATCATTTTCCATAAGCTCTAAACCCTAATTTCCTTTCCCATTGAGCTAGGATTGGCTATGGAATTAGAGACATATGAGAAGAGGAGGCATAAGGGAGGTCATTTCAGAAAGTATGAGACCATTCCAACTCATAGACATCATGTCTCCATCATTTTTCAAGAAGTCATTCCAAGGGACAAATCATTTGCCACATATAGGGTCGATTTTTCTTTAAACTATGCTTCAGACCAGACATGGATGGATTTGGAAAAAGTGACAGAGGTTTTTGTCCACCATAGGCCAGGGATGAAGAAATCCCTTCTGTTTTACATAGGTGTTATGGTTTTGGTGAAATGTCAAAACTACCGTTGCTTTAAGAGGTTTTCTGCATTTCTAGAGTGACCTTGGGAAAATCAAGTTGTCTCCTAGATGGGATATCCAAATGACTTTCTTGATGAGTCAAATGATAACTATACCAAAATATATTTCCAATGAGCTATCATCAGCTCACTTTGGAGTTAAGGAAGGCCTCCAAAAGTGGCCTGCAAGAGGACACTGCATTTTTGCACCCTCATTTTGCACTTTTTAATAGTCCTAGGAGCATCCATTTTTGGAGGGTCAAATCAAGTCCGTTTTGTAGAATAAAGGTAGATATAGAAACTAGACAGGATACTCTTTCCAATGAGATATGCTAGGCTCAATTTGGACATAGAGAAGGCACTCAAAATCAAGATCCAATATGGAGGGCGCATTTGACACTGTGAGAGCGCTCTTGACAGTAAAAAGGTCAAACGCATAACACCTAGGGTGTTGTGCTATTTTTTGGAGCATCAAATTAGCAAATGGTTAGAATTTTTGGATTCATAGTGATGAGGACATGCACTTTGTGCATTTTCTAAGCATGAGGAAAACTGGTCGGCCAAAAGGGTAAAAAACCACCAAAAAACCACCTTTTTGCCTCTTTGTTGGCCTGTCGCTGCACATTTACCAGTCTTAGGAGAATGGAATTTTGACAGGGGAAATGACCTTGAAATGAAAAACTGAAGGCATATTTGGAAAATAGACTCGAAGATCTTTCGAAAGAACTATCTGGGAGCAACTTTGGACACCGAGAAGGCATCCAAAAGTAGCCCTGAAGTTGAAGGGCGTGTTTGACACTAAAAGGGTGCATTTGACAGTTCAAGGGCGTGTTTGACAGTCTTCTTCATTTTTCACTGTTTCACTCTAAACTCACTTTCACCTAAGGTAAATTGATGTTTTATTCATGTAATTGATCAATATGATGTAAATATTATGTTTTTTACTATTATCTAGGGAAAATACATCAGTCAAATGGCCTACATGGCATGTAATGAATCAATTTGCTAGAGTTAGGGGTGAGTCACTTTGACCACCCTACACTCTAGCTATTAGTTCAGCCTTTCTTGCAACTACTCCTCCTCTCATGGATTTGACCCCTAAGGCTAGGATGAGTTGTTTTGAGGCCTATATTATCTATTTTCTTAGTCATATCATAGGTTGCAATTAGTTGGATGTTTGGCTATTGATCCGAGACACTAGTGTAATCAGTATTTGGCAGAATTTAATGAATGAGTTGCAGCTATTTTGGTGGAATACCTATGGTATGGAATTTTGACTTAGTTTCTTCTTATGTTGCACATGTTTGAATGTTTTGTACTCCCATATTGCATTTCACTTCTATGATATGTTGATTTTCAAGTTGATAAGCTGAATACATTTTATATGCTCTATTTTGGGGAAATGTACATAGTTTGTCTAGTTTCTTGAGTTTAGAAAGAATACATGTTTGTCTTGCTCTTTCTAGCACCTCACCAATCTTATCCATTTCACTTCATAGCCTTAAAGTGTTTGAGTGCCTACCTACATTTCTCCATCAGATGTCTGCAATCATACCCTCATTTTCCCTGACCTAGTATTTTTGACCTAATCGTCTTCCAACAACCCGACCAAAATCAAATCAAATAACCCTTTGCAGTTTACATCTAGCCTAAAACCCTAATCTATCCAGCCATCTTGGCTGTGATCCCTTGGAGAGAGCCCTCTCCGACTTGCTAGGCTTAACTACCAAGCTAAAATGTTGGTTTATGGTTACCTCAGTTGGACTCTTCCTCAGCCTTGGAGATCCGGAGGAGTGGTAATATTTCCAACAAGTGCAAACACAATATACATTTTCCAAGCAATGGTATAATGAAATTAGAAAGGAAAATTTGTAATACACCAACTATGTAAGGTATGAGATTGAGGGTACTTATTAACATAATTTGCAAAATAAAATAAAATTGCAAATACTAATAATCTTATATAGGAATAATATACTATCTTTTGTATTATAAAAATTCCAACAAGTAATACAATGACAAGGTGTTTTGTTAAGGCACTCCATGGTGTAAATTTAATGTGTATGTATAGTGTGATTAGGAAGCCATGTAAATTAAATAGCTCCTAAACACAAATAGACATCAATTCATTATAGGAATCAAAACACTTCACAATACATGTCACATTGTTAAAATAAAAATATAAATAAAAACTAACTAAATTATAAATTTAATTTAAATTATTATTGTTCTTGTTAATTATGAAAGGAAATATTATATAAGTTACACATATATACTTTTAGAAATACTTAAAACTAAATTCTTAACTATGGAGATTAACCCCCACTTTACCATGGATATTCATAATTGTGAGAAGGCTTTGTTACAATACCATGGGCCAACACCATGGCTTATCAATACCATATCCCAAAAATCCATAACTCACTAGATATGACACTTGTTTGTATGCCATTTTTTTAATTAATCAATTTAGCTAATAGGGAAAAATGGGCATAAATACTTTGGAGATAAATCTCAACCTTAGATTTTTGTATACTATAATGAATATTCTAAAATATTACGAGGTTAAATCTGAACCATCTACCTTATAATTAATTATAATTAAATTAAAATCTTATAATCCCTATTCCAAAATAGACCCCCTATTAGTGAAAAAAATGACATGAGATACTCTAGGGTATATTCATGTTTATTTCACACCAAATGGATTTTCTATTCATTGGGGAAACCTTTGTGAGATAATTCCAACTTGTAACTCTGTCAGTGTGAAAAAACAACATGATATACTCTATTCTATATTCATATTTCTTTCACACCAAAGGGGTTTTATATTCATTGTGGAAACTATTGAGAGATAATTCCAACTCATAACTCACAAGTGGGGCTTCCAAGACCTTTCAAGAGCTATATATGGGAGTTGCATCTATTTGGAGTTGGCAACTGGACTTGCATGACTCAGATAATGATTGTGAGGTGTTTAATGAGTATAGATTTTGGGAGTTGATTATGAAACTTTGTTTGTGACTTTTGTCTTAGGCAATTACTAAGTCATTACTAAATCAATACACTAGAACACAAAAATAGACAAGGTCCCAATTATTAATAAAAGAGGTGATTTTTACCTTGATTGCTAAATCAATACACTAGAACACAAAAATAAAAAAGTTCCCAATCACTAATAAAATAGGTGATTTTGACCTTGAATTGGTGAAGAAAAATGCTTAAATGTAACTCCATACTCATCTGCCCCCCCACATTCTCACCATTTTTTGAGAGTTTTGCATTGTCTACTCATGGAGGAGTATTTGAAGGTGTAGCATAAATGTTGTGAAATCTAAACCTTGGCTTGCATCATCAAGGAATGACTCATCTTACCAAATTTATGATGATATATAGTAAATGATGTTTGCTAGTATCACAAATTATGACAAATGATTTTACAGAGTCTTCCTCCACAATGTTAATTATCAAATATAAGTTATACTAACAAATAATTAGTATTTCAATCATCTAATATTTTCTCCTTTGTTTTTGTAACTCGGTGTATTATGCACTAACAATTCAATATTTGAATTATAATTTTACTGTGTGTAATTCCAAATAGTTTGGAAATAATAATAGCGAACAACATAGGAAACACTTTAAATTTAAACTAGACCTCCAATTACTAGAAAGGCCATGATTTCTTCCGAGAAAATCTCAGCAAAACAAGATCATGCATAATGCTTCCACTTTCGTTAAGTCGTCATGGAAATCAAAGACATGAAATTAGGTCATATACAATTTAAAAATAATGCATCATTTGATATTTTTAACTTATTGAAGTTTGAACTTGTAAAATCTTCGATGGAAAAGACCATAATTATTTTCATTTTCCCTCTATTTTATCATTTCAAAGTCATTGAAATTTGATCCTACATAAATCTTCTTTAAAGAGAATTGTATGAGGTTCCTCCCTTGCACCAACAATGTTTGTGGCTTCTTCCATCAGGGGCAACATCACCATGCATTATGATTAACTACAAGAGAAAATGAGCTTTAAAATATATTATTTTATCTCTTTTCCTCAAAATGTCAATAGGGGACATCTCATCACCATATGTTACATGACCACTGACTACAAAGGGCATCCTTATCAATATCATTGGTTAAAATTGGTTGGATGTAATCACTACTAGTCTCTAAGACTTTTTTACGTTGTTGGAAATCTAGGAGGGAATCTAAAAAGAACGTTGCATAAGTTGGGCCAAGGTCAAGGGAATCATCCAGGGAACATATGATCATAGAGTATTCCATAGTGTTTTTTTTCCATTGTGGTGTGAAGAAACCTGTTTTGAAGATATAGTAGGATATATAGTTGTAGGAAAAAGTCACCTCGTGGAGAAGAATATTTTATTTTGTTCATTGATGATTTTTCCAGAATGTGTTGGATAGGTCTTCTAAAGCATAAATATGAAGCATTTGAAAAATTCCAATCCTTCAAAGCTTTGGTTGAAAATGAATCAGATCGAAAAATCAAATTCCTTAGATCTGATCGAGGAAATTTATAATAGATGAATCCTTTGACTTTTGTGAACAACATGGAATAAAAAGGGAATTCTCCACTGCAAGAACACCTCAGCAAAATGGTGTAGTAGAAAGGATGAACAAAACAGTTCAACAAATGGCTCGAGCCATGCTAGATGAATATGGAACTCCTATAACTTTCTGGGGTGACGTTGCATTCACTGTTGTGACTATTCTCAACAAAGAAAATGTTCAAGTAAATAGCACTCAAACTCCACATGAACTTTGGTATGGTAAGACTCCTACTGTAAAATACTTTAAAGTTTTTGGAAGAAAATGTTTTATCAAAAAGACTGATGAAACACTTGGTAAGTTTGAACCCAGAGTAGATGAAGGGATTCTTCTTGGTTATTCTTCGAGAAGTAAAGGATATAAATGTTATAATAAAAGACTTGGGAAAATTGTTGAAAGCATTGATTTTGTAGTTGATGAAGCATGTAGAAATCCAAAATAGATAAAATCAATAGAAGATTATGACAATGAGCAAGATGTGGATTACTTTCCCACATCAAATCAGAATTATATTGAAGAAGAAACGAATGAAGCACCATAAGAAGATATAATGGTAGAAGAAAAGACTTTGTCTAGGTATGTGCAGAAAAATCATCTAGAAACTTAAATTTTAGGAGAAAGGGAGGCTAGTGTATAGAGAAGAAGAAATATTATAGGGACCTCATGCTATCTAGCATTACTATCCTCCATCGAACCTCAAAATGTAAATGAAGCATGCAAAGATGAATGTTGGGTCAAGGCCATGGATGAAGAACTTGAGCAAATTGAAAAGAATGACAATTGGGAATTAGTTTCTAAGGAATTAAATGGATATTCAAGAACAAGCTGAATGAAAATGGAGAAGTCATTAGAAACAAGGCCAAACTTGTTTGTAAAGGGTATGCTCAACAAGTAGGTATAGATTTTGAAGAAACTTTTGCACCTGTTGCTAGACTTGAAGCCATAAGAATGTTTCTTGCTCTTTCCAGTTTTTGGAAATTCAAAGTATACCAAATGGATATAAAATTAGCCTTCCTTAATGGAGATTTAGAAGAAGAAGTTTATATTGAACACCTAGAAGGATTCATTCTTGGAAATGATGCAAAACTTGTATGCAGACTCAAAAATGCTCTTTATGGTATGAAACATGCTCCAAGGGCTTGGTATTATTGCCTTGACAAATATCTACACCAACAAGGGTTTACAAAAGGTTCTGCAGATAGCAATTTATATACAAATATTGAAAATGATAAATTGCTAATTATTATTGTTGATGATATCATTTTTGGTAGCAATGAAGAGTCCATGAGTCAGAATTTTGCTTCAATAATGCAGCAAGAATTTGAAATGTCCTTGCTTGGTGAACTTACCTATTTTCTTGGTCTTCTAGTTCAACAAACTAAAGATGGTATTTTTCTTTCACAAACCAAATATCTCAAGAAGATCTTGAAAAAGTATGGAATGGAATATTCTAAACCTGTATGTACTCCAATGGTAACAGGATGTAGTCTCAGCTCAAATGATGAATCAGTAGTAGTACATCAACCAACTTACAAATTCATGATTGGCAGTCTACTTTATCTAAAAGGTACCGGACCTGACATCATGCATGCAGTAGGAATAGTTGGATGATTCCAAGCAAATCCAAAGGAATCACACCTTCAGGAAGTCAAAAGAATTTTCAAATATCTTCAAGGAACTCAGGACTTTGGACTATGGTATCCTAAAGATGCAAATCTTACTCTTCATGCATATACAGATGCAGATTAGGCATGAAGTGTTGATGATAGAAAAAGCACTAGTGGTGGTGCATTCTATATGGGTTCCAGGTTAGTGTCTTGGTTCAGCAAGAAACAAAGTTCAATTTCTTTATCTACAGCTAAAGCAGAATATGTGGCTGCTGCATCTTGCTCCACACAACTACTTTGGATGATGAAAAATTTGCAAGACATTCAGATCACATGTACTCCACCCATCTCCATTCTATGTGATAATACAAGTTCCATCAGTATTTCAAAGAATTCAATCCTGCACTCCAAGACCAAGCACATACCCATCAAGTACCATTTCTACGAGAACAAGTGCTTGAAGAAAAGGTCAAATTGGAGTATGTCCCTTCCAAAGAACATGTTGCTGATATATTCACTAAACCACTGCCCAGAGAAACATTTGAATATCTCAGACAAAAGCTGGGAGTTGTTGCTACATCATCCTGTTGTTAAATCCAGTTTTTTAGACGAAGTTTACTACACAATGGTTTCATGTAGTATATGCGCAGCTACATGCGGGTTGCCTTGGCTAAAAGCGCGTATATCCTT
This sequence comes from Pinus tabuliformis, assembly GCA_031772625.1. Lineage (NCBI taxonomy): Eukaryota > Viridiplantae > Streptophyta > Pinopsida > Pinales > Pinaceae > Pinus > Pinus tabuliformis. The sequence goes on from CM062809.1 coordinate 64,849,471, forward strand.
TTCTAACAAAAGACAGTGGTAGCATAGGTTCAGGGGGAGTGTTCACATTCCACATTGTTGGCATTATGGTTGTTGAACTCAACTATTTCTTAGTTGCATCAGTCATTAGTGTGATATAACTTCTTCTGTCATGGTCTATATTTCAATGAGTTCTATTGGTCATATGATGTAATTTATTTCCCCAATATCCTTGGGATGGATGATGTAATAATTTTTGTATTTCTGTCATGTATAAACCTTGGTATATCCCCACTTGGTTGGACAGATGAGTCAAATATGGTTTATCCCCACTTGGTTGGGTGATTGATGTATGTATGAGTTCGTGGTCATAGGGAGGTCATAATCACTTTGTTGAGTTATAGTGTCATGTTATTATATTGAATCATCTCTCTACAAACTCGGCATATACTCATGGAGAGTATGGATAGCATCATGCAAAGGAGGAGAGTAGAGTGGTTCGCCCTTTTCCCTTGATGTCAAAGGGGGAAAGTATTTTGGTATTTTGGTGTTGTATGGTATCTCTAACAGTCTTTACATCTTGTAGTAGTCAACACCATCATGGTTGCCATCAAGTCCAAAGGGGGAGATTGTTGGCATTATGACACAAGTATTGTCCTTAATGGTAACTCTACAGGTCAACTCAGTTTTGATAAGAGGCTAACATGAATATTTAGAGGCTATAGGGCAGTGGTACAAAGGATCAGGAAGATAGAACTAAGGTCTATTGATCAGAATTAAGAAGTTGAAGGAAGAAGATGATGTAAGTGTAGTTTAATAGATACACGTAGGTTCACTTAGTCCAAGCAGCGTATACACGCAGGTAATCAGATTAGAAATAGCGTATAACGTACACACACACTGCCACAGAAGGCAAAGCACGTACATGTTGAAAACCATGGTTTTGGTCCGAGGTATTGGTCCAAGGTATCTTTGGACCATGATATTAACCCTTGGTATTTAGTCTGAGGTATTCGGTCCGTGGTACTTGATCCAAGGTATTGGTCCTAAGTGGATTTGGTCCATGGTATTGAGAAAGGCCAAAAACTATATAAAGAAGAGAGGATCATAAGGTCAAATGTGCAAGTGAATAAGATTCTAAGGAATACTTCTATTTGAAGTATATTTTATGTTGCACGGTTATGTTTGGGACTAGATCTGAAATATTTATGTGCACCTTGAGTTCAATATTGGATCAGGTTCATCAGACCTGAAATGACTTATTCTTGAATGATCTGATATTTGTTAAGGCTAGATATGATGCTTTTCGTCTTTTTTATTCATTATCTATCATGATCTAGGTTTGTCTGAAGTCTAGAATCATAGCAAAGTTCTGAGTCAATATTTGCAGATCTGTATGTAGTTTCGTCTCATAAAAAGAGCATATACACATAGGTTCTATTATTTCAAGTAGTGTATACAAAAGAAAGGCTTGATGTTCAGAGATGACTGATCTATCATATCAGTATTGCTAATTTATTGTTGTTGTTATTTTATTATTGTCTGTCGATGAAGTCTTCTTAGATCTGAATGTAAATCTAAATGCATAAGGAGGTTGATATTTGATAGATTGTATAGGAGAGAAGAAGTTTTTTGTATTGCATGCCTATGTAAAGTTCTGTAAGTTGATAGTAGATGTTTAGTACACTACTGGTTGGTACAGTTTGTGATTCAAAGATTTTATGATTCAGAACCTTTAGAGGTATATAAACATTGGGCTGAAGGAAGTAGCGTATATAGGCAAGTTTTCTTCATTGAAGTAGCGTATACAGTCTGACACATGAATTTTTGAGGTTTCAGTTGGTTCTGAATGTTGATACAGATTTCTAGGTTCAGCACAGTGTTCTGATGACAGTGATCTGATTGTTTCAGAGTAAATTCATGTTGGTTGATGAAGTTTGAGTTTCTAAATTTCTGATAGGTTATTGATGAGTCAAGGTCTTCATATGTCTTGATATGTGCCAGGAGCATCCAGTCTGAAAATTGATGAAACATGGTCCCTCGTGGAAGAGTGGAGTTTTCTGTAGGCTAACACCTATGTACAAGTAAACATATTGGCTAGTACAAGAGCTAGGGGGTTGTAGCTCCCTTCTAGCAGAAGTTGGAGGATGAGAGAAGGTTCTAATCTTCTGCAGGAAGAAGCTTACATACTGGTATGGGTCTGCATGAGTACAAGATTGTAAACAGATTTTCTTACTATTAAAAGAAGACAGAGATGGCAGTAGCAAGTGATTTTCAGCCACAATGGGTTTCCACCTTAAATCTTGGTGTTCATGTGTGTTACTTATGTGTAATGGTTTATTATGTTTATACTAAACATGGTTACTGATTGATGAAGTACTGATGCACTGATTAAAGATCAACATATGATGAATTAGCTTAATAATAAGTTTACTACATAAACGTTGGTTGCCTTAAAGACAGTTCTATGTACATGTTAGTTCCCCTCTCTAAAGTAGCGTATATAAATCTGATTATGCAAAAGAAAAATTATTTATCTGATAATACTGACTCACCCCCCCTCAATATTATTTCCAACAATTAGGGTCCCATTCTAAAATTTTTGTCATTCCACTAGGTCGTCATGCAAAAATTTGGTCATTGAAGGTTGAATTAGGGTTTCCTTTACTCCTTTTAGAAATTTACCCCTTGTTGGCTAATTTCAACCTTGCTAAGTATCCATTGTCCATAAATTTAATGACATCATGCCATCACATCAGTCATGTCATCTTGAAATTCAGTCCTTCAAGGTCTCATTAGGTCTTTTATGGTTTTTCAAGGGTTCACTAGGTCATCAGGGTTTCTAAGGTTCCAATAAAACTCTATTCCATTTCATAAGACTAGAAAGTAAAGGGTGATCAAATAACATCTCTTCACCATGTGAAGATGATTTGTAAAGAGAAATGATTATTTCATCATGTAATTTTATGTTCACTATATGTAATAAGTATTGTTCCTAAGCTGCCAACTCAATCTCTATATGCCAACTTCATTAAAGAAAAGTAAAATTCAAAGAGTTCTCAAATTCCATCAAAAGATCAATTTGTCAAAGGATATAGTCAACTGAAAGGGTAATGTTTTAGAAAGTTAAGTGAATGCCAAAGGGAGTTGTCTTTTCCCAAGGGTGTCCAAATCATCATTTTCCACAAGCTCTAAACCCTAATTTCCTCTCCCATTGAGCTAGGATTGGCTATGGAATCAGAGACATATGAGAAGAGGAGGCATAAGGGAGGTCATTTCAGAAAGTATGAGACCATTCCAACTCATAGACATCATGTCTCCATCATTTTTCAAGAAGTCATTCCAAGGGACAAATCATTTGCCACACATAGGGTCGATTTTTCTTTAAAATATGTTTTAGACCAAACAGGGATGAAATTGGAAAAAGTGACAAAATGTATTGTCCACCATAGGCCAAGGATGAAAAAACCCCTTCCATTTTACACAGGTGTTATGGTTTTGGTGGAATGTCAAAACTACCATTGCTACAAGAGGTTTTCTGCATTTCTAGAGTGACCTTGGGAAAATCAAATTGTCTCCTAGATGGGCTGTCCAAATGACTTTTTTGATGAGTCAAATGATAACTATACCGAAATATATTTCCAATGAGCTATTATGAGCTCAATTTGGAGTTGAGGAAGGCCTCCAAAAGTGGCCTGCAAGAGGACACTGCATTTTTGCACCCTCATTTTTCACTTTTTAATAATCTTAGGAGAATCCATTTTTGGAGGGTCAAATTAAGTCTGTTTTTTAGAATAAAGGTAGATATGGCAACTAGACATGACACTCTTTCCAACGAGATATCCTAGGCTCAATTTTGACATGGGAAAGGCACTCAAAATAGGATCCAATATGGAGGGCACATTTGACATTGTGAAGGCACTCTTGACAGTAAAAAGGTCAAATGCACAACACCTAGGGTGTTGCACTCTTTTTTGGAGCATCAAATTAGCAAATGGTTAGAATTTTTGGATTCATAGTGATGACGACATGCACTCTATGCATTTTCTAAGCATTTGGAGGAAAACTGGTCGGCCAAAAGGGTAAAAAACCATCAAAAAACCACCTTTCTACCTCTTTGTTGGCTTGGTCATTGCACATTTACCAATCTTGGGAGATTGGAATTTTGACAGGGAAAATGACCTCGAAATGAAAAATTGAAGGCATATTTGGAAAGTAGACTTGAAAATCTTTCCAAAGAACTATCTGGGAGCAACTTTGGACACTGCGAAGGCATCCAAACGTAGCCCTAAAGTTGAAGGGCATGTTTGACACTAAAAGGGTGCGTTTGAGAGTTCAAGGGCGCTTTTGACAATCTTCTTCATTTTTCACAGTTTCACACTAAACTCACTTTCACCTAAGGGGAATTGATGTTTTATTCATGTAATTGATCAATATGATGTAAATATTATGTTTTTTACTGTTATCTAGGGTAAATACATCTGCCAAATGGCCTACATGGCATGTAATGAATCAGTTTGCTAGAGTTAGGGGTGAGTCACTTTGACCAACCTACACTCTAGCTATCAGTTCAGCCTTTCTTGCAACTTCTCCTCCTCTCATGGATTCAACCCTTGAGGCTAGGATGAGTTGTTTTGAGGCCTATATTATGTATTTTCTTAGTCATTTCATAGGTTGGAATCAGTTGGATGTTTGGCTATTGATCAGAGACACTAGTGTAATCAGTATTTGGCAGAATTTAATGAATGAGTTGTAGCTATTTTGGTGGAATACCTGTGGTATGGAATTTTGACTTAGTTTATTCTTATGTTGCACAAGTTTGAATGTTGTGTACTCCCATATTGCATTTCACTTCTATGATATGTTGATTTTCAAGTTGATAAGTAGAATACATTTTATATGCTCTGTTTTGGGGAAATCTACATAGTTTGTCCAGTTTCTTCAGTTTAGAAAGAATACATGTTTGTCTTGCTCTTTCTAGCACCTCATTAGTCTTATCCATCTCACTTCATAAACTTAAAGTGTTTGAGTGCCTACCTACATTGCTCCATCAGATGTCTGCAATCATACCCTCATTTGCCCTGACCTAGTATTTTTGACCTAATCCTCTTCCAGCAACCCAACCAAAATCAAATCAAATAACCCTCTGCAGTTTACATCTAGCCTAAAACCCTAATCTATCCAGCCCTCTTGGCTGTGATCCCTTGGAGAGAGCCCTCTCTGACTTGGTAGGGCTAACTACCAGGCTAAAATATTGGTTTATGGTTACCTCAGCTGGACTCTTCCTCAGCCTTAGAGATTCAGAGGAGTGGTAACATTTCCAACAAGTGCAGACATAATATACTAATTCCAAGCAATAGTATAATGAAACTAGAAAGTAAAATTTGTAATACACCAATTATGCAAGGTATGAGATTGAAGGTACTTATTAACATAATTTGCAAAAAAATATAAAATTGCAAATACTAATATTCTTATATAGGAATAATCTACTATCTTTTGTATTATAAAAGTTCCAACAAGTAATACGGTGACAAGGTGTTTTGTTAAGGCACTCCATGGTGTAAATGTAATGTGTATGTATAATGTGATTAGGAAGCCATGTAAATTAAATAGCTCCTAAACAAAAATAGACATCAATTCATTATAAGAATCAAAACACTTCACAATACATGTCACATTGTTAAAATAAAAATATAAATAAAAACTACCTAAATTATAAATTTAATTTAAATTATTATTGTTGTTGTTAATTATGAAAGGAAATAATATATGAGTTACACATATATACTTTTAGAAATACTTAAAACTAAATTCTTAACTATGGAGATTAACCCCCACTTTACCATGGATATTCCTAATTGTGAAAAGGCTTTGTTACAATACCATGGGCCAACACCATGGCTTATCAATACCATATTCCCAAAAATCCATAACTCACTAGATATGACACTTGTTTGTATGCCATTTTTTTAATTAATCAATTTAGCTAATAGGGAAAAATGGGCATAACTACTTTGGAGATAAATCTCAACCTTCGATTTTTGTATACTATAATGAATACTCTAAAATATTACGAGGTTAACTCTGAACCATCTACCTAATAATTAATTATAATTAAATTAAAATTTTATAATCCCTATTCCAAAATAGACCCCCCTATCAGTGAAAAAAATGACATGAGATACTCTAGGCTATATTCATGTTTATTTCACACCAAATGGATTTTCTATTCATTGGGGAAACTCTTGTGAGATAATTCCAACTTGTAACTCTATCAGTGTAAAAAAACATGATATACTCTATTCTATATTCATATTGATTTCACACCAAAGGGGTTTTCTATTCATTGTGGAAACTATTGAGAGATAATTCCAACTCATAACTCACAAGTGGGGCTTCCAAGCCCTTTTCAAGAGCTATATATGGGAGTTGCATCTATTTGGAGCTAACAACTGAACTTTCATGACTCATAGATAATGATTGTGAGGTGTTTAATGAGTATAGAGTTTGGGAGTTGATTATGAAACTTTGTTTGTGACTTTTGTCTTAGGCAATTACTAAGTCATTGCTAAATCAATACACTAGAACACAAAAATAGACAAGGTCCCAATAATTAATAAAAGAGGTGACTTTTACCTTGATTGCTAAATCAATACACTAGAACACAAAAATAAAAAAGTTCCCAACCACTAATAACATAGGTGATTTTGACCTTGAATTGGTGAAGCACAATGCTCAAATGTAACTCCATACTCATCTACCCCCCCACATTCTCACCATATTTTGAGAGTTCTGCATTGTCTACTGATGGAGGAGTATTTTAAGGTGTAGAATAAATGTTGTGAAATCTAAACCTTGGCTTGCATTGTCAAGGAATGACTCATCTTACCAAATTTATGATGATATCTAGTAAATGATGTTTGCTAGTATCACAAATTACAACAAATAATTTTGCAAAGTCTCCCTCCACAATGTTAATTATCAAATATAAGTTATACTAACAAACAATTAGTATTTCAATCATCTAATATTTTCTCCTTTGTTTTTCTAAATCGGTGTATTATGCACTAACAATTCAATATTTGAATTGTAATTTTACTACGTGTAATTCCAAATAGTTTGGAAATAATAATAGCGAACAACATAGGAAACACTTTAAATTTAAACTAGAGCTCCAATTACCAGAAAGGCCATGATTTCTTCCGAGAAAATCTCAGCAAAACAAGATCATGCATAATGCTTCCACTTTCGTTAAGCCGTTATGGAAATCAAAGACATGAAATTAGGTCATATACAATTTAAAAATAATGCATCATTTGATATTTTTAACTTATTGAATTCAAACTTGTAAAATCTTTGATGGAAAAGACCATAATTATTTTCATTTTCCCTCTATTTTCTCATTTAAAAGTCATTGAAATTCTATCCTACATTTATCTTCTTTAAAGAGAATTGTATGAGGTTCCTCCCTTGCACCAACAATGTTTGTGGCTTCTTCCAACAGGGGTAACATCACCATGCAGTATGATTAACTACAAGAAAAAGTGAGCTTTAAACTATAGTATTTTATATCTTTTCCTCAAAATGTCAATAGGGGACATATGATCACCATATGTTACATGAACATTGACTACAAGGGCATCCTTATTAATATCATTAGTTAAAATTGGTTGGATGTAATCACTACTGATCTCTAAGACTTTTTTAAGTTGTTGGAAATCTAGGAGGGAATCTGAAAAGAACGTTGCATAAGTTGGGCCAAGGTCAAGGGAATCACCCAAGGAACATATGATCACAGAGTATTCCATAGTGTTTTTTGTCCCTTATGGTGTGAAGAAACTTGTTCTGAAGATATCCTACAATTGCTCAAAATTTCCAACAACATCTATGCCATCCCCACTCCAAATGTATGTGGAAATCGTAGTATTCCAAGTGACCATGCTTCATACATAAACATCATCAAACACTTAGAATGCATCATCCATAACTGAGAAAACATACAAAGAAATCTAGTTCCCACAAGGAAATTTTGGGTTAACCTCATTCCCACCTTGAGTATAAGTTGAAAATACATTAGTCGAAGAGAAAATCATTTTTCTTGCATTTTTCATTCAAGCAAATAACAATCATTAGTATAATGAGAGTTTCAATGTCATTTTTTGTATAGGTAAATGCTTTACTGATACATCTCTATAGATGAAAATTTCCTATGGCTATGGATTTTGATAAAGACACAAGAAATAATTAAAAATATACATGACACATTTATTTTTTAAGCCAAGTATTAAAACATTATATTACCAAAAAATTTCTACATAGAGTACATTCAAGAAATTCATCTAGGTCTAGGTGACTGAATATTTCCTTTTGCCTCTATTGGGGAAACCAGAAGGGCTACTAGGAAAATAAATGGTTTGACTTTAAGCCACAAAGTATGAAAAAAAGAAAATATTGACCAAGTTATAGTTAATTCTTAGTGTTGCGCCCGCATAGAATATTCGAACATGTTATAATAGAGTACAAAATTGGGTAAAACTAAAGACCTGGTCATGCTGGAAATTAGTCTTTGGGCTGAGGACAGGCTTGTTGAGCTTGAGTACAGTCATTGTTGTCACTATCCATGGCCATATCTAACATTTCATCCATGATTGGGTAGTCATACGTGTTGTGACTATCAGGCGAAGGATGTATTTCAACTGGCAGGGCATCTGTAATTGGAGGCCTTTGAGAGCTACCCTCCCTAGTCACCATGAGCCCTTGCACATGTTTTCCTTTGTTGTATTCGTCACCTACCAGAATGATGGGAGGGGAGGGAGAGCTATGCAGAGTTACGAAAGAGGTGGAGGACGACACATTGGGAAGAAAATTGACATTGATACGTTGAGAGAGTTGATGAAGGGATGTCCTAAAATGAATGACATAGGAATTGGCTTCAATAATGTGATGTTTGATGTCAATTTGTTCCTTCTCCTATTCCAAGTGATATTGTGCAAGATAATTGCTTGCAACCAAAAGTTTATCCCATATTTTTCTTCTCTCAGCTACTTCATAGGCAGCAACCTTTATTTTAATATCATTTGGAATGTCTAGGTCAAAGAGAACCAGTTGATCGTCATGACAAAGAGAATTGGGAGGATGCCCTCTCCCCCTACCACCACAATGAACACAACTATGTTCCTTGAACATGACTACTTGCTAGAAAATGAGAATGCAAGAGGGTTGATAGTGAATAATCATAGTTATGGGAACCAAGAAAGACCAACTGTTATGGGCTTCAAAGAGTAGCACAAAGGAATGAGGCAAAAGATGACCAAATAGGGGAATTATCATAGTTGGACTCATTAAGAAGCATGTAAGTTTGGACCTAGGAGGAACCATCATGATGGTACAGGAGAGGAAACCAATAATAATAATCCTCTCATAAATGAACATCGCATCCTTAAGAGGAGGTGGGTTCACTTCGCATGCATGCCAGATGGTGGTTGGTCGAGTCATGTCAAAATTTAAAATCTTAATGTGTTGTAGATGGCTAATGTGAATATACATGATAGATGATTTACTAAAAATAAGCTTAATGGATTAATCCACACCATTTTAACGGGCTTTCAAATATTCTTTTATGGCATTTTATGGCCTTTCAAATATTTTTTTTAATGTTAGACTCGTTTTATAGTTCCTAAACTAGTATAAGTTCAAACTAAGTAAGTCTAGGATCATATATTCTAAGTAAAGTCAAATTTTGGGTACTTGTTTTTCAAACTATAAATAAACCCCTATTGTAGGTGGTATTAAGGTAAAGGTATAGGAAGTGAGTTTATCATCGATTTTCTCAATGTAGTTTGATTAATTACATGCCATGATCATAGTAATTGTTGTCGTTCCTAAAAATTCATATTAATCTTGTTGGAAAGCTTTTAAAGGACAAACCTCTTTATGTTTACAATTCCAGCATCCCTCATGATATTAAATTTACTGAAATGATGAGGAATGAAAATTTATAGATATTATGGTTTTAGAGAAATTTTGTGGAAGACCTTGAAGTAGTTGCAATGGGCAAAGTTTTGGAGAGGGAAAGGTTGGAAGAGTTAAGAGAATTCAACAAGAAAGTATAAGAGAAAATTCAGTATTGGAGGTAGAAAGAAAACAAGCTAGGAAAATGTTTCACAAATACCTAGACTCCTTCACCTCTATATGGGAAAATTTAAACAAAGTCAGATTGTAAATATTGCAATTGTGAGGAAAATTCACTCAATTGAAAAATAGACAAGAATAGAGGTTCACCAAAATGAATAATTAACTATACAGATATTTGACAGAGAAATAAAAGGCACTGAAGAAGCTACAAGGTGTTGTTCAAGGGACCAAGAAATCCCCTTCCATTGCCACTCTGGAAGCTAAAACCATCGCAAATCTAAGCATGATCAACTCACCGTGCAAGATACTTCCTTAGGAGCCCTTTAGTTAATTCAAAAAACACACTAGATACTTCAATTCCAAATTGTTGATTAAAATGGGCTATAGGGTTCAAAGGCTATGTAAAAAACCCAAGGAATTTTTACTATTGTTGTATCCCAAAAAAAGCTAAAGTATGAACGATTAGGATTTAGTCAACAAGAGATCACCACAAGTTCAACCTAAACCACCTTTTTCAAGTTAATAGGAACCAAAAATAAACCTTTCCCATTCAAGAAGAGGTAGCTATAAAAGAGTGGGAAACAAACCATGTCTCAAATCTATGCTTGGAAGAGTGCAACAAAGGGATGGTTCTACCACCCAAATCTATTCCACCATTTGGGGGACCATGTTGGAAATTGTTACACATGAATTTGATACATCCATGAAAATGATGCCAAATATGTATCTTTTGTTATTCAATGAATCATTGTCATGAATTCCCATGAAAGATGGAATAAATACCTCTCCATGAAGTATAATAATCTTGGAATAAATACCTAAAAAACCCTAATTTTGGAGGTCATTGCAGGTCTTTAGTGCACAACTTGTGATGTCGCATGTTGCAGAGTAAACATAGAGTGATGTCATCATAGCTTTCATGTGTTAAAGATGCAATGGTATTTTTACAAAGGTAAAAATAAAACGTAAAAGAATATTCCTCTTCTAGAAGCCTCGAGATTGGTATCTCTTCCAAATTTGGGAAGATTTGGCTTGATCTCCCTTTATCATGGACCTCCTTCCTACCATAGTGGATCCATCCCGTTCATTTTGGATCCACTTCCTCCCTTAATGGATGTCACAACTTCCACTCTTTCCCTATAAGTGAAATACACTCAAAGATAACAAGGTTTCCATTTTATACTTTTGAACTATACTTACATGTTGTCTAAGTATCAATTGGAGACTTTTTTATTACAAGGGTTTGAATTGAGGATCATTCAAAGGAGGCTTTCAACATCAAGGTTTGGTTCTAATTCTCATTTTCTTCATTATTAATAAAAATATATGTTTCTTTTCCGTATACCTTGTTTAGGATGTTTATTGTAATATTCCTTGATCACTTACATATTTTATGGTTTAAACATTATTGTTTTATATTATTTGATCAATTGTTCATTTTCGTCTTTGTAGGTTTCTTCTCGGAGCATCAAGGGAGAGAGATTGAAAGCTACGAAGGACAACAACAAGGATCATCATCAAGAATTTTAGAAAAAGGTATGAGTTATGCATCCCATTTAAATCTATGATTTAATGATAAATTAGGGAATGCTTTCATATGTTTGTTTGATTGTTTCTAGACTTGGTTTCCGAGTCTAGGGAGATTTCTCCTTTTAGTGGGATAATATTTGTCTACTAAAAAGGTTGGTGACTCCACTAGGGAGTGAGTTGTTCCTTTAGTTTCCGTTGTTTTGTGAAAAATTTGGACTATGTTTTGAGTCTCTAGTCAACCCAGATCTGTGAGATATTTTGAAAATTTTTATTTTTTTCTCAACTTTTGCACATTATGCCTTGTTGTGAGAGATAATGAGTTGACATCATGATTTTCTTCTTAACATTTGTTACTATCACACTAGTGTCTATTGTTCACCCATGACGATCGGAGAAAAATTGAAATTTTCTTAAGTCATTCTCTCTTTGATCTTCAATCTAAAGATTAATTTGGTTTTCGAGTTTATTCTCGATCTCCTACAGGTCAGAAACTTCATTTTTAGCTTATTGTGAAAAATATTTTTGTTTGTGAAAAGTTTCCATTTTCATTTCTTTGGCATAATTAGTTTTTGTTTGTGGATTTAAGTATTTATAGTCTTCCTCTGTATTTGATTACTTTGTCAAATATTTGTTTTTTGGAGTGTTTTCAGAAAAGAGTTCTTATTCCTTTCCATAGAATATTTTTTTTTCAAAAAGGAAAATATTATATTGGATTTCATGGGTGAATTATTTTTCAGCTTCCATTTTTAAGCAAAGTAAGTTGTATTTAAAAAAAAATTATTTGCATTCAAAAAGTGGTTCTTGTTTCTTGCTTTGAATGTTACACTTGTTTCTTTTCTTGAAACCTCTCACTCCTTACTCTAGTTAGGATTCATTGAATTGAAAAATATTACATTTTCATATTTGTTGCATTAGATTTGGAGTAGAGTTATAATATCATTGGATTCATCTCCATGAAACCTCTTGAGTAAATAATAGCTTAAAATAAGCACTTAGTAAAATCAATTACAAATTTTATATTTCTATTGTAGTTACTCCTACATTAGACTAGTTGTAGGGATTTGGAATAGGTGTTGAAAGTTAACTTTCCAAAGCTACAAATAAACATAGAATCATGGGGTAGGGAATAAATCCATTTTTTACAATTTGACTCTAAGAAGCTACTCTAACAAGGGAGTCAATCACGAGGTCATATTGGACCCAATGAATTAATCAACCATTCTTCATTGGTTATGATATCGTTGATTATTACAAACAATGCTGAAAGACACTTGGAGATCACTTGGGAGGAAAATACTAAGGGGATTATGGTCCTTGTAGTTTCCTAGCCTTTCATTTACATCTAACTATTGATTTCCCCCCTAGGCCAAGTTTTTGTATGTGGTAACCTTAGTGACCATAATCTTAGGGCTTTTACCCAAGGTGAAGGTGGGGCGAAATTCCTTGCTATACCTGAAACAAACATTGACTAGAATCACTTGGGCCTTCTTGGAGGGTACTTCACACAAGATGATATATGTGAATCTACTTGCACCAGGTCGTGACCATTAAGAAATTTTTCAGCATAACTAGTTCCACCCACTTTATCTCTAGCTACTTTTCACATTGATCTCAACAACGTTGGATTCCACTATGAAAAGGTTGTTTGCATGGGTTGACTCCTTAGATTTATTAGCTTATGTTACTTTCTATGGTTTAATTTTTAGTAGACCTTAGGTTGAATATGATAGCGACCGTTTATGAATTTTTGAATCAAGGAACCTATTTTAATGAGGATCCTAGTCCTTTTCCTCGATTTGGAAATGTTGATCCTCATTACATGGCAACATTGTCCCTTCCTAGATTCACGATATGTTTATTAGTATGGTTGTTTTCAACTTCATTGGTCCCAAATACCCAAGTTGCTTCACCTAAACTATGTTCTCCACCTCAACAACACCAACCTCATGTTGACCCTTTACCTTCTTCTGCCATCATGTATTATTCCCTTTCTTGTTCTTCACCTAGTGAAAGTCTTAATGCTAATAACCAAGAAGATAAGAAGAAGAAGAAGAAAAATAAACAAGGGGGAAACCAACCAACGATTATTGTGAGTGTTGACAATGTTGAAGAACCCTCCAACATACATAACAAACCAAAATACCCTTACAAACATTGTAGGGGTGACCACCTTCTTATTGATTTTCCTAGTATCCCTAAAGTCTTAAAAGTGTCGTATAAAGATTCTCATCAACTTATTGTCGGTACTTCAACTAGTGATTATAAGGTTCCAAGGAAAAATGGTAAAGTTAATTTTCCTTATAGGGTATGCAAAGGGAGTCATCAAACTCATTTTTTCCCTTATATTGATGAAGCCTCAAAATTGTTAGAAAACCTTACTGTTTCTGAACAACAACTTCCAACTGGTTATTGTAAGCTTTCTCCCAACCTACTGTCAGTTGACGAAGTGATTGATCAATTCCACATTCAGTGAATCTCACTTTTCCTTGAAAGAGTGAAATCCATACCACTCAGGTCAATGAAGCATTGGTTGATGAAGTGGTTGACTCAATCCCATCTTAAGTCGATCCCTCTCTCCCCTTAGAGAGTGAAATTAAAATCACTCAACTTCTTTTTCTTACTTCATATTCCACCACATAAGGGGGAATTTCAACCATTCCCATAGAACACCCTCTAGGTATTGAGGTCATTACCTTTAATTGGAATAAACCGACACAACCTCATCTCTCTTCTTACATCCCTTTTCAAATCAATGTTAAGGATTTTGATAAGAATGTGTGTCGCACTATTATAGATGAAGGTTCTTCTATTAGCATTCTATCCTTAACCACTTGGAAAGCATTGGATTCCCCTTAGCTTATGTATATTATTCAAAATATATTAGATTTTAACAAAAAATCTAGGGAACCTTTAGGGATCCTCCCTCAAATTCTTATTACCTTGGAAGGAAAAAGGGTCTGTATTGATGTTATGATAATCCAAGACCCCTTGAATTTCAATTTTCTCCTTGGGCGAGACTATGTCTATGCCATTAAAGTTATCATGTCCACACTCTTTCATGTGATATATTTCACTCATAATGGAAACATTGTGACTATTGACCAGCTTTCATTTGTTGGTCCTAAACTGACTATCAATCATCCAACCCCCCTTAATGTTCCCTATACGCAATTGGTATTAACCCCACTATATGCTAATTATGTCCCATGCCTTCACTTACAGATGAAGAAGAGCCTCTCACTATATGCTCGACTTATTTTGATGTAGATCTGGTATTTGACATGGTGAAACCTTCAATAACAATGTAAACTTTGAAATGGGAACTAATACGATTACCCGTTTTGTTGAGGTAGCAAAAAAGTCAACTGATTTTGAAAAGTGGTGATGCAGAATACATATATATTTTTTTAGCATAGTTTTTGGCACTTTAAATATTTTTATGTACATTAGTTTTTAGAATATTAGTGATTTACATGCTGATTTTAAAAAGTGTTGATTCTACATTAGGCCATTTTTTTAAAAGACTTATTTTTTGACTTTAAATTTTCTAATGTATTAAATGTGAATACTTATTTTCTAAATTCAACAATTTTTGAAGTGGTCTTCTTCTTCATATTTTCTTGTTTTCCTTTAAATTTTATTTATTTATTTATTTATTATTTTTATTTTTTTGTAGTGAGGTCTTTATTTGTTTGCATAGTTAAAGAAGAAGGTCGATATTTTAAAGTTTCGATATTCTACATATTTATATATCATTAATTAATTTTTCAATGCACATCAAATAATTGTCTCTAAAAAAAAATATTTTTAATAATTGACATAAAAATAACCATTTTGAACATAAATATAAGTAAAAGATTACACATTTTGATAATTTTTTGCTAGAAATGACATGTCAAAATCACAAATTTTATAGGAAAATTTAACAAAAAATGGTTAAATAATAGTTTTTTTTATGAATTTCATGTCAAAAAATAATAATAATCACTGTTTTCTCCAAAAAATAATGATTCACATAAAAATTAAAGCGAAAATCATATAATACAAATATTGAACACATAACAACATTAATTGAATGCTTATTCTTCTCATAGAATATCAAAGTCAAAACATTACAAGTATAAATAATTAATAGTTACAAAAAATGAGCTTGATTTCCAAGCATAACTTAAATTTAATCAACAACATCATGTAATCCAAACCCTTCATCCTCTATAGTTTCATCATTGTCTTCTTCCAAAATATTTTCTGCTTCATTTTGCTCATTTTCCTCTTCTAATGGATCTTTGATGTCTGCGAATCTCTCAATGTATGCCTTTCCAATCATTCCATGTAATGATGTTTGAGGTTCATTTTCCTTTTTTGCCATATGTGATTCACTAAAATCCCCTTTCTTCAACCCAATTTATTGCATTACATTTGAAAGAAATTGAAAAACATTAATTCTTTGTTGAATAAATTTGCACTGTACTGGATCTTTTTCAATGGCAATGAAATTTCTTCCTTTTTGTAGGCAACGTTCTAGTGTTGTACCTAATTATCAAGCACAAAAGAAATAATGAATTAAATTATTATAATGACATATAAATTAAAAAAGAAGATATTGAAATTCAATTCTATATAATAAAAATTACCTGAGCCAGAAAATAAATCCAGAACCCAATCTCCTTCATTTGAACATAAGTCTATAATATAGTTAATCAATGACTATGCTTTTTGATAAATGTTAACTATCTCTCCTTTTTCTTCTTTATCTTCATATGTTAGTTTTTTTACAATAGCATCATAAACCAATACTTGGCTATGACTCCTTCCATCTACTTGATTAAAAAGCGTAGACATATCGCTATCATCGTTTGTCCAACTATCAATATGGATGAACTCACAATAATTTATAATTGGTTGATCTTCACGATTAAGAAGATTTGACTTTTTCCTGCAACATGAAATAGTAAAAGTTCCATTAACTTGTACATAAATGATTTTTTTAACATTAATCAAACATACATTTTCAACATTTTACCATGTAAGCTGCATCCTTCAGTTTTTTTTTTCCTTGAAGCTTATCAATAACATTGCCAATTGTGTGTCTGAATGAAATGTCACAAATCTCCATAATGGTGATGATGTGACTACTACAAATCCTGCAACCACTTTACTAAGAGCTTGATAAATATAAGGGCCATTATCATAGTCAATGTTTGGGATATTGAAACCATGGGGAATATCAACAATAAATAGGGAATAATCCCTTTTAGGTATGAGTTTGGCAATGTCTTCAAAGTAACCTTGTATTACTTGATATTTAATAGTTTCAAGCCCATTCCAAATGAAATGAGTAAGAGTTGGATCAAGTTTAAAATTCCTAAGATGTTGCTTTCTCAGTCTTTCGATCTTAATTTTTTCAATAAAGCTTCGAAAACTATCTAGTGCTCCATTTGCATCCTTTCTCATCTTTAATAAAATAAACAAATATATGTATAAGTTATAAAATAAAAATAGTATACAGATGAATAAAATGAATGTCTATATCAACACACCTTTTTAAATGCAAGATAAAAATCTTTTGGTGTTAATGTAAAACTTGAAAATGGATAGTTGTGTACAACATCATCCCAACTATCTTCATTCAACAATTTAACCATTCATTCTTGTATTTTCATGTAAACTTTGTGACTGAATATATAAAGTAAAAAAAGTTAATATAATGATATGTATAACAAATACTACCAAGAACAATATGTTATATTTTAAAGAAATTTATAATCTAGAAATAAGTAAAAATAATTCAACAAACTTACTTCTGAAATTCCTTAGAAATTTCCTCCAATGATAATTCCCTTGACTTCACACGAGATAATATTGCTTTGAAAAGTTTTTCATCCTTCACTCCTTGAAATTCTCTCCAAGGTGTGATAGTCATATCTTCTGGAAGCTGCTTCATTTCAGGACTTGATCTCCTATTGCTACATATCAATGGTTTAGACCTTTTGACCTTCTAGTTTTTAATGCCAATGTTCTCCCACGTGCTAAAAATATCATTAATCAATTACCATAGCTCTCTAGTTCTAAATGCCAATTGGAAATTGTTATCAATACTTTTGAATATATCAAAATTTACTATGCTGCATTTTGAAATAATTTTCTCCTCAATTTGATAGCCTATTTCCATACAACCTTCCTTTTGGAATTATAGAGTAGCATTTATCTTATCCCCACCACATTTTTCTTCAAATTCATTACGAATAAATCTAATCCTTTGGATGAAAGTCATAGACATCCTATATTCATTATCTGAATTATGATCCAATAACTTTGCTTCTTTATCTAATAAACCAACACAAATGATACATTTCATTGTTTCAAAACGTGGGTTATTGGGATATTCCTCCACCATGTGCCTTTGAGCTTCTACATAATCTTTCCTCCCAAGAACATAATAATTGTATTCAAAACATTTTGACTTATCAAATTCTTCTTTGTTGTGAACTTGAACTGGATCAACAAGAAGCACATAATTAACCACATGAGCATATGGATTGTACCTCATCAATGTCTTCAAGTTGCGAACATGTGGGTGGTGTAGCTTTCTGATTTGATATTTAAATTTTTCTTCACTTGGCCTACATATTTGTCTCACATTAAGCTTAAATGTACGACCACCCTCAATTAAGTTTATCTTTGTCAAGTTATGTCGAATGGCATTTTGTTTTGTTTTAATAATTCCATCCTCTAAATCAACTCCTGGTATAATGATTTCCCTGATTTATTTTCAATTTTCACTAGGATCTTCACTGTTGCCAATGACTACTTCAGAATGTTCAACTTTCATTTTCTTCCTCCTAACATTCTCATCATTAACTAGAACAGAGACATTCCTAGGCATTGTTACTTTTGGTCTTTTGTGGATCTTCTCCTTTCTAACATCAAATTGTAATGTCATCCTTAGTAATGGAAACATATTCTTCAACGTCAGTTTCAACTTCCTCGTCTTCAAAAGTAACCTGTCTACCTTTGCTAGATTTATCCGCTATAGAGATTCTTTGTTGATCCCTTGGATGTAGTTTTGTAGCATCATGAATGACTATTTTTTTTCTGCTTTGTCATATCTTCTTCTAACCCTGAGTAGAAACTGTTGACAACATTCATAATATCTTTCTCTATGAAATGAATGCCTCCCAACATAATTGAAAGATTTTCAATAAAATTATGTTAAACAAAATATCATATGTTAATAAAAACTAATTTATAAAAATATAATGATATAGTTACAATAATGCAAAACACAAATATAAATAACAATACCTATTATATCTTGTGCAATTTCATTTATAATTTGTTTACACAATTTTGTAGATTCCTCTGTGTTGTCATAGAATGACAATGATAACTGATATTTAATCTTATAATGTGACTTGGGCAGTTTTGTAAGTACATAAACAACTTCAATGTTCGGTATCAAACAAATGTCTATGAATTTTCCCAGCACCTCATAAATTCCATTATCGTTAGGGATATCAAGATATAGATATATATGCACATGTTGTTTGCATTATCTATCTTTCAAATACCATATATTTTTTGTAAGCTTCACTTCCTTCGATTTCTTCTAGTATGAAATCATCTTCTTATCATTTGAGGCACTTGATGTATTTGTAGTTATTAGCTCATGTTTGGTTTGTTCAACAATGTTTTTTGAGGATCCACCTTTAATTTTAGCAGTTTTTGGTCCAGAAAGATTCACATAAATATTCTTTGATTCCATTTTACTACAAAAAATATACACATATATAAATCATTAAATTACAAAAAAAAGAATAGCTTCAATAAATAAACAAAATCTAAAAACGATAAATAAACATAAACCATAAATAATTTTGTAAAACATAACCTTTTAAAAACAATTAAAAAAATGCAGCTCCCTCCTGCCCCACAGGCTAGTGGGGTTGGAGGCCCAATTCTAAGAATCATCCCTCACCCTTGGCGAGTTGGGCCGTGGGAGTGGGTGCTGCCAGTGAGCACAACTGGGCCCACCATGCCCACTATGGATGTAGTGGCCTTCTACCTGCCATGGGGCTGTCGGGTAAGCCTGGCTCATCTAAATTTTTAATTTGTAAAAAAAATCTAAATTTCATTAATAAAAAATTAAGTATTATTTTATAGGAATATGTTTTTGTTCATGTATTTTACACATAAATGAAAACCCAATTGACACATAACTACTAGTAAACCTATTGAATTTTAAAACTTGCACACAACAAAATGGAAACTAACCTTTCAAATGAGATAATCTTCCGTTGAATATGTTGTCGATAACAATGTAGTTGCTCGACAAAATCGCTCCAAGTATTTTAATGAACCTTGAAAAGCCTTGATGTGATGTGAGGAATAGTGATAATGAAATTTATGATATAGCGGAAATCACAAAATTGTTTTACCACACGGTTAATGTGGGATTAATTTGTTTTTATAAAAAACTTTAACATATAAATTTTTTTATGGCGATATAGGGAACTATGATAAAGCAAACATTACAGAATTGTTTTACCACATGGTGAAAGTGGGATGAATTTCTTTTATAAAAAATTTAACATATAAATCTTATTATGGCAATATATTAAATTATGATAAACAGAACATTACAGAATTGTTTTACCGCATGGTGAATATGGTATTATTCTTTTTTATAAAAACTTAAAATATAAATCGTGTTATGGTTATATAGCAATTCATTTTAAATGTGTGATAGAAAATATAATAAAATTAAAAAATAAAAATAAAAAATCAACTATCTAGTAAATGTTATATAATTAAAGTAAAAAATTAATTTAGGTAATACATTTATTTTACAATTTTAATTTAAAGATTTAGTTTAAAAGATTAATTTCATAAGAAAATTTTAGTTAAATTTTTTCAATAAATTGTAGAAGAAAATTATGGAGGAAAATAGATGAAACAAAATTTTTGGAGGGAAAAATTTCGGCGAAAATTTTTAGAGGGAAACTTTGGAGGGAATTTTTAATTATTTAAGCTATATATTATCATTAGGAGAGAGTTCATTTGTGTCATTCAATCTCTTCTGTTTGAAAGGCATGGATTGTTCTGAAAGTGAAGTTTTTCTTTGTGAAGCATCAACATCTTCGTCGCGTAATAACTCTATTCATATTAATGAATATAACGGAAATTATTGCACTATGAATAGATAGTCAAATCTTCCACTTAGTCATAATCCTAAGGACTATGAGAGAAGCACTAATGAAGGGCGAGATGAAGAATTTCAAATAAATAAAGAGTCTTGGTTTCCACTTAGTCCTAATCCTATGGACTATGAGAGAAGTAGTGATGAAGAGCATGTTGAAGATTTTCGAATAAATAAAGAGTCGTGGTTTCCACTCGTTCCTAATCCTATGGATTATGAGAGCAGCAATGATGAAGAGCATGATGAAGAATTTCAAATGAATAGAGTGTCATGGTGTCCACTTAGTCCTAATCCTATGGACTATGAGAGCAGTAGTGATGAAGAGCATGATGAAGAATTTCAAATGAATAGAGAGTCACGGTCTCCACTTAGTCCTAATCCTATGGACTATGTGAGAAGTAGTGATGAAGAATTTCAAATGAATAGAGAGTTGCGGTTTCCACTTAATCCTAATCCGACGGACTATGAGAGTAGCAGTGATGAAGAGCACGATGAAAAATTTCAAATGAATATAGAGTCACGATGTCTACTTACTACTAATCCTATGGACTATGAGAGCAACAGTGATGAAGGCCAGGATGAAGAATTTCTAATAAATTGAGAGTCACATTTTCCACCTAGTCCTAATCCTAAGGACTATGAGAAAAATAGTGACGAAGGGCGGGATGAAGCACTTAGTCCTAATCCTAAGGACTATGAGAGCAGCAATGATGAAGGGCAGGATGAAGAATTTCCAATAAGTAAAGAGTCACATTTTCCACATAGTCCTAATCCTATGGACTATGAGAGAAGCACTGACAATGCACATGATGAAGAATATCCAATAAACATTGAGTCAAATTTTCCATTTAGTCCTAATTCTAAAGACTATGAGGGTAGCACTGAAGAAGGGCAAGATGAATAATATCCTCCAAGTCAATATTTCAAAAGAACAGATGATCATAGTGAGGATAATATTCCTCATAATGATGATGAAAATGCTTATACAGATGATGATCCAATGATGGAGATGTTGCCAACAAATATTTTATCGAGGAGTAGGAGAAGACCTTTTCGTATCAATCTAAGATGTTCTACTTATACAAGGGGTAGAGAAGAATATTTGACAAGAAGAAGTTCTATTAGTGCTCTCATTTCAAGTGATTGTTGTCAAAAATATTGTTTGAAACATATGGATTTCAAGTTTTCATTAGAGAAAAGGAAGAGATATTTTTCAATGAATAAAAGCATGAAAAATTCATATTTAGTGGGGTGCATGCAATCTACATTGTCAGATTCTGATTATAATTGGATATTTATTTATCTGTAGAACGGCTTTCAAATTTTTTCATTCAATGGGTAATTTTTGTCTGTCAAAAATCCAAGAGAATTTGGAAAAAGATCCAACATTTTATTCTGAAGTACATCATAGATGACAGTTTGGGCCATTATCAAATACTACAATGCCATGGATGAAAGAATTCTTTTCAAAGCATGGAGAGTGTATGCCAAATAGAGAGACAATACATATTCCAAATAATTTCTCAAGACGAGAAATCTACAACTTATACAAAGAATATGCAGAAGGTGCTAGATGATATGGTCAATTTATTACATATCAATATTTTGTAAAGATATGGAAGAAAGAATTCAACAATGTCCATATTCCTAAGAAGACAAGGATGAGGATTTGTAGTACATGTGCTTCTCTTAAATCAAAAAGGGATAAATTGAAGGGGAAAAAAGAGGTAAGCATTCATAACATTAATTTCTAAAATTGTATAGTCATCAACTATGAAAACATATTTATTAATGACTTTCTTTTATGTTGTGTAGATTCCATTGTCAAATCACTTTAAGAGCATCGCTAACAACAAACAAGTGAAAGGAAAAAGTTGTACAAGCCTCAAAAGAAGTGCTATGATAATAAAAATAAGTATTTGGGTTTTATAATACACTTGAACAACCCTTGAAAGACCTCCAAGATCAGCTGACGTCACTAACTAACCAACTCTCTAAGGGCAAGGCGGAAGCCCGCGAGGAGGCGTATATTGGCCATGAACATAGTGAGGGTGAGTCTAGCCACTCTCTTCACCTCTGGGGCACCCACCAACAATCCCGTCCGCGACCTCCCAAGCTGGATATGCATAAATTTGATGGTTCTCACCCGACAACATGGGTAGCACAAATGGAGCAGTATTTCAATCTGAATTACATCTTAGATAATGAGACTCAGCTTATGGTGGGGAGCATGTACTTGGACAATGAAAGATGGCAATGGTGGCAATGGCATCAACGTTGCAATGGAAGTTTTTTGACTTGGGACACCTTCAAAAAAGCTCTTATAGAGCGCTTTGACCATGACTCTGCTTTTTTGGGTCGTCTCACTAAGCTCCAACAGACTGGCACAGTGGATGAATATATTACAGCCTTTGAAGCCTTAGCTTTCCGCACTAGGGGTCTCCAAGATGCGTTCTACACAGAATGTTTTATCAGTAGACTTAAAGAAGCCATACAAGCCCACGTCCAACTGCACCACCTTCCCACATGGTCAGAGGCTTGCAAGGTAGCTTGTAATGTGGAACGTGCGTTAGCGGCCCAGTCCACTCGCCCAAATTTCACCACCAAGGGTCGCCCCCCACAGGCTCACAGCACAACTCAAACACTTAAGGTTCAAAAGGTGTCACCTGCAGAAATGGCATAAAGAAGAAAGTAGGGGTTATGTTACTACTGTGATGAAAAATACTCCCCAGGTCATAAATACAAGGAGCCCAAATTCTTTCAAATTGATGCCACTGATTACAGCTCATCGGAGGAAGCCCCACCACTTGAGGAGGCAGAAGATGACAACCAAAAGGACAATGTCCCTGACGAACCAGTTATTTCGCTGCATGATTTGGCAGGGATTTCTTCACCTCAAACTCTCAAAATTAGAGGTTTTATTAAGCATCGCCCAGTAGTAGTCTTGATTGATAGTGGAAGTACACATAATTTTATCCATCAAAAAGTTGTGGAAGCAGTGCATTGTTTTGTATGAGCAGTTTCTAACTTTCAAGTCCAAATTGCGGATGGGGGAACAATGAAATGTGAAGGCCGCTGTGAAAATTTCAAACTTCAAATGGGGGATTATCAGTTAAAGACCCACATGTTTTCCATACACATGGAAGGGTGCGACATTGTCCTCGGTGTTGAATGGCTTTGCACACTTGGGCCAATCACAATGGATTTCCAGGAGTTATATATGAGCTTTAAGCAAAACAACTCCACACATACCCTCCGCAAATTCCACGCGGGAGCTCCCTCTATCATCAGCTCACATAGGATGGAAAAATTGTTAAAAAGGGGCCATCATGGAGTTATATCTCAATTTAATGCCATCCAGGCTGTCCAACCCAATTCTCTGCCAATTCCTCTTGAGATGCAATAGATTTTAAATAACCATCTGCCAATCTTTAACAAGCCTCATGAGCTTCCACCCTCGAGAGAGGAACATGATCATAGCATCACCTTGGTCCCAAGGGCCCAACCACCAAATGTGTGCCCATACAGATATCCGTTCACCCAAAAGAATGAAATAGAAAAAATAATCAAGGAACTTTTGGAAGCAGGCGTCATTCGTCCCAGCATTAGTCCTTATTCATCACCGGTGGTCATGGTGCTCAAGAAAGATGGGGAATGGCGTATGTGTCCAAACTTCAGGGCCCTCAATAAGTTGACAGTCAAAGATAAATTTCCCATCCTGGTTGTTGATGATTTACTGGATGAACTCACTTGGGCTCAATTCTTCACTAAGCTGGATCTTCACGTAGGCTACCACCAAATTCGCATCAAGGAAGTCGACATTCCAAAGACTACTTTCCGAACTCATGAAGGCCATTATGAGTTCCTGGTCATGCCATTCAGTCTTTGTAATGCCCCATCTACTTTTCAGAGCCCTATGAACCACCTTCTCAAACCATATCTCAGGAAATTTGTCCTTGTTTTCTTCAATGACATCCTCATCTACAGTTGCACTTGGGCTGCACATCTTCAGCATGTAGATCTACTCTTGCAACTGCTCCGCAAGCATAAATTATTTGTTAAGATGTCCAAGTGTTCTTTTGGCATGGGAGAAGTTGAGTATTTGGGCCACCTTATGGGGCGTGAAGGTGTCAAGGTGGACCCCAAAAAGATCCAGGCAATGCAGGATTGGCCTCAACCTAAGACCTTGAAGAGCCTGAGAGGATTTTTGGGTCTCACTGGCTACTATCGCAAATTTGTCCACAATTATGGTCGCATTACGAATCCCCTCACTCAACTCCTCAAGAAAAATTCATTCTTCTGGAATGATGAAGCACAATAGGCATTTACAGCTCTCAAAAATTCCATGTGTTCCACTCTAGTCTTAGCACTACCCGACTTCACCAAATATTTTTTCATTGAATGTGATGCTTCAGGTATGGGTATTGGGGCAGTCTTAATGCAGGACGATCGACCCTTGGCCTTCACAAGCCAGTAACTAAGTGGGAAGAATCTGGGACAATCTACCTATGTGAAGGAAATTATGGCCATCTTACATGTAGTAGATACCTGGTGTCCTTACTTATTGGGGCGACGTTTCCAAATCTGCACAGACCATCACAGTCTTAAATATTTTTTGGAGCAACACCTATCATTCCCACAACAAAATAAATGGCTCGCCAAAATGCTAGGATATGATTATGAGATCATTTACAAGAAAGGGCACAAAAATATTGTAGCAGATGCATTATCTCACCAATTTGAGGAGGAAAGTACCCTGCTCACAATTTCCCTTCCCATTCCAGAATGGATTGAAGAGGCTCGCAGGGAATGGTTTTCACATCCCTGGCTCTCCCAACTCATTACTCAATTGCAGGCGGATCCAAATTCCATCAAGGGCTACTCATGGCGGGATGAGATTCTTCGCTACAAGGACAGAGTCGTAATATCACCAACATCCACCCTCAAAAGCCGCATTTTGGCAGAATTGCACTCATCCACCACTACAGGACATTCAGGCTTTGAGAAGACATATGCTCACACTAGAAGATCATTTTTTTGGACAGGCATGAAAAAGGGCATCCTTAATTTTGTAGCGTAATGCGATGTCTACCAGCGCCACAAAGGCGAGACAGTCAAAGCACCAAGAACATTACAACCATTGCCCATTCCGGCATCAATATGGACGGAGGTTTCTATGGAATTCATTACAGGTCTTCCAAAGTCATGAAACAAGTCAGTCATCATGGTGGTTGTGGACCGAATTTCTAAGTATGCTCATTTTTGCACCCTACCCCAC
Source organism: Pinus tabuliformis (assembly GCA_031772625.1). Taxonomy (NCBI): domain Eukaryota; kingdom Viridiplantae; phylum Streptophyta; class Pinopsida; order Pinales; family Pinaceae; genus Pinus; species Pinus tabuliformis. Next base: position 64,875,573 of record CM062809.1, read on the forward strand.
CCCTTTACACCGACTTTGGTCGCTCAATCTTTCATGGATCAGATCTTCAAATTGCATGGCATGCCCACTTCTATTGTGTCTGATCGTGACCCAATCTTCACCAGTAATTTTTGGCAGGAACTCTTCAGGCTACAAGGTACCCAACTAAAACCCAGTACTTCCTATCATCCACAAATGGATGGTCAAACTGAAGCAGTCAACAAATGTTTGGAAACCTATCTTAGGTGTTTCACTTCAGAGAAGCAACATCTTTGGGTACAGTGGTTACCTCTAGCTGAATGGTGGTATAACACCAACTATCTTACCACCACCAAAGTGACTCCCTATGAAGCAATTTATGGTCAACTCCCTCCTTCCCCTACTTCTTATATCAAGGGATGCTCAAAGGTACAAGCAATGGATCAACTCCTACAAAACCACACAACCATGCTCGCCCATCTTAGAGAGAAACTTCATCAAGATCAAAACTGCATGAAGCAACAAGTAGATCAGCATCGCTCAGAGCGCCAATTTCAAAAAGGGGATCAGGTATTTTTGAGGCTGCAACCATATAAGCAAACATCACTCAAAGATAAGGGTTGTCAGAAACTATCTCCAAAATTATATGGACCGTATCAAATACTTCAACGCATTGGATAAGTGGCCTACAAGCTAGCTTTGCTACCCACTGCAAAAATCCATCCAGTTTTCCATGTCTCATGCCTCAAGAAAGTGATTGGGAACAATTGCAGCATTCAAACCAGTCTACCTGAATTGGATGAAGAAGGGTCAATCTGGCTCCAACCTGAATAGGTCCTAGACACACGAGAATGGCACCTGCGTGGCCACATGATTAAGGAAGTCTTTGTCAAGTGAAAAGACACCACTCCAGAAGATGCAACCTGGGAACTAGCCACTATTCTTCAGTAGTTTCTGCAACTTCAGCCTTGAGGACAAGGCTATTCTTAAGGCGAAGGGCATGTTAGGGTCCCACCCTAACCCCCTTATTTATGTAGTAGGATCGAGTCATAGTTATAGTTAAGTAAAGAGTCAATAAAGCCCATCTTAATAATTGTAAGTGGTTAACCCACATTTAATGACGGGACCACAATTAGTTATGGGCCATGGTATTAGATATATGGTATTAATAAGAACCATGGTATTGCATGTATGAGTCATATATAAAGGATAGAGACTCTCTGCGAGGAGCTTCGTGTCTTATTTTGTAATCGAGCTCTACTCTATTGGAGGTTTCCCCCTCGAAGACGCAAGTGAAAATTGCTTTCTGAATAATAAAATACTTACTATTGTTTCTCACTACTCTATGTTCTGGGTATATTTCTTCGCATATTTGGTATTCTGGTATCATCTTGCAGGTTAAGAGAATAACAGTAGTCCAAAATATGACTGACTGTTGGTTTCCATTCTCATCTAGCTTTTGCAAAGATAGGTTGATGTGTTGTACCCATAAAAGTATAGGAACATGTAGACTAACACAGAGGCATACTTGAATACCTCTTTAGTTGGAAATTTGATAAGTTGTTGATGAATGGATTCTACAAGAAATTCGCTGATGTTAAATACAATGGAGGGCTTAGAATCAGTAGAGAAGATGGACAAAAATCCTATAATATCCTCATATACCCATTGATCAGAGTAGTATCCAAGGAGGTAGGAAACAATTGTAATAATATGATTGGATCTCTTAGGGAAAATGGAGGAGGGATAAGGAGGATTTTTCATTGGTAATGAAGCATCTTGTGTCAAAAACAACTCAAAAGTTTGCACTCTCTTGGAAAAGTCTATTTTCTAGTATAGTTCAACTAGTGCTTCATAGTAAAATGGGGTAGCATTCTCTACTGAGGGGGCTTGCATCATCTGATCAATGGCCTAAGGAGTTATGGTAAAAATAATTTCTCTAATGGGGGTGACTATGGCCCTTTTGTGTGGCAAATAGGATGCATGACATTTTCTAATAAAATATGGGGTGTTGTGGGTACGAGGAAAGATGTAATGAGGTAAATTTGACTCCCACAGCTGGATGTCATTAGACTTGTCAATATATTTATCCTCGAGCCACCAATACATATCGAAGAGGTCAAGTTCACATAGTGTCTCATGGATTTTGTATTATTTGTCAGCCATTGGACATGGTGAACATGTATGGGAGGAAAGATTAGAGGATTAATAGGTTCCTCTGGTCCTTTATCCTTTTGAGGCATATTGGCTATGGATAAGGACAATAGTGAATTGGATCGGGAGTTTGAGAGTGGCAAAACACAAAGAAAAGTCAGGCTCTGGAGCCAGAAGCAGAGGTAATAGGCTAATAATGATTGAGTAGAAATTTCGCTAGCGACTGAAACTATCAGAATTGAGTCCAGTAATACCTATAAGAAATCAATTAACATTGATAGAGCTTGAATTCAGTAACCAATTCTCAAACAGAAAAGAGGTTTATATAACGAATTTGGTTTTTCGTTGAAGGTGGCGTGGGTCTGTTGAATTAACGGCTAAGCCAATTGAATTCTTAACGAGTTAATTTTGGAGGGAATGAATGTGATTTGATGGAGTTTAACAGACAGATGAGGTGGCGGAATGTGAATCGCGAGAGTGTAATGGGTAGGAAGGCGGTATCGGGAGGGATGGAATCATCTTTTCGGAGGGGGGGAGTGGTTAGTGATTCCACTCGAGGGGGGTCTAAAATGCTGTGAAGCTGACACGTAGGGGTGGGCGCGGTTTGGTATACCACCCATTTCGAACCCCCCCCCCCCCCCCCCCCCCTCCACCAATGATAAAGCTCGAGTGGTGAGAGGTGGCTGAAATCGCATGCCAGCCACAAATGCGGGAACATGGGTGGAGATGAAGCGTAATATGGCGAAAGGTTAACTTATGTCATGATGGGACACCCGGTGGGGCCAGCAGGAGTTAAATACTTAATGCGTTGGGAATATGTGCAATATATGAGGGGAAATATGGGATTTAAAACTTAGGGATAAGTGGGTAGAGGGAAAATATGAGCGGAGGGAATAATGAATTGGGAATTTAAACTTAGGAATAGGATAAATACCAAAATTATTTGATATATAAACCTTAGAGTAAACCTTTACTCCTTTGCCTTAATCTGTGCTCATGAAAATATGATTTGATGTTTATTTGTGGCGCATTTAGACTAGCAGCCTGTGCATTTATAAAAACATGGAATGAAGCCTTTCTTTTATTTTTGCTTCACTAACATTTTATTTTCCTTTTTCCTTACTTATTTAGGGCATCTAACACCTAATATTTTATTGATATTGATGCCTATAAAACATTAAATTTTCCTAACATTTTAACTTTTCTTTCTTTTGCTTCCATATCCTAACTTAACATTTTGAATTATTTTGACTAATATGCTAACTTATCAAAACTAAATAATGTTACAACAGGACCAATCCACAGGGACTGGAACTTCACATGTTTACCTTTTTCTTCATGGGCTTTGTGCCATTTCAAGACCAAGTAACCCACATTAAAGTTAGCATTCCCTGCAGACTTCTTACCAAACCATCTCTTGATACAGTTAAGGTGGAGTGTGAATTTTTCTTTTGCTTTCATCTGTTCTTCTCGCATCTTGTGAAGTGTATCAATCCTACACTGAACTCATAGACATGGCTTGCCTTGATATTCTTGGGACAATTGGAGAGTAGCCAATTAAATGTTTGGAAAAAGGATGGCTTATTTACCATAAACCAAGAAGTATGGTGAAGTGTTCATAGAGGGTTTAGGTGTTACACAGTTAGCCCATAAGGCATTTGTCAAAGAAAAGTGCCAGTTATGTTGTTTAGAGTAAATGGTCTTCTTGATAATGCAGATAAGGTTTTTATTTGTATATTCAGGGATATTGTTTCCCTACGAGTAGTAGTTAGCTGAGTGTTTAAGAACGATACCATATTTCAATGCAAAATCATAAAGATTTAAAGTCGAAAAGTAAGTCATATTATCAAGAAAAGTGATATCGGGACGCCAAATCATGAGATGATGTTCTGTTGAAGGAAGTTGATGACTTCCTGTTCATTCACTTGCTTAAGTGAAACTACTTTTGTCCACTGCGTGAAGTAAGTTGTAGTTGTCAAGATTTAACGGTGTCATTTTGACGAATGTGGGAAGATTTTCCCAATGATGTCTAGGCCCCACTATTGAAATTGTTTAGTCACTGCAACAGGGTCCAGCAGGGTTGCTGACCTTCCTGTTCTATCGACGCATTGCTGACAAACCGGTCACTGCGGGCATAAGCATGTGCATCCTTGAATAATTTGGGCCAATAGAAACTGGCTCGCATGACTTTGTGTGTAGTTTTGTTTCCCACGAAGTGGCCTACGGCTAGTCCGTCATGCAAATCATGCAAGACCTTCTATGAATCACGTGCCTCCAGGCACCTGAGAAAAATTTTGTTGTTGTTCTTTCTGTAAAGCACTCCATGCACCAAATGATAAGGTAATGATTTGAGGTGAAGTGTCCTCTTCTATCTCATGGAGAAGTGATAGGGTATGGTGCCATTCTCAAGGTACTAGCGTACATCTTCATAGCAAGAGTTTTTGTATGAAGTGGGCGGTGCCTGCTCTACATCGTACATCTCGATTTCTTGCTCCCAACCAGTGATCTATTCTTCTTCCTCTTGTGCATGGACTACTTTAGTTGCGAGTCTGGAGAGACCATGACCCTTCATAGTGTGAACTAGCTTGATATCAAGATCATACTCTTGCAAGCCTGTCATCTCGTTTGCACATCTTTCACCCAGCTCTTGATGTACAAGCAATGATCTGACTGTTGGGTGTGGCACAAAAACTATGCAATGGTTCTTCAGCAAGTAGGGTCTGAAGTGTTTCACCTCCTTGTATATTGCTTATTCTTATTTATCAATACCGGGGTAGTTTATTTTGGGTCCCTGCATGCTTGCACTCATGAGGGAGATGGGATGTTCGTCGTTCAGCGCATCCTTCTGAGTGAGTACTACACCAAGTGAATTGTTGGAGGTGAAGGTATATAGCAAGAAATCCTTGTTAAAGTTTGGGATGTAAAGTTTAGGTGCATCTGTTATAGCCTAATTGATATGGGTGAATGCATTATTTTCCTTCTTACCCCAGTGGTAGACTGCATCCTTCTTGATCATGTCTTGCATAGGTTTTAGTATCTATGCATAATCCGTGATGACCTTCCAAAGGAAGTTGATCTTTCCCAAGAAGGACAACACGGCCTTCTTGTTGGATAGGTGAAGAATCTGTGTGATCATCCGAACTCGGTCTGGATCAACCTTGATACCACTTCTGGCAATGATGTGCCTGAGGAGGTTCCCCTCAGACACTGCAAATACACTTTTCTAGGGATTCAAAGATATCTCATATTTTCGGCATCACTCAAATATCTTCTTCAGATGGCATATGTGGTTTGACCATTTTCTTGAAAATATAGTCATGTCGTCAAGGTAAACCACTATGCTCTATCTGATAAGTCCACAAAAGGTGATTTCCATGGTGTTCTAAAAGGTTACGCGTGCGTTCATAAGCCCAAATGGCATTATATTGTAGGTGAACGTACCCCACTTGGTATGGAAGGTAGTTTCAGTCTATCAGGTTCTGCTACCAGAACCTAGTTGTATCCCAAAAAACCATCGAGCAGAGAAAACATTTATGCTCTAGATACTATCTGTAAAATATGTTCCATTGATGGCATGGGGTAGTTGTCTTTGTCTGAGGCATGGTTCAGGTTTCGTAAATCAATTCATAAGTAGATCTCCCTAGACTTCTTATGTATAGGAACTAAGTTACAAACCCACGTAGAATGAAGAACTCTATAAATGATTTGTGCATCCAACAGCTTAGTCAGTTCTTTCGGTATAAGGGATTCAAGTGACAGATATGCTTTTCTCAGCTTCTGCTGAAATGGCTTGACCCCTCCTTTGATCAAAATCAAATGTTGGATTATTCACATTTCGTATGTTTGCAGATCATCATATGTCCACACAAACACATCCCGATACTACTTGAACAAGTGAACAAAGGCTTATCGCTCCTATGATGTGCAACACATACTGAGATTGACAAAATTTAGATATTGTTCTATTCCCAGGTTGATCTATTCGTGAATCATGGTGGAACTGTGGGTTTTTCTATTCCTTGGCCCTTGGAAGTGGTTTTGCAAGTCATAGATCTTTTCGAGAGATGCCACACCCTTGGGGATGAGTTTTCCTTTCTTGTCATCAGCTGCAGCTTGGAGAGACTTCTTGTGCTCATCTTCATCAATCGTTGCGTCCTTGAATACATCAATTTTTGCCATGAAGTGCAGTATATTTTCATCATCATCAAAAATGCATAAATTAGTTATGTTATCCAGGATATAAGGCTTATATAAAATTTCAAAAGTAAACCTATCCCTAAGTAGTGTAATCCTAGTAGTTGTGTTAGCTAAGGCATCGACAGCTACATTACACATTCTTGTCACAATAATGATATTGAAAGCTTGGAAATTAGAGGTCAGTCACCATACCTCTTGTTGATAACTTTTGAGATGGGGTGACAAACAATGTATGGTGCTATGTACCTTCCATACCATGATTTCTGATTCACCTACCACTTTGAGCACAACAACATTGAGGCTAATGGCTTTGTGCAAGCCCAATATGAGTGCTTCATATTTAGTAGTGTTTTTTGTGCACTTGAACTCTAAGCAGCTTGAGATCAAGTGTTTCCTATGATTTAGGTCTATCAAGACACACCTGGCTCCAGATCCATCCTATGTCTTTGATCCATCAAAATACATGGTCCACAACTTGTATGTACACGGACTGCTTGATGCATTATTACTACTACTGCTACTGCTACTAGTGTTACATTGTATTGTACATGTTTCATTTCCATAAATTGGGCAAGGAAGGAGACCCAACTATATGTCTAGTGCGGTTGGAGTTGGCTGTGCGAGATAACACCCCAGTTGTGTTTCCATCAGGCAGTTTGCGAACATGAGTTCTGTGAAAGCCAACAATTCATTCTCACCATTGATGGAAGTGACATTATGTTTCATGTATCTCTTGGATAACACCCAGATCTGATTGCTTTTTCCCTCATAGAGAATCCATAAGTGTGACCAGTATGTGGAAAATATCCATTCAACTTGCTGGACCAGTCTCTACTAAGCAGTAATCCATACACTTCTGGTATGTCCATAATGACAATGTTGATGCACTGGTGAACTCGACCGTCATGAGATAATCAGATGATCACATCCCGAATTTCACCAATGGTTGGTGTTGGCTGTGTGGGGCCTGACCTAGGTTCAGCGTTAGTTAGCCAAACAAATCCCTACACTACTAGCCCTTTCGGCATAAGCCCATGGAGCACGAACCGAAGTCTCACCCGAAGCAGTATGGGGGGATGCTGGAAGCAAGTTTCCGCACCCTGAGATGGTCGTGATGTCGATTTATACCCTTTGTTCCTACTTTTGTGTCGGTCGCTAAGCCTTAGGGCTCTATCAGTCTCACCCTTTGTTCCACCCTTCAGTACCTCCACGAAGGTGTACGTTTGACCTTCGCGCAGCCTTAACCTGCGATCCAGGCACTTTTTCGCTGCTATGACAACGTATTGTATATATTCCTACGTTATCTTAAGTGTTTTACTTATCTTAGTAAACAATCACAATTAGCACCATGTAATCTGATATTCTTACTTGCGTTCAATCAACCAATATGATCACATATATTCGCGCATCACATAAACATTGTAAATTAAACCCAAAGTGCAATATAACCATATGCATTGACAAGAAATAAAGACATAGAATTTGTAGTATACTTCTCTTTATTGATATCTTCATACTATTACAAACTCTATCCGCCCTGTGCACACAGTTTTAGGGGTCCGCGCACTTAGCTGTGGACTTCCACCCTAGGCCTATGTGCACTCAGCTGCAAATCCTCTACTTGCGCTAAGACCTGAAAACTTAGACTTATCTACCAATACTCTTCACTTCATTCTTCGAACTACAACTTAAAACTACTTAGAGCTTACTTACTTAGCTCCATGGATATTTACAGTTGACTTTACACTTTAAAAAATAATGGCAAACAACCCTTTTATGACTCTTGACACCTTCACGCTCTGTGACCACAAAATGCGAAGACTTTAAACTTTATTACATAGTTGACCCAAAACATGGGCTTTTAGCCCCAAAACTATCCTTGGAGGATCCCGTTCCCAACAGGCCCCCAACACAAACATGGTGACTCATCCTCGTGTCACTCTACAAGTGGAGAGATCTTGGTGTGAAGACCTCCCAGCTCAACCTGTATGACCACAACCTCTGCAGTGCACTGTAAGGCTGCCTGCTTTGCTCCCTCAACCAACTGCTCGGTCGTTGGTCATGAACTGTCGGCCTAAAGCTTCTGTTGAGTTTCTTGCAGATTCGAAAGCTTTCCTTCAATAGAGATCGTAACTACATAAGCCTCATCCAACTAGGGCTTCAAGTGTGCCTTCAACACTGCCTCCTTGTGCTGCACTGCATCCAAGTGTTCTTTCAATTGCTTGGCCTCCTGTAGCTTTGCCAATCTCTACATGAGCACGAGGGTTCATGTTATACCTTTTACTTTTTCATATCACTGCTACAGCTCTCGCGCCTTTGTCTCCAACTATTGTACATTAGGGTCCTGCTGCAAGCTCTTCAGGGCCTCGAACGACTATTCGAAAAATTGTGTGTAGTCTTCTACTGCACTGTCGACCTCCACTATCACTTCTGTGAAAATAGTTGCACGCTACTCCTTTACTTTTGGTGGAGTTGAAGGCTGAGCCTTCAACTATAATTCTATAATCTGTAGGTTCAACTCCAGCTGAATCACATCCATCTCTGTGTGAGCTTCGCACACCCTTGTAACAAGTTTGTGGACACCCACCTCGACCTGTTCTTCCTCAGAAATGGCCAACTTTGGGGCCATTTGGCATGCCTCTTCTATGACCTAAGTTATACACTTATTTTGGTCAGTTACCTCGGTCACGGCGGCAATGGCAGAGTCTCGTTGTAGGACCATCTGTTCATTATTAATCCTCTTCTCACTGATCACCTGTAGAGCGCGATGTTCACAGGGCCTCAGCTCCGTGATCACTCCATCGTGCAATAGGTGGAGCACCTTACCAGGGAGAACTACCAAGTTCATCCTCACTCCCTTCAAGGCACTGACAGTGGACCTGTCAGCTTCATTCTATGTGGTTAGTGCTCCATCTGGTAGCACTATCGCGCTGGAGACCTTCGTACACAGCATCTCGGCGACTTTTGATGTGCTGATAGCAAGGCTGGTGGACACCATTCTAACCTATGATGCGTGGGTCTAGAGCTCTTGCAAACCTATTTGGATGGCTCCCAATAGTAGTTGTTGCTGCTATTCAAACTATTGTAGTGCCTCCGCAGTGACATCCCACACCGTGTCTCCAATGTCATGCAAATCGCCCTCTGTGAGGGTGATTAGGTCCAATGACATCTTAGTGGCCTTGGATTTCTTTCTTGACCCTCCTTTCTCTTGTTCACATGGATGCTTGATGTGGGCCGATGTCGCTTGCAGGTCCACATCGTGCTACTCTATTTGCTCATTCGTTTCATTCTCTGTGTCGAGCGGAGGTGACCTCACGCCTTTGTCAGAGACCTACTGTGTTCCACCTGTCTGCTGGGCAGCATTACACTCTGCCTAGGCCTTGTAAGCGGCCTCCTTCTTCCTCTTCTCAGTTAGCTATGCCTTCTTGAGGTTTGCCTCCTCCTTCTTGTGCTGTGCAATGAACTTGCTTGCCCCCACCGCCAAGTCTGAAGACTACACCATTTTTCCGGCCAGTGATCAAGTACTGCATCAATGGCATCATCCGTTGCCAAGTAAGGCAAGTCATACCATGTCTACACATGGTGAAAATATACCTTGAACTCCACGTACCCCTGCAGGTTGGAAAAAATAGTAGGCGACAACCACGATTTGTGATTGATAGCCATGTGGATGTTCATGTCCATCAAGATCCAAAAGATCTTGCTATCCTTGATGCGCTAAGCATCCTTGGTCACCCACAGCGAAGCGCACTTCACTGCTTCTGGTAGGTTGGGTGAAACCGAGGGGAATTGACTATCTTGTGGAAGCTCCCATGCTACTAGCACAATAGATAGCAAGAGCCATGCATAGTGGAAGGTCTTAATGAGCTCCTGTGCCTCGTGGCAGTTCACAAGGAACTCACCGCAGAGATAGTGCACCCAATAGAACTGGACTCCTTCAACGCATTGCGCTACAAGAGCAATGACTGGTGTCAGCACTTCATCTACATGACACTTCCTCATAACCTTTCCTACCAAGATCTGTGTGGCCACCTTGACTGCAGGGTCACTGATACTTGAGATGGCATAGCCTCGTGGTTTCTTCACAAGCTTAAATTTCTCCTTCATGGCCTCTGCGAGGGCTTGCTTGCCACCTTTTCCACCAAACATCATGGCCGGATTTTCTCCTATGTAGGGCATCCTTGTGATCCTATGGATCAGTCTGTTAGTGATGGGTATTGGCTCCTCCAGCCACAGACACCCATCGTGCACCAAGCATAGGAGCTGCTTGATGACCAACACTGTAATGGGGGTGCAGTTGTAGTGTGACACCCATAGCAGGTTGAGTAGACCTGCCTTGTCTCCTCCCCTGAGCAACCTTCGTTGTTCCAATGCGGTCATCCTGGTGGTTGTGTCAATAATGCAGCACATCAACTACTCAGTTGCCAAGTACAAGAACTTCTCATGGTCAGCTAAGTCCCAATATTCTAGCTTTAACAGAGGAACCCGCCCCAAACATGGTCCATCAAAGACAATCTCATCTAGTAGCAAAGGGGTTTGCATGGGGACCTTTCTCTCGTTTTATGTCCTTTGGAACCTTGGTCTTGCCCTTGTGCAGAGGGATGTACTCAGGAAACTGAGTGAAAGGGTCAGCACCCTGGACTTCAACTTCCTCCACGTCTACCCCCAAGTCCTCAGCATCCATCAGGATGTATTCAATTTCTTCCTCCTCTGGCTCTAGGTTAATGGCTTTGCCCTTTTCCTATGTCGTGGGCTTGTCCTTCGATGGGTTCCTTCTAGGTGACACACACACTGATATTGCAGGCTGCTTGCCCTTTTTATCCTTCACACTCTCCTTGGTTGGGGTCAGCTTCAGTCTAGGTGTCCATGGTGAATTGGGAACTTCAGCTAATACTTCTGCAACCTCTGAGGTAGCTTCCTCTGCCTCCCTAACAACCTCTGGCAAAGCCTCCTCAGTTGTCACTGCTTTGGTGTCCATAGCTTCTATAGGTTTCGACATGACGCTATTCAACAGTTCTCGTGTCACCTTTGGTAATTGCTCAAATGCTAAACTCACTATTAAAGCTTCGAAGAATTCTCGGTTCATGTGCGCTTGAGAGCTCAACAACTCAATTCTAAAAATGCCAAGTGTTTTTTGCTAGGCAGCCACCTGTAATTTATAGGGCATTTTGAATTCAAATCCAACTGTTCCCCCCACATTTGATTCATTAATGTCTGTTTGGCAGCAGATTTACAAGGATCTTACCCATAAAGCTTTTCTTACATGCCGATCGTCCACTCCATTTAGCCGCATTTCTACCGTCAAATCATGAACAGTGACTTTAACAGTCACTTTCCAACTGACCTACGCGATTTCTCCCTAGGTAGCGCATCTCCCTTCGTGTTGTTGCAAACCCTGTGACACTTCCTTTCTCCGCACAATCCTCCAATCACGCAGCTCCCAAACACGGGTAGTGTAGTTTATATTCTCGCGCTCCCTTTCATCTGCCTAGAGCACTAAGACTTTGCTACCCTCATATAGTCATCTGGCCAGATCACCGGTGTATGGCTTCAATTGGCTACCATTCACCTTTCTTGGGAAGGGATCTCCATTCAATTTAACCAACTAAAATGCTCCACCATAGGTAATCTCCTTAATGACATAAGGCCCTAACCAGTACATTCTGAATTTCCCTAGAAATGTATCAAAATTGTTGTCATATAACAAAACCAGGTCATTTACCTTAAAGGTGCACAGCTTAATGTGTAGATCATGCCATGCTTTTTTGCGCTACTTTTGGAATCCAACTAGAAATCTCTCTTCCTCAAGCTCAGCTAGCTACGTGAGCCTCTCTTCTAGGGCTCCATGATCCGTCATATCCGTGAGTGCCACTATGCGCAGACTAGGCACAATTTATTCCATGGGCATCACTGTTTCAACACCATATACTAGCCTAAAGCATGTTTGTCCAATAAACTTTTTGCATGTCATCCGATAGGCCCTGTTATCACCCCAAGAAACTCTCCTAGGTTGTATCTCGGAGATGCTTGGGAACATTATAAACTCAACAAAAAATGTTGGAACATGATGGATGAATGAAATAAATGTTGCATATTCAAGCCGAATAACCACTTCTACTGTGCTTAACCCCAAACATGGGTGAACACCCTAGGATACAAGGCTTTAGACCACCAATTACTCACAGTTTGAGGATTAATTGCGTAGAGTGTTGAATACTGGCCACCTTCTTCCTTGGGATGCATGGGACCCGCTATGGACGTGGACAGTATAGCAGAGGCATGAGAAAGACGGGGAAAAGACATTAGCCGTTGGATCGCGTAGATGGACAGAGGATATGATTCGACAGGAGCATGATGGCAGGAAGACTGAGTATAGGTAAATACACTATCGGAGGTGGAAAAGCAGACGTGAGACTTTATACAAAGGAATGGTGAGTCATATTGAGTCTGGCACCTAATATTGCATCGGCAGAAGACAAGGGGAGGAAGCCTTAAAACACATATGGATGCGATTGTGATAGCGATCTGATCGCATCACAATATCGCAGTAGCGAATGACAAAGGGTGGAGCCATAACACACATGGGTGCAATTTGCAATAGCGATCAGATCGCATCGCAATATCGCAGCAGCGGAAGACAAGGGGAAAAATGGAGGCAGCAGGGTGAAAGGGAGTAAGCGAGGTGAAGGAGCGGGAGGAAGATAATTGGTGCAGACCTCTTTTGAGCAGGAAGCCAAGGACTGAGCATACTTCCATTCTTTGAAAATCAGCAACATGTAGCAGAGCTAACATTGGCTCCTTCTGGGGATGAGATCCTCCCTATGAGATCTCAAAAACCTACAGACCAATGCCTTCATACAAAACACAGCCTTTTTTTTTTAAATTGTGCTTAGTATCCATTGGGCATGGATTCAACTAAGCATTCAACAGGAAAGTGTAAAAGAACTTGATTACAATCATTAAAGCCTTAAAACTTAAACTTCAAAAATTTCCCATTTGCTAGGCCACCAAAATTGTTGCCTGTCAGCCAATTCATCATAGATCAGTAGGACAAGATTTATTTGATCCTCCACCTTAAACAGTTTAGGACATTTGAGCTTGATAGGTAGATAGGGATCAAATTTCATTCCCCTTCTGCATATTCTCCTCCTTGGATGTTCTTTATGGGAGCATTTGTACACCTACTGAATAAACCTGATTGCCGTGTACTTATCCTTGCCATCTGTGGCCTGCACAACTAATACGAATTTTGAACCAATATCTTCTTATACAGTGGGCACAGAGACATCATCATCTCCCATATCTTTCTTAGAACAATCCTCATCCAAGGAGGAGTCCCACAACTGTACCCCTTCTTCCTCTATCATCTGGCAAGCTCCCTTTTCAATCTGTGCGGAAGCCATCTGGGCAAACATCAGAACATCAAGATTGATTTGATTAGTATCAGCCTTGGACTTTGAATTATGGCCTGCCTCAGAGTTCAAGGGGAAACTTAGAGGGATTGTCACTCGAGCAGACAGCAAAACATGAGATGATGGGGAGCTTTCTTTTCCCTTTATGATCACTGGACTGGGGACCAAAGCAGGTCGGATAATTTGCAAATCCTGATAGCCATGTGAAGATGAGATGGTTTCAAACACAGATTCTTGGAGGATGAAGGGACCTTCTGCTGGTTGCTGCTGCTGATAAGCTTGTTGTTCTGCAGGTACAACAAACTGACAAGCAGTGCCTTTGGATAATGCTTCTTCATATGCAGCTCGGGTTAAGAAGGGGGCACCGCCCTTATCTTCCCAACCATGGACTTCATCCTCTTCTTCATATTGCTCTTCTTCCATGACTATATTTTGAAAAAGGGTTTTCATCCTTCGGTCTTCACTAGCATCTTAATTACTCTTATCCCCCCAATGCTTTAAGAACACATCATCTAAAGCCTCAATGTCTGCAATAGACCTAAGGGGTAATTTTCTGAACCATTTTCTAGCTTCCCCATCTAGGCTTTGGACAAAAACCCTCATCCACACATCCTCTTCATAGATATCCAGGTTATCAGCATAATAATAAAAAGACTCTAAATGCTCTTCAGTTGTCACTCCTTTTGTACCAGTAAACTTAGGCATACATTCTCGATAATCTCCAACATGCATGGCATTTAAAGGAACAGGAAAGACTAAGGGTCCATACCTAACAGTAACGATTCTTTCTATCTTTGTGAGGGCTTTCTGGCCTGCCATGACTGAGGTATGTGAAAGGACACTGATAGACTGAGTGGAATGGATCGATGAAAAGGATGACAAAGACCGAGGAATATGACGGACAACATGGGATGCTTTCTTTGGACTGAAATGCAAAAGGGAAATGAATGAACGGGAGCTGTATGAATCTCTGAAGGTATTTCTACTCTAGCAGAGATACATAAAAATTCTTAAAGGCTTACCTGACCCTGATGCTCCTTTACACGATATTTTCTTCTGTTGAACGATCTTTTCAGGGTCGGGCACTGGTTCAGCTAATGGTTTATGAAGATATCTTCGAACATGCCTCACCAACTATGCCAAAACTTCAATGTGGAGTCACCAAAGGATGGTATTCCTCCAGTGGAGTCGCCAGACAGATGATTACAACTGAAACACTTTGTTCAAACCTTGTATGTCATCAAAGCTTGAAACTATTTCATTCTCCCAGGGAAGATGAGCTTCGATTCTCCTTCCTCGATAATGGCACTAATTAATGTTATCACCCCAAGAAACTCTCCTAGGTTGTATCTCGGAGATGCTCGAGAACATTACAAACTCAACAAAAAATGTTGGAAGATGGTGGATGAATGAAAGAAATGTTTCAGATTTAATCCAGATAACCACTTCTACTGTGCTTAACCCCAGACATGGGTGAACACCCCCAGACTACAAGGCTTTAGACCATCAATTACTCATATTTTGAGGATTAAGTGGACATGGAGAATACTAACCACACCAGCAAATGCACAAGACCA
Source organism: Pinus tabuliformis (assembly GCA_031772625.1). NCBI lineage: Eukaryota > Viridiplantae > Streptophyta > Pinopsida > Pinales > Pinaceae > Pinus > Pinus tabuliformis. Next base: position 64,890,871 of record CM062809.1, read on the forward strand.
TGTGATGGTCGGCTGCAACCAGTAAAGAGGCCTGCAAATCTATTTCCTAATGCACAGACAGGATGATAGCTCTCTGGCACTAAAAAAATAGAAACCTGCATACACATTCAACAATACTAACTAGATTCTAACACAGAGGTGGGATGACAGCCCCTCTAATGCTAAACATCAAAGCAGATTAAAAATGCATAACAGGCACAGCCTGGACAAAGAAGAAGAAGTGGAAAGTGAGCAATTAATAGCAAAAGAAGCTTGTATTAGCTAAAAATGAAGACCAGACACTGCAGGTATCACAGTAGTTACAGTCTCCAGAAGTTGAACCTTACATCAAAATAACATTCATCATCCCGATTACATCTCATGTCTAGGTATATATAGAATCTGGTTACAAAAACGCTCTGCTATCCTATACGTGGAGGGATCATAATGGACCAACAACCACTTTAACTCTCTGATGGAGTCTGAGTGCGATTGCTTGCTGTAGTGGATGAATTTGATCTTCTTGGATGCTCTGCAATCCTTCTTGAGCTGGTAGAGTGTAATATGAAACAAGCTTCATAACTAATAAATGTTGCGGCTGACTCGAGGCATGTCCTTTTCCTTCTCGGCCATCCTGCTTGTTGAATGCGATGGTTGAGGATTAATTGCGCAGAGTGGTGAATACTGGCCACCTTCTTCCTTGGGATGCACGGGACCAGCTATGGACATGGACAGTATAGCGGAGGCATGAGCAAGACGGGGAAAAGACATTAGCCATTGGATCGCGCAGATGGACGGAGGATATGACTCAGCGGGAGCATGATGGTAGGAATACTGAGTATAGGTAAATACACTATCGGAGGTGGAAAAGAGGACGTGAGACTTTATACAAAGGAATGGTGAGTCATATCGGGTCTGGCACCTGATATCGCATCGGTGGAAGACAAGGGGGGAAGCCTGTATACATGGGTGTGATTTGCGATAGCAATCAGATCACATCGCAAGATCGCATCAGTGAAAGTCAAGGGTGAAACCTTAAAACACACATGGATGTGATTGCGATAGTGATCAGATCGCATCGCAATATCACAGCAGCGGATGACAAAAGGCGGAGCCATAACACACATGGGTGTGATTTGCGATAGCGATCAGATCGCATCGCAATATCGTAGCAGTGGAAGACAAGGGGAAAAACTGAGGCAGCAGGGTGAAAAGGAGTAAGCGAGGTGAAGGAGCAGGAGGAGGATAACTGGTGCAAACCTCTTCTGAGCAGGAAACCAAGGACCAAGCATACTTCTGTTCTTTGAAAATCAGCAACATGTAGCAGAGCTAACAGGCCCATAGAACTATGGGTATGCGTAGGTCCTAGTCACTTCGCTAAGCATTGCAAACCTTGGTCAACACATTTTCTAGAACCTTATTGAATGCTTCCACCATCCCATTAGCCTATGGGGGATAAGGCATGCTCTTCTGGTGATATACTTGAAATTCCTTCGTCAGCGCGCAGATCATCTCATTCAAAAATTGCGTACCATAGTCGCTCATCAGAACCTTGGGACACTCGAATCACATCAGTACATACTCAAAGAGGATCTTCACAGTAGTCACGCCTATGCAATCCTTCATAGGTTGTGCCTCTTCCCATCAAGTCAAATACTCAGTCATGGTGATAATGTACCGCACTCTCGTCTTCTTTCCTTGGGGCTGAATGGGTCCCATAAAATCTATCGCCCATTTCTGAAAGGGTCATAATGTCATATGTGGATTTAGAGGCAGCTCATCTCTCTGCGATGGCCTACCAGTCCTTTGACACACATCACATGCCTTGCAGTAAGCTTTTGAATCCTGATGGAGGGTTGGCCACCACAACCCTGCGCATAGAATCTTTTGTGTGGTTGCTCTTCCTGCATAATGACCTCCCACGGTGCCCCCATAAGGATGAGTTTTAATTTGAGTAGTAATTAGTTGGCTCAGTTAACTGAGTCAAGTCCAGTTAGATTGATTTAAATAGTTTGTTTAAATTAATGTGAGTTCATTTAGTTAATGTATGCTTGCATATAACTGCTGCACTTCAGATAACTGAAGATTCTCTCATGAATAACTCATGCATGTTAGTTTAGATAGAGACCCAGTTGAGATCAGAGAATGGATAGTGTCCTATCATTTGGACGAATATTTTTCCTATAAAGGAAGCTCATCCATGATGAGGATTTATCTCCTTCAAGACTGCGTAGTTGGATCAGAGGTTAGTGAGTGTGTGAAGAGGCCAATTCACACAAGTGGCTGCACTGGACCCCAATCAAAATTGTGCAAAGAAATAGGAGGGTTGGAGGGTAGATCATGAGGTTTGAGAGAGGCCTTTGACTGTCTATGAGTAGTAGAGGTATTGTAGAGAGAGCAGGATAGCTTTTGAGCTGATTCCTTTTGTAATACTGGCTATATTTCCACTTGTATGATAATACAGAGTTGGGGTTTTAGGCTAAGGCTTTCCCCTGGTTATATCTTCTGTGTTATGTGTGATTGATTTCTCCATATCAATTATATGTGTTCTTATTGATGTTGCTCATCTTCGATTAAGCTTCCGCTAAATTGGTTGTAGAAGTAGATCAAGTATTTTATTTTATTTTATTGCATTATCAGGTGATCTACAGTGGGAATTTCTACATGGTATCAGAGCACAGGTGATTAAGGAAGAATAGTATACAAGAAGGGAGAAGTTGAAGTTTGTGATTCCTGAATATAGAAATCTAGTTCTTATCACATCTCTATTTCACCTATGGTGTTCAATGGTTTGAGAATCGAATATGCCCTTGATGGAAGTTTGAATTATATAGCATATAAGGATCGCATGGAAGCAGTACTAGAGGATAATGGTCTAAAGGACTTCATTGATCAAGAAGTCCCCATGCCAACTGCTACTGCTGAATTGGCTGAATGGAAGAAATGTGTGGCTAGAGCAAGGAGAATCCTTCTAGAGGGGGTTCAAGACCACATAGTCTCGAGTCTCCATGGGAAGGAGACACCATTTTCAATGTGGACAACATTGAAAGATCTATATCAGAATAGCAGTGACCAGAGGAAGCTGGCACTGAAAGGCCAACTTTGGAAGATCAAGTGTGAAAAGGGTGACATGATCTCTATGTATCTGAACAAGCTCACCACATGCAGGGATGAGCTTGGAAGTGTAGGGATCATGACAGTTGATGATGACATGGTGAGTCTTACACTCCTCAATCTTCCTAAGAGCTGGCATAGTTAACAGGACTCGGTGAATGGAAGAGAGAAACTTCCAAATTGGGAACGACTTTGATCGGGTTTGATGCAAGAGGAGATAAGAAGAAGCACCAGAGATGGTTCTTCATCCATGGAGGATGAAGAAAACTGTGCCTTAGTGATTAAGGCGAAGAACGGGAAGGAGAAGGTTTCTCATTCCAAATCCAGTTCTTCCCATGATGGGAAGAATTTTGACAAATTGAAAGTGCGATGCTTTCATTGTCATGAGGTGGGCCCTTTTGCTACAAATTGTCCACTGAGGAAATCCAAGAAGGGATCCGTGGAAGGATCAGAAGGTGAGGCACTTGCTTCACAGTTCAAGTTTGATTTCACACTATTTGCATGCATGGTTTCATCCATGGTGGGAAGTGGTTGGTTTCTTGATAGTGGAGCTTCTTTCCACATGACCGACGACAAGAGTTTGTTCAGTACTTTGGAGGAGAAAGATCTTCAAATACTCATAGCAATGGGTAATGATGAAAAGTATAGTGTCTCAGGTGTAGGCACAGTTATTTTTTCGAGGGAGCTCGGAGCTCGCCTTACCTTGACCGATGTCAAGTATGTACCAGGACTGAAGAGAAACTTGGTGTCGATCGTGATGCTGGAAGACAGAGGCTATGATGTAGTCTTCAGTAAGGGAAAGATTTTCCTTAGACACATCATCACTAGACAGGTGAAGCAGATTGGTTCATGGGTCAAGAACCTGTACGCTCTTGAGGTTCAAGATGCATGCAAAGCCTTGAGGAGTAAGGAAACTAATGGAGACTTGGTGGTTGAGAGGGAGAGTACATTACCTCTCAACATGCAGTACCAGAAGAAGTCTCACATGATTTTGGAGGAGCCACGATTGGTGAAGCAGCTTTAGGGGGTTGTGGAGCAGCCACAACTAGAGAAGCTGAGAGGAGATCGAGTAGAGACATCTAATCATGCAGAGACCTCCAGTAGGGGGGAACTTCAAGCTAGGTGGGCAGAGGGATCACATGCAGCCATACCTCCAGGGAGGAGGTGGGGCAATGTGGAGTGATTGTCCCAAGGAGGAGGGGCAAGATCCTTGAGGTACCCAACCTCTTTGATTCGACTTTGCTACAAGAGCCCCAATGAGGAGTAGCAAGACTGACTAATTGGGTAGATGAAGTGGCAAAGAGAGCTACAGTGCAAGAGTCCCAAGACCATGTAGAGCTAGTAGGTTGCAACGATGCGAGAGGCACAGGAGTGTTGCACCAGTGCAGGATGGCACAAAGAGGTGTGCAATGGTGCGAGATGCATGGAGTGTTGTAGCAGCCCAAAGGTCAGAGAGGGAGCACTTGTCAGCAGTAGTTAGAGCTTCAGCATCAGAGTATGTTTCTAGCCCAACAGAGAGGTCAGTTGGGAGTTTTTTTTTGTTCCAAGAATTGCTAGAGCAACCACACTTGGTAGATTTGTTGCATACAGAACATTATAGAGGTACAAGATCGGGTTTGAGTTGAAGCCTTTCTTGATGAGAGGGAGTGTTGAAAATAACAACAAGAAATGCTAAAAATAGAAGTGCTAAAAGTAGCACTGTATAAATAGCAGTTTGAGTACCAGTGCCTGATTGAGAAATAGGGAATGAAAAATGGAAGTGCTAAAAATAGAATTGCTATTTTTAGCAGTTCAGGATGGATTCCTATTTTAGTCAATCCCTAGACTAAAAATAGGAAGTAAAATTCGAATTTGGTCTTAGTATCTGTTTGAAAATAAATTAATTAATTCTCCATGAGTTAATTAGTTGTGAAAATTCAAACATGAAGTCTATGTGAGGACATGCAATAGTTTCTCTATTAGTTGAGGAATTTATCCATCAGTTAAAGAGATAAGGATGAGTTCTAATTTGAGTAGTAATTAGTTGGCTCAGTTAACTGAGTCAAGTCCAGTTAGATTGATTTAAACAATTTGTTTAAATTAATGTGAGTTCAGTTAGTTAATGCATGCTTGCATATAACTGCTGCACTTCAGATAACTGAAGATTCTCTCATGAATAACTCATGTATGTCAGTTTAGACAGAGACCCAGTTGAGATCAGAGAAGGGACAGTGTACTATTAGTTGGATGAATATTTCTCTTATAAAGGAAGCCCATCCATGATGAGGATTTATCTCCTTCAGGACTACGTAGTTGGATCAGAGATTAGTGAGTGTGTGAAGAGGCCAATTCACACAAGTGGCTGCACTGGACCCCAATCAAAATTGTGCAAAGAAACAGGAGGCTTGGAGGGAAAATCAAGAGGTTTTAGAGAGGCCTTTGACTATCTATGATCAACAGAGGTATTGCAGAGAGAGAAAGATAGCTTTTGAGCTGATTCTTTTTGTAACACTGGCTATATTTCCACTTGTATGATAATACAGAGTTGGGGTTTTAGGCTGAGGCTTTCCCCTAGTTATAGCTTCTGTGTTATGTGTGATTGATTTCTCCATATTAGTTATATTTGTTCTTATTGATGTTGCTCATGTTCAATTAAGCTTCCGCTAAATTGGTTGTAGAAGTAGATCACGTATTTTGCTTTATTCTATTGCATTATTAGGTGATCTACAGTGGGAATTTATACATTCTTCATCAGAGTCTGAGGTGCAAGAACTCTCGTGATCCCATGTAATTCATCCATCCACTATCGGATTCACCCAATCTTGATCTCGTGTTGTTATCTTATATATGCAGTCCAAATCATCATCACTCTCATAATAATGGACTGGTTCAATATAGCACGATCTAGGGGTACTATTATGTGAAGCGATTTCTTCTCAAATATCATCTTTTTCTTCTTTAGGTTGATTACCTTGTTCATGTCAGTAGTCCAATCAATGCCAAGGAGCATAGGGTAGGGGTTGTTGTCATCTATAATTTCTATCACTCCAAAGTCAACCAATGCACATGCGCCTTCAATATCAATAGTCACTCCTTGTAGTTGCCCCATGGAGATGATCTTTTGCTAATTTTCCATCCTTAACTGAATCAGAGACCACTGCAGTGCGGGTCTACCCATCCGCTTCCAATTCTGATTTGGTAACACGTTTGTGTATGACTCCAGATCCAAAATAACCTGATCCATTTCATATTCTCCTATCTGCGCGGTCAGTCTCATCTCACGCCCCGTCCTTGCTTTATGCTTACCAATATTCCGTACCACACGCAATTCACCTAGAGTGTTTCCAGTGCATCTATTTATAAGCTCATGTAATCCCTTCACAGCCTTGCTATCACACAACAGCTTCATGCAGGTTTCTAGAAAGGTTGTAAGCATAGAAGGGTCCATTTCCTGATCAGGGTTATCCTTGTTCCCTGAGGTGGAGGCCTCAACGAAGCTCTTCTTTGCCTCAATGAACGTTTCGCGTGCATGCTCCAAATAAAATTTAGATTCCTTCGTCGGAGCTTTGTGAACCCATGCGTTGTCTTTGGGCATTTTCCCCTTATCATTTCCCATTGTAATCCCACTTTGGAGCACTATATTCACATTTGGATCCTCTTCGTGAGGCTCAAACCTCATCATCTGCAGGTTCTGAGTCGGCTGAGGTGGTAGCACCCCTTTGTCGTGTATCCTCACTATCAGTGTAGGACAATCTTTTGTCTCATGATCAAACTGAGTATAGTATTCGCACGATGGACGCATTGGGTTAGTGCATTCATGGGCATAGTGTCCTGGTCATCCATAATTGTAGCAGATTAGTTGACCCCGACCTCTGTCAGGTCCTCCTCCACCTCAGCCTCGTCCGCGCCCTTGAAATCTTGTTTGTGCCATCCCATCATTCTGGTAAGGGGGTTGTGTGTCTACCTGAACCCTATAGGCAATCTTTATGTCAATCATCAATTCATAACTTCTGCAGTTGCACTCATCATGCCCTACCGATCTTCAAAAGTTGCAAAACAGTTTTTGCGGTGTTTGTAAAAACTTCTACAGCAAATGGCAGTCATCCCTCGTATGTTTCCTTACTACCTGACATATAGCACACCACAATGTCTACTCAGGCCTCCAGCCTTAAAGGAATTGGCCCTCCTCCTGCAATATAGTTCGCAAAGACTGGGCAATGGTCTTTGTCATGCCTTTGACCCTTACATTTCAGGCACCATATTTCTTCATGCAACTCCGGTCGAACTGTTCTTTCTTGCTTCAAACTTTGCATTTCAAGGCAAATATTTTGCAACTACGCATGGATCTACTAAACCCCTAGATTCGTATCTTGCATCAGTGTTTCATGCAGTCTCATTGCAATCTCCAAGGCCTTTGCCTGAGTCGTAATCTTATGTTGTGACAGTGAAACCCTAAGGTGTGGTAGGAACGAAGCCACGAACCACTCATGGTGTTGTCCATCTGTTAAGTCCATATTAGCTACATGAATTTTACACTTCAACCTCTGATCCAATTCCCAAGGTGTCTTGCCTGGTTTCATCTTGATTTCTTTGAACCCCACAATCGACTGTGCCTAAGATTTAGGCCTACTAAACTCTTTATTCAGTAGGGTCTGGATGTCCGCCACTCCAACGTTTGGGTTATCATCTGTGACACCCTGAGCTTCCCATACAACTTTCACGATGAACCAAAACTAGTCCGGGTCCTCATTTCCCAAGCCTTTAAACAAAGGCATCTTCATTGAATTTGCCATGTTGAATTGTGGTGGGGGTGGAGGTGGTATGGGTGAAGTTGGTGTTGGTGTAGATGGAGGTGGCAATCACGAGAATCCCTATTTTATTAACTGAACTGCACCTCGCAGAGATGCCTGCGCTACTCCATCTTCGTCGACCAATGGAGGTGAAATTAATGGACTATATTTAGGACCCTTTCTTCCTTCGTACCTGTAAGTCTTTCCACTTCGCGTAGCTCCAAACATCAAGGTATTTTCATAACCCGTTTTTCACACAATAACATCTTAATGCAGGTATTTAAAGACTTCAAGTACTTACCTCGCGGACCTTTGAAAAAGCACCGCTCCACCTCACTGTAACTAACTGAGGTATCGACTATGAATTCAGTCACAAATCCTCCTATGATATGATAGAGTCAATGATCAACAACATGGGAGATCTTATCCTCGGAGGCTTCTAGTCTCTGAACTAAATCTAGGGTCCTAAAAATAGGACCGTCAAGTCTCCACCTTCCTTGGCCATCCGCTAGCTTCGCGATCCACTAGTATAACTCAGTTGGAAAGGAACAGAAAAATATCTCGTGGATCTCTATATATAGATATCTGTCCAGCCACTGTTCATTTGTCAGCCGTGGATTTTTGTTCTCCTATGCCTCGAATTCATGGATCTTCCTATCCAACCAATATTCAATCTCTTTCTTAGTTGGATTCTAGTGATACGACATCACACATCTCTTATGCAGATTCTGGTCCCGGCAACAGAACCATTTGTTTGCTGTGTGGGGCCTGACCCAGGCTCAGCCTTAGTTAGCCAAAGAAATCCCTACACTACTGGCCCTTTTGACATCAGCCCGTGGAGTGCGGACCGAAGTCTCACTCGAAGCAGTATGGGGGGATTCTCGAACCAAGTTTCCGCACCCTGAGATGGTTGTGATGTCATTTTATATCCTTTCTTCCTACTTTCGCATAGGTGGCTAAGCCTTAGGGCTCTATCAATCTTGCCCTTTGTTCCACCCTTTAGTACCTCTGTGAAGGTGTACGATTGACCTTCGCGCAACCTTAACCCACGATCCAGGCATTTTCACATTGCTATGATAGTGTATTGTATAGATTCTTATGTTATCTTAAGTGTTTTACTTATCTTAGTAAACAATCACATTTAGCGTTGTGTAATCTAATATTCTTACTTGTGTTCAATCAACCAATATGATCACATATATTCACACATCACATAAACATTGTAAATTAAACCCAAAACGCAATATAACCAAATGCATTAACAGGAAATAAAGACACATAATTTGTAGAATACTTCTCTTTATGGATATCTTCATACTATTATAGACTCTATTCGCCCTGCGCACACAGCTGTAGGGGTACACACACTTAGCTATAGACTTCCACCCTAGGCCTCTGTGCACTCAGCTGCAGAGCCTCTACCTGTGCTAAGACCCGAACACTTAGACTTCTCTATCAAGACTCTTCACTTCATTCTTCAAACTACAACTAGAAACTACTTAGAGATTACTTACTTAGCTCCTTTTTATACCATTTATAGTGGACTTTACACTTTACAAAATAAGGGCGGATAACCCTTTATGATTCTTGACACCTTCATGCTCCGCAACCACAAAATGTGGAGACTTTACAACTTTATTACACAATTGACCCAAAACATGGGCTTTTAGCCCCAAAATTTTCCTTGGGGGATCCCGTTCCCAATAGTTGGTATGCATGTTTGGTCTATTTGGATGATTATGTCTTGCTCCATTGCACATTGATCCTCTTGGCAATGGAGAGTGGCATGACGTTAGATGATGCGCTAGAGTCAACCAAATAATTGTGACCATTGGAATTAAAAATTTCAAATGAGAGCAAGAATGGAGGGTAAAAAGAGTTTTCTTCTTCCATCCGGAGTGTGTTGAGAATAGTTGTGAGTGAACCGGGAGATGTGCTTTCTCCCTTGATAGTAGATGTTGTGTTTTCCGTGGATGTTTTCCCCAATGCGCACAAAAGAATATCCCACTGACCCTTGAGCTTAGATAACTCAAACAAAGAGATGTTTTCACAAGTTTTCTTCATATCTTCCACAATATTGTATTCAAGAGAAGTTAACTCACTGGGGTGTCTAGGGTTAGTCTCATGTTTGTACTATCTGACGAAGTGTTATGAAGTTTACTACTCATTGATGTACTCTTGTTTGTGGTTGTCTTCCTAAGATTTCTTTGAGATTGATTTGAGCTTTCTTCTTTGGGATGGTTGGTCGATCAACCTTCCTCGCCATTAGTTTCATATTTTCTTGCATCTCCCCAATAGTAAGGGGAGCCCCTTAACTTCTAAGATTGTATCGACCATTTTGCTTTGGGGGTTGCTTCTCCGTGTTCATTTTCTGTGTTGCACGCGAGCATTGATACATGTTGATCACCTGCCCATTACTTGGTGACTCATCAAATGCAACATCTTCCTTATCATCTTTGTCTTTTAGTTGACACTGCACATTTTTTTACCACATTTTTCATACTATTGCACACTGAGTCTACAACTCGTTTCCATTCCGGACAAGTCCCTTCTAAGTGACGATCTTCATGGAATGAGAAAAACTTAGGGTTCACGCACATTTCTGTCTGGAACATTGAGCTGGAGCTCTATGCAGTTTTAGTCGAGAAGTTGTTGCTGCCTAATGACATGCTCCTCTTTTGTTGTCTGGGAGGCCGGCTACTAGCAGATGTCTTGATCGTCCGTTTCTTTAGTTCAGACACCTTTGTTGTCAAGGACTTGGCAAGACGAGTAAGGGTTACAATGTCATTTTCTTCCTTGTCTTTCCCCTTACTCGCAGTAGCCTAGGGCTTCCTTCTCGCATCTTTGGAGTCCTTTGCTGGTTCATCAACCTTGATGACTCCAATCGCGCACAGGTGTTTTTCCACAGTGATCGCCTCTTCACAATTTTCTAGTAATGTTGGTTTCGTAGCTTGCTTGACAAATTGCATAATACTAGTTGGCAGTGCAGACATGTAATGGTAGATAGTGATGGAGTCATGAGGTTTCATTTTTACTGCAAACTTGTTAAAGATGTGTAAAAACCTCTGATTAAAGTCTTTCACTTTCTCTTTTGACCCCATCTTGAGACTGCCCAACTCTTTGAGCAACATGGCAAGGGTCTTGTCATCAACAAATTTTTCCAAAAACATCATCTTGAATGTACCCCAGTTCTAGATGGATTTGAGAGGAAGTTTGTGATACGATACTACTACTTGGCCTTCCAAGGTACACGGAAACAATCTACAATCAACATTGTCATATTGTACCTCGAGTGTCTGCAGTTGTAGGTAGAAGTTGTCCAAGTGGTCTTATACCTTCACTGTTCTGTCAGGTCATACTTTATCAACATCCTCTCTGAACACTTTGGCATCTTGTTCAAAGCACCTAGGAGGGCCTGTTAGTGTCAATTAGTTCTTCCTGTCACCAGTGATCAAATATGATTTTACCAAGTTTTGTTAGGGGTCTCAAGTCAAATTTTATCATGTAACTAGGTTTTTAGAATAAAATTTGGCCACTGGCTAGTGTGTCTAGCTCTACTGCTTCTCCTTCAAGATTTCCATGTTCGATCATTGCCATCTCTCAGTTGGATGCGTCATCATTGAACAAATCATCGTCATCATTTCAGTCATGTCACCATGGTCTTCATTCATCTTAGTGTCTCCACTAGGTCATTAGGGTTAGAGTCACCAAGGTTGTCACTTCATTCAATAAATCAAGAAATGAAGGAGTAGTGGTAGGGTTTGATCAAAATGTATGTTTCTAAGTGTAATTCACTTCAGAATGATGTAATAAGTTATGTTTCAACGCTGCATGAAAATTTACCAAGATACATAGTTTATATCAAAACGAAAAATGAAAATTATGGTGGGCCACCCTACCATTACAAAGTTGAGTTCTATGGCCTATAAAGACCATTTTTCTCTCACTCCTCTCATTCATCACATTTTCAAGGGACCTATCATCCATCATAACTCATTTCCTCACTCATTTCATTTGCTAAAGAGATCTCATTCATCATCAACCACTTCCTCGGCATTTTTATGGACAAAAACATTCCCAACAACTGGTCTCAAGATACCTCGTTGTGTTTTCTGTGGGAAGGCCTCATTCTCATGCTTTGAAGCCTACAAACCCTATTCCTAAAAAATTTATCCTCCCTCACTCTCAATCCTAAAACCTTCTATACATAAAACCTAGCCCTATGTTGCGTTTTTGGCAGCCTTCATAGTTGGGACTATGTATAAATTCCCTAGATCTATTCCCTCACTCTTTTCACTTCCCTAAACTTCCCTAAGTTCCCTAACATCCCTCCCCATCTCATAAATTTTTCCTACACCCATTCCTACTCCCTAACCCCTTCATCCTATTCCCTCATTCCCTTCCCATGTTTTCCCCTCTAGGGTTTGCACTCACAAGTTTGCTATGGAGAAGGAAAGGAGGCCTTAAAATAAGGGTGGGAAAATGGCAAGGCATGAACTCCTCAATACATAGCATTTCATGTCCTCACCACTCTCCAGCCAATGTTTTCAGCATGTAGGGTGTCTTGAGTTTTGTGGGAAAGTTGAAAAAAGTCAAATTTCATGCTAAGTTGACTAGTTTGTTTGCCACACATCTTAAGAAGTATCAAGTCACAATTTTATGGGTCACATTCACTATATCAACTGACATCATAGTAGCAGCCACAAGGATACCGAATATTGGTGAGAAATGGTTCAAAACTCAAGAGTTGGATGCCCAATTCTACCAATTCTACATCAAATCTCATTGAAAGAGAAATCAATAAAGACAAGGAATATTGGCTAGGAAAATCCAATGATCATTTGGAGAATCTTCTCAAGAGGGATGCAAATACAAGTGGTTGCCCAATATTACACAAGGAATTAGGTTTCCAAATTCAAAACTAGGCAATTAAAGGAAAAACTCAAGGAAACCCTAATCAGGAAAAAAGAAAATGTTAAGTTGGATTTTCTTATTGATGCTTCCCTCATAGCATAGCATACCACTTCAGAACTTCATGGAGCAACTCTTGACCCATTTTGAATAAATTTGAAGAAATTTTGGTTTTGGTGAATATTTGGAAATTTTTGAGATAGCGCTACTTCAAAATTTGTTTTTGAAGTAAGGAAGATGAATTTGAAAAAAGTGAATGATAGTTTTGTCAATAATAGATAAAATTATAAAAAAACAAAAAAAAAACCTACTTCACTTTATATACAAGTATTATGATTTTGGAGAAATGTCCAAAATATAATTGCTATAGGAGAGTTGCTACACTTATGGGAGTAGTCTTAGCAAAATGCATTTTTCTCTGTCATGGAGTGTCCAAATTACTTTCTTTATGAGTCAAATGATAACCCGACATCCACATATTTCTAATGAGCTATAAATAGTTGAATGTTTAGCAGTGTAAGGCCCTCAAATCACTATCCAAACGTTTTGTTGTTCTTTTGTTGTGCTTTTGTTGTGATCATGTTGTGCTTTTCCAATTTTAAGTAACCAACTTAAAACTATGATTATGAACAAATGGGAAACTATATCTGGAAAATGGAGGAAATTTTTCTTTCTAATATACCAAAGAAAACAAACCTCTCTCGTTTTTCTAAAACTCCTTATGGTTAGAAATATATAGCTCCACCATTCAGCCCTAGTTTCACAGAAATTTGGCAATTTTTGGCACAATCACCCTGCCAAATGCGTAGCGTGGGCCACGGTACGCTTTTTCTGGAGAGCTCCAAATGGAAAAATATATACATGTTTGGATATGTATTTACTTATACATCATCTTTGGACACTTGTCAGCCCAAGTCATCATTTTTTGGAGGGTGAAAATGGCCAAAAACCACCTAAAAAACACCTTTCTTCCCTATTTTTGGAGGCCACGCTATGCTTTTTGCCTAGAATAGGTTGGACGTCAGAGGTGAGAGTTTTGTAGTTTGTATTTCACTCAGCTAATCAAAGGAGCAATTGTAGCTATTATTCAGGAATTCATGTGCAGTGAGTTTTTGATGTTGTTTTCTTTATCTGTAAGTTTCCTATGAATCAATACATCTCTCTTAAAAATTCTTAGATTCTTCAATGATTTTCCTTATAGTTTATAAGAAGAATTCTTTGTTGTAAAGCTTTGTTTTGGTGGAAAATATTTTATGTGTTCTTTCTTCTTGATTAATGAATTCATGGTACACATGCTCATTAAGACCTTCTAAATAGTTTCAAACCCTACACTACGTCGACTAAACTCTTAGATCCATCACAAGACATTGCTACCTTGCTCCTCCATATGCCCGCTACTGTAACCCTTTGAGGCCTGGACCTAGCTACCTATTTCTCATTCCTAGTCCAACAACCAAGAAACCCCATAATTCCAAAACCTGCCTGTGTTGAACATATCTAACCTAAAATCCATTATATTCTAGTCATCTCTCGACTATGATTTCATAGATAGAGCCCTCTTTGGTTTATTAGGGCTAGCTACCAAATTGAAAGCTTGGTCTACGGTTACCTCCGTCGATATCCACATCAGCGTAGGACATTGTGGAGGATAACATTTTCACATTGTTGATGGGGAAACGAGAGATCATATCTTCCCTGGGAAAGAATGACAAGGATCATATCTGATTGTTGATGGTGGAAAATGGTCAAACACATATGAAGGCTGAAATCATTCACTTGGCGACTCCAAATCAGTTTCAAATTTAATTCAAAGACTCCAGTAGAGGATGAAGCTTACCAACAAAAAAATGAAAGGAAAATATGGGAAGATCAGGTATTCAAGTTGGAATTTCATCCAAGACTTCATGTTACTTATTGTAAATTATTTATTTTCTTTCCCTCAGAATGTTAAGAAGGTTTTCCAGAGTATACTATATTTGAGAAAAGATCCCAGGCCCGCATTTGATTCCTTTTCTTTGAAGATTGTGAATATAAATTTTGATCTTGATCAAGACCCTTCTTCTGAATCTTATGATGACCATCTTCAACTTGATGAGCCTTAAGAGATCAAGACTAATCCTATAGCTTCTATACATACTCCTACACCTTGTAAAATTCTAGATAGATACAAGCCACTCATCTTACCTCCTATACTCCATGATTTCCCTGAAAATTACTACAAATATCTTCCTATGTTTGATGGAGAATATGGAAACATCACTTTTGAAAAACACATTCAAAGTTTTGAAAATTTTCTTGACTTTTTTGAGGTTGAAGAATATGATGTCAGTATCAGGATTTTTTCTTTATATTTGTAAGGTGAAGCTAACAAATGGTTCAAAAACTTTCCAGCTACAAGTATTTTCAATTTTTATCAGTTTGTAAAAGTTTTCCTTGATAGATGGGTGATCAAGAGAAATCCTTTTTTGATTTTAGAAGAATATAATCATTTGGAAAGACAACCAAGAGAAATAGTGTAACACTTTCTAGCGAGGTTCAATCAAGTATACCATTCAATCCCTACTGATATCAAATCGCCACCCGGTTTAGCTCTCCTACACTACTCGAATGCCTTTGATCTAGAAATGGCATTTTAATTGAGAGAAAGGAACACTAACACACTCGAAGAAATGCAAGACAATGAAATAGCTTTGGAAGCTAATCTGTTGGTCAAAAGGTCATAGTTGAAAGAAGAAGCGAGGGAGAACATAGAGAAGCAACATCTAACATATTCATAAGTGAAGCTCAACATTTTGGTAAGCATAATGGAAGAAATGATGCAAAAGATAATCATGAGAGACGAACTTGTTGTTCAAAAACACCATGTCTCACTTATTGCAGAAGAAGAAGAGGTTGTTGAACCTAACCATTATTCCAGTTGCCATAGATCAGAAAGTGATTATTTTATGTATTCATTTATGGACAGTCATGAAAATGGATTTGTAGATCAACCTGCGGAGGATCAATTTGTTGACATAATGTGTATGTTTGATGTCATTCCTTATAATGATGAGTTACCCAAGTATGATCAGTATGATGATGATTATGTTGTTGAAATAGAGGCTGACTCTATAAGGAAATTAGCAACATGTTTTTGGTAGGAAGAATCTTCATTACAACAACTCAAATGTAGCACTCAGCCTATTCATATCAATCATGATAGCAATGAAGAGAATCCAGAAAATTTCAAATCAGGTGAAAGGTCTTTACGTTTTACTTCATTTCAATTACTGAGAGAAAACTTTCCTAAGATTAGAAATCAATAGTATTTCATTTTTGATGTTGAGCACAGAGAAGGCCATGAAATTCTTGACCAAGACTCCTTACCTTTGTGTTTCTCTTCTTTGGAAAAAAATAAGAGCAAAATACAATGTTACCAAGGAAGAAAATAAGCATTTTAATAGCAGTTGGAAGCCTTCTCCTGAAGTTTTTGAGAATGTTGTTTGTAATATAGAACCTTTTTCAGTCTATAATCACAATTACCAAGCAACATTCAGTTTGAAAATGCAGCCGAAAGTGTGGAACATGAAGAGTTTATAGAAAATCATGTATCCTCATTGGAACCAATGTATGACAAGTTGCAGCAGTCCTCTCAAGTTCTCCTTGATCCAATAGTTGATGTTGTGGATGATGTCTATACTCAAATTCCTTCTCCATTAGTTAAAAGGTTACCAAGGAAGCAAATAATCAAGTTAACAATAGTTGGAATCCTTCTCCTGAAGTTGTTGAGAATGTTGTTTGTAATATAGAACCCTTTTTTAGTCTACAACCACCATTACCAAGCAACATTCAATTTGAAAATGAAGTCGAAAGTGTGGAACATGAAGAGTTTATAGAAAATCATGTAGCCTCATTGGAACCAATGTATGACATGTTGCAGCAGTCCTCTCAAGTTCTCCTTGATCCGATAGTTGATGTTGTGGATGATGTCTGTAGCCAAAGTCCTCCATTAGTTAACTATGAGCTTCAAAACAATGATGACATGAATTTGATTAGGCAGTTGGCCTCATTGTCTTGTTCAGCAGGAGTCTTGTTACAAAGTTCATCCAAAAATTTGCGGTCTACATTTGTTTTGCTTGAGAATGCCAAACTTCATTTTATAAAACAACCAATGTCTAAAAGGGAAGAAGATTCGTGTCTCGTTTTTAATCATCAAGAAAAGGTATTCATTCACAAGTTTCAGGATCCTTTTGTCAAGTTGTTGCAGTCATCAAGGGAGACGAGTTTTATTATATTTATGGATCATGTACACATGTTCAATGGACACTTGAAGTGGCCTAGCTTTTTATTTTTTCTACCTGCTCAAGGAAAGTACGAGCATAATTCAAATAAGTATCCATTTGGTGGATTGGTTACACCAGAGGGATCATTACACATGATTTTATATATATATATATATCTTCAGTAGTTGGGCAGTTATCATCAGGGTTTAAAGCCCGAAGTGAAGGCCCTAAGATCCCGATGGTCTGCTGCCATAAGTAAGTTCAGTCAGTTTGTTTTGTTTATTGTTTGTCGAAGTCAGTTAATTTTCAATTTGAGTTTAGTCTTTGCATTTTGACTCCAATCCCAATGAATAAGGCTACTTGGTATATGGTGTTCTTGACACCTCCAAGGAGCTGTCATCCCCCACTAGAGCCAATGTTAGTTTCAATCAGTTCTTCCTATCACTAGTGATCAAATATGCTTTTACCAAGTTTTGTTAGGGGTCCCAAGCCAAATTTTATCATGTCACTAGTTTTTCAAAATAAAATTTGGCCACTGGATAGTGTGTCTAGGTCTACTACTTCTCCTTCAAGATTTCCATCTCTAGTCATTGCCATCACTCAGTTGGATGCACCATCATTAAACAAATAATTGTCACCATTTCAGTCATGTCACCATGTTCTTCATTCAACTCAGTGTCTCCACTAGGTCATTAGGGTTAGAGTCATCAAGGTTGACATTTCATTCAATAAACTGGGAAATGAAGTAGTAGTGGTAGGGTTTGATAAAAAAATTATGTTTCTAAGTGTAATTCACTTCAGAATGATGTAATAAGTTATGTTTCAAAGCTGCATGAAAAATTTATAATCTACATAGTTTATATCAAAAAGCAAAATGAAAATTACGCTGGGCCACCCTACCATTACAAAGTTGAGTTCTATGGCCTATACAAACCATTTTTCTCTCATTCCTCTCATTCATCACATTTTCAAGGGAGCTCTCATCCATCATAACTTATTTCCTCACTCATTTCATTGCTAAAGAGATCTCATTCATTATCAACCACTTCCTCAGCATTTTTATGGCAGACATTCCAAAAAATTGGTCTCAAGCTACCTCGTTGTGTTTTCTGTGGGAAGCCCTCCTTTTCATGTTTTCAAGCCTACAAAACCTATTCCTGTACATTTTATCCTCCCTCACACTCAAACATACAACTAAAACCCTCACACCCGCTCACTCTCAATTCAAAGACCTTCTATACCTAAAACCTAGCCCTACGTTGCGTTTTTGGCAGCCTTCATAGTTGGGACTGTGTATAAATTCGCTAGCTATATTCTCTCAATATTTTCACTTCCCTCCACTTCCCTAAGTTCCCTAACATCTCTCTCCATGTCATGATTTTTTCCTACACCCATTCCTACTCCCTAACCCCTTCATCCTATTCCCTCATTCCCTTCCCCTGTTTTGCCCTCTAGGGTTTGCACTCACAAGTTTACTATGGAGAAGGAAAGGAGTTCTTACAATAAGGGCGGGAAAATGGAAAGGTATGAACTCCTCAATAAACAGGAGTTGATGTCCTCACCACTCTCCAAGCAATGTTTTCAGCATGTAGGGTGTCTTGAGTTTTGTGAGAAAGTTGAAAAAAGTCAAATATCATGATAAGTTGACTAGTCTGTTTTCCACACATCTTAAGAAGGATAAAGTCACAATTTTTGGGGTGACATTCACTATATCAAATGACATCATAGCAGCAGCCACAGGGATATCGAACATCGGTGAGAAATGGTTCAAAACTCAAGAGTTGGCTGCCCAATTCTACCAACCCTACATCAAATCTCATTGACAAAGAAATCAATAAAGACAAGGAATATTGGCTAGAAAAATTCAATGATAATTTGGAGAAGCTTCTCAAGAGGGCTGCAAAGACACATGGCTACCCATTATTACACAAGGAATCAGGTTGCCAAGGTCAAAACCAGGCAGTTGAAGGAAAAACTCAAGGAAACCCTAATCAAGAAAAAAGAGAATGTTAAGTTGGATTTTCTTTTTGATGTTTCCCTCATAGTATATCATACCATTTCAAAACTTCATGCAGCAACTCTGGACCCATTTTGAAGAAATTTGGAGAAATTTTGGTTTTGGTGAATTCTTGGAAAGTTTTGAGATAATTCTACTTAAAAGTTGGTTTTTGAAGTAAGGAAGATTAATTAGACAGAAGTGAAAGTGGTTTTTGTCAATAATATACCAAATAATAAAAACCTCCTTCACTTTATACACAGGTATTATGACTTTGGATAAATGTCCAAAATGTAATTTCTACACGAGAGTTGTTGAACTTCTAGGAGTAGTCTTGGGAAAATGCATGTTTCTCTGTCATGGAGAGTCCAAATGACTTTTGTGATGAGTTAAATGATAACTATACATCCACATATTTCCAATGAGCTATCAATATTTGAATGTGGACTAGGGTAAGGCCCTCAAATCACTCTCCAAACGTTTCACTGCGCTTTTGTTGTGAGCATGCTGCGCTTTTCCAATTTTAAGTGACCAACTTCAAACTTAGATTATGAACAAATGGGAAACTATTTTTGGAACATGGAGGATTTTTTTTCATATTAAAATACCAAAGAAGAAAAACCTCTTTCAGTTTTCCAAAACGCCTTATGGTTAGAAATATATCGCTCCACCTTTCAACCCTATTTTCACAGAAATTTGGCAATTTTTCGCAGAGTCACCCTGACAAAAGCATAGCGTGGGCCACGTTGCGCTTTTCCTGGAGAGATCCAAATGGAAAAACCTCTACATGGTTAGATAGCTCTTGACTTACACATAAAATTTGGACATTTTTAAGCCCATTTCATAAACTTTTTCAGGGTGAAAATGGCCAAAAACCACCTTTCTGCGCTGGTTTTGGAGGCCACGCTACGCTTTTTGACCAGTCTTGGGAGAATTCATTTTGGAGGGGATATACTTGGTATTTCTAAGTTATTGATGAATCCATTTTTTATAAGAGATAAATATATTTCCAAGGAGCTATCATGAGGCCAATTTGGAGTTCAGGAAGGTCTCCAAATGTGACCTACAATCTCACGTTGCGCTTTTTGTAGTCCATGCTGCGCTTTTTCCAGATTCGTTGCGCTTTTTCCAGGAGGCTAGTTTCTTCATCAGTTCGACCTATTTTGACTTTTTCACTTATTTAAATGATGTAATTGAGTAATGATATTGTAAATATGATGTAATAGTGGGTGATTAATCTTTGTAAGTGGTTTTGATGTAAATTTGGCCTCATTTATGAGAGTGGTTAGATCAATGTTAAATCGAGAAGTTGTTTTAAACCTCCCTAGACATTAGTGTTTGGTTAGAAAACCTCATGGAGCAGTTCCTATAGTCATGGATTCGACCCCTAAGAGTGGGGAGATGTTTTTTTTGTCTTTATGTATCATTTTCTCACTGATAGAACAGGTTGTACATCAGAGGTGAGAGTTTTGTAGCTTGTATTTCACTCAGATAATCAAAGGAATAGTTGCATCTATTATTCAGGAATTCATGTGCGGTGATTTTGTGATGTCATTTTCTTTTTGTGTTAGTTTCCTATGAATAAATACATCTCTCTTAAACATGCTTAACTTCTTCAATGATTTTCCTTACAGATTATAAGCCGAATTATTTGTTGCAAAGCTCTGTTTTGGTGGAAAATCGTTTATGTGTTCTTTCTTATTTATTAATGAATTCATGGTACACATGCTCATTAAGGCCTTCTAAATATTTTCAAACCCTAAACTACATCGACTAAACTCTTAGATCCATCACAAGACATTTCTACCTTGCTCCTCCATATGCTTGCTATTGTAACCCTTTGAGGCATGGACCTAGCTGCCTATTTCTCATTCCTAATCGAGCAACCAAAAACTCTATAATTCCAAAACCTACCTGTGTTGAACATATTTAGCCTAAAATCCATTCTATTCCAGTCATCTCTTGACTGTGATTTCATAGAGAGAGCCCTCTCTAGTTTTGTAGGGCTATCTACCAAACTGAAATCTTGATTTATGGTTACCTCCAATGATATCCTCATCAACCTGGGACATTGTGGAGGATAACAGGGCCAATGGTCCCTGGGTCATCCATTCCAAGTTTTTTTCAGCCATGTCTTCCTCTTCTTCGTCCTCCTCCTCTTCTTCAGAATCTGATGGTTCTACCTCTAAGTCAATTGATTCATCTCTGCCTCCACCTCCTCCACTATCTTCCCCTTTGTCTCCTGTATTGTAGCCTAGGCCCACAATCACGAGGGTGTTCTCTTCTCCTTGTCGAAAAACTTGAGGTTCCTTTCCATTCTCAACAGCTTCTGCCAAACCTTCGAGAGTGGAAAGAACTTCTTCTTCCACTGATGAGACAACAACTCCTATCAGAGTGGTATTTGGCGTATTTTATGCGTATGGAAGATATTGTATTCCTGGGATCAATCCGAATGCTTTGGAAAACTGAAGGGTTATGGGACAAACTAAGTGGAGGTGATGATACGAAATTTTGTGTTCATGTCTGGGAGGTGAGGAGTAACCAACTTCACAGTTGTGCATAGGTGAGATGGAGTGTGAGTTATTTCCTTGACCATATAATTAATGAGTGGGGGTGAGAGGACATTTAGCCATAAACAACTGGCAACCCTACTTCTAGTGCCAGAAATGTTGATAGTGCTAGACCCGCCAACATTTAGGGGATCTCCCTGGTATGAATTCCCAACTAGACCTCACAACGTTTGGTGTAGGATTCCCATTCAGTATGATAGCCCAGTTTCCATCATCTTAAAGATATGCCTTAGCTCTTTCTTGTCATAACATAAGAGTGGTATACTTAGTCTTCGAACAGTGAGGTTTGTGTGCCTGGTGAGTTCTTAGTGTAACTTGTGTCTAAGTTCTTTCACCGCATAGGGAAATGGTGAGAGTGAGTCTCAAGTCAAATGGGAATAGTCCCAACTCAATTAGAGACACACAACATAGAAGGACATGCATAGCTTCCAGTAAGATAGTCCACACGGATGCAGAAGTCACAAACAAAAAGTGAACAGATAACATGTACAACACCCAACAGAATAATCCACATGAGTGCGACAACTGTTATAACAATTTTACAAGAATGAATCTATCAAGTTTCTGATGGAGTAGTCCACATGGGAAAAACAATGTTAACAACTGATACAACACATTTCCAACACCATACACACTAAAACAACTAAAATAATTCATCTATATTGGTACAGGTTAAAGCAACATGCATTACAAGTCTCCAAAGAATAGTCTTACAAATGAATACAATACATTGGTCAAAATGTGCTGACATAACAGGATTTTGAATTAAGCGAAAGTTCGAAGACACATCTGTACACCATACATCACTAACCCGATAGCAGGTCGTTGGAGCCATTGCTCGCTCCTCAAAGAAAATACTACAAACTCTCAAGGCTACATGAGAGGAGACAAGGACAAAAAGTCTTTTGCATGTACAAATGAGGGGTATATATAGCCAAGGGAAAACTTAAACCTTGTGACTCTTTGACTTCCCTCGTGATTGTTTGACTTACATGACTCTTCAATTGACATGACTCTTCAACTTTGTATGTGGGTCTCTTGGACTTCCATGTTACATTCCATCGATTACAGCAGTGTGGGTCTCTGGTATGTTCATGTTGATGATGGTTTCCATGTCAAGTTGTAGTACTTTTGAGTGATGAGTGTGCTCTTGGTGTATCATAGCTTCACCTCTGCATGACAAGGTGTGCAAAGTCTCCGATGGTCTTGGTGTTCTCTTGATGTCACATGTGCATGTATCCTCTTCACTGGTATTTGGCATTCTTCATGTGTTCATCCATTCATGAACAAGTCTCCTAGCATGCGGTCCTTGTACATCCCATTCGTTTTCACGCCATGTACCTGTCTCTGCAATCACTCATGACGAGACAACATCAAATCCAGAAATCCCCTAGTCTACCATAATGGATCATCTTTCACTTTCTAGTGTAGGTGACCAGGGGAGAGTACAAGGCTTTGAAACTGTACAAAGCACATTTCAGGCCGGGATGTGATGCTCTGGGGCATTATTGGAAAAACTGTACAGAGGTTATTGAGAGGCTGGCATCGGGCTGCGGGAGCTTGCTAGTCAGAACTGCATAGATTTGGGAGACAGTCATGCAAGACATGTCTATGTATTTTCTAAGCTGAGTCGGGTGCTGATAAGTAGGTGGATTTTCCATTTAAATTGTGCAATTTTCAAGAGGAGTGGCAAGCATGCTGGCATTGGGACTGACTAACAAAACTACACAATTTCCAGAGAGAGTGTAGTGACAGGAAATGGGTGCCTGTCCCTCTTGTCTGTGTAATTTCTTCAGGTAGTGCAAGCAAGTAGGCTGTCAACTTCTACGAAATTTTGGGGATGAGTGCAACCTTGGGTCACTGCTTAAGTCAAATTCTCTAGTTAACTAGTGGGAGGCTTTGATAGATAGGCTTGCGGGAAGGGTAGATTGAGATGGATTCTTGTTCAACTTCTGCGTTGTTCTGGATTACAATCAGTCATGTTGATTCAAGGATTTTGCAATGTAGACTACCGGGAAGGAAACCTCAATCTATGTGTAGTCCTGGGCAATAGTACTTTGTCAATGAGGGTTGAGACTACGCAGTGTAGCTCAGTGGAGGTCTGGCTAATGGAGGGTGGCATAGTCGACAGATATTTGGCAAAATGGTTGTGTGTGTGAGCGAGTGAACTTGTGTATACATGGCTTTGTGAACACACACTCAACATGACTCGACGACAAGACACCTCAAACCAAAAAGACAACATATGCTCAGTGTGACTAACTAAAGCGTGAAAGCGAAAAGTACGACACTTGAGATAGATCATTGAACGACTGTGATGTCACTTGCACGACATTGCATACAACTTATTTTGTGAGTGTGACAGATGTTTACATAGAGAACACAACTCGTACACACAAAGACAGACCTTCAACATAGCCAGAACAAGACCACAAGCATGACATTGCAACCAACATGCTAAAAGATGACCTGTGAATGGTTAAGAAAAGATGGTGTAAGGACTTGACACGAGCTCATGGGATGAGCCTGGGTGTTTGCAATCATTAAGGAAAAACCAAGGAAGGCTCTGAAATTGGATGCAGACCAAAATTTTGGAGGGTGTTGCAGTTGCTACAACATGACTTTAGTTACAGTCAGTTATAATCATAAGGTCAATCTTGTAGAGGAAAGGCACAAAACGTGAGAACAAGAGAAGCAAAAATGGTTGCAAAAACAAGGTATTTTGTTCTCTTATGTTAGTGTTGCTTGCTAGTGGATGCATTGTCCTAGTGTAGGATAGGTCGTTGGAGCATCTTGTGGTTATTGAAGGGAAGAAAGTAGATCTTCCTTATCCCCTTAGTGCAGGCCTGTAAAGGACTATTGGTCTGCTAGGAGAGACAGGGAGTTGGAGCTTCAAGGACTGATTTTTGAAGGACATTTGGCCAAATTCTAGATTGCTATTACTAAGCAAAAGAAGGAGGATTCTCATAGTCAAGAAGGATAGAAACTTCTATGGATTTTCAAGTTGAAAGGACTTGTTTTGGAATATGAGTTGTCTTGTAAGCTTTCCAAAATAGGGTTGCATCTCTTTATGGAAACTATGTAGGAAAAGGGTCCTCTCATGAGGGTTTTCTATTATGCTTTGTAGTTACTAGGAAGCCCTAGACATGGTCAAATGTTGCAGGCTTAGATCTGAGATTGTTTAGAAAATAAAACTTGAAGAATATCTTTGTACAGGAAGTACAAGAGTTAGTTCACTGTTGTGTGGGAAGATTTATGAAAACCCTAAGGACAAAGAAGTTGTTGGCATTCCCTATCAAGAGGGTTGTGCTTGGAATACCTTATGATAGTAATATTAGAGCAGCTAAGTCACTATTTAATGGAAGTTTGATTGGTGCCCTAAGGACTCAAATTTTGAAGAAACAATATGATAGTTAGAGGTTTATTTGAAGACCCTAAGATTTGGATATTTTGGAAAGATGATAATCAAAACTAGAGGGGAGAATTATTTGTAACTATGGATTTGTGTGGACTGATAGAGACTTACTGGAAAGAACAACTAAGTTGTGTTCAAAACAATGGATTGGCTAACCTTGTGATAGTCATTATGTTGAAGAAACTATGTGATGGACTATCTTCAAGGAAGAAAGCAGTGTTGGACACAATTGAGGATGCAGTATGTGAAGACCTCAAGTACAAAATCATATATTGTTAGAAGTCAATTTTTAGTTTATAAAGTCAATTTAGACTCCCAAGACCAAGTCGACCGTACCGGTGAAATTTGGCCTAGAAGAGGCCTATTCAACCCCTTGAGAATGGTATAAAAGGGAAGAGACTTGGACTCATTTGGACACAAATCACAAGGAAGTTTGATTTGCACCTAGAAAAGGAGAATAAAAAGTGAAGGACACATAAAAAATAAATAAATAAATACCAAGCGAATGAAGAAGATCTTAAATCTGATATATATTTTCCCACATGTGAGAAATTCTACGGTTTTTAGCCAATTTGCAAGGTCGAGAGTTGAAAGTCAAAGTTGAAGGCCTGAATTGAGGGTCGAAACTTTGATTGGAGTAGACTTTGAAGAGGTTGACCATTTTTTACTTTGGTATACTTTGTATTGTTTGGAAGAGATCATTTAGAGGGATGACTTGGGGCTTGAGGAGGTCTTGGACTTGGTCTTTGGGTCTTGGAAGTATCATTTTGATCTAATTCTATAAGAAGAGGAGTGCTTGTGTTTTCACCAGTTGTGGGGTTTTTCCATGGCATGGAGCCTATATCTTATGTTCTTTGTGTTTTGTGATCTTCATGTTTTTATAATTAAGTTGATGAAGAAGTAAAACGAAATAATAAATAGCCAACAAACATCGCAAGTAATTATTGAGTAAGGAAAATCAACATTAATCTACAAATGCCTTGATTTTTCAACATCATGGAAGCTTTAATTCGATATTTTTAGGCTCAATTCAACCCTAATCTCTCCGAATTCAACCATTAATCAACCTTCCTAACACACTTTTGGGAAACTTTAAACTGAAAAATTAGGTCCTTTCAAACAATTCCTGTAGGATTACACCTATAACTTCCAAATTAAGTAATTACAATCTTAAATTTAGCTTAAATTAGAAATTAAATTTTGGGTTTTCCATCTCATCGCACGATTTCATAATTCTCTTAAAATCCCCCTAAAATTTTCATGGATATTTTTTATCAAACACACTATGGGAAACCCTTACAAATTTTGTCTTTGATAATTCTCAATGGCAGTAATTGATTTTATCCCATGTGGACCTTGTGTTGAACCTTTGGGACATAATACTGAATTGTAACACACATAACCACTCAATATAATACACACTAATAGCAACACTATCTATCATACCATAAAAACAAATTCTTTAAACCTGGTTGATATAACCTTCATACCATGAATAATTATACCCACTAGGGCTCCACCATCAACTAGAATTCTAATAATTACTCTACAACATAAGTTAGTCATCATCCCTTTTCTAATTATGTCATGAATTCCTAATTCATACTACATAGCATGTTGCATGTAATAAGCATAACAAAACATAATAAACATGTAGAAACACATATAATTCATAAACACCATGTAAACATAAGAACATACACAAAAAGGAATATAAAACATTATTTGATTCACTTGTATTTTATAAATGGCATGGCTTGGCTATATACCTAAAATGTTCCACCTATCCATAGACCTCACTACTCTAGGACTCTCAGTAGTGGGTTACCCCTAAGCTAGGGCTATGAATCCACTACGGAAAAGGCGCACCTAAAACTAGTTATGATCATGCAATTAATACAAAAAATGTATTGGCCAAGGAATGAAAATCCAATGGCACTCCAACCTATAGTCTCACATTCCCCATCATCATACACAACCCAAGGCAACACACCCCCTTCTTTGTGTTTGTAGTCCCTCAAGTTGTGCCACTACCCTTTTAGGGCTGCAATAAAATATGGCCAAGGATTCATAGAGACTTATTGCTCCAAAAAATTTAGCTACCTTTAGGACTCTCTAGGCACCCCCCATGCCTCATAGAAAGGAACCTATCACCACAATTCTCCCTCCCGGGATCCAACCTTCATTGAGACAACCTAAGAATAAGTGTATAGACCTAGATCCACCTAAGATCCATAGGGTGGCACAATAGGAAAGGATTACACTCTCCTTAGAGAAAATACAATGGATAAGATGATCAAAATGGATGACAATGATGGGAACTACACTAAAATCCCACATTATATAAACATCTTCCCAAAATGACAACTGGCACTCAAAGAATCCCTCTCCCAAACACTTGGATATTCATTGCCCCTCCTTGGGAAATTAGTATATAAGCAAAGAATAATGAATTAGGATTACTCTAATGTTTGGCTTGAACCCCCTTCATGTATCCCTAACCATCCTTTCCCAATGATGGAGTCCTTTCCCTCCTGTAACACCCTCCTCCCACATCTACCCAAGTAACCAGCCAACTGGGGTAAACATGTGAAGAGAAGCTACCATGATATGATTCAACCTCCTAAGTAACCTTAAGGAAGTGGAATCGATGGAAACATGCCATACATATATTCCACATCAACAACAAGACTCCTAGGAATCATCCCAACCACTCAGGTAGCCACTCCCTGGGTCCCACTGAACTTTTAGACCACTAAACCCCTAGATTATCCCTTGATATGGACAAGGGTGTGTCTAAGGACCTTTGGGCGGATGCACATCATGGGTATGTGAGCATATAAAAACTTTTCTGCTCAAACCTATGCCCCCGACTCTGGTATTTGTGTCACTATTCAAGCCTAGAATCCAGGACACTACCCAGAAACCCCTGTAGCCTTCAGAATTGATAAATTACTTTATGAAAAGACTTACGAATCAAAAATTGACTCCAGTAATAGGCCTAACTATCCCCAACCGGAAATGACATTCTGTCAAACACTTCGCATAAATGTAATCTACAGGAAATAAATACAAGACAAAGCATAAATGACTGATAACTCATATGGAACTTGATAAGAAGGATCACCACCCTCTTCCCTTAATTGTTTTGACATCAATTAGGTCTTGCATCCATTATCCTTTCACTTACAAGTAAATACATGACAATAACCATGACAATAACCAGCCATATAACCATGCTTATAACCATCATTAAACCATGAAAATAGCAATGAGATAATAACCATTAAAGCCAAATATTAACGAGTACAAAAGTAAGAAAACTTAGCTTTTATTAATCATAAGCAAAGCCAATGAGGTTCAAGACCTCCACGTACCACCCAATCATAGACATGGTTGAACCAAATATTTCTTTCAGCCAGTCACCCCTGTGCCATATTCCAAGCATGAATGTGGGATCTCATGGATAAACCAATCCAAAAAAAACCAAGGGAATCCATAGTTTAAACCACCTCCACCCTCACCAAACTGTCATCTCACCAAAACCGGCACCGAGATCACAAAACAAAAATGAGTTTGGAATGCCTCTAGACTCCATCACTATCCTTGAGGAATTTTCTGTCTCCTTGTCTCTCAAGATTTTCCTCAATCCACACTGAATTACTAGGCCCTAAACCGAGACACCGGTATCTCAAGCTTTACCGCAATCCACATTGGATCACTCGGCCCTAAACTGAGAATCCACCATTAGGATTTACTATGTATCCAACCAAAACCGATCAATGGATTCCTAGGCCTTTGGGATTTTCCTTAGACCACCTCTGCCCCAGATCCTGAAACCATCCGAAAATTCCAAAGCTCCAAACCGAGAAAACAATCCCATCACACCATGGTTATTTAGAAAAAGGCAAGGGTAGGCTGAAAACCAATGTCGTAACCTAGAAAAACCATGCCATCGATAGGAAGACAACCATATACGAACATGCAAATCCATGCATGTCAAAACCAGCAAGGAAATCACACATGCAATATGTTACCTGCAAGTACTCATGCTAAATTTGCTTGATCCTACTCTTCCTTACTTGATCTTTTCTTTCCTTCCTTTCATTTGATTTCTTTTTCCTTCCTTTCTCCAAATCTATAGTGCTCCAAGAAAACTCTAAGTGTCCAAGAGTGTGTGAGAGAGAGAATAATGAGTGAGCTCCAAAACTGAACTGACAAAAGGCTACAAACTAATCCTCACAAGCCTTTTTATCAATTAGGCCTCTATTTTCTTGATTTCCCATTATTTTCCTTCAAGTTCCTCCTCACATTCAACCTGTGACCTTTCGCCTTCCTTTTATCCTATTTTCCTTTATTTTCATAAATAAATGTGCAAAATACCTTTTTACCTTTTTAATGCCTTAATTGTTGCCTTTGCCAATTTCCTTAGGCATAAACACATCCATTGATGCCCACTAGGATGTCTTTTCCCAATATTTAGCTTGGAATAAGTTTCCCTTAACCATGGTCTTATTTTTCCTTTATTAATTTTTATTACATGAACTTTTAACCAGGGGTTTTTAGACACCCCTCCCCCTTGGGGAACACCTTCTTCAATGTTAAACCACACCAAGACCTTAGCAAAGCTACTGAAAAGAAAACATACTGGAAATGGATCTTTATAACTTAGCACATTGCAGTATTTACAATGAATGATCTACTCAAAAGAAAAACATCATAACAAGATAACAACCATACCGCTTATTGGAGCTTTATAACTTAGATCATGGCAGTATTTACATCCATATACATATGTACATATATCAAAACATCAACAAAACATATGCCAAACATATACCAAACATCAAACCAAAACTTCATTTCCTCCACCGGAAAACAAATAAGTATACATGGTCTGCATCTGATCTATCACCTCCAATGCAAATTCTACGAGTCCAAAGTGCCTCCAGTGCACTTTAACTTGCTCTATGGCTCTATTCATGAGAATGATTTTCTTCTGCTACAATATGCACTGAGGCTCCGATTGGAATTCTCCTTCTTTCTCCACCTGTAATACAGACCAATCAATAACATGATCAACGTCCTTTATATACCTCTTAAGAAATGAAACATGGAAAACATCATGGACTTTCACTGTTGGAGATAATGCAATTCAATAGGCCATTGGTATGATCCTCTCTAGGATCTCAAAATTCCCGCAATATTATGGTGCCAACTTGGCACATGATCCAATCCTCAAAGAGCTCTTCTTGGGATTGATGCGCAAATACACATGCTCGCTAACCTAAAACTCCTTGAATTCCCTGTGTTGGTCCACATAACTCTTATGTCTATCCTGTGCTACTTTCAAATTCTTCTTTATAACCTGCATTTCCAATTCCATGTCTGCCAACATATATAGTCCAATAAGTAACCTATTCACTGGATCACTCTAGATGATGGGAGTATTATAAAACCACCCACACAGTGCCTTGAAAGGACTCATCCTCAATGACTCCTATTAACTATTTTAGTATGAAAACTTAGCCAATGGAAGATACACCTCCCATATTATTTTTTGGCGCATCATGTAGACTCTCAGCATATCCTCCAAGATCCTGTTGACCCTTTCGGTCTATCCATCTATCTGCAGATGATAAGTTGTACTGATGTCCAACTCTATACCCAATCCTGAAAATAGTTCCTTCCAAAATTGGAAGTGAACTTTACATCCTTGTCTAACACAATCTTCTTCGTAACACCATGTAATCTCACGATCTCCCTAATAAAAATCTATGCCACCTCACTAGCTAAATATGTAGTCTTCACTAGAATGAAGTGAGATATCTTGCTCAACCTATCGACCCTGACCATAATAGAATCATGTTGTCTCACTATCCTTGGAAGACCTGTAATGAAATCCATGGAAATGACCTCCCATTTCCATTCCGGAATCAGAATAGGTTGTAGCAGTCCACTTGGATTCTTACATTCTGCCTTTACCAGCTAATAATCTAGACATCTAGCCATGAACACTACTACTTCCTTCTTCAAATTCGGCCAATACTATAATTTCTTCACCACCGTCAATGTCTTCTAATATCTTGGGTGACCTGAGTATGGCTTCATGTGAAACTCCCTCAAGATAAGCTTCTTCAGCTCACTACAATCCAGCACATAGATCTTGTCCTTGAATCTCACCAAACCATCTGTCGTGAGATGATAATCTGCATCCTGATCACTTGTACCTGTAATTGTACATGTACTTTTACTTGTACCCATACCTATACTCTATTGTAACCTATGCATAATATCCATATACTTGTCCTCCCATTGTCCTACCTACAAGATCTTATATTGTAACTCTGTACCATAAGAGCTCATAGCTACTATGTGATTCACCTGTACCTTCTTGCTAAGAGAATCTACAACCCTGTTCTCCTTTCCCTTAATGTATCTAATCTTGAAGTCAAAATCACTAAGGGTATCCAACCATCTAGCTTTCCTGGCATTTAGATTCATCTATTCAAACAAATATCTCAACCCATTGTGATCACTCATCAATACAAATCTCCTTCCAAGAAGATAATTCCTCCACATATTCAAGGTGTAAATAATAGTTTCCAACTCAAGGTCTTTAGGGTTTAAAACGTATGGAAATTACCTGCATAATAATTCTAAAACACAGAAAATAAACAATGCGAGAGCATAACACATAAAACACATATACACAAATATTTTCCCCTAGATCCCAAAACCGGGACTACCAGATTGATTTTTCATTATGTTCCTTTCAATGTTACAATACATATTTATACATGCCGAATCATCCAATACCATGGATCGAAACCCATCACGTCCAAAGCCATGGATTGAAAACCATCACATCCAAAACCATGTGTGAAAACCACGCACAAAACCATAGGTAGGTCCGCCCAACCTAATATAGGCTATTCTTGGAAAGAATATAACACAACCCAACATTCTCCCACTTGTTGTTTTCTTTCCACAGGGGGCCACAGGAGAGCTTAGTCATTTATCTAGCCCTACAATGCCCATTGTTTCTCTACACCAAGAGAACTTCTCAGAGCTCACAGATTTTGTCAATGCATCTGCAGTATTCTTCAAAGTGTCCACCTTTACCAGTAACACCTTTTTGTCTTCTATCATATCCCTCACAAAGTGATACTGAACATCAATGAGCTTTGTATTTGAATGATAAGCAGGATTCTTTGCCAAGAAAATTTCACTTTGGCTATCATAGTCTATCCTTATAGATCCATGTACTAACACCATACATGAACACAATCTATGCAACCAAACTAATTCCTTGCTTGCATGAGTGGATGCCTTGTATTCTGCCTCTGTAGTTGATAGTGCCACTACAAATTGTTTCTTACTCATTCAATTGACTACACCTCCAAATAGGTTAAACACATACCCACTTGTAGATCTTCTCTAATCCAGATCTCTAGCCCAGTATGCATCAACAAAGCCACAAATATCCAACGCTTTGTCCAATCCTGGTCTTCCTTGGTAGAACAAGCCATAATCACTAGTGCCACGTAAATACCTGAAAACTCGCTTCACTGTTGTCCAGTGCTCCTTCCCTGGTTTTGACATAAACCTGCTCAATACTCTCACTGCATGTGCAATGTCTGGTCTAGTACAGACCATTGCATACATCAGGCTACTAACTGCACTTGCATATGGAACACGAGACATGTCCTCTTCCTCTTCTTGTGTCTTGGGACACTATTCAGTAGATAACTTTACACCTACATGAATAGGAACCTTCACTGGTTTACTATGCTACATATTAAAGCTCTGCAATATTGTCTCAACATACTTCCTTTGGTTTGACCAAAGCTTCCTCTTTACCCAATCTCTTTTAATTTCCATGCCCAAAATATAGTTTGCAGCACCAAGATCTTTCATGTCAAATTTGGAGGACAATTGGGCCTTCAAATCCTGGATAATTTATTTTTCATTTCCAACCAGTAACATATCATCCACATACAAGACCAAATAATTGACACGGTCACCAATTAATTTAAAATACACACAGTGATATGCTTTGCTTTTGGTGAAGCCAAGTCCCCGTATAAATGTATCAAATTTCTAATACCACATCCTTGGTGACTGTTTTAACCCATACAAAGACTTCTTTAACTTGCATACCAGTTCTTTCTTACCCTTCACTGCAAAGCCTTCAGGTTGATTCATGTAGATCTCCTCTTCTAGATCCACGTGAAGAAATGATGTCTTCACATCCATCTGTTCTACCTCAAAATCAAAAGCAGTATCAACAGATAAAAGTAATCTAATAGAAGCTACCATGGAAAAAGGAGAAAAATATCACCAAAATCAATTCCCGACACCTGGGAATAACCTTTTGCTACTAACCGAGCTTTGTATTTTTCCACCTTTCCTTCTGCATTTTTCTTCTTCTTGAACACCCATTTTCTGCCAATGGGTTTCCTTCCAGCTGGCAATTCCACCAGATCCCATGCCTCATTTTTGTGCAAAGATGCAATTTCATCAACCATGGCCTCTTTCCAGAGTTTGCCATCATCTGAATCTACTACTTCCTTCAAAGTTCTGGGATCATCATCAGTAATAGATAAAGAAAAATTTGAATAGAAAGTGGATGGACTATACCTTTCTGGTTTCCTTCTTTCTTGAACTGATCTTCTCACACCTGGAGTTTGTGGCTCTTTATCTTTTGATTCCTCTTCTGTTGTAGAGTATGACTCTTCCTCCTTTAGCTCAAACTCTATCTTCTCAGGTTCCTTTCATTGGACTTCATGTCTAATAACATCTTTAACCTCTCTGAACACCACATCTCTGTTGTACACAACCTTCCTTGTTACTGGGTTCCAAAGCTTATAACCCTTTAAACCATCCTTATACCCAATAAAGATGCACTTTTCAGATTTATTATCCAATTTTGTTCTTTTCTCCTTTGGAACATGTACATATGCATCACATCCAAATACCCTCAGATGTGAAAGAGAGGGTTTCTTACTAGTCCATACCTCTTGTGGAGTCTTATCCTCCAACGCTGATGAAGGTGACCTGTTGACCAAGTAACATGCAGTCTCCACTACCTCTGCCTAGAATTCATGTCCTAGCCTGGCACCACTGAGCATGCTTCTTGCCCTTTCCATCAACGTCTTGTTTGTTCTTTTCGCAACTCCATTTTTCTCAGGTGTATATGGAGTAGTCTCCTGCTGTACTATACCACAGTTCTTATATAATTCTTCAAATTCCTTACTGCAAAACTCTCCACTGTTATTTGTCCTCAGCACCTTTATCTTCTTCTCTGTCTGGTTTTCCACCAAAGCCTTAAATTCTTAAACCTGTCAAAGACTTTAGATTTATTCTTGAGGAAATATATCCATGTATTCATTGAGAAGTCATATATAAATGATACATAGTACACAGACTTACCCAATGATGGAACCTTCAGAGGTCCAAACACATCACTGTGCACAAGCTCTAATATCTGTTTTGCCCTCTTACCACTAGAGGGGAAACTCACCCGATTCTGCTTCCCATATACAAAATTTTCACAGAATCAAAATCCAGAGAGTTATTAGTCATACCTTCTACCATACCTTTACCATGAAGGATTCGAAGGCCCTTCTCTCCATTATGTCCAAGCCTTTGATGACATAGCATGGTCTTTTCTCTAGAGACCACTGGATTTTCTGCTCCACTTTCAGGAACTACAGAACTGTTGCACCCATCAATAATAGTGCTACCTTGCAGCTTGTACATAGTTCCAATCCAAACTCCCCACATCAATACCAGTGCTCCCCATACCATCTTGCAGGTATCTTTCTTGAACACTATTTTTACGCCTGCATCATCCAGCTTGCTTATAGAAATTAGATTTCTGGCCAATGCAGGAATATGCAGAACACCCGAAAGTGTTCTAACCCTTCCACCTTGCAACTTCAACTTTACTTTTTCACGACCAATGATTCTAGCCTTCCTATCATCCCTAAGAAGACATCACCACCATCATATTTCTCACACTCGCAAAACCACTCTCTATGGGGATTGAAGTGAAAAGATGCACCTGAGTCAATCAACCATGCCTCGTGATCTACATGTGTACTTAAAGAAGCCAAGTATAAATCCCCACCTTCATCTGAGGTGGTTTTCACCTCTACAGAAGGAGCATCATCAGATCCATTTCCTTTGTCAGGAACTTTAGATTTACAGTCCCTTTTGTAGTTCCCTTCCTTTCTGCATTTCCAGCACACCACCTTTATAGGTTTTCCTAGAGATTTAGATCTCCCCCTAGATTTAGATCTCCCACTCGATGACTTATTTTTGTTTCTGTTCTGGGACCGTCCTTGTACAGACAAGGCATCACCATTCTGGCTCTCCATATTTTTCCATCTCATCTCCTTTGTCAACAAGGATGAGACTATTTCATCAAACTACAAGGCAGTTGCATTGCTACCTATTGCAATAACCAGACTATCCCACGAATTTGGTAGAGAACATAACAAACTAATGCACTTATCTTCATCTGAAATTTTAATATCAACAGGCAATAACTGACTTACCACAGTATTAAATTCATTCAGATGCTTTGTCACCGAGTCTCCATCTTTCATCCTCAGGTTATACAACTTTTTCCATAGAAACAATTTATTCACCAGAGACTTAGATTGGTACAAACTCCCTAACTTATCCCACAAAGCCTTCACCCTAGCTTCCCCTTATACATTCAGCAATACTGAATCTAAGACACATAATCGTATTGTGCTCTTTGCTTTTGGATCCAACTTCTTCCATTCTTCATCGGACACTCCCGTTGGTTTAGTACTTAGATCTACCGCAATCCACTGATATTTATCCACCAACAGATCCTCCATCTTGAGTTTCCATAACTCAAAACTCTGACCATTAAATTTCTCGATCTCTATTTTTCTGCTACTCGCCATCTTCTTTCACCACCAAAATCGATCCTGCAGATCTCCCACTGAATAGGGTCTACCACAGGCCCAAGTGAAACCCCTCAGCAACAAAGGCGTCCCCTTGAAGCCAAATAGCTCTGATACCAAATGTAGGTTTTAACCCCATACAAAAATTACCACAAAAATTACCTACATATGAATTCTAAAAGATAGAAAATAAACAATGCAAGAGCATAACACATAAAACACATATACACAGACTCTTTCCCTTGGATCCCAAAACTGAGACTACCAGATTGATTTTTCATTATGTTCCTTTTATGTTACAATACATATTTATACATGACAAAGCATCCAATACCATGGATCAAAAACCATCACATCCAAAACCATGGACCGAAAACCATCGCGTGCAAAACCATGTGCAAAAACCATGTACAAAACCATAGGTAGGTCCACCCAACCTAATATAGGGTCCAAAAAAAATTTCCTCGGGGCACTACCCACCCCCTCAAACCCCCCGTGACCCCCGCGCTGTGCAATCAGCACAAGAAAGGGGGGACTCCGCCCCCCCTCTAACTGCCCGGTTAACTACGTCAGCTAGTTGTGGAAAGAATATAACACAACCCATCAAGATCATGAGTCATTTAGTTCTACTTGTGCTCATTCAACTTCCTAGACTCATAGCACACTACTTCTCCCTCCTGCATGAGCACTCCACCAAGTCCTCTTTTACATGCATCTGTACATACTACAAACTTCTTATCTGGATTTGTAACCTTAATTACTGGAGCATTGGTCAGCAACTGCTTCAGCTACACATTCTTCTATCCATTCAAACTTTTTACCTTTCCTCTGCAAGGATGTCATAGGATATGCAATGCGTGATAAGTTCTTGATGAACCTCCTATAGTAACCTGCCAATCCCATGAATGATCTCACCTCATCCACATTCTTAGTAGTTGCCCACTACATGATGGGCCTTATCTTTTTTGGATCTACTACTATGCCTTCCTTGGAAGCAACATGCCCCAAGTAATGCACCTTTGTTTGAAAGAAGTTTCACTTCCTAAGCTTCACATTTAATTGATTCTCTCTTAGCAATCTCAACAATACTACTAAATTCTCAGCATTCTCTCCCTCATTATTAGAGTATATCAAGATGTATTTAAATGAATACAATAACAAGCTTTTCCAAATAAGGACGCAACACACTATTCATCAAACACATAAACATAGTTGGGGCATTAGTAAAACTGAATGGAACTAGAACAAACTCATAATGCCCATACCTGGTCC
The DNA here is from genome assembly GCA_031772625.1 of Pinus tabuliformis. Taxonomy (NCBI): domain Eukaryota; kingdom Viridiplantae; phylum Streptophyta; class Pinopsida; order Pinales; family Pinaceae; genus Pinus; species Pinus tabuliformis. The sequence continues at coordinate 64,928,105 of CM062809.1, forward strand.
TGAATGTATTCTAATAGATATCCTCTTCCTTGATGTGTATCTAATAGTATCTTGATCTCAAGTTGATCTTAGAGAACATAGTTTCTCCCTTCAACTGATCAAACAAATCATCAATCCTCAATAATGGGTACCTATTCTTGATCGCTACCTTTTCCAACTACCTATAATCAATGCAGAAGCCAAGAGTACCATATTTCTTCTTTATGGACAACACTAATTCACCCCACGGTGATACACTTGGCCTAATGTATCCTTTAACTGTAATTTCAACTCTACTAGCTCTGGAGTTCTCATCCTGTAAGGTGCCTTCGATGCTTGTGCTACCCCTAGTACCAACTCAATAGAGAAATATACTTCCTTGTGAGGAGGTAACTCTATAATATCTGCTAGTAACATATCTTGATACTGTTGCAATATCGGGTACCTCTTGAATATTTCCGCATCCTCAACATCTTTACCCTTGTCACTAGATATATGCACTACAAAAATCACTCAACCTTTACTGCAACTATGCTTAACTTGCATAATGGTAACCATCCTCGTTGATGTAGGCTTCTTTTTTCCCTGCAAAATTCTCTTTTCCCCATTATCATCCAAGCACTCAATGGCCTTGTCTAAGCAATCCATTTTGGTCCTATGAAGGTATAGCCAATCCATACCCAAAAGCATGTTATACGATCCCAAAGGTAGTACATTAAAATGTCTTGTTGTATGTATACCATTTAACTCAAATGCACAAGCTCTTACCCAATGGTGAACTCTCTTATTTATACCTTTATCCAACTGCACCAACCAAGATTATGCATGCACTTCTTTTCTCAAACCACACTTATCCACCAAGTCAAGATTAATATAAATATAATTAGATCCAAGATCAATCAAAATAGAAATAAATTGATCACAAAGCTTACCGTCCATTTCAATTATAGATCCATGATGATTTGCCTGCCTATTGTCCACAACTACATAAATATGAGGAATGTTATGACTAACATCCGAAACTATATGTACCTCCTGAACATTATATATCTAGGGTCTACCACCCTGATACTACAGACAATACCTCTTACGATGATCCTTGCCACATATCCAACACTACAACGGTGCTCTACCGTCACCTCTAGTCAATTGTTCTCCATGTCCCTTCTTGACTGTATTGAACTTCTTGTAAGGAACTACATTTTCTTTCTCACTTGCATCTTGAGGTCTTCCTTGCTTTGGTGGTCATTTTCCTTTTAAATTTCTCATCTCCTTTCAAGTCATTCTTATGATCAGCTTTGCAATTCAGCTACTCATAACAATGTTTTAGCTTTCAAATGGCTTGCTCCAACAATCTAGGTTCATTGAACTCAATCTGGTCTTTGTATGCTACTGGAAGTTCACTAATGAATCTCTGAAACTTGTCCTTCTCCTCCTTAAGGTAAGGCACATATCTCAACAACTCCAATAACCTGCTAGTATACTTATCATATTTCATGGAACCCATCTGCAACTCATAAAACGCCTTAGCTCTATCATCATAGTACCTTTCTGACAAATACTTCTTCTTGAATAGCCTCTCAAACTAGTTCCAAGTCAAGTCATCTTCCCAAATTCCTTTAACATTCTTCACTTCCTCCCACCAAATATTTTCCTTCCCTTTAATACTGAAAGTGGTTGTCTTTGCTTTCATGTTCTCTGAATAATAATGCAACATGAAGAACTTCCTCATAACAAGAAACCATGCCTCTGCATCCTATGATTTCTTCATCTATCCATCAAATGTAGGTGGCTTTTCTTTCTTAAACTCATCTAGAAAATATCCTTTTTCACTCCTCTTGTAAGGATGATAGCAATGACTATCATAATTCCTATCTGAACCAAAACTAGAACAGTACCTATGTCTATCACCCCTCCTATTTGGAGAATCCAAGGACCTGCCATTTCTGATCATGTCCTCTCCATCTAACATGTACTCGCCATGATACCTACTACCATATGCCCCGTTAGTTCTGTCCTTTTACTCATGGCTGAATTGAACTGGTCCCTATCACTACAATTCTGACAAACTCTGAAGTATCACCACATTTACCTCTACTTTTTTCTCATGTTCCTGTATGATTTTGTCATTCTGCCTTGAAATTCCTTATTTATGCCTTTAATATTTTCAGTGTCTCTACCAAATCATAAGAGTGACCAACACCACGTTGCTCATCTGAACCATAGGGAGAGTCTCGGGAACTATAGCCTACCATCTTTCTATTCATATTTGATATTCTTCCTGCAACATATATCATGTCAGCTAAACTAAATCACAATAAACCAACGTACCTTAGTATAATTCGGGGAGGATGCCTTATTTTCAATATCAACAAATCAATGTAATACATGTATAACATAAACATGACAGGATATATAAATATACACATAAGAATGTAACCATATAAACATCATGCTAGCTAGATTCCAGTCATCAACGCATGACCATATCAACTATACATACCATGACGTCATGCATGACAACAAACACCACATCACTGTAAACTTGACCACATGTGAACACTAACGTGCATAAACAACATGTAACCAATTATACACTCATGACGACACACTTCACAAGAAAAACATCCTCCTTCACATGGCAACATTACTACAAATATGACCAACACCATGCATATGCGACACAAATATAGACCACAAGGATGATTAACACACGTGCAACTTACATGAATCCATGACCAACACACAACCCATCTAGATTGAGGGGTGAACCATGCTATGATACCACTCTATAATGTCCTTCTCCCACATCTACCAAAATAACCAGCCAACCGGGGTAAACATGTGACGAGAAGTTACCATGATATGACTCAACCTCCTAAGTGACCTTAAGGAAGTGGAATCGATGGAAACACACCATACATACCTTCCACATCGGCAACAAGACTCTGAGGAACCATCCCAACAACTTAGGTATCCATCCCATGGTTCCCACTAAATTTTAGACCACTAAACCCCTCGACGCTCCTTTGATATGGGAAAGGGTGCATCTGAGGACCATTGGACACATGCACAGCATGGATATGCCATTGGCTAAGGACTTTTCTACTCAGACCTATGCCTGCGACTCCGCGATTTGAGCCACTTTTCAAGCCTAGAATCAAGGACACTACCCAAAAACCCCTATAGATTTTAGAATCCATAAATTACATTATAACAAGATTTACGAATCAAAAACTGACTCCTGGACTAGGTCTGTCCATCCCCAATTAGGACTGACATTCTATCAAACACTTGCCATCAATGCAATATATAGGAAATAAATGTAAGTAAAAGCATAAATGATTGGTAACTCAGATGGAACTTGACAAGAAGGATCACCACCCTCTTCCCTTAACTGTTTTGACATTAATTAGGTCTTGCATCCATTATCCTTTTATTAAATAACCATGACAATAACCAGTCATATAACCATGCTTATAACCAACATTAAACCATGAAAATAGAAATGATATAACAACAATTAAATCCACATATTAGCAAGTACAAAATCAGACCAAGTTCGGGACTTCCACGTACCACCCGACCATAGGCATGGCTGAACCAAATCTTTCTTTCAGCAAGTCACCTCCATGCCATATTCCAAGCATGAATGTGGGATATAATGGATAAACCAATCCAAAAACAACCAAGGGAATCCAAAGGTTAAACCACCTCCACCATCACCAAACTGTGATCTCACTAAAACCAGCACCGAGATCACAAAACCAAACCGAGCTTGGAATGCCTTCAGGCTCCATCGGTATCCTTGAGGAATTTTACGTCTCCTTGTCTTTCAGGCTTTACCGCAATCCACATTGGATCACTAGCGAATCGGATTTAAACAGGAACACAAAAAATTTAGATATAACCATAAACATAGAGATGTGGCAGAAATAAAACCTCACTTCATTAATATCAAATAACTAAAATATGCTTACATACAAAATGGAAATAAACTAGCTCATGGGATGGGAGCTTCTCTCTAAGAAGAGATGTTGCGGATATATGCCTCTGAACTATGTTACAATGAGGCTTGAAGGCCTATTATTATTGACAAATAATGGAAAACCCCAAACATCCAAAAACCTAACCCTAGGAGATGAAGCACCAAACTATGGGCCCCGTTGGGGTCAATTGGTACATCAACCTCCTGGGGTTGTAACTTTGGCATACAATCTTCATTTGACGCACACGATACCTCATTACAAATATATATACGAGGACTAAAACTGATGACAGTGAAAATTCATATTCACTGCTAGTGATTTTCTAAAAGAAAAGTCGTTTAGGGCCTCAAAATGACTTCGAAAGTTTAGGACCCGAAAAACTACCAAAAATAGTAAACTGCTACAATTAAGGAAACTAAAAAATGAAAGAAACAATGGTCGGGGTCCAAGTGGAATAGGTAGGTGGACACAAATATCCACCTGGATCATTCCTTCCCCATAGGAAGTAATGGTCTCAATTCTGTGAGTTCCTCCATGAGATGAGGAAACTTCTGCAAAACTTCGTCCCTGGTGAGCCACTTGCCCTGGTGAAGGAGTTGGCCCGCTTTGACAACTCGATATAGTTGGATCCTTTTCTGTTGAGTGTTCTTGATCTATGTTTCCATGATCTGATCAGTTGTGGCTTATTCCATGCAGTCTGGGTTTAACATTGTTGGTGTGAGTTGTTCTGCAATATCAGATGTGTCTAACAATGGTGGAAAGTAGGGCCAAAGGCAGTCCACATTGAACACTGGGTGAGAACCAAGGAATGGTGGAATACTAAGCTTGAAGGCATTATCCCCTAATTCCTTGGTGATATTGTATTGCCCATATCAGAGCGGGTGAAGCTTGTGGTGGGGCCCAGTGAGGCACTCCTTCTTCAAATGTAGCCAAACTTTGTCGCGCACCTAGAGCTTGTGTGGCACCCAAGGTTGATCATGTTGCTGCTTGTACTTAGCATTGGCTCTATCCAATATTTCATGAACCTATTGGAAGATGTGTTGAATGTGCTCAATGAAATTGTTCGCCTTGTCGGCTTCGGACTGGACATAAGCCGAATTTGGTTGAGTAGCTGCAAATGGTATGGCCACATCAATGGGACATAGTGGTTGGAATCCCAATCCCACCTAAAAATGCTTATGTCTAGTAAAGCTGTGAAGATCCTCGTTATAGTTGTGTTGGACATAAGGGAGGCTCTCATCCCATGTGTGGGGATGCTTTGAGTTGTACATGCATAGAATTTGTATGATCATCCTATTGACGACCTCTGTTTGGCTATCAGTTTGGGGATGGAAAGGTGTGGACTTAGTGATCTTGGTGTCCAACATCGACCAGAGACTAGAAAAAAATGTAATGAGGAACCTGTTGTCCTGATCTAAGATGATAGACTGTGTGATTCGAAAGTATACCCACACTCCTTTAAAGAATATTTTAGCAGTGGCTTCTGTTGCAATATTCTTCTTGCAGGATGCCATAATGGCCAACTTCGAGAATCTATCGACGGACACAAAAAAAATAGTCATTGTCATGCTTAATAGAAGGAAGGCCCAACATGTAATCCATGGAGATGGATTCCCAAGGTCAACTAGGGGTAGGCACCGGAGTATAGCGGCCTTGCTTCTTGATGGTCAGTTTGGTAATGGCATAGGCAGTGCAGGATCTAATGTACTTCCTGACATCTTGTCAAAGCTTCGGCCAATAGAAACACTTCTGCAGTATTGCCACTGTTTTCTCTACCCCTAAATGCCTAGCGACCCGACTGTAGTGCGCTTCCCAAATCATCTTGGCACGCTCACCTAAAGGAACAAAAAGGTGTCCCAGGTGGCATAAAAGTGCATCCTGGAGGTTAAAATCTGCAACTTGTTAACCCTCCAAGAGCGTCTGGTATGGGTGGTCGAATTTGGGTCACTTTTGTAGAGATGTTTCCAAACAGAAATCTCGTGCCCATAAGATTTGAGCACAGTAGTTAACGCCATGATCGGTGGTCAGCTGAGACAGTCTGCAACATTATGGTGCTACCCTTCTTGTACTTGATATTCAAATAGAATTGTTGCAGGTATGTGGACCACTTTTGATGGCTATAATTTTGAAAATTCCTTTGCGTTTGTATGAACTGTAGGGGTTGGTGGTCTGTGTGGATGACCGTTTCCTTCCCCAAAATGCAATGCTTCCATTATCAGCAAGACTTCACAATATAATACATCTCTTTTCCATAAGTGGGATACTTCTAGACTGTGTCTGAAAGTTTTTCAGTATGATATGCCACTTGATGCCCCTGTTGAGTAAGGACTGCCCCAATAGCATAGTCAGAGGCATCTTTCTTGATCTCAAATGGTTATTGGAAGTTTGGTAATGTGAGCATTGGTGCAGAGCAAAGGTGATTTTTCAACTCTGTGAATTCCTTCTATTGAGATTCAGACCAAAATATTTTTTCTTTCACTCCTCCCTTGGTGACTTGTCTCAAGGGCCAAGTGATATGAGAGAACCCCAACATGAACTTGCAGTAGAATGGTAAGACCCAGAAAGTTGTGGAGCTCTTTCAAAGTGGTTGGGGCTGGCCAAATCCCGAATGACTTGGATCTTGGTTAGATCCACATGCATCCCATGTTCATTAATAATTTGTCCTAGATATTGAACCTGGGTCATGACAATAGTGCATTTCTCCAAATTGTCACACAGCTTGTGTTGTCGTAGTGTTTGGAGAACCTGTCGAATGTGGTGGAGGTTCTCTTCCCAACTCTGGCTGAAGATTAGGATGTCATCCAAGTATACCACTACAAATGAGTTGGTGAATGGCTGCAATATGTAATACATAATCCTCATGAAGGTTGCAGGAGCATTCGTTAACCCAAAAGGCATAACCAACCATTCAAAAAGGCCCTCCTTGGATTTGAAGGTAGTCTTCCAAACATCAGAGAGTTCGATTGGCACCTGGTGATATTTGAACTTCAATTCGATCTTGCTAAAATATTTTCCCCCATGAGTTGGTCCAGAAGGTCATCAATCTGTGGGGTCAGGTACCTATTCCAAACAGTGGTCTTGTTCAGCACCCGATAGTCAATAAAGAGTCTCCAAGTCTCATCATTCATCTATACCAACACGATCAAGCTCCCACAGAGCGATGAACTTGGCTGGATGTGACATTTATGCAACAACTCCTAAATCTGCCTCTTTATTTCATTGTTCTCCATAATAGAGCACTGATATATTGGTCCATTGGGAAACGGCGCACCTGGGGTCATTTCAATGGAGTGCTTGACCTGACAGTGCAAAGGCACCCTTGCGGAGGAGGTAAATATGTCCTCATACTCCTACATGACCTTGTCCATCTGTTGTTGTTGTGCAGAGGGAACTTGTCTAGAGGTCGTGGCCACCATATTCTTCTTTCACTAAGAGCGTATTATCAGAAAAACAAATTTCCTAGTTTTGGAAATGAGCTTACTGCATTATTTTGCAGTAACCAAAGAGATGGTAGTATGTGGTTCTACCTTCAGTATCCTGTAAAACGTATTTCCCAAGGTAACAATACTAACATGAGGTCTTGACTCAGACACAACATGTCGCTTCCACAAGTATGGTTGGCCTAATAATACATCACAAACTTCAAGAGGAGCAACATCACATGATACCTCATCCGTGAAGGGCTTGATGTTATATGGAAGGTGACACTACTGGCTGACGTGAAGATACTGTCCTTAGTGAAGCCACCCGATGGTCTACGGTTGTGGGTGTGTTGTGGTCAGTAAGCCTAGCCACTTCATGACCTTTGCTGAAATGAGGTTCTTTTCACTCCTGCCATTGACAATGAACTTTAGTTATGAACCCTTTACCCACATCTGGGAGTGGAAGAGGTGCTCCTCCTCCTCTGGATCTTCAGGGTCCTCCTTCTGGATCTTCATGGTGGCAACGGTGGCTTTGGGTTTTGCATCGATAATCTACTCCCCTTTTTCTTTCCTCTTGTCTGGCTTTGACTCAAAGTTGGAACATGCATCTGACTTAGAAGCCTTCAACTCTACCACAAGTGACTACTTGGCCCGACACTCGCTTGTGTTGTGAGTGGTGCTCTTATGGAACTCACACCACTTTCCCATGAACTCCTTCGGCTTTGCGGTGTTGTTCTTTGCTTGTGGCTTTGGTGGGTTGTCCTCGGTCGCCCCGCCTTAGTTTTATCCTTTGTTCTACGGTTTAAGGGCACCTTTACCTTGCTTCGGATTCACAGATCCAAAGTCTCTCTCTTTTATGTTTAAGCTTTTGCTAGATCTTGATAGTGTATCGGTACGTCATGCCAAGCGAGGAGATGTCTAGGAACTCCATATCATCCTAGATGTACTTATGTAGGCAGTTGTGGTACTTGAGTACCAAATGTTTCTCAAAATCCTTGATACGTGGTAAAGTCTAGCACGTCTTAGTCCCTTCCCTACTGGAGCATGGTCGATTTTATGTATTTATACTCGTAACTCCCAACAGGGTAGTACTGCTCCTTGATGGCATCCCGAAATGAATTCCAAGTGGGTGCAACTGAAAATAGTGAAAGCATACTTTCATCCTTCTTCTCACAGTAGGTTTTCCACCAGTCCTTGGCGTTGGGGCGGCTTTGAGAAGAGAAAAAGTAATCGATTCCTGGCTGGAAAAATCATGAACAGAAAAATATCCTTCTAGCAAATTTAACCATTTATCTATGGCGTCTACATCTATTTGGCCCTCAAATATGGGAATGTCAAAGTTTACTTGTACTTAAAAGGAGTGGTGCCTCCAAAGTGGATACTAGATGTGGATGTGCCGCTGGTGGGCAACCGTTGAAGGATCTGGGAAAATTTATCCATCATCGCATTCCTTTGTTTCTCAAGGGCCTCCTTGAGCAATATTTTGATAGGATCTCCTACTCCCTCGTCTTTCATTTCTTCCCCCATAGGCGGTCATCAAGGTGTGCGAGGATGATCTTGCAAAGATCAACCAGATCGAGCCCTAACTGAGTCCTTATACCACGACCTTGTTGGGGACATGCAAAGAAGTATCGAGAAAGAGAAGACTTCTTTGATACCACTAATCTGAATTTAAACAGGAACACAACAAATTACAAATATAACCATAAGCACAAAGATGTAGCAAAAATAAAACATCACTTCGTTAATATCAAAGAACTGAAATATGCTTGCATATAAAATGGAAATAAACTAGCTCAGGCAATGGTAGCTTATCTCTGAGAAGAGATGTGGTGGATACATGCCTTTGAACTATGTTACAATGAGGCTTGAAGGCATATTTATTATTAATAAACAATGGGGAACCCCAAACATCCAAAAATCTAACCCTAGGAGATGAAACACCAAACTATGGCCCTCGTTGGGGTAAATTGGTACATCAAATTCCCGAGGTCATAACTTTGGCATGCGATCTCCGTTTGACGCACAAAATACCTTATTAGAAATATCTATCCAAGGGCTACAATGGCTAACAATGAATTTTGGGTTAAAAACTCTATTTCGTCACTGGTGATTTTCCAAAAAATGTCATTTAGGGCCTCAAAACGGCTCCGAAAGTTCAGGACCTAAAAAATTGCCAAAAATAGTAAACTGTGATACAATTAAGGAAACTAAAAAAATGAAAGAAACAATGGTGGGGGTCCAAGGGGAATAGGAAGGTGGCCACCAATATCCACTTAGATCAACTAGGCCCTAAACTGAGACATTAGTCTCTCAGCCTTTATTACAATCCACACTAGATCATTCGGTGCTAAACCAAGACTCCACCCTCAGGCTTCATTATGTATCCCTCCAAAAGAGTACAAGGGATTCCTAGGCCTTTGTGATTTTCCTGAGACCACCTTCGCCCCAAATCTTGAAACCATCCAGGAATTGCAAAGCTCAAACCGAGAAAACAATCCCATCACACCATGGCTTTCCGAAAAAAGGTAAGGCTAGGTTGAGAATCATTGTCATAACCCAGAAAAACCAACAACAAGAGAACCATATACCAACATGAAAATCCATGCATGTCAACACCAACTAGGAAATCACACATGCAATATGTTACCTGCAAGTATTCCTGTTGAAGTTGCTTGATCTTGCTCTTCCTTTCTTGATCTTTGCTTTCATTCCTTTCCTTTGCTTGTTTTTTCCTTCCTTGCTCCAAAGCTAGAGTGCTCCAAGAAAACTCTAAGTGTCCAAGAGTATAAGAGAGACAGAATAATGGGAGCTTTGTTGGGTTGTTTTATGTTCTTTCCACGACTAGACCACGTAGTTAATCGTCATTTTTGGACCCTATATTATGTTGGGCAAACCTACCTATGGTTTTTTGCATGATTTTCGCACATGGTTTTGGATGCGATGGTTTTTGGTCCATGGTATTGGATGCTTCGGCATGTATAAATATGAATTGTAACATTGAAAGGAATATAATGAAAAATCAAACTAGTAGTCCCGGTTTTGGGATCCTGGGGAAAATCTCTGTGTATATGTGTTTTATGTGTTATGCTCTCACATTGTTTATTTTTTGTGTTTTAGAATTCTTATGTAGGTAATTTTTGTATGGGGTTAAAACCTACAAGAGCTCCAAAAATTAACTAACAAAAGGTTACAAACTAATCCTCAAAAGCCTTTTTATCAATTAGGCCTCTATTTTCTTCATTTCCCATTATTTTCCTTCAATTTCCTCCTCACATGGAACCTGTGAACTTTGACCTTCGTTTTCCCCTATTTTCCTTTATTTTCATAAATAAATGTGCCAAAAATACGATTTTGCCTTTCTAATTCCTTAGCCACTTCCTTTGTCAATTTCTTTAGTGATAAACACATCTAGTGATGCCCACTAGGATATATTTTCCCAACATTCAGCTTGGAATAAGTGTCCCTTAACCATGGCGTTATTTTTCCTTTATTAACTTTTATTACACGAACTTTTAACGAGGGGCTATTACACCTCCATCTCTTTTTTCTATCTTGGTTTGTATCAGCACTGCATTTTATTAACATTAGAGTGACTACAAATTACATTGTTAGAGATTTTCTGGAAGAGAACTGTGTAATGGATTTTTTATCCATCCAACGTTTCGGATGGTTACTCCATCCATCATGAGGGACCGAAGATATTTATGACTAAATGAGTGTTAAAGAGTTGTTTCTATGGGAGAAAAGGAATTAATATCCATTAGGTTAAAGGTCAAAGTTAAATTTATTTATTTGGAAACAATAATTAAAATTTTCACCAAATTCATTGAAAATTTAATTACTAGGAAATAATAATTAAAATTTTGGCCAAATTCATTGAAAATTTAATTATTAGAAGATAATAATTAATATTTTGGTCGAATTCATTGATAACATAAAAGAAACATAAAATAAGAATTTGTTGAAAGTTAATGATTAAAAATTAATAAACAGTGAATTTAAAATTGAAGTTGAAAAGATAAGGATTAAAGAGAAATAGGAATAAAAGAACAAATTAATTAAAATAAGAATTAATTGAAAAGAATAATTAATAATAGTCAGCCCCGAGGGATAGCTCAAATGGTCGAGTTCCCGTTGCTAAGTACTCTCCCGGTTTGGGAGGTCACGGGGTCAAATCTCCTCGACGCCCTCGGGGTTAGGCCTGATATGGCCGACCGGCAGATCCCTTCGGGTGGAGCTGCCCCGCTTCTCTATGTGGACGTAGCGGCCACTCCGGTGCCCGTGAACCACACTTAAAAAAAAAAAAAAATTAATAATAGTCAAAAGGGGGGTTAGCTGAAAATTTAGAAATTAATAATTAAATAATTTAAAATAACAATAAGAATTGGCTAAAATTTGACCAAATTCCAAAGTAAAATAAAATATTAAAATAAGAGTTGATTTAAAATTACAAGTTAACAGTAAAATAATGAGAATTAAGGATTAAAGAAAGAGTTAATTGAAATACGAAAAAACTTAAATAAGAATTAATAATTAAAAATAATAATTAATGATAAAAGCTAGAAGAGCCACAGACAGAAACCCTGATTCCACACCAATCGAACCATGATGGAAACGTTACCCTGCTGAGTCTAGACCAGGTACAAACTGTGGCACTAATAGAAGGCATGAGTGTGCTGAAGGGGCGGGGAGATATCACCTCCTATCGAAAAATTGGAGCTGGAGAGTCGAGTAGCCAAGGTGCAACAAACGACATCCTAGGAGGAAATGGGAAAGGACCTCCATTTTTGGGCACTCAATGGCAGGCCCGCATGCGAGGGCAATGTTTTTCAAGAGTAGAAAAGAAACCCATATTTGTGATCCCAAACAACAAGTTGGATACTTACAGGAAATATGTGAAATATAATGCCCTTATATGCAAATTTATCAGAGTCTGGCCACTAGAGAAAGATCTGGTGAGGTGGATACAAAACAAATGGTAGTCAAAGGGCCACATTGAATTAAAACTAGGAGCCTGAGGTTTCTTTACAATAATTTTCACTAACCTCGGAGACAAGGAATGGGTTTTTGATAATGGCCCTTATTTCTAAAACAATGGTGGCCTCTCCATTTAGCACTAGGAGGGGTGTTACAACCCTGATCGGGAGAAATTTCTTGCAACTCCTGTATGGGTCTGGCTATTCGATTTTCCCATTGATTTTTGGGATCTAGAGATTTTGGAAGGCATCGGAACTCAATTGGAAGCTTTGTCAATATAGCAGATACCACTCGATGGGGAAGGTATACTTCATTTTCCCAAATTTGTGTCTATATGAATATCATAGAACCCCTACTTGAATCCATTAACCTTGAATACCATGATGATGTATGGTTGCAACCCCTTGATTATGAGCATATCCCTTTCCATTATCGTTGTTTCCATGAATATGGGCACCTAATTCGCAATTTCCTATTGAATCGGAATGAGAGCGAAGAACATGCCCCCTAAAACAACCAATCCAAGCAACAAGAAGATTCGGCGGGCTTCCAAGAGGTCCAAAAAAGAAAGAGGAACCAAATGAACTAGCCCAATCATTCCCATCTAACACCAGGAAAAATCATGTATAAAAGTAATAGATACGAGATACTGCAGGAAGAGGAAGAGGAAGGGATTAAGATTGCAACCCCCAATCTCAATCCCTAGCCAAGCCTTCAGGAAGGAGGCTTTCATTCCAAAAGAAAGGCAGAATCATCCACGACCCAAGACGTGGATCTAGTTAAGGAATCCCCTACCCAAGAGCCAAATCAGACCACTATGGAAATCGATGGGCATAAGGAGGATATAAGCACTAAGGAATAGATCATGCGATGATTATTGAATGAGTGGAAGCACATGGATGAAAGGTTCATCCCGAAAGATTAAAAAAAAAAAAAACTCTACAAATAAACCTTCTATCAATATAAATCTAATCAAGGCATGCATGCCTCTGAACAACCAGACCAGTTGGGTTCCCAATCAACCCAAAGGCCAGAGCAAGGCCAAATCAGCAAAGGAGGCAAGAAGAGGGGACAAAATAATCTGAATGAGTCACTACAGATGGTAGGTGAAATGTTGGTAAACTCAGGAACAGTGATATCATTGTCGGTGGTATTCAACCAACTCAATAAATATTTAAATTATTATTACATCCTGGAATATATGAGGCTCAACAGTAGAGGCAAGCAAAGGTTTTTGAAGGAGAGACTCAAAAAGCATAGAACAGGTATTATGTAGATTCAAGAAACAAATATTTCAAAGACCAAACTTTGGGAGTTCATGAAGAGCTTTAAACCCCAGTATGAGGTAATTTCCTAGGATGCCCGGAGAAGTGCGGGTGGGTTGGATATCTTATGGAATCTAGTGGAGGTATGGTTTGAAGGCTAACTTAACCTTCCCTGAATATTTTCTGGAAAATTTTTCCACATTGGATCTTGGGACTAGGTTCTATTGTCAGGGGTCTATGGGCCACACCTTCTAGGAGAAAGACAAGTTTTTCTTCAAAATCTAGCCAACTTGAGAAGTGTCTACCCTGATGAACATTGGATAGTAGCAAGGGATTTCAACATGATCACCTCCTTAGATGAGAAAAAAGGAGGGCTCTGTAAACCAGATTTGGATATGGAAAAATTTCAGGACCAAATAACTGACTTGCATCTCGTAGATGTGCCAACCACTGAAGGGATTTTCACCTGGAAGAACAAGAGGGGCGTACTCATCAGATTTCCTCCCACCTAGACTAATTTCTAGTCTCAGAAGTAGTGATCAGAAAATACATCTACATAGAATCCTAGATTCTCCCATGCTCAGGATCGGACCATTAGCCGATTCGGCTAGAGATCAACCTTAAAACAAGGCCTAATAACCGACCCTTCCAGTTTGAGTCCTTCTGGTTGAGAGACCCCAAACTCATGGAAATGTTTGAATGCTAGTGGAAGGGCAGGGAAGTGCAGGGGAAAAAATGGATGCATACATTCCAACGGAAGCTAAGAGAGCTCCAAAAAAAAATTCAAACACTGGAATTGTTATCCTCCACAATGTCCCAGGCTGAGGAGGAGATTGATGGAGGTAACCTCAAACCAAGCTTTCAATTTGGTAGCTATCCCTACCAAACTAGAGAGGGCTCTCTTTATAAAATCACGGCCAAAGGTTAACTGGAATGTAAAATAATATTAGGCTAGGTATGCTAGGCTCAAGCAGGTTTTGAGGTTTTAGGGTTTTGATGCTAGATTAGGGATGAAAACCAGGGATCTAGGTCAAAGTATCAAAGAGTTACAGCAGAAAATAATTTTGTGATGGCTTTATGGATTTTTTCGGTGTAGTGTAGGGTTTCAAAGAGTAAGAACATCTTAATGAGCATGTGCACCATGAATTCATTAGTTAGGAAGAAAAATTACACAAAATGACTTTCCCATCAAAACAGAGCTTACATGAAAAGAATTTTGCTTATAACCTTTAAGGAAAATCACAGAAGAAATAAGGTATGGAAAGGAGAGATGCATATCATTCTTAAAACTATAACAAAGAAAATACATCATCATGAACTCACTGCACATGAATTCCTAGATAATAGCTACAACTGCTCCTTTGATTTCCTGAATAAAGAGTTGAAGTACAAGCTACAAGTGTTCCAACCTCTTATGTCCAACCCTCCAAATGATTAAGAAAATGACACATATAGACCAAAACAACATATCCCTCTCTCAGGGGTCGGATCCATGAGTGGTGGAGCAGTTCCCAAAATATTTCTAACCATAACCCAATCACTAGGGAGGTTAACAAACTCTCGTCTTAATAGAAAAATTGATACATTTGACCATAAAAGACATTTACAAGCATGTATCTACTTCAAATTCACTCTAACCAACCTATTTACACCTATTTACGTCATCACAACATCACAAATGAAAAATTACATTAGTAGAGATCGAATATGGACTAAGTCAACTGAGGAAAGTGACTTTTAGGTGAAAACGCAGCGAATTCAAGCAAAAGCGCAACGTGCTAGGAGAAAACATAAAGAAATTGGTAGAAGTAACTTTTAGAGGACTTCCCAAGGTCCAAATATGGATCTTGATGACTCATTAGAAATCTATGGATATCTAGTTATCATTTGACTCATCAAGAAAGTAATTTAGACACTCCATGATAGAGAAAAATGCATTTTCCCAAGACTACTCCCATAAGTGCAGCAAAAACGTAGTGCCATATTGAATGGCACTTTTTCCTGCCTTCTTAAGCTCCAAATGAAGATCTGAATGTACCATTGGAAATCTTAGGATTTATAGTTGTCAATAGAGTACTTAAGAATGAAAAATAGCCTCTCCAAGACTGAGAAAATGCATTTTCCCATTACTACTCCCAGAAGTGCAGAAACTCTCCTGTAGCAATTGTATTTTGGGCATTTCTCCCAAATCATAACACCTATGAAAAAGTGGAAGGAGGTTTTTGTTCCTTGCTCTATTATTTACAAAAAGATTCTTTCACTTTTGTCGAATTCATCTCCATTTTGCCAGAAATATACTTTGAAGAAAAAATATCCCTATGTGAAACAAATGATTTGTCTCTTGGAATGATTTCTTGAGAAATGGTGAAGACATTATGTCATGTGCTAAATTTGGCTCATACATACTAATCTAACCTTTAACCATGCGATGATAACTAACATGATGATTCTATCCATGACTCATGACTCATGACCATCCATGATGGCAGTACCAAAATGACTTTTTAAAACCCTAATCATGATGGAAGAAGGAAAACATTGAAACAAGCTAAACCAATGACCAAATTTTTATTTCAAAACCTATTGAGACATAAAAATTTGGCCTTACAACTTCACCTAAGACATGAAAGAGACCAATTGATCATTGGTGACTCCTAGATACTAACAAGGAGGAAGAGGATTTTGGCCACATCATGAAAGACTAGATCCAACTCAACAACAAAATGCAGAAATCCATCAAAGAATCATTAACTACGAAAGAGTGGATGAAATGGAGGAAGTAGAAGGTCAGATTATAAACTAGTTGGAAGAAATAAGGAATCAAGAAGAAATCCTTTGGAAATAAAAGTCTCAGGTTGTTGCGGGAAGGGGAAAGGAATACTCGATTCTTCCACAAGGCAATGATTCTTCCCTTGAAAGATGTAGCAAGGAATGGATGGGTGCAGCATGAGGATCTAGAGGATCTGGTGGTGGATCACTTCCAATCCCTCCTCTCGAAACCCTTGTAGGATAGATCTGAAGTAATCTAGAGAATTACCCAGCAAATTCCACGTCTTATTTCAAGAGAACATAACATGGCCCTAATGACAGCGGTGTCTATGGAGGATGTTGAGGAAGTGGTAAAAGGAATGGCCAAGAACAAGATTATAGGCCCAGATGGATTCACAGTGGATTTCTTCCAAGCGGCTTGGCATTTTATAGGCCTATACATATGGGAAATGGTGGAGGAATCACAATGCAATCAAAAGGTATGTCCTTCTCTTAACGCCACTTTCATAGCTTTAATCCCTAAAACAGCCAAATTGGATGACCCGCAAGGATTCCATCCTATCGCTCTTTGTAATGTCATATATAAAATTATTGCGACTGTTATAGTCAAACATCTCAAACCCTGGTCTCATCTCCCCTGAGAAAATAGGGCTTGTTGAAGGTCGATAGATCCTCGATGGATTTGTTACCTCTCAGGAAATTTTCCACTCTCTGAAGATTCACAAAACCACTAGCATGATGGTCAAATTGGACCTCTCTAAAGCCTATGATCGACTCAGCTGGAAGTCTCTCTCTAGAATTCTTGAAGCCTATGGTTTTGATCAACGTTGGAGTAATTGGATCTCCGCAATGGTTTCTTCTCTTGTGTTCTCTATTCTGCTCAACGGCTCCCCCACCAAAAATTTCAATGCCTCACGCAGATTACACCAAGGCGACCCCTATCTCCCCCTTTTTGTTTATTCTAGTAGCCAAGGGCCTAGGAAGATACTTGAAGGAGGAAGCAAGGGCCTCCCACATCTATGGCCTGAGACTTTGGGGCAATGATCAACCCACCAATAGTTTGTTGATGATATCATGCTCTTATGTCATGTCTCTTTGCAAGAAGCCCTGCATATACAATCCATCCTTCAATCCTTTATGGAGGCTTCAAGAACCTTGATAAACAATGACAAATCCTATATTTTTTTCTTCAATACTCTGGTTAATGTTTAATCCTATTTAGCTCGGGTTTTGGGTTTCAACATCAAACCTCTCCCCACCAAATATTTGGGCATGCCTTTATCTATCAATTCCCTGAGGGCGTCCTACTGGAAATCATTGCTTCAAAAAATTCAATCCAAGCTTAACAAATGGACCTTTAGAGCTCTTAATCTCTCTGGTAGGATTTTTCTCTTGAAAGTTGTTCTCCATTCCATCCCGATTTACCAGCTCATAGGCCTCGTTGCCCCCAAATTCTCTTGTGTCAAGATGGTTGAGATCTTTAAAAAAATATTATGGGGTGGAGCACATCAACTGAGGAAATGGCTAGTGGTGTCCTAGCCAAACCTCACGAACTCTAGGAAGGAAGGGGGCTTGGGCCTCTAGGACCCATTCATTCTGAACCAAGTTGTGAGAGTTAAACTATGGTGGAAATGGGTGAGAGGTGGAGCGGACCTATGGAAGAAGGTATAGACCCAAAAATATGATATTCCTACCTGAACTTAAGATATCCTCCGATACTGTGATCCTCCAAAAGGATCATCAATATGGAACCTAGATTCCCATAACAAGGATCTTATCAACAACCAATTCTTCTAGGAAATTAGGAATGGAAAATATGCCCTGTTATGGCACGACTAATGAAAACAGTGAAGTAAACTATTAGGGAGATAGGACTTGCATGAAATATTCCTCTCCACCACTGGAAAGAACTTCCTCACTATGGACTACTATTGGAAAGAGACACCACAGATGGGAGGATGGAGGAAATAGAAGGACCACAGGGATTGGGCTCAAGCTCCAGACTCGAACCAATGGCATTAGATGGAAATGGAGTTATCATCCAGGAGGATTCTTCCATAGGAAAGAGTTAACATTGTATGATGTGGATACACACCAAAGGGAACTTTTTACCATCAAGTAATCATATACCCTCAAGGCCAAAGAGGGACCGGGACAACCAAGCTTAATCTGGAAAAATATTTGGAAGGGGGTTGGTGGCTGAAAATTGCTAGTTTCCTTTGGCTGGTGGGTAGAGGTCAGATTATAACATGGGATAAAATACAAAATAAAGGCATTAAGGGGCCATTCAACTCTATCTTATGTAGAAATAATAATAAATATTTGGAACATCTCCTCAACTCATGCCCCTTTGTAGACTAGAAATGGAGCCAAGTTGAATACCTCTTTGGAAGAATGGATAGAGATTGGAATAACATTAAAGAAACCATTTTACTTTGGTGCAGAGGCCTATTATAAAGCCCTATGTTGAATAAGTAATGAGTTTTAACCCTTGGTTTCACACTTTGGGCCATCTGGAAGGAAAGGAATAGCAGGATTTTCAAGGAAAATCGCATCCCCAAGCTACTATGTGGGAAGAAATTATCTAAAACATTAGGGAGACCATCTTGCTAGAGAAATGGAATCCAGAGGATTGGCAAGTTTATCCCCAAGAATCCATAATTCTTAGTCAACTGAATCTTTCTCCATCAATGATAACTTCATGTTCATGGAAACCTCCTCCCAGTTAGGTGCTTTCCCTAAAACATTTCACAGTGCCTCCTGATGGCTTCATTAAGTTAATTTTTGATGGAGCTTTGAAGGGAAACCCAGGCTCAGCTCTCTTTGGAGGTCTCTTTCAGGACTCACAAGCTAAAACCTGATTTGTTTATGTGGAAAACTATGGGTATGCAAGTAACAACGAAGTAGAATTTGCAGTAGTTAGACACGGCCTCCTCATGGTATCCAAATTAGGATACAAAAAACTTGTAGTGGAAGGGCACTCAAAACTTGTGATAAAATTATTAAAAAACTTAGGCAGGAAGCTACCTAAGATAAAATTAGCCACAGCTGGAGAACAGCAAGGTTGGTTCAGGAGGTGGGGTAGATTCTTCACCACATTGACTACATAGTCACTACTCATGTCCTGAGAGAAGGGAACATAGCAACTGATTTTTTAGAAAATTGAGGTAGAGCACATCCAAATGATCATGTGGAGTTGACTTGGCCCCCTCACACTTGGGACCAAAGGTTCAACCAGTTGTCATATATTCTTTAGCAAGACTGGGATGAGAATCGTCAGCAATCCCACTCTACCAACCAATATCCCCGATCGGGGTGTGACTTGGATTACATATCACCCGTGGGCTTGTTATGGTGATGGAATTGGGAAGCACACACACCTAACCTCACACACTTGAGGTAAGTGGTGAGGAGGGTGATAACATGTAGGCGTTTAAGACATATATCGAAGGTGGCAGAGGCCTTCAATGCAGCCTATGGTTAACCGTCTTGGCAAACAATTGTGATCACGCCTGAAGTTTTCTCCATGGGAAGTTTAAGGAGGAAGGGCACACTACCGAAAATCTCTCGACAGAGAAGTGAGCTCAACTCCTCTTCTCTCAGTCTGTCGGGTATGTTTTATGTCTCTTTCCCTCCTTCTACATGTATTTTCTTACCATTATTTGGAAAATTTAAGTGCATGGCCTTTCTTTCTTGGGTTATCAAGGTATGAGTCACATTTGGTACCTGCATGTGACTATATGCATTTACAATGAGGTTTGGTTGCGGGATTGTACCTCTATGTCGATGTTGTATGAAATTTTCTTGTCGAAGATGGGTCTGTATCGTTTCCTAGTCTTTGTGGTCTGGACTTGGGGTAATAGTTTTGGGATTGCAGCAAGGGTTCTCATTTGTTATGTGTATGGGTCTAGTATTTACACCTGTTCTTGGGTTGCGAAGGGTCCTCTGAGCTAGTTTCCGAAGAAATTGGTTTTACAGTGACAGACGGAGTTGGGTGTTCTCTCTCATAAAATTCTAGTGTTATTATGGTGTTTTGTTGCTTCTCTAACAGGGGTTCTAGATAGTAAGACCACCTAGAAGTGGTTCACCTCCTAGAACGATCCCTCTTTTAAGATTACAGTTACACGACCCTTTGTTTATCAGGTTCATTGGTTTTGTAAGGGAATGGCTCACTCATCAACAGTGTCTGGTCGTGGCTTCGCCTCTTGGGGTCGGGGCAAATGAAATAGAGGGGCTACTCGGTCGAACCAACCCAGCACCTCAGGGAGACGGACAAGAGGACTGAAGCCCGTCAATAGTATTATCAATGACACGACCTCTACTTGTCATGAGGGTACTGTGGAGGAAATCCACAATCTCATTGAAGAACAGGATGCAAAATTTAAAAAACAAGCTGGCAACATGGAAATTGATGTTGAAGAAGCATGGGAAATGGTACAGATCCCAGGCACACCCATAGTAGAGTGACTCAGTAAAAACGAACTTTGTTTCTATACTGGTCGATGAAGAGCCTTTTGGGAAAGGCACTAGAGCAGGTTGCAATAAACATGGTAACATTAGTCAAAAACTTTCAGATTACCACAAGGAGTTTCAAAAACTCCACTTCCAATCGCAGAAGAAGGATGGTCGCCTTAAGAGAATTGAAGACCATATCCCATGCATTTGTACTCTGACATAACTCCCTAGCATGTGAAGGATCCGGCTCTGGTCGAGTCAGTTTCAAATGAGGGCACTGAATAGTTTTATTTTTGATCTCTCTCTATTTTTTTGAGTAACATTAGGCAGCTAGATTTCACATTTCAATATCTTGTAATCATCATTGAAGGCATTGTAGTTTTTAGATACAGTCTAGACTTACAAGCATATCTATCCTAGTGTGACAGACTCCTTATTTTTTGCTGTTATTTAGCCTATAATGTTGTTAGGTGGTCGATTAACTTGGTTTCCCTATGGGAAAGCTCTAGCCACTTAACTAAATGTTATGTTGTTGTAATTTACTTTTAAAGTAATGAAAAGGAAGACACTACCAAGCTTACAAAAAAAAATAAAACAAATTAATAATTAAATTAGAATTAGATGATAATTAAAAAAATTTAATAATTAGTTATAAATTAATAATAAAAATAAAATTTGTTAAGTTTACCAAATTTGAATTGAAGAATAAATTATTGAAATAAGTACTAATAATTAATAATTAAATAAAATATAAACGGATGCAACATCCAACAAGGGCCCATTCAAAATATTGATAATTGAATAAATTAATTAATTGAAATATGGAGGAAAGTTGAATCTTTTTTTTTTTATAATTGGATATAATTAGACTAATAATTGAAAAATGGAGTAAATTTTTGAAAGATGAAATGTTGAAAAATAATTAGACTATTAAAATTATATGACCATGCTACAACAAATAAGGTGTAAAAAAGTTAATCTAAACTGAAAGAGAATGCAAGCCAAGATGAATCTAAAGATGAACTGAAGATAATATAGACCAAGATGAAACTAAATATGAAACTTACTTAATAAGAAAATATTAGAAAATATTAGAAGAAAGAAAGGAACGATAATGAAAAATCAAGGGTCCAATTGGATTTCACGAAAAACAAAACATTATAGGGAATGATAGGGAAGGAAGAAGAGTGGGATTCAATGGTTGAGATGGTAGATTACAGGCTTACATAGGAAAAATGGGAGGCAATTTTATCAATAATATAATATGTATATATACTTTTTTTGGCGAATCTCTCACCAGATTATATTATCTTGTACAGTGATGGAGAATCTTTCATTGAATTATAAAATCTTGTAAGATCTTGGCATATCTTTTACTAAATAATAAAACATTGTGAATTCTTGGCGAATGTTTTGTTAAAGTATGAAACCATATATGATAATAAGAAAACATATTCATTAAACTATAATATACTAACATACATGTTTTCAAAAAGAAACATAATTTTCTCTTCCTACAAACAATGTTCCAAGTTTCTGTGGGGCCGTGTTTGTCAAGGTTCTTACAATACACTCTTTCATATCCTTCTATTAGTTTTGATAATATTCCAGGTTCTTACATTACACTCTTTCATATCCTTCTATTAGTTTAGATAATATTCCACAACAAAGTTCTTGTAGGTGTTGATATTAACAATGAGTTCTGTCAAGGTAGGAGAGATTAATCTTTTCTCTACAACTTTTGTCAAGCTACCACTTTTTTCAACTTATCAAATTTCTTTCTTATTCCATAGACTCCAACTATGAGATTAAAAAAAAAAAGTTTGCCCCAACACGCCAAAAGTAGCAAGCCCCAACTATATTATATAAGAAAATATTAGGTATCCCAATGACTTGAAGGGGATCTAATTGAAAGAAGTGACCATTGTGAGAATCCTTCCAATCAATATCTGAATGTATGAATGTAGATGTTTAATATTTTTAATTGGAAATCTTCAATTAAATAATAAAATTTAATTACATCTCTCCCAATCTAAATTGCTTATTAGCATAATTCACTACCCTCATAGGTCTCGCATTTTTTAACAGCATTGTAATATGTAGATTAATTTCCTTTTTGGTGAACAATCTCCACATTTTAAGAAAATATGTTGCAGTGGCTCCAATCCCTACAGATCATTAGGACAAACTAAGAATAACACAGAAGATGAATGGTTGTACAAACCAACTTATTTTTCAAACAACTAATCCAACATCAGTACCTAAAGTTTTTCATGAAGATATCATATTGAGAATGTTTGAAAAATGGTGAGAAATATTCTGCATGGGTGATACAGAAAGAGTGATAAGGTTTCATTGTTCTGAATTTTTTTTGTTAAATCAGAAAAAGTTAAAAACCAATATTAATGGAGATATTGGTGTTTTTTACTAAATTTTGTGAAGTGACTAAATGTAGCTTTAACCATTCACCTTAAGATGTTTTTACAATATAATTTCCTAAGTCTATTTAATATCTTCATTATCACAAAAACTAATCTATATCCATCTTAACTCCACATCTACCACTCTTAGGGGGATGAAATCTATTTATCCCTCTGAGCACTTGGTAGACCCATAATTAAGATGGATCTAAGATGATAGAATTTCCCCTTTAAATAGTCTATGCTCACATGAATACCATGGTATTACCATGGGCCAATACCATGGGTTATCATAAACCTGGAGCTTAAAAATTACTATTAGTAATTTATAAAAATTAATAAAATTAATAATTGATTTTTATATTATTTTTTATTTTAACCAAGTTAAAATGTTTAACATACATTAAATTACAACATCCATTTTTACTCTTGATCCACCAAGCCCTAAGAGGGATCAAATATTTTTTCACTCTATGCTAGTTTTCATATCATGATATTTGATACCTCTCGGGGCTTAGTAGATCTAGAGTAAAGATGGATCTATGCTGGTTTAATTCCCCCATTTAATAGGTTACATTCCACGTGAATACCATGGGTCAATACCATGTGCCATTTTTATTTTTATTAATACTAATATTAGGGTTAATAATGTTTTTTTTGCATGGTATTAATAATAATCTAGCCCATGGTATTTGGCCCATAGTATTTTGCCCATAGGTTTCACCTAAATATAACGCATTTTTTGAGTGTTCGTAAATACAAGATGACTTATGGAGTAAATATAAAATAAATAAATAAATAAATTATATATATATATATATATATATATATATATATATATGTTTACCATACCTCTCGTTTATTTATATTTTTATTAATTTACCATACCTCTTTTACAAATATGGTATTTGGCCCATAGGATTCACTTAAATAAAACCTCTTTTTTGAGCCTTCATAAATAGAAAGAGGTTTATGGACTAAATATAAAAAGAGGTTTTATTTATTTACCATACCTCCACTTTATTTATATTTTTATTTGTTTACACCCTTGCATGTATATAAAGTGACTTATGGAGTAAATATAAAAAATGTTTTATTTATTTACCATACCTCTCATTTATTTATATTTTTATTAATTTACCATACCTCTTTTATAAATATGGTATTTGGCTCATAGGATTCACTTAAATAAAACCTATTCTTGAAAATTAGGGCGAATGGAAGGTTGTAACTCCTAATTTCAAGGGATAAATTTACATTTTTTACCCTCTCCCTTAAAATAAGGTGGGCTATTTGAGGCGATTTGTAAAAATGTACTATGACGCAAAATATTGGCCCACTAAAAATTTTAAACCCATTAATTTTGCCAAAGGGTGAACATTTGCCCCTAAAATTTTCCATGGCTTCTAGGATTTCTATCCATCCTCTCTATTAAAATTATTAGGGTTCTTCTCAATTTATAGGGATTCTTGAATAACACATGAGATATAAAATGAAACAGAGGTCGAGATTTTCAATTGATCAAAATGAATTGGATCTTTGGACTTAAATGAGTGTTCAACGATGGTATATTTTGATAGACAGTTCTGGTTGGTATCAACTATGTGCTCTTTTAGGCAGGATTTGAAAGGACAACTTGTTTGGACAATATAGGACTTCCCACATGAATAGGGAATCTGATAGCCCCCTGATCCTTGCATAGGGTCTGATTTGTCTTTGGTCAATCAAAATAATTGCTTGAGGGCTCTATGGGGCTTGAATATCATTTTAATGTTCTTCTTGGCCCAAATCTTCATTATAATATTTGTGTTTCCTTTAATGTACAAGAGCATAACTTGGCCATAAGGTGGAGAGAGATCAGGGTTGGTGGATCTAGGGTGTTATACAACTTGAAAGGCTTTAATGATTTGAGCGGTGGAATAGCCATTGTCTTTGAAGACTTGGAACAAATGGGATTTTTTAGCTAAAAGGAATTGGAGCGAAAATATTTACAGAGCTCTTGAGATGAGGGTTTTAAGAACAACATACTTCTAGGATGGGTGGCGATGTTATAGGGTGTGAAGATAATAGTTAGTGTGAGTATTTTTTTTATAAACTTGATGGGAGAGGGATCCATTGGGGAGTCGGGAAATGAGGACATATAGGAAAGGAAATGATTTATTTGATTTGATTTCCATATTGAATTGAATATAAAGAGAAATATTATTGAGATTGGAATGAAAGGCATCGAATGCAGGCTAATTGTGCTGCCAAATGACAAATGTGTCGTCAGCAAATCAGAACCAACACTTAGGTTTGAGATTTTGAGAGTTTAGAGCCCTGGCTACAAAGTGTTCCATAAAGGTGTTAGCAACTACTGGAGAAATAGGGGATCCCATAGTTGTACCTGTAGAAATTTTGAATAATATGACACATATTCACAGAGATTATCCTGATTATACACTTATAAGTGGAACATGCATAATACATAACCTCCTCTACATTGATCATCAATTTACAGAAGCAGAAACATTCACAGGCGCACATAGAAGCATCAATCACACATATCAACACAGTATTTTCCCGAGGAAAGCATCTCGCTAAAAACCCTAACTATTTGTATATTATAGTGATTGAATCATGTAACAATACAAAGTACAATGCTTATCACAAGCAATCCAGTACAAGCTCCACCTGTTACACACAATACAGCTCAGATCTGATCTCCAAACCTATTCCACTATTTGCCTGCCTCTCCAACTCAATACCTGCTCAAGAACTGATGAGAATGGCTTACCAAACTCGTATTTGACCTGAAAATAATCACTCACACTCTGTTGGACGTGAGCACATGCTACAATTCTTGATATTGGCCAATTCATTGGCATACTCAATCCCTATGATTGTGAAAATCATCATGCACAGCTATAGTCACAACTGATAGCAATCTGATCCTCTAACACTTGTCCCTGTTGAACTGAACATGCACTGACATGCAACTGAGTTAACTGATGTATTCTATAGTTGCATTATGAGTTAATAACTTGTGAATTAATTAATAACTAATTCACCCAACTCATCTCTAGTCTATTGATCAGTTAGACTAAATACAACTAGTTTAACAAGGCTAAACTGAACACAACTCCATCAATTGCACCTCCAGTCCACTAAACTCAACTCACTTTAGTTCTAACTGAAGTCCTGCATGCAAATATTAGTCATCCCATAGGTAACTATTATAGACATTTTTGTGCCCTACAACCCCAAGCATGAAATTTCCATAAACCAAGGGCTCCTAAGTCCCTAAAAGTGTTGTTCTAACCCCTAAAGGAACAAGGTCAACAGATTACAGCTTCTCCTAGAAGTCCTCCATGAAAAACTACTTAGAATTGGTCAAAACAGGATCATTGCAGCTACTCCACTGGCTAGGTGTGTTGCATCTCACCCAAATTCACTGTGAGGGTGTGTTGAATTTCAAAAGTCCCTTCTGTGGGGTGCGATGGGCGAGAAATGACAAATGGCAGTGTCATTCCGTGAGGTGGAGAGGCAACGGAAGCTTCCAGAATCTTCTCCTGTGACACTTGCCTCACTGAATTTGACCAAGGATGAGTAAGAGACCCTCAGTCTCCAAGTGGAAGCCAGAACTGTCAAAGAGAAGACACTAATCAAATCACAAGCTGACTCATCCCCCTTACAGATATTTATATATGGATCCCTCATCCCAGAGATCCAGAGGCTGGAATTTTGCATATTGTAAGGAATTGTTGTTGGTTTCTAGAGACAAACATCAGATTGTTGGGTGATCTAAGCTTTGTTTGAGGTGAAGGGGGGCTTCTTTTCTAGGAGGTTGATGCTGGGTCGGAACAACTGGTTGTAACTCCTCCTGGATCTTTTCTTGTTTATCAATAAAAGCTATTTGAGTTTTCCTCCATGCTGTTGTATCATTGATGCTTGTTATATTTGTATGGTCAATTTCCATCTGATCCTAGATTGTTTATGAATATAGATCCATTTCTTTGTATAGTGTTATGCTTCTGTGATCTTACAGGTACTTCCTGAAGCTGGGCGTGCAAGGGAGCAGGTAACTGGGGACTATCAAAGAAGAGAGGAATCGAATCGATGGATTAGCGCAAGACAGAGGTTGGTCTTTCTATTCCTCTCTATCTATAATTCATAAAGGAAAAACATAAGTAGCTTTTCTCTGTTTGTTTCTAAGGCAGCTGTCACACCTTAGTGGGATAGAGTAGTTCTATATAGACACTTTTCCCTGTAACAAAATGGCGACTCCGCTGGGGAGATAATTAGTTTGTTTGTTTATCATTCTTAGTTGTCTATTTCATAAACTTACAAGTAGCATTCGAACTGCATTTGCCATGACAAATGCAAAGTAGACGACTACTACTTCAATCCATCTACTGGATCTATTTATGATTTAAACAACTGATTCACAAACTATCTGATTGCCCTTGTGATAGCTCTTAGATCCTCCTTAGATCTACCCCTGATTGTTGCATTACTGATTGCTTTTTACTCGGCCAAAACGCAAGAACTGAACTGCAAACTGTGACCCGGAACCCGGACAGAGTCTCGTTTCTAGCCCAGTGCAGGTACTGTTCAGAGATTCTGAATTTCAGCGCACTTCTCGAGTGGACAACCTGCGCTGCATTTCAGATTCTCTATGTTACAGGTGCGCTGATCAGACTAGCTCTATGTAGCTGTGGCTTCTTTGATTCATTCTTTCCAGTTCTATTCCTGAATTTTGCTTCCTGTGATTAGTATATGTCTATTTGAAACCCCTTTTCCTTACTGTTATTCTGCCTCCTTTGTACAAAAGAACTGTAGATGTTTTTGTGTGTTTGTTAAGTCATTTACAGTTCTCCTTTGCAAAAGTAGCATAGTCGTACTGTCGTCCTTTGATTTGACTCTGTCGCAAGTGTCGATTTCGATCGTAGGAAAAAGTTTAATTGCTGTTGATGGTCGATTATCCTGTTATTATTGCTTTTGGTCTGAATTTGTAATTTTCTAGTGTCAAGAACAAGTATTCAGTTCAAAATCGTAAGGTGTTGTAATCGTCTCCATTTTTTGATTTCGAAAAGAAGCTTGTTGATATTTGTCGCTTGAAAAGAAATTCAGATTTGTGCATCAACTTTCTTTTTAGCATCCATATACTAAGAAAGTCGAAAACAAATACATGCATGTGCATTTGCATATAGACAGTCTGATTGGCTTGATTTAGGAAAGTGCATTTAGAGTGTGCTCTTTGCTCTTTGTGAAAAGATTCTGTCTTTCTTTTCCCTAGTAGCTAGGATTTTCATTGCATAAAAGAGATCAAAAGTTTGTTTATCATCTTATATTGCATGTTAGGAATTACATCTACATCTCTTGGTGAACCCAAAAGGCAAACTTCATAAACAAGATCAACTTAAAATAAATTCAATGAATCTAACAATGCTTTGGAACTTAACGCACAACATTTAGAAGTCTAGGCTAGAGACGTATTCCGGCGTCGTAAAGCCTGGTAACTGTTGTTCTCACTGATGGTTGGGTGATTCCTCCACTTTGAGATGATAAGTGCCAGTACGGACTTGTGCTCCCACGTACCGTCGAGTATATTTTGGGAGACCCCAATAGGCTTAATCATTTATCCATAAGAAGTTGTGTCTGCCGCCCTATCGATCGCAATGCACTGAACACAACATTCGGGAAGATTGATTGTCGTACCGTAAAAAGTATTCTGCAGTTTTTCGATTGGTTTGGTAATCCCTCTACCTAGATTTCCAAAGCAGTCCCTTTCGTTCCTTTTCAGACTCCTTAACGGAAAAGGTCCATCTGAGCACTTGTCACTTCAGGCTCATTAAAAATCGAAGGAGACTAGAGTCATCTTTTGTTTTTTCTCAACTCTTAAAAACTAAAAAAACAAGTTGTGTCAAAGTGTCTAAAATTTATTTTAAATGGAATAATCATCACTTTCCCTCGTTGGTCTTCGAAATTAGTCTCCCTTCATCGCAAGTTCTTGTAG
The DNA here is from genome assembly GCA_031772625.1 of Pinus tabuliformis. Classification (NCBI taxonomy): domain Eukaryota; kingdom Viridiplantae; phylum Streptophyta; class Pinopsida; order Pinales; family Pinaceae; genus Pinus; species Pinus tabuliformis. The sequence goes on from CM062809.1 coordinate 64,957,382, forward strand.
AATCGCTAGGAAATATTTTGGATAGATTAGATATGTCTGAACAACCGTCGACATCTAGGACTGTGTCATCCGACACAGCAGTAGCAGAACCGCCTGCTGCTACTCCAACAATGTTCGCCAGTATACCATCTGTCCCAGCAAGTTATCAACAACAAGCCGGAGTCCAATCAGGGACTGTTTCGACGACATGGTCTGTTCCTATTTCTTCATCCAGATTATCATCTGGTATTTCTTATGTTGAAACTCAACAAATTGATCCAATGTGTCTTCAAAGGCCAATTTACCCTTTAAGTACTGGATTGCCACCATATGGAGGGCAGTATGCCTTTTCATTGTTCCCTCCCGAAGAACAACCATATGGGAGTTTACAACAAAGTTCAGGTCAAACTGGAATTACATCCAGCGGTTGGGTACCAATACTGCCTTAACAACCAAGGGTTGTATATTCAATGCAACCAGTCCACCCTGTGTCGAATATTCCCACTATACCTACTGTGGTGAGTGCATTGCAAGTACAAGTGCTACCTGTTGTATGTCAACCCCAAGTTTCTCAGGTTGCAATACAACAGCCTCTTGTCTCGACAACTCAATCACAACCTCAGGTTAGTGCCTCCTTATCTGGAGTGACTCAGGCTCAAACAAGTACTATGACTCCTCATCTTGGTCAATCATCTAGTATTGGACAACAGCAAATTGTCCAACAACCAGGGCTAGTTCAATCTCAACAACCGCAATTCCAACAATCATATCAAGGACCTGAGCAACAAGTCTTTGTAAGTAATGGGCAACTGCATTTCCAAAGCGGTTATCAACAACCATACTATAATGGTTATTCCCATCAACCTTGTCAAAATTTCCAGCATCAAATACATTGTGCTGGTATGCAAAGACCCACTGCTCAGGCGATTCCATCATATCCTGGGTATGCTTCGCCTAACCTGAATCAACAGTTGCCCTTTGTAGCAACTCTAGAATTACCAAATCTAAACCGGCTGACGAATGATCCAATTGCTTATGCCCCTTAGTGGCCAGCGATTCCACATAAACTTCCATCAGATATTCCTAAATTTAATGGAAATCCGGGTGAAGATCTGTCGAATCATGTGATGACATTTCATCTATGGTGTTCATCAAACACCCTAAACGATGATTCGATTAGGCTTCACCTTTTTCAGAGGATGTTAACTGGTCCGGCAGCAAAATGGTATATCGAATTGCCTAGAGCTTCATTCGACAACTTCAGTACCCTAGCCACAACCTTTTTAACCCATTTTCAGTTACCGATAAGGTACGAAACGGGAACCGAACTTCTTACCAACTTCAAACAAACGACAGCCACTCACATATCTGATCATATACATGAATGGCGACGTCGTCGTAGAATGGTGAAAACGTATGTTCCCGATCAGCTTTTAGCTGAATGGTTTATTAAGTCATTATTGCCTTCCATCACGGAAGATGTGGCAAAAGGGGGAGTCGTCACAGAAGAGCAAGTTATCGCTCGTGCGCAATATTTGGACTTGATTTACACTCAGTCTGGCACGCTCTACGATAAAATACCTGACGCCCCTAGACCGGAATTCTCAGTTCCTCCTCCTCCTAAATCAAACAATGACTCTCATGTCGGCGATGGCGTGATTAGTGCAACAGACACGAAATCGACAAAGGCTACATCTAAAAAGGCCCGTAAGATTTCAAGTCAAAATGCAAATGAGGAACTTCTTGCCTCGGAAGTAAATGTTGTGTCGACTGACAAGGGCAAACAACTGAAGCAACCAGGGGGCAAGAAGAAAAAGAAAGGGAGAAAAAAGAAGCAGGATGAGTCATCTCCTGAAAAAGCTTCTGCAAACCCTTTTGGGCAAAGGAAACCCCCTGCAGGGTGTCATATATGCGATGAGGATCATCGGACGAGAGATTGTCCACATAAAGCTGAAGTTAAGAAACTCTTTAAGAGTTCAAAAACCTCAGTAGTATTGACTGATCCGTTTCCAAACCCGGGAACCAAATTGGTTGCTAATCAAAATGCTTCCCGATCACAAGTGCTTATGTTGTCTATCTCAAAGCAACAAAATGATGCTTTGACAAGGAATAAAGATTACGGGAATCCACAGCTGTCGAATAACAAGGCTAATGAACAACCTAGTAGTTCGACAACAACTTTGACCAAAGTTGTGTCACCCACCATTCCTGAGCCAATAATAAATCCGCCAAAGGGAGTAATACACAAATCGACATTTAATCCTTGTGCCAAAGTAGCAAAGAATTATAATATAGTAGAGGACCTAGCCCAATCACCGTCCACTATGTCGACACTTGATTGCCTCTCCCAAAAGTAGGATCTATTATCAGTAATAGTGGGATTGACCCAATGGATTCCAATCTTGTATCCTTTAATCACAAAGGATATGACCCTCAATTACCAGCTCAACTAGCTTTCCTTATTCAAGTGAAAGCCCTCAACAAAACTGTTCATCGAACAATTATTGATGAGGGGGCATCTACATGTATCATGTCGATGAGTTGCTGGAAAAATTTAGGCTCACCACCCTTGTCGAGATCGTCAACGACGTTAAAAGCATTTGATGGATGATCATACACTCCATACGGGATTTTAAGTAACTTGCAAGTTGAACTGGGGGACAAAACAATAGAAATTGATGTTGAAGTAATTGACGGAAACCTCGATTACAACATCCTACTGGGAAGACCATGGATATATGCTATGGCTGCTGTTGTGTCGACCTATTTTAGGAAGATTGCATTTCCCTTCCAAGGAGGAATTACAATCGTCGACCAACAAACATTTCTCCCCAACAGTTCACAAGTTACGGGAAGCATTCCAATGATCCATGGAAGCAATCATTCGCTTCAAAATATTGGAGTAGGCCTCCTAAAAGACCCTGCCTTAATGGGTACTTTTGCCCTACCGCCTCCGAGCAATTTGGCGGAAGTGGCCACAGTGGAAACCTGCAATATGAAATCTTCTATATCTAATGGATTCGGAAGATTCCTAAACATTTTGTCAGCATGGATCATCGCCATTTTAGAAATATTGTAACAATCAATTTTCTTGGCTTGGGGGGCAAACCCAAATCAACACTCATCGAGTGTTTGGATAGATAGGTCTAAGGAATATGGCACCTCTTCAGATCCTTGGTCACATGTACATTCTACAGATGAAGGAATCATTCAATCAATGATGATAGGAGAGACACCATGGGAAGATTACCACCATCCCTCCCATCTTCCGAATTACCACGAAGATTATTCCAGCAACCTTAATCATCCATCAGTTTTTTATTTTCTATCAAATACTATAAATACGGTGGACTTCGAAGATGGTTCTTATCTCGTGTCGATCTCGTTAAAAATGAAACAAGGAGTCATGAGGATAGTTCTTTTAAAGTGTCAACCTCATTAAAAAATGAAACAAATCGCCTTTCCAAATATCAAAGGTAAACCTTCATTCCAACCACCGAGTTGAATGCAATGAAGCTTGGGAGGCGTGCACCTCGATTTGCGTTATTATGTTGGGGGCATGCAAACTTATCACAAGCAGTGTTACTGCAGGGTTCAAGCTCATTAAAAAATAAACCCGCATCGAGCAGTTTTAGCACATAGTTCAAGCTCGTTAAAAAATAAACATAAGACATGAGCAAATGTTTCCCCCTGCGTTTAAGCTCGTTAAAAAATGAACTATTCCCCGGTAAATAACCATCATGAATGTAGTAGTTCATCCATTAAAGCCTTGGTCGTTTTTGCACCATCACCTCCATTTGATTGTTTACCCATTTTGAGGAACAGCTACGAAGAGTGATTTCACTAGCCATCCTTGTGACACTGTCGTGATTGGAAAATTCCAAACCTTACCTGGAATCAGCTGCTACCCATTTTATCACTCGTTCCTCAAAAGGCGAGTCTCTTTTAAGCTCTTTTCAACTGACTCGTAAAATATGAAAAGATTGCTGAGCCATTGGCCTCTCCAGCTCGTTAAAGGGATAGGAAGTGCTATCCCTCCTCTAGATTTTAATCTTTTTGGACCTAAGGGATTATTACACAAAAAGATCGAGCGCTTGTTTTGTTCGGCTCGTTAAAGTATCGAAAATCCATCCCTTCTGTATTGTTTTATACTTTTTCAAACTTAAGGGATTAGATGACGAAAAAGGAATTTTGGAGTTACCTTTACGTTCCTTTTTAGACTCTCTAAAATTGAAAAGGACCGAGTTATCTTTGTCGTTAAACTCGTTAAAAATATTAATAGCGACAAACTTGTCTATAGACGAGAACGAGTTTCACTATCGCTAGGCTCGTTAAAACATAGCGATGGGTTTGCCCGAAGGGCAAATTATAGAACAAGCATATGTTATCCTCCTCAAGCTTGACAAAAATAAAGAGGTGCTGGTCAGCAATGACTGGGGAAAAATTGGGAAGAAAACTCAAAGAAACTTTGTTGGTAGCAAGTCGCTATTGAACATGACACTTCCTCTTCGTGTCCGAGTCGGGTTGGGTTGTTTCATTCACCGGTCACATCACCATGGTCATGCCATACCATCCACATTTGGGGTTAATGCTACCAATCCATCACATCAGTGTCGCCGATATGTTCAAGAGAAGTCATTCAGAGAATTCACCTGTGTCTCACCCACTACCATACATTATACTCCATTCTTTCATGACCGCCACCCTGAACCTTATATCACCAGATCGTCCTCACCTCCATTAAAATCATTTGCTCCGTTCCATGTCGTTGATGTGGGATTCATTAAGGCCCTCCTGTGACGGATCACTTCTTGTCAACATCAGCTCATTATCCAAGAAGTTGATCTAGGAACACCCCATTCAGTACTTTGAAGTTTGCATGCCTCAATGGCAAGTTTCTCACTTCCGGGGACAGGTTTACATCAATGGCCTTCGACCGAAAGATTTTGCATGGTGTTCAACGCCAAGTCCTTTATTCACACCACGTGAATTGTACTGCAGTACCTTGAGGGTCATTATCATTATTGGTGATTCCTCTCGCGCTTGTTAACAGTTTACATCATTGACTGGTAATCAAGCGATGTCTTTCCATGTTCGACTTCAGAACATTTCTCACATGGATCGACTTGTACTTCGAGTGAATATCAGACGAGATTGAAGACCCCAGATCTAGTTTCATCCATCCGGGCTGCGATATATATTCAAGGAAATAAAGACATTAAATGTACATCATTGCAGCACAAATAATCATCCTACCAAAAGGATGATGGCTCTACCAGAATCATCAGTCTACACTCAGACAATTGTCTGTCCTATGTACATGAAAATGAATTTATAAAGCTGAGCATGGGAATGCCCGCCTCAGCTAGATCATGAAAATATTATGAAGATAATGTATTGTATTGTATCTTATTACAGGTCTCCTCCCAGCATTGAAAGAACTTCGGATCCTCATAATAAAGCATTTCACCTGACACCAAAAGGTTAGCGGCCTCATACTTTAGGGGGCAACTGTTATAGACATTTTTGTGCCCTACAACCCCAAGCATGAAATGTCCATAAACCAAGGGCTCCTAAGTCCCTAAAAGTGTTGTTCTAACCCCTAAAGGAACAAGGTCAACAGATAACAGCTTCTCCCAGAAGTTCTCCATGAAAAACTACTCAGAATTGGTCAAAACAGGATCATTGCAGCTGCTCCACTGGCTAGGTGCGTTGCATCTCACCCAAATGCACTGTGAGGGTGCGTTGCATTTCAAAAGTCCCTTCTGTGGAGTGCGATGGGCGAGAAATGACAAATGGCAGTGTCATTCCGCGAGGTGGAGAGGCAATGGAAGCTTCCAAAATCTTCTCCTATGACACTTGCCTCACTGAATTCGACCAAGGATGAGTAAGAGACCCTCAGTCTCCAAGTGGAAGCCAGAACTATCAGAGAGAAGACAATAATCAAATCACAAGCTGACTCATCCCCCTTACAGATATCTATATATGGATCCCTCATCCCAGAGATCCAGAGGCTGGAATTTTGCATATTGTAAGGAATTGTTGTTGGTTTCTAGAGACAAACATCAGATTGTTGGGTGATCTAAGCTTTGTTTGAGGTGAAGAGGGGCTTCTTTGCTAGGAGGTTGATGCTGGGTCAGAACAACTGGTTGTAACTCCTCCTGGATCTTTTCTTGTTTATCAATAAAAGCTATTTGAGTTTTCCTCCATGTTGTTGTATCATTGATGCTTGTTACATTTGTATGGTTAATTTCCATCTGATCCTAGATTGTTTATGAATATAGATCCATGTCTTTGTATAGTGCTATGCTTCTGTGATCTTACAAGTACTTCCTGAAGCTGGGCGTGCAAGGGAGCAGGTAGTTGGGGACTATCAAAGAAGAGAGGAATCGAATCGAGGGATTAGCGCAAGACAGAGGTTGGTCTTTCTATTCCTCTCTATCTATAATTCATAAAGGAAAAACATAAGTAGCTTTTCTCTGTTTGTTTCTAAGGCAGTGATCACACCTTAGTGGGATAGAGCAGTTCTATATAGACACTTTTCCCTGTAACAGTAACCACGTATTTCCTTCTGTTATTTGCATGTACCACATCCGTAGCTCATCCTGAAGTGCTCCAAGAGAATAAGATCAAGTTTATAGTCCAAATATTATTATGAGACAATAATATTTGACTTTTCTATTTTTGACAGCCAGTCTAAAAATAGACTTTGATCACTCACACTGTGGTCACCCACACTGTGATCACCCACACTGTGATCACTCATATTTTGATCACCCACACTGTGATCATCCACACTGTGATAAAAAATAGAACTTGCGCCATAATTTGCCTGCGGGCCCACTTAGTGAAGGCAACTCTTTTCACTAAGCTCCATCATCTTGTTGCATTCTCAACAAGCATTTCATGTTGCACACTTTTCAACACTCCCTCTCAACAAGAAAGGCTTCCTCTCAAACCCAATCCTGTAACTCTGGAATGTTCTCCATGTAACACATCTGGCCGGTCCACTTGCTCTGTCATCAAAGTCTCTGACTGTTATTGCCTCTGTCGACTGAAGACTCTGCATCTCTGTGCTCTTCAGTATCTGACTGCTCTAGCCTCTGTCACTTTTATCTCTGACTGCATCTGTGCTGCTGCTGGTTCTATCTCCCAGCATTGCATCCACACTGCACCTCCCAAATGACCTCCCTGTTGGGCTAGAAACACCCTCTGATGCTGAAGCTCTACCTGCTGTTGACAAGTGCTCCCTCTCTGACATCTGCACTACTGCAACATCTCCATGCATCTCACACCATTGCACACCTCTCTGTGCCACCTAGCACTATGCAAAACACTTGTGCCTCTCGCATTGCTGCAGCCTGCTGGCTATGCGTTGTCCTGGGATTCCCTGCACTGTCGCTCTCTCTGCCGCTCCATCCGCATTTGTCTCTACCAAATCAGTCAGTTCCTGCTACTACACATTTGGGACTCCCGTAGCAAGGTCTCATCCAAGAGGTTGGGTACCTCAAGGATCCTGCCCCTCCTCCTTGGGACAATCAATCCACATCACCCCACCTCCTACCTAGAGGTATGGCTGCATGCGATCCCTCAGCCCACCTACCTCGACGTTTCCCCCTACTGGAGGTCTCTGCATGAGTAGATGTCTCTACTTGATCTCCTCTCAGCTTCCCTTATTGTGGCTGCTCCACAACCTCCTAAAGCTATTGCACCAATCGTGGCTCCTCCATAATCGTCTGAGACTTCTTTTGGCTCTGCATGTTGAAATGTAACATACCTTCCCTCTCAACCACCAAGTCTCCATCAATTGCCTCATTGCTCAAGGCCTTGCATGCATCTTGAACCTCAAGAGCATACAGGTTCTTGACTCGTGAACCCTCCTCATGACAACGAAAGCATCGTACTTTTGATTTGTCAACCTTCTTCCCACCACTGGAAGAACTGGATTCGGAAAGAGAACCCTTCTCCTTCCCCTTCTTCACCTTACTCGCTAAGACATAGTTCTCCTCATCCTGCATGGATGAAGAACCGTCTCTGGTGCTCCATCTAATCTCCTCCTGCACAAGATCCGACCAAAGTCTCTCCCATCCTGGCAGTTTCTCCCTTCCATTCACCGAGTCCTGGTAGCTATGCCAACTCTTAGGAAGGTCAAGGAGTGCTAGACTCACCATCCTCATCCAACAGTCACCCCCACACATCCCAGTTCATCCCGGCATTGGGTGAACTTCGTGAGATACTGGGGCATACTATCTCCATTCTCACACTGAATGTTTCTGAGTTTTTTCTCTTGCTTTGGAATTAAATTTGAGTTCCACTAGCTCAAAAACTCAACCACTTCCGATCTAAGATTCGTGAGAACACAATATTTCTTGTACAGAGATTGACTGTATGGGCATTCACCGGATATCTCACCTTCCAAAAGAAGGATGAATCCAGAGGCTACCTGGCCTGATTACAGACTCTGCCTGAAGAAATAAAATGTAAACACTTTCTGAATAATATATCCGATGATCAATCCTCGCTTGATATCCTGTAAAAATCTCTTCTATAAATCAAGCAACTCTGATACCATGTAAAAATTTTGAATAATATGACACATATTCACAGAGATTATCTTGATTATACACTTATAAGTGGAACATGCATAATACATAACCTCCTCTATGTTGATCATCAATTTACAGAAGCAGAAACATTCACAGGCGCACATAGAAGCATCAATCACACATATCAACACAGTATTTTCACGGGGAAAGCATCTCGCTAAAAACCCCAACTATCTATATATTATAGTGATTTAATCATGTAATAATACAAATTACAATGCTTATCACAAGCAATCCAGTACCAGCTCCACCTGTTACACCCAATACAGCTCAGATCTGATCTCCAAATCTATTCCACTGCTTGCCTGCCTCTCCAGCTCAATACCTGCTCAAGAACTGATGAGAATGTCTTACCAAACTCGTATTTGACCTGAAAATAATCACTCACACTCTATTGGACGTGAGCATAGGATACAATTCTTGATATTGGCCAATTCATTGGCATACTCAATCCCTATGATTGTGCAAATCATCATGCACAGCTATAGTCACAACTGATAGCAATCTGATCCTCTAACACTTGTCCCTACTAAATTGAACATGCGCTGACATGCAACTGAGTTAACTGATGTATTCTATAGTTGCATTATGAGTTAATAACTTGTGAATTAATTAATAACTAATTCACCCAACTCATCTCTAGTCTATTGATCAGTTAGACTAAATACAACTAGTTTAACAAGGCTAAACTGAACACAACTCCATCAACTGCACCTCCAGTCCACTAAACTCAACTCACTTGAGTTCTAACTGAAGTCCTGCATGAAAATATTAGTCATCCCATAGGTAACCACGTATTTCCTTCTGGGATCTGCATGTACCACATCCGTAGCTCATCCTGAAGTGCTCCAAAAGAATAAGATCAAGTTTATAGTCCAAATATTATTATGAGATAATAATATTTGACTTTTCTATTTTTGACAGCCAGTCTAAAAATAGACTTTGATCACTCACACTGTGATCACTCACACTGTGGTCACCCACACTGTGGTCACCCACACTGTGGTCACCCACACTGTGGTCACCCACACTGTGATCACTCATACTGTGATCACCCACACTGTGATGGTCACCCACACTGTGATCACTCATACTGTGATCATCCACACTGTGATCATCCACACTGTGATAAAAAATAGAACATGCGCCATAATTTGCCTGCGGGCCCACTTAGTGAAGGCGACTCTTTTCACTAAGCTCCATCATCTTGTTGCATTCTCAACAAGCATTTCTTTTTGCACACTTTTCAACAGTACCTTCCATTTTATCATAAATGGTACCTTTCAAAGAGAAGATAGTGGAGGTGAGGCAAATTTGGATTAGGGTCAGGGTTTCAACATCTACTAATTGTAAGATCAGGTTTAAGGCTTCAGGAACTAGGATCTTCATGAAAAGAGAAATGATGTAAAAGCTTATCAACAATTAATTCTCATCAATCTCGATGTTTTTGGTTTTGAGAATGAAATCAGAAAAATCTTTGATAAATGAGGAATTGAATCCCACAAATTGTTGAAGATTGGTGGCTAAATATCGGCTCAATACATGGGTAGGGGCTCCAATATCACTAGAAATGGAAGGAAGGGAAACTCCTTACTTATGAATTTTAGGTTGACCATAAATTTTAGGAGTTTGGAGGGGTTGGGAATAAGCTTACGATGAATGGAAGCGGGTAAAGAGGAATATTTTATGGCCTTAGTGACTATGTGAGTAATGGTGTTTAAGGGGTTCTTAGTGAGGATTTTATAAGATGAGAAGGATAAGAGATCCATGATTTTAGATTCATAGTCCTTCGTGTTCATGATGACAATAGCATTTCCTTTGTCATCTTTGAGGACAATGATGTTGGATTTATCATTAAAATGCTTTATGGCTTGGACCTACTCTTTAAAATTTTAGATTCATAGTCCTTATGTTCATGATTATAGTAACATTACCTTTGTCATATTTGAGGACAATGATGTGGGGGTTATTATTGAGATGCTTCATGGCTTATATCTCTTCTTTAGAATTTTAGATTCATCATGATAGTAGCATTTCCTTTGTTAGATTTAAGGACAATGATGATAGTAGCATTTCCTTTATCAACTTTGAGGACAATGATGTGGGGGTTATCATTGAGATGCTTGATGGATTGGACCTCTTCTTTAGTGATCCGGATTGGATCATTATATTTTTTTCAACCATATCGATGCATTCATAGTGGAAAAAGTGGAGGAACTAGCTCATGGGAGTGTTTTTACTTGCGGAACCTAGTTTGGCAAAATGGAGTCGAAAACCTTCCGGGAGCATTTTGAGGCATCAAATGATGTTTTTTACGGGTAAAAAATTTTCACTTTAGTGTAACACCATTTTATGTTGTTCTACGCACAAATATATTTCCAATGGTGCAAGAAACGCTTCAATCGAAGTTTGTATCCAAAAGTTTTTCCACTTAGAGGTTGACCTTCATGTTTTCACACCTATAGTTCGGGAGGATGTTGCGTCACCCACCATTATCCATGGAAAAGGGGATAGCCATGTGATTATGATGTCAAATAATCTAGAATTTCTATATTTGTAACTCTAATTAAGAGTTGATGTAGTCAAAATTAACCACTAGTAGGTTATCAGGGTGTGTTATAACTGGGCCACTAGGAGGAAGAGGCATTCCATTCTTTCGAGAGAATTTTGTTCCATAGCTAAGAAAGATATTCAGGAGAGATAGGAAGTAGAGAACACATAGAGGATCTATGCACTGTTGTACCTCATGGGCCACAGACATTACTTCTTTGTACTTGCAACCACATTTCTGTATAGAGAAAGAGAGCGAAGCGACCTCACCCTCCAGCTGGGTTTTCTCCCGAAAGGGTTTCTCAGAGGGAATATATTGTATCTTATGCATGTGTGTGAGATGATTTTTTCATTCTCTACTTTTCAGCATAATGTCCATTCGCATGAATGCACTAATTACAGTTAAACCTATAGATATTAAAGTTTAATAAAATTGTAATAGTGTAGAATCTCAGTTTTTTAATATAATATTATCATATATGTCATGATGAACTGTCCAGTGGAATGTCCAAAACAATTTATGGATCATTTAGAATTTTAGATTCATAGTCCTTTGTGTTCATGATGAAAGTAACATTGCAATTTTCATCTTTGAGGACAATGATGCGTGGGTTATCATTAAGACACTTGACGGCTTGGACCTCTTCTTTAGAATTGTAGATTCATAGTCCACTATGTTCATGATGACAATAGCATTGCCTTTATCAGTTTTGAGGAAATTTATGTGGGAGTTATCATTGAGACGTTTGATGGCTTGGACCTCTTGTTTATAATTTTAGATTCATAGTCCTTTTTTTTTCATGATGACATTAACATTGCCTTTGTCAATTTTGAGGACAATGATGTGGGGGTTACATTGAGATGCTTGATGGCTTGGACCTATTCTTTATAATTTTAGAGTCATATTCCTCCATGTTCATGGTGATAGTAGCACTGCCTTGTCAACTTTGAGGACATTTATGTAGGCGTTATCATTGTGATGTTTAATTTCTTGGAACTCTTCTTTAGAATTTTATATTCATAGTCCTTTGTGTTCATGATGATAGTAGAAATGTCTTTGTCAACTTTGAGGACAATGATGTGGGGGTTATCATTGAGATGCTTGATGGCTTGGACCTCTTCTTTAGAATTTTAGTTTCATCTTCCTTTGTGTTCATGATGACAATATCATTTCATTTTTCAACTTTGAGGAAAATTGTGTGGGGGTCATAATTGAGACGCTTGATGTCTTGGACCTTTTCTTTAGAATTTTAGATTCATAGTCCTTTGTGTTCATGATGACAATAGCATTGCCTTTTACAACTTTGAGGACAATGATGTGGGGGTTATCATTAACACGCTTGATGGCTTGGACCTCTTCTTTAGAATTTTAGATTCATAGTCCTTTGTGTTCATGGTAATAGTAGCATTTCCTTTGTCATATTTGATGAAAATGATGTGGGGGTTACCATTGAGACACTTGATGGATTGGACCTCTTCTTTAGAATTTTAGATTCATATTCCTCTATGTTCATGATGATAGTAGAATTTCCTTTCTCAGCGTTAAGGACACTGATGTGGGGGTCATTATTGAGATGCTTGATGGCTTGGACTTATTCTTTAGAATTTTATATTCATAGTCCTTTGTGTTCATGCTAATAGTAGAATTTCCTTTTTCATCTTTGAGGACAATGATGTGGGGGTTATCATTGAGATGCTTGATGGCCTAGACCTCTTCTTTAGAATTTTATATTCATATTCCTTCGTGTTCATGATTATAGTAGAATTTCCTTTTTCATATTTCACTAAGACAAATGGGGCCAAAATTTGATAGTTATTAGTCAGATATGCAACTTTTTTGCATCAGAAATCTGACACAATAGTGCTCATGCTCATCCAATCGTCGCTGGAAATATGTCGAATATTCAACAATTTAGTAAGCATCGGATATTCGACGTATAAAATGTCAATTATATCACACATAAAAAGGCATTAAAAACTAACATTTAGAAGTCAGCTTTGTGACACTAAAAATTATTGGATATTCGACGGGTTGTGTGTTAAATATCCAACAGGTCTCGCACCAGTGAGAAGTCATATATTCAACACATAGGTCGTTTTGTTCGATGGGAAAAACCGATGTTTAAGCATTAGGTAATCGATGGGATAGGTAAATTATGCAACAAGAGTGTTATCACTCTGACAATCTCATGTCGTCAACAAGGCATCAGATAAGAGATGGGTGAGAGTTCTATCCGATAGGAAAAAATGACATTTAGGCATCAGATAACTGACCGTATAGGTAAATTGTGCGACAAGATCTTTATCACTCTAATGCTCACATGTCTTCGATAAAGCATCAGATATGTGATGGATGAGAGTTTTGTCTGACGGGAGTATTAAAGTACAAATGCTTCAATCTTCGATTCAAACATAAATTATCCAATGAGTACTCCAACAAATAGCTGTTGAACATTCGACGACCAACTATTGTCGTCGAATATTAATTAGAGCTCTATGTTTTTAAAAAATACATATAATACAATCTTGGCACTGATTATTATATGAAAGAAACTATATGTTACTCATAGTTTGTGGAGCCCTTATAAGATATAGCCATCATGGATCTTTAACGTGATATCAATTGTTATTTTATTTTTGGATCAAAACTTCAAACCTATGTAGAGGTTCAGGGGAACCCCTCTTGTGAAGCAACTACGAGAGAGTAGTACAACTACTTAATGGAGATCAACACTTGGGAATTGGCACCTCTTCCTACATATAGGTCCACCATGACTAATATGGGATTTTTTTCATTGTTTCTTTGTTTGGAGATCATCCAAGATGATTATAGGATCAATTTGATTCATTCCATAAATGCTAGTGACATTTTTGACATATTTTAGATGATTAGTTGCAAGGAGGTTCCCACTTATTTTCTTTTGAGAGTTAATCTAGAGGATGGAAATGCTACAACATTAGTGTACTCTACTAGATATAAATAGTTGATTAGGATTATTTTATACCTTACACATTCTATAATAATAATCTCCTACATAGTTGGAGCACTTTTTGGATACATGCATGAGCAATATGAGCTAAACTAGAAAGAAGCTAAGATGATTCTTAGACATGTGACTACAAGTTATGGTTTACACTATGCAGTAGGGTCTTCCTTGGATATTGTTGGTTACGTAGATTCATGTTAGGATAGTTATATAACATATTGAAAATCCACATTAAGATATGTTCTCTACCTTGGTTTCAATCCCATGTGTTGGTCAAGCAAGAAGCATACAACTACTTATCTTTCATTAGTAGAGGAAGACTATAGGGGTGTAATGAACAGTTTTGTTCAAGCCATTGCTTCTAAGACATTTTGGTAGATATTAGTGTACAAATTAAAATTCCTATAGCGATATGATGCATTAACCAAAATTCACTCAAGTTTTATGGAGAGTGAGATTAGAGACAACAGAGCAAGCACATTAAGGTTCACATGCACTACATCAGAGAGAAGATGAATAAATGAGTAAATGATATGAAGTGTTTCCATTATTTTGAGTATTATATAGACATCTAACCAATATTTTCATGTAAAAAAGGTTCAAATTTTTTTGGGAGATCTTAGGAGTGAAGTACACAGGTTCTTAGTAGTTGAACTTTTTGACAGAAGCACTCTTATTTTGAGTGGGGGAGTTATTCCCACTATATTTTTCCTCCTTACCTAACATTATGTTTTATGTATGTTATATATTAGTACCTAATATCGTTAAAAAATTCCAAGACTCATTAACTAGGATACTCCTCAATTGTGCTTAGAGCAGGGTTGGGAGGGGGCATTGGCATCATTTTGACTAGCATCAATCTTGTCAAATTCAGTCTGAAATTACAAATATTTAGGTCTTGTATTATAGGGTATATCTACAAGTGTAAAGAAGGTTAATAAGGTAATATTGGCTGCAGTTTGGTTCTCCTCAAGGGTTTGATGATATAATGACTTGGATTGCTTATATATCTATTTGAGTTTATACTGTAGCCAAGAATTGCAAAGAGCTTCTCTCTCTCTCTTATGATCACTTTTGAAGTTTACCGAGTACATTTTCTAGGTAGTTTGTTGGTTATTACAATGGTGAATTTAACCCTCCTTGATAGTGACTTTAGGAATTCAATTCATCCCTCTTATTTAGACTATTCTTGGTGGACAAAAGTGACATCTCAACCAACAAATATGAATTCAGCCAATAAATATGAAGTTGGCCTGGAAAGGCCTAGTTAAGCCCTTGGAATACTATATAAAGAGTAATACTTCAATCTCCTAGAAGATCCTTTCGTAAATAAAGCAATATCACGGTATATATACGCTACAGGATCATTATGAGATGGTCACAAACCTTAAAGAGTGAACCTTAGAAATAGAGCTACAGACTGAAAACTTCAAATCATAAGTGTGAACCATACTATTCGTGAGCTACAAGACATGAGAGAAAGAGCCAAAAAATAAGTGTGAACCATACTGTAAATGTGAACTATGACTAATCACAGATAAACACTATGCCAATAATGGAAATTAGAGAATAAACACTTCAATAAAACTTTGAGTTGATCAAGAGGTCCCTAGGAGCTTGTATTTTATGATTGAGTCAACAGGGATCAAATAGATCCATAAATGACTTCACATAGATAAGTTGATTCATTCAAGTGAAATGGATACAAGTCTTGGACATTGAATGATCATAAATGTTTGAATACCATGTGAAATGAAACACATAAAGGTACCAGGAATGCAACACATAGACTAACCTTATATTTAATTATTAGGGTATTTTACCATTAGCATGGGAATCTTTCTCTAACTGGTGGGATTATATGTTTTTCCTATCTCTTTCCTATCAGCCAAAAATCTAACAGCCTAGTTTTGTGTAAAATCTAATAGGCTCTATGTGTATACCTATCTTAGTGTTTCCCCTGCATCGTCCCTAGGAGCATGTGCTTATTCCAGATACCTACTTTGAGATAGTTTCTTCACATTTCATTCATGGTACCCCAATGGTGGTTTTGGTCAATCCAATAAGCATTAATTCATGCAAACTACTTCCACATGATAACATTCTAACACGTATGTGGCCATCATCTAAATCCCTATATTGGTTGACAACTTTCCAAGCTTTTGTTTCATCTTTAAGTTCATTCTGAATTTTTTCTATAGCATTGATCACAAGCTTAGAAAAGAAACATTTTAGAACCTCTCCATAAGTAAGAAATTCAATCAAATGTCTTAAAAGGGATTTTATGCTCGACGTATAGCTCATTCCACAGATTTCCAAGGATTTTTTACCTGGGTAACGAACATAATTTTGATCGCTTTCAAATTTTATCATGGACTCTCGAAAATGGATCGTTTTACATGGAAATCTTTTGTTAACAAGAAATGTTCCTTTGATTGAATAGCCATTATAGAAAAAACAACATTGAATGAGAAAGAGGCAGGCCTCTGAAATGTAATTGCTTAAATGTTTGCCTTCAAATACTTTTTTTGGGCATTGTGAAGCCAAATTTTTGTTGAGTTAAAGTCAAAGTCATTTTTGTAAGAGACCCTTCATGGGCTCCTTAAGGTCAATAAAGGAAAAAAAAAAAATTGGGTCTGAATATAGCCTCCACCAAATCAGTTCCTTCTCCCAAAAGTATTTACATTCATCCTTCAAATTCGGCCTCCAAATAGAAGATAATCAAGTCAAACTTCATTACAAGCCTACAAGTCAGGTTCAAGTGAAATTGTTCATGTCGACTCAAATGCACAGTGACTGTTGGGCATGGAATCCACCCACAATAGGTTTTGGGGCTCAAAGCCCAAGTTTTGGTAAAATATGTTGTAAAACTCTGTGAATTGCGGGCGCGGAGCACAAAGTGTATAATTGAGTCATAGGGTTGTCCGCCCTAAACATTGTATTGTAAACTAGTGTAAAGTTGGCCGACCCATGGTCCACGGACCATGGGATTGTATAAATAGAGCGAGGCTCTAAGTTGTAAAGGGAGTAGAAGATAGAGAGTAGCGAAGGAATGGTTCAAGCTTAGAGTGGAATTCTAAGTGTCTTGGGTTGTAGTAGTAGGAAGAGGCTCTGCAGCTGAGTGTGCAGAGGCCTAGTAGAGTCCACAGCTAAGTGCGCGGACCCCTGCAGTTGAGTGTGTAAGGTCGAGTTGAGTCTGTAATCGGGAAAGAAAGCTAATAAAGAGAAGTTTATTCTAATTCTGTGTATCTAGTCTTGAATCGTTATTCTGTTGTTATGTATTACTTTTACTCTATTTATTTACTGCGTGCAGTTGAGTACATGCTTGTATGGTTCAGAATACTTATATGTGAAAATCTAAGTAATCAGCTAACAGTGCATAATTAGGAAAGACTTGGGTAAATAACAAGGGTCGCGCTGCAAATAGAACTATGCGAAGATAGCACCACAGGCTGCGAGGTGCCCACTGGTACACGTAGCACAGTGAGCACAAAGGTTGGACCGCGTACCAATCCCAACATATCAGACATCCTTAGGGTGCGAAAACTTGGTTCTAGCACCCTCCTATACTACTTTGGGTGAGACCTCAGTCCGCGCTCCATAGACTGTTGCTGAAAGGGCCAGTAGTACTGGGATTTGCTTGGCTAAATCACCTCTGAACCTGGGTCAAGCCCCACTAAGCCAACAAATGGTTCTGTTACCGAGACCAGGATTTATAGAAAGGATGTCTGATGTCATGCCACTGGAACCCTACAGAGAAAGAAATTGAAGAGTGGTTGGACAAGAAAATTCACGAGTTCACAGCGTAGGAAAATAGAAATCCGCGAGTATCTAAGTAACAGTGGTTGGATCGCTACTTTTACACTAAAATCCACGAACTTTTCTTTGCATCTTTTCCATCCGAGTTGTATGAGTGGATCGCAAAGTTAGCAAATAGCCAGGGAAGGTGTAGGCTCGACAAACCAATAGTGTGGACTTCGGAACTAGTGCGCAGGCTATAAGCCTCGGAAGAGAAGATAGCATGAGTTGTAGACCACTGGCTTGACTGAATAATAGGAGGATTTATACTGAGTTTGCAATAGACACGACCATCAACTATAGCGAGGCAGAGCAACATTTTCTCAAGGGACCGTGAGGTAAGTATGTTAAATATTTGAACACTTTGATTAAGATGCTATTGTGTGAAAATCGGGTTATGCGAATAAATTAATGTTTGGGACTATGCAGAGCGGAAAGATCTACAGAAGCGGAAGTAGTGAAGAGTTAGAAAACAGTCCCTTAATTTCACCCTCACAGGAGAGTGCAGACGAGCTCTTGAAGGTTTCTTCGAGAAGCGCGGTCAGTTTGATAAGGCAGTGAATTCTGCGTTTACCACCTCCACCCACACTGCCACCTACTTCACCCCCCTCACCTCCATCTCCACCCACTCCACCTCCACCACCTCCACAGTTCAGTACGGCGAGCATGATCAAACTACTAATATTCAAAGGAGTAGGGAATAAAGATCTGGAGCAATTCTGGTTCGTAGTAAGAGCAGTATGGGAAGCACAGGGTGTCGTGGATGGTAATATCAAAAAGGCTACACTGGTGACTGTGCTGCATGATCTCGCATTAACGTGGTATATCAAGAATTCTAATGACCACCCGAACGTAGGAATTGCAGAGATCCAGACTGCATTGAACAGGGAATTTAGCAAGCCAAAATCAGAGACAAAATTAATCATCGGGTTTCAAGAGATTGCAATGCTCCCGGGCGAGACCCCATGGGATCTGGACCAAAGGCTGAAGAGTACTATCCGCGAAGCCAATATGACATTAATGGATGCACAACATCGTGCATGGTTTGTGGCCTCACTTACGCAACACTTAAGGACGGAACTATCACAGCAAAAACTTTCCACCCAGGCCGAAGCATTGGAGATGGAAATAAGGTTGCATGAGACACCTATACAAGACCCTGGATTGGGAGTCCAATAGATCCACCTGCAGCTACAAAATCTGTGTCTAGAAATGTAGAGTTTGAAATAGGATAGGGCACCTCGGCCAGAGGCGCGCGAGGAAGTATGTGCATAAAATGCAAAGGCAAGGGTCACAACAAATATCATTGTCCAGTGTTCACGAACTACTTGGCAAGAGGAGGGCCAATGCCATTAAGATCGGAGGCACAGGTGGGGCCGAGCACGGCATCTACATTATGGTGCACAATCTTCCAGATAGGAAGAAAACATACCACGGATAATTGTCATCGGTTTCATAAATATACGCAGGCGTACCAGTAGTTGTTTTGTAATTTCTGCAGGTTAGTAAGCCATGATGAACGCACCTACCAAAGCTATGAACTAATGATGGATCAAACTCCTACCTACAGGGTGTAGGCTGAAATGTGAGCCCTCAATTCAAATGTAGGGATGGTGCGCACTGGGTTTTAGGGACGCGGTCGGGGTCAAGGTGGGATGGGACCAGGAAGGGGTCGCGAACAGATTATTTGTTACAATTGCGGAGGACCAGGGCATTATGCCCGCGATTGTACGAACCCGACTAGGATATCATGTTGGTATTGTAATCAGTTTGATCATGAGGTAGAAGATTACCCTTCGCTGATAGTGAAGATGCGTGAAAAGGGGGTACTCCAGCCCCCTCCGACCCAGAATTTACAAATGATGAGGTCTAAACTACACGAAGAACACCCAAATGTAAACATGATGCTCAGGAGCGATATGAGAATGGGAGATGATAAAGGGAAGTAGCCAGAAGAAAGCATGTGGGTTCGCAAGGATTCTACAAGGAACTTAAGTTTGATTTAGAACGTGCAAAGGAGACATTCATGGAAGCTAAGAAGAGCTTCACGGAGGCCTCCACTTCAGGTAGTAAGGATCAACTAGAACCAGGGATGGATCCTTCCATGCTCACTACCTTTCCAGAGACATGCATGAAACTGCTACGCGACAGCAAGGCAGTCAAAAGGCTACAGGAACTTATCACTAGGTGCCTAGGGTCAGGAGAACCGCGCGTGGTCTGAAAATTTGGAAAGCATGCATTGTGCACAGGAAGGGAGATGAGGTTGACTGCACAAATAGGCGAGTACGAAATGGATCAAGTAATCCTAGATCTAGGATCGGATGCGAATGTACTACCAAAGCAAACATGGGAATGCATGGGCAGACCTGCGTTACAATGGTCCCCTATTCAGTTACGAATGGCGAACCAACAAAATATTTTTCCCATTGGAAGATTGCAAGGGGTGATAGTCGATATTGAAGGCGCAAGCGCGCAGGAGGATTTTGAAGTGATAGAGATTGTCGATGACAGTAATCCCTATCCCGTGCTACTAGGAATAGACTGGGCTACTGATATGAACGGGGTCATAAATCTGAAGAAGCGCAAAATGATCTTTGAGAAAAAGTCATTACGCGTAGTAGTAACACTGGACCCAGCCAAGGGAACGTGATACACTGAATCGGTGCGCGACGACAATAGTGATGACAATCTCGACTGTATCTATAAGATAACTGCATAAGGAGAGGATTTGGTGAATCCGACTATGGATGGAAGGATTTTGTGGGAGCGTGAAAGCTCTTGCACTTCAGATTCAGACGAAGAGATAGAGTGATGGCAGAATCAGCTACACGAAGTAACAACACTGAACTGCAACATGATGATCAGATCATTGCATTGCGTAACAACAGAGGCAAGGGAGCTGCTGAGATATGATGGATTGTCAGCGGTGGATGAATTTATGAGAAAATTCGAAAGTGCAATACTAGAGCAATAGCGGTTCAATGCACTAAAGTGGGCACTACGCGCAACACCCACATGATGGTGGGGTACGCATCAAGGAATTTTTGAATACTGGCACGAATGCAGAAGGATGATGTGCCTACGTTTTGGAAAACCCCAACTTCGAACGAAAGCCAATTAGCTGGGGCAGAACAACTTGTGTGCCCACCTTTCTCGATGGGTACAGACATATGTTGTACAATCTGCACAAGCGCACCCCACCCCCAGCCTAGGGAATCAGAACAAACCACAGCCGTAGGAAGGGTGACGCGCATTACCAATTCTCCATGATGAGGCATTCCATAGGGTGCACGGAGTACTGGACAAGGTTCACCAGACAAGATGAACTGATTGGGACCTGCGCATGCCAGTGGTTCGTTGGGCTTATAGGACCATGTGCAAAAACCTGAGTGCAGAGATGATCCCAAAGGTGCGAAACAGAGTAGAAACCGAGATTTCTGAAGGGAATACCAAAAGGATTCCACAAGTACTAACTCTCGCAGTTATGGAAGAGCGCGAAGACCAGGATGAAGGAATCACACAGATACGCGAGGACAACCATATAAGGATTTGATAAGCCATTCGATGAGGGAACCTTAGACTTCGCAAACTCGAAGAAGATCAGGTACGATTGAGGAAGAAAAGCATGTTAAAGGATGTTGAGATCAAAAGACTAGAAAACGAGGTCACGCAAGCATGTCTCGTCGATAAACCAAGGATGACAAGGCAAGATATAGATGGTCATACCACTGCATTGGAAGAGTGTCACCGAGAATTTGTGATTCTATTACCATGGCTGAGACCGCACCTTACCAAACGCAGTAACAAGGGAAGCGCACCACATAAGATAAAACACGCGGCGTCGAGTGTCACGAAGGTAATTAAGGAGAGTCCAAAGACTATATTGGAAGGTGAATTGAAGTCTCTCCACAGACTATATTGGAAGGTGAATTGAAGTCTCGAACAAATGGTGCGACCACCTGACTAGCCGTAAGGAGCATAGTCTCAACACTCCAAACAGTTGAAAGAGAGCATGGGACTCTAAAAGAGTCTGTTTGGGAACTGCACAGTGAAAGAGGTGCGCACAGAATCAGCATGGTACAAGGTTTGCGCTCATGAACGGGGGGCTGCACTGCCACACAGGTTAACTGGGAAGTAACCGTTAACGTCATTGTTCATGATGAGATGTCTAATTTAAGGCAAAAGGGAGTGGGTAGCAGGCAATTAAGACACAAATTAAGAGCTAGATTTGGGACAATCTACCACCAAGAATGCATTAATGACTCAGAAGTGGGGGGAACGGCCAAATTCAAATTCAAAAGGCACTATAAAACTCCAAGGACTAACCACAAGACAACACTTGGTTGTTTGATATTTGAGCAGTTGCAGAGTATTGAGCGCCAAACAATCTTACCATCTTTAAGTACACGACAGAACATATGTCGGGCAAACACAATGATTGCTACCAAGCCAAGTGTGAAATTTGCCAAAGATACCACTGAGCAGCCTAGAGACACGGCGGTTGCCCCAGAAGCTCCAAAATTACCACAGGCGTCGCGGCCGAAGAAAGATAAACAAACTATGGGACTAGTTCGCGTGTCCCCAAGAAACCTACGGTTCAGTAAGATGTCAATGGAAGAAAAAGGCAAGGCTGTCACCATTCAATCAGACGAAGAGGAGAAGGACTTACAGGCTCTAATTGATCAAATAGAGGAGCAAGAAGACATGGAGGAGGACGTCCCACCAATGCCTTCTGCAGCGAAGTTACCCACATACATCCCTCCATGGAAAGGGAAAGTTAGGGCACCCACAGACCTAGAAGCCACGAAGAGTGCACTCCAGACCCCGCTCCTCCCCAACGGAATTACTTTTGAAGCTCCGCTCCTAGGCCAGGTGCCTACCCTGAAATTCAAAGGTTGGGACCTCGCGGACAACAAGAAGTTCCCGCACCTAGCAATGAAGAGCTTGATGAAACAAAATTTGGACGGGCCAATAATCACATTGGAGCTACGAAAATGGTTGCACAGTGTGGAGAAGGCTGAGTTACTTCATCTACGATGGATACCCCACTTTCACCACACACCCATCACCATTTTCATCATCAGGCAGTTGTTGTGCCTGGTGCATGATGGGTATCTATGGCTGGAGGAGCCTATTCCCATCATGGCGGAGCTTATTCACCGGATTTCTTGACTTCCCTGTAAGGGAAAGGACCCCGCAATGATGGCGGGCAAAAGCAGCGATTTGGCTCTCGCAGAAGCCATGAAAACTAAATAAAAGCTAAAAAAGAAGAAGCAAGGCTATACAATTGCGATTATCAAGGACAAAGGCGTGCGCGTAGGCACCCAGCTCCTGGCTAGAAAATTAATGCGGAAGTGTTGCGCCGATGAAGTACCAGCGCCTGGCCGAATAGTGTGTGGAGGGGGTCCAGTTCAACTAGGCTGAGTTCCTCTGTGAGGAATTTTTTACAAACTGCAAGGAGGCCCAAGAGTAGGGTAAGACCTTCCACTACGCTTGGTTGCTCTTATCCATCTTGTTGGTAGAGGGAAAACTACCGGAAGATAGCCAATTCCCGAATATCGACCAGGACCTACCTAAGGCCACAAAGTATGCTTCACTCTAGGCCACTAAGGATGCAAAGCATATTCATGCAACTAAGGTTTTTTAGGTGCTGATGGAGGTGAGCATCCGAATGTGGATCAATAGAAGACCACAGTTGTCTCCCATAGTGTATGCCACTCTACAGAGCTTTGCTGAGTTTAAAACTAACATGCACAACATTTATGTCCAGGCGTGGAAGGATCCGAAAAAGGAATGGATGAAGCTTCCATTCATTGCTACTGACGATGCCATCTTCACAGCGTTGGAAACATGGCCTCCGAAGTGGCGAGCCTCGGACTTGGCAGGAATGGAAAGGGCTATAGCTCAACAAAGGAAAAAATATTTGGTCGAAAAGAGGCGCCAAGAAAAAGAAGCAGTAGAAGCAACCGCACAGCAAAAGATAGCCGATGTAGCAGCAGCAACACAGACAGCAGAAACAACAAAAGCGCCAACATAAGGGGCCAAGGCAGGCCATGAGATGTCCATAGGGAAAGGGGTTGAGGACATAGACCTGACTGAAGAATGCACAGACCCAGAAACCACCTCGCAACAGTTGAAATGACTGCGCATCCTTGAGATACCAGTCCCCAGAAACAAGGTTAAGGCATTGAAGACGTCCATCGACCCGATCATGCTTATAGAAGGTGATCTTTTTTACATCGGTGAAACGGTTCACGATGTCACTAAGGACGCGCTCCAAGAGGTGATGACGGAGAAAAACCCTGTGTTGGGGAAACTAAGAGTGTAGTTACAGGAACTATAGGTGCAACCCCCACAAACAAGAATGATCGCCCCATATATCGCAGTAGGTACATCAGAGGCAAAACAAATCTTGCACACCCAAATGACCAACACTTTCATGTTCCTCGAGGGCATGTTAGCTGCAGTGAACGAAGTTGACCAAGCTGTGGTGGGCAAGATTAAGGGACTAAGCTTAAACTTGGCCGCCCTCCTGCGAGAAACCTTGTACCAATTGTAGGATGGGATCATAGCCGAGCTCCATGCCAAATAAGGTCATGCGCTACAGGTATTAAGCGAACAAAAGATCAATATGGAACAACTTAGCCAGCAGCATAATGAATTGGTTGCTCAAACTCAAGGACTAGAGCAGTTGGTAAATAATGCTTGTAGAAACATCTCGGAATTGGCCCTCCTGGCAGATCTACCAGTAGCGGAGCGGATCCACCGATTGGCGACTAGATTTCACAAGGCAAAGGAGGAAGCAACGAGGGTACAGCTGGACTTCAACCTTCATATTGTCGAGTTGTGATTAAAGGCACAGTCCTCTACGCCCCTGGAAGTTAGGGAATAGTGCGTTGGCGCTATTCAAAAAGGGTTGGAGGAAATAGGACAGGCAGTACAGAACTACACCACTATGTTGGAAGAATCCTTCATGGTCCTCACTTCATTACAGGAGGACCCCAACATATAGCACTTGGAAACAAAGGCATGGGAGCTTCAAGTGTAGTATGACATTGTGCTCGGAATGGCACAGATAGTTTTCCTGACCCAATGACTTGCGAAGCTACAACAGGCAAAGGCGTTGAAGGAACAGGTGGATGCCGCGTGGCAGAAAGAGGCAGTCCTTAAAGCACGCATCCAACCTTGGATTGATGAGGCCTTCCTCATCACTACAGACATTGAAGGAAAGCTTGCATAGATGAAGACGATGCATGCCTTAAGACAGGGATTTTCCCCTGATAGTGAGAATTCAGCCGAGAGAGTGGAGCAGATCCAACAGACTGCAGAATAGTGCGTCACAGACCTCTAGGAAGTGCAGGATCGGTTGGAGGGGCTCCATGGAAAGATCGTTGCACCAGCAGAGTGACTCGGGACGAGTCACGATGATTGTGTTGGGGGCTTATTGGGCATGGAATCACCCCACAACGGGTTTTGGGGCTCAAAGCCCAAGTTTTAGTCAAAGATGTTGTAAAACTCCATGAATTGTGGGCGCAGAGTGCAAAGTGTACAATTGAGTCATAGGGTTGTCCGCCCTAAACATTGTATTGTAAACTAGTGTAAAGTCGGCCTACCCATGGTCCGCAGACCATGGGATTTTATAAATAGAGTGAGGCTCTAAGTTGTAAAGGGAGTAGAAGATAGAGAGTAGCGAAGGAATGGTTGAAGCTTAGAGTGGAATTCTAAGTGTCTTGGGTTGTAGTAGTAGGAAGAGGCTCTGCAGCTGAGTGCACAGAGGCCTAGTAGAGTCTGCAGATGAGTGCGCAGACCCCTGCAACTGAGTGCACAGGGAAGAGTCGAGTCTGTAATAGGAACAGAAATCTAATAAATAGAATTTTACCATAATTATGTGTATCTAGTCTTGAATCATTATTCTGTTGTTATGTATTACTTTTACTCTGTTTATTTACTGCGTGTAGTTGAGTAGATGCTTGTATGGTTTAGAATACTTATATGTGAAAATAATCTAAGTAATCAACTAACAGTGCATAATTAGGAAAGACTTGGGCAAATAACAAGGGTCGCACTGCGAATAGAACTGCGTGAAGATAGCACCACAGGCCGTGACGTGCCCACTGGTGTGCGCATCACAGTGAGCGCGAAGGTTGGACCGCGTACCAATTCCAACATATCAGACATCCTCAGGGTGTGGAAAATTGGTTCTATCACCCTCCTATACTACTTCGAGTGAGACCTCAGTCCGCTCTGCGCAAACTGTTGCCGAAAGGGCCAGTAGTACTAGGATTTGCTTGGCTAAATCACCTCTGAACCTGGGTCAAGCCCCACTAAGCCAACAGTGACCAATAAGTATAAATAGACTACTGTTTCACCATTTGAAGGAGATAAGTGAATAATTTGTTCAATAAGTAAGGGAAACTATTACAGGACTGAGAAATGGAGAGGACATTGACAATTTTAGAAGACTATTATAGAGAGGAAACCAGAAATGTGAATTTCAAAAACAATTAAATGGAGGTCGAAGATCCTTATTGCAGAGATGATTATAGAAACGGCTTATACTATTACGGAAGGAAGGCCAATATTTTTGAAGTAGGAAGGCTGATATTTCTAAAGTAGGAGGGTCAAGACTATTGCAGAAGGAGTGTCGAAATTTTGAAGTTGAAACAGAAGGAGCCAAGATATATGATTGCAGAGACAATTGCAGGAGGAACTGGTATGGTGGTTGGAGTAAGTCTATTTCTTTAGATAAAGGGTCAAGTGTGTCTCAACCTAATTTAATCTATTAGAGAAAGAGTTGACTGGGTTTTCTCCTCCGTAGGGGTTTTTCCTTGGTTGTGCACTACATCTTATGTTCTTGTCTTTGTGATATTCATGTTTCCATTTATTTGATGAAAGGAACACTAGCATAACCAACATATAATTTCACAAGTAAATTTCAAGATAAGAGAAATCAAATTGAAGAATATAGCTCACATAATGCCCTATATTTCTTAACAAAAAAGAGGTATTGGACCTCATTTGAGTCACACAAGAAATTCAGTCTCTTCAAGAAGTTTGAGGAAAATTCAGCGCAAGAAAGAGGTGAAGGATAGTGAGGAAATCAAGAAGGTTTATTTGTTTGGCTTATGCATAATTTCTTTGTTTGGAAAGCTCACATGTATGGGAAGATATCTATCTCCGTTTAGATTTCGAGCTAGAGAAGAGAAACATGCCGAGTTATAGAGAGAAGAATTGTTGTTTGGGTAGCTGGCCTATCAATTGGTGAGTTGTCTCGATCAAAGGTCTTGGAATTTTTCCTTGATTTTCTATAAGAAGAGAATTTCTAGAGTTTTTCCCTATCTTGGAGCCTATTTCTAGTGTTCTTGTTTGCATTGTGATCTTATTTATTAGCATTGTGTTGATGATGAACACAAAATAATAATGATGATGATGAACTAACATTATATGAAAATAATTTTCAATATAACAAGAAAAAACATTAAAAAAGTAACCCTAATTATGGTTTCCCTAGTTTTTCTCAACATCTATGGTCTTGGAAGATTTTCAATGTAGAAATAAAAAATTGCTTGAAATCAAATGCACCGCAAAACTAAATGATGCACCTGGTAGCCAAGTGCTTGGTGGGCAAAAGTTGAGCAGTACTTTGATGAATTCTTTTCATGTATATGACTCCAATCATAGTTATTATTTCAAATGCAGATATGTGAATGAAAGTACCTTCAAATTAAGGCAGAAGGAGAAGTTAGATGTGATAAATAATTAATAGAATAGAAGAAAAATCATACCAGTGCCTTATGTCCAATTAACAAAGTAATAGTTTCTCCTATTTCCCTACATGAAAATTGATAGTTTATGGTCTTTCACTCAAATAAAAACACAATTATCAAAGAAAGACTAACACTACATGAATTTTTTTCATGCAAAATTTTGTTATTTCTTATAAAATTGTATGTAACTCCCACTTGGCCAAGACATACAACACAAATATCAAACAAAGTTTGTTGTCTCACCTAAACCCTTTGTTGGAAATGTGCTACTACAGGGGGGTTGAATCATTAGTGACAAGTTCTATATGTATATTTTTTAAAATTATTCTTTTATTTATTGATTCACAATCACACATTACGCCATTAGTAGATTAGCTCATATAATGCATTAACCAGCTTAGTAAATAAAAAGTCTAAATTCCACGATTATCACATGAAAGCCATAAAATAATCAAAACAATCACGTTCACAATGAACACAAGGATCTTTGGGGGAAAACCCCCTCCAGGTCAAAAACCACCCTTTATTGTTGTTGTTGCTCTACTTCAAATTTCATTAATCAAACAAATCATTTTACATCATCATAGTTGGCTATGTCCAGCAAGGAAGTTTCTCATATTAAATTGACTTTGTGAACACCCATCCACTGGAAGCCTCAACCCCCAACAAGCCTCACCCAACACCCATTGGACTATGAGAATGCTAATTCCTCAACTAAATCTATCAACCACCATCGAAAAGGAATGTCCATCCCTTATTCATTAAGATATCTCGATTTTTTGATCATCTAGGGCCTCATTTCATAATGTTTCAAACTGGACCCCTTGGCAAAACAACAACAACCTCTACATTAAAACAATCAATACATGGGCCACCTGCACCACAATCTATGCAACTCAACTTCAATCAATTCATCAACATCAACTCATCAAACCAATTCTCAAGCATTGACTCAAACAATCAAACAACTCAAGTATTGGCAATCAAGTAACAGTAACACCTATACATATCCAACACATTTATCATATAGACTTAAAACCTTACAAAAAATCATGACAACATTCTCACATAAAGGATACAACAACAAATAATCCCTACAAACACAAATATCAGTGACATGACCATCAAACTATATTGTGCTCCAACAATCTCTTATCCATGTGCTCCATACATGTTGTATAACCTCTACAATAGACTCTACAAACTCTGTCTTTGGTTGTAGATCAAACTCTTTCTCTACAATCAGTGAGAACTGGCCTCATGCACCTCACTATTTTCTACTCTCAATAGATGTTTTATGTTTGTGCACAACTCTATAAATTCGAACTATGTATCATTATCTTCTATAGGAGGTCACCCTTTGTTCTCTACACAAATTTATGCTCATTTCACATACACAATGGTCGATCTACTCCTATTTTTAAATAATTTGTGCCACTCTTTCCACTACTCACTCCATTAAGGAATTCACACTTCAAACTTCATTCAAACATGTTGATTTAGTCAATTAGAACCTTTTATGAAAATTCCTAAATAAGAAATATAATAAAAACAATTAAATCATCTGGGATGCACGAGGAATTTGAGAAATATTGTCTTATAAACACAGGTTGTAGCACAACACTACCGATTCTCGACTATAGTTTCATGGGTAATCCTTGTTCCCATAGAATGGAGCTCCCAGTCGCATGGACAAGCCTACAAGGGAACAACTGGAGAAGAGGATCAAGGAAAACACAAAAACTTCAACTCAAAACTGCCTCCAACTTCTTGCTCAACATCTCTAGCATCTGTAAATATTTTCCAAGCCATGACAAGCCTCAAAACCATCTATCTAAACTCCTTTTGAGCTTATACATGATGTATTCAACATAAGTGCAAGAACCAACTCATGAGTGCAGAAACTGTATCAAGTGGCATCAACCATGAAGCTCAACTATAGAGGGGAACTTGATACATCATGACATCATCTTTAACACCTTTAGACATCATTAGGATTCCAATCCATAACTTAGGAGCATCAAAGGAATCTCAAGGGAAACACCACAAACATCATATACATGGAGACCTAGTTGGCCAACCAACCATCAAAACTAACACCATCAAGAAATCAAGCATATGCATATCATCTTCAACATAATCCTAGGTTGACATAAATGCCAACCATCAATCACTGCAACATTACACTACCATGTTGACATCAATGAAAACTATCACCTGATTACAACATCAGTGCCAACACCCTTACCATTTTGAGTTATTTTCTTCAGATAGTTATTTCACTTCAACATCTGAATTGAAACTAGTTTCCCTTCAAATATTCATGAGACCAATGAGGCAAACTTAGAATAAATTTGACCAAATATTAAATTTAATTGCATGAATAAATAATAATTAGAAAAACTTTTGTGCATGAATACTTGAATGAGATCCTCTTGGTTTCGATAATAAATTGTTGGTGTAGTTTAATCTTGGAGAAAACCTCCCTCCACTTGACGAAGCAACAACAAAGTCAACATTGACTTTGTTGTTGTTGCATTGGATTGAAGATATTTTGCTCCAAGATTATCCAAATCCCAATTTATTCTCTATTGAACAAGGCCAACCATGTGAAGGTGGAATCTCTCATGGAACCCCCCGCCGCACCTCCCCCCCCCCCCCCCCCCCCCCCCCCAACATCACTCTCAATTCCCCAATACCCAATCTATCTACTATATAGGAAATAGTTTAAAGCAAGTCCTTAAAATACATAAAAACAAACAAATAGCATTCATTCATTCGTAAATCCACAAAATATTTCATCTCAATAAATAATATCATAAAAAATATGTTTACATAATATGAAACAATGCCATGTACATAAAGGGACATATAACAATTATTCATTAACATATATAATTCATTCATTCATTAATCATAGACACAATTCACTTCTATAAAAAATTATCATCAAAAATATGCTTTCATAATATGGTTCGTGATGTCTCTAATGATATAATTATTACAACCATTTTTTTTTTTATGGCATGTTCGAGTACTCATGACATTGTTGAGGTTATTGCAAGAAGGGTGGATCATCATCTATAACAAAAAAGAAATGTTAAATTGATATT
This sequence comes from Pinus tabuliformis, assembly GCA_031772625.1. NCBI lineage: Eukaryota > Viridiplantae > Streptophyta > Pinopsida > Pinales > Pinaceae > Pinus > Pinus tabuliformis. The sequence continues at coordinate 64,988,182 of CM062809.1, forward strand.
TTTTAGTATTATTCATTAATAAAGATATCATTAGAGTTTCCTTTACTTCGTGCACTAGTCAACACTATAATTTATAAAAGGAAACAATTACCATAATATCAAAACATAAAAGTGTAATTTTGTAGATACTTCTCATATAGAGTGTTAATACTGGTCAAGGCAACTAATATTACCTCCCATCTTCCTCAATAGCGTGTATGGCATCTATGCAGGAGTATGTATGGAATTCATAGATGCCCCAAATGCTACTGGTGAAGACGGGAGAAAATATTGATTGTCTTGATCAATATTGATGCTTTGTTTGAGAATTATCTGCAAAATTATACTTTTCCATTTTGATATTGTGGTAACTGTTTCCTTTTTAAAGTTTTGAAGATCAGTTTTAGGTTTTGTTAACATCTGTCATTTTTTTTAAACATTAATCACTAATGGATTGTGGAGATTCTACAATGGTTAAACGTTGTATTTTCCAAGAAGAAGACAACAAAGGAAAAATGGAGATTCTAATGTGGACAATATGAAATAAAATCATTCTAATATGGAGATTTTAATATAGACAATATGAATACCTGAATGAGATCCTCTTGTTTATGATAGATTTTTCGGCAAAAATCACATGAGAGACCATTTGTCGACGCGTTTCGAACCAACCAGTGTGGTTCATCGTCAGGACAAGTTGAAAAACAGATCTAGCATAGCCTGTTTAAATAGCTAGAGCAGAGACACCAACGGTTACCTGGGCAAAAAGTTGACTTAAGGAGCAAGGTCAAATTTAGTTATATTAGGTATAAAATAAATAAATAAATATATAAATGAAAAAATAAAAATAAATTATAAATGGTATCATTAGTTAGGTAAAACTAAAGGGAAGTAGTTACATAACGGAACTTCTCTTATAATATATAAATATGTAAACAAATTAATGGGTTAATTAGTTAGAATTAATAAATAAATAAATTAGAACAGTAGAATAAATAAATTAAATAATCCAATAAATCAAAAAAAAAAGAGGAAATAAGGATTAGAAAATAAAATAAAATAATTATAGTTAGTTATAGGTATTAAAAACTAGAAGGAAAGTGGTTATATAACTGATAAATAAATAAATAAAATTAATTAATAAAATAAAATAAAATAAAAATGCAAGAATAATTAAAAGTTAAAAATATTAAAAGTAATAAACATATAAAAGGGTTATTTGGAAATAAATAAAAATAATAACCATAATAATAATAGAATACATAATAATAATTATAATTATAATTATAATAATTATAACTATAATAATAATAATAATAATAGAATTAAGTTATAGAAAATAAATAAATAAATAATAATTAAAATAAATAAATAATAAAAATATAAAAAATAAGAAAAACGATAATAGTATTTCATAATCGTTTATTATATTACCAAATAATAGTATTTAGTAATAGTTTATAAATAAATAAATAATAATTAAAAATATAATAATTAATAATTAAGTTATAATAATAATAATAATAATAGAATTAAGCTATTAAAAATAAATAATTAAAAGTATTTAGTAATAGTTTATAAATAAATAAATAATAATTAAAAATATAATAATTAATAATTAAGTTATTAAATAAATAAATAATAATAATAATAATAATAGAATTAAGCTATTAAAAATAAATAAATAAATAATAAAATAAATAAATAAATAATAATAAAAATATAAATAAAATAAGAGACAAGAAAAACGATTACTAGATAATAGTATTTAGTAATCGTTTATTATATAATAGAATTTAGTAATAGTTTATTATTTGTATTTATAATAATAACTGTTTAATAAAGTAATAGCCTAATAGTTTCTTATTTGTATTTTTAATAGTAATCGTTTAATAAATAATATTAATGGATTAATAAATAATAATAAGAGACAAGAAAAACGACTAAGAAGAAAGCGCTGGGACCCAGCACCTACTGATTTTCCAGCCATCATCTCTATTGAGATTGTTGGGTCTCTTTTCAATCTCAATAGCTTCCCTAAATTTCCTATGATGGAAATGCGAAATCTTAGCGATAACACTAGCTTCCTCAATGTAAACATGATGATTGGTTTTTTTTACATGTTCAGCTAAAGCGAAAGACTTAGCTCTCCTATGCTTAAGGTCAGCAGCGTGCTCTCTAATCCTCTGATTAATGGAGCGACCGGTTTCACCAATATAAGGGGTCCCACAGGAGCAGGGGATAATATTCTATCCTATTCTATCCTATCCTATTCTCCTTATAGAAGCAGGTCTTTCTCCTATTGAGAGCCTAGCTATGCTCAGGTTTCTGTTGTACAAGCACAAGCTCAATAACATAGACAATCATAGACTTCCTAAGCTAGCTTTAAATTCCAGCCAAAACCACCTAAGGCTTAACCGAGGATGGCATAAGGACACAAGGGCTTGGTTAAACTATTGGGAGATCAATGAGAATGATGCTTTGCAAAACATAAATAACATTAAAGATATTGTTACTTCTAAGTTCAAATAAAAATTGTGGTGTGAGAAAGATTTAGTGTCTAAAAGAAAATTAAGTTATTATAAGAAGGTCATCAACCCCACCCTTGAAGATCAAAAGTATCTCTCTATTTTAACTAGCTCAAAGAAGAAAATTAATATAGCAAATATTAGAACAAATTCTCATGAGCTCCATAGTGAAACTGGCCGTTGGGCAGTTCCTAAAACGCCATGGATGGAAAGGATCTGCCATATTTGTGAGAATAGGAGCATCGAGGATGAAAACCACTTCCTCTTAGAGTGCCCTGCATACAACCACATTAGATCTCAATTTCACAACCTTTTTTACAATACTGACCTCCCTAGCCTTTTACAATGCCAAAATTATAGTGAACTCGGGAGGCTTCTCTCCAAGCTTTTTGAGCATAGGAATAAAATCTTAAATCAAAATAAATAATTTGTCTTTTTAGGTCCGATAGATCATTATTTGGTCTCAGCGGACGTTAACCATCATCATCATCATCATCATCATAAACCCCTTTCATATCTTTGGGGTCAATAGGATCCTTAACTGATCTGAGGGACGAACGAATGGTGCTAAGGGGCCTAAAGGTCACGGGGACACTATGCATCCTGAGAATCCTTGCAACCTTATCAGTGGTCCCTTAAACGTAAGGAAGATGGACACCTGGAATCCGTTCCTTAGGTTCCCTTTTTGTCAGAGAATTCTTGGCGGCTTTTCGGAAAGCCTTCTGACTCAAGTATCTACTATAACCATTCTCAACAAAGACATCAAGGAGATGGGATTTTTCTTTCTCAAAAATCTTATTATCCGAGATCCTTAGCGCCCGAGTAGCAAGGGTATTGAGAACACCCATCTTTTGATCTGGGAAATGGTGAGAACTGGCATGAAGATACTGCTCAGTATGAGTTTTCTTCCGAAAAACCTGGTGGGCCATGGAACCATCACCATTCTTCGAAATAAGAATATCAAGGAATGGGAGGCACCCATCTCCTGACGATGAACCACACTGGTTGGTTCGAAACACGTCGACAAATGGTCTCTCATGTGATTTTCGCCGAAAAATCTATCATAAACTTGTTATGGATCACAGAAGCCTCAACTCTACAATTGAGATCCTCTTGGTTTCAAGAATAAATTGTTGGAGTAGTTTAATATTGGTCAAGAAAACCTCTCCACTTGATAAAGCAACAGCGAACTCAACATTGACTTTGTTGTTGCTCTGTTGCATTAAGGATGTTTTTCTCCAAGATTATCCAAATCCTAATTTATTCTCTACTGAACATGGCCAACCACGTGAAGGTGGAAGATTTCATACCTCCTCGCCCCCCTCCCCCCTCACATCACTCTCAATTCTTCAATACCCAATATATATACTATATATGAAATAGTTGAAAGCAAGAAATTAAGATACATAAAAAAAATAACAAACATTCATTCATTCATTCATTCGTAAATCCACAAAATATTTCATCTCAATAAATTTTATCATAAAAAATATGTTTACATAATATGAAACAATGTCATGTACATAAAGAGACATATAGAAATTATTCATTAACATATAGCATTCATTCATTCATTCATTAATTAATGAAAGACACAAAATACTTAGGGTTATAGGGGAATAGATAAGAGGGGTTTGTATAAAATATTTAGGGAAGAGTGTAGTTGATGATGTTTTTAGATGCATAAAATGAGAAATTTAATAGCATTGGAAAATTAATAATTGCACATTTACCCTTCAATAGATTAGGTATGTTAGGTCCCTATACTACTAGTGTAACCCCTTATTGTTATTAGTGCAACCCCATGTTGTTATTATTATGCCCCATAGAAGCCCACTATTATTATTGTTGTGCCCCTACAATATTATTGTTATGTAGGCTCTGATTGTATTGGGACCCCTTAGACTCCTATATATAAAAAGAAGGTATTGTCATTTGTATCATCCAAGAATTGTTCATTTGTGTAATGTAAAAGTGTAATTTGTTGCACCATTTCAAAAATCCAGAAACAAACATTGATCCTGATTAAAGACTGAAATTTACTTTTTGAACAAGGTATCTAAATTAAGTTTGAAAACGCATTGTTAAAATATTAGACCTAGTATGAAAACTATAGGCATCGTACTTGAATAGGACAAAGTAGTCTTGCACATACATATATAATATCTGAAGTTCTAACATGAGTATAGAAGTCAAGAGATATTTTTGGTGCATATTTCTTAATGACTAATATTGGATAAACATTGGCATATGTGTATATGTGTGCGTTATGAGCATGAGACTTCTAATATCGATCAAACTAAGAAAATATAGAATATGAATAACCTATAGGATCCCATACCTATGAGAGAATGTTTGCAAGATATTCAAAATATGGACTGAGGACAATAAACTACCTTCATTAAATGTATATTAATTAACCTAAACTTAGTGTACCACTTGAAGCTAGAGATTCGTGCAAATAGTTGAGGGCTACAATCTTATAAATTGCCAAAGTTTGAATATAACCTCAGAGAAATATTTTGATATTCAATGATTATTGGGATAAAGCATGAGACGAGTTGATACACCATCCCATGAAGCATAAATATTAGTCTCCATATAGACTAGTCAACATTGTTGGAATGGCTACTATATTAATTTCTACTATATTTATTGTAACTAATCTATATATTGGTTTCATTTTTTAATCTATATTAGTCTAACAATATTATAACGTATATTAGTTTTCAATTCACAACAATTTGTGATTATGATGACAACTTAAGTATACATGAGTATAATTTCCATGATGGGATGTATGAATTGTCCTCCATGTTGAGAAATCTAGGGGCAACAAGTGTAGGTGATTTCTCCTAGTTTGATAACTGCTTGTGATGTATTTTTACTTAACTTCATTATCTTCATTCTTTCTCTTGATTATTATTAGTATAATATTCATCAAAATTGTACGAAATTGTAAATAAAAATGATACAAAGGACACAAGATATAGGCAATCAGTCAGGGCCAAAACCTCTCCAACTGAGTGCAAAATCTACAAGAATTTTTCTCTTCTTATAGAATCTTCAATTGACGAATTCCAAGACCTATGACCCTTAACCAAGATCCTCCAAGACCAAGTCAAACCTTTCTTCCTTAATGAGCTTTCCTTCTAGAAAATTTTGTAATTTTGATCTCCTATCAAATTCTTTTGCAACTTCAACCTGCCTGACAGATTCTTCTGTAACTTTTACCTACCCAGTAGATTCTTCTGCGACCTCAACCTGCCTAGCAAATTCTTCTGCAACTTTGACTTGCTTATAAAATTATTCTGGAATTTCGACCCAGAAGTTTCTTCCTAGCACTTCAACTTTCCCAGCAACACTTCGACTTGCCCAACAATACTTCGACTTCCCCTCCAATAATTTTATTTTCCCAGTATCATTTTAGCTTTCCCAGCAACAATATAAACCCTAACACAAGAGAGAGATAGAGAGAGAGAGAGAGGCCCAAAACTTCGATATTTCTTTTCTTCTCCTTTTTCATCCTTTTCTCGCCTCCATATTGATAACATCAAACGTTCTTGAGTGAGTCTGCTAATGAGGTTGAGTTCCTTCTTATTTATAGGCTTTTGAGGGGTACAAATTTCTTCCTTGAGTCCGATTTGTCCACTTGTGTAGTCCAACTTGATGACAAGGTCTTGGAGGGTATTTTAACTCTATTTTGACTCAAATAAATTTTTCTTTTCAATATGTAACATGCCCAAAAGGGTCTTTCATACATGACAAAAACTCATTTGACTTGTAGACTCAATGACAAGCCCTAGAATCACTCAATGGGTTCTTTACCTAAAAATAAATTTCCCTTGAGCATGAAACCTATGCCTCAAGAATAAAAATAAGAAATGTAATTTTCTCATTACATCAAATACATAAAATCATGATTACATATATCATTATGAAGATCAAACCTAGTTACATATTTCAACACTCCCTCTTAACTAGGGAGGTATTCATAATCCATACAAGGTACTAGGAAATTCTCAATCTGAAGAGTTCTTATAAGAAGAGTCAGATTGGTACCCCATTTTTTTAGCACCATATCATATAGAATTTTCACATACCAAGGCATTCACTAACAACTTTATATCTCCATGAGATTAGAACACAATGTTGGCAATTCCATTGATTTATAGAAACCATCATCATTGTCTCTCAAGGAACATACCCCACCCAGGTGTTCATAAGGTATGTCCTTCTAGGACTATTCTTATATTGGATTCCCAGTCCTCAAAGAATATCAGTTCTCTATGACTACTCTTATCTTGGATTCCCTACCACATCCTGAAAGAGTATCGGATGTCAGATTCTTACCAAATACTCCATTCCTTCTTCCCAAAGTGAATACAAGAATGATGTGTCTATCTCTCCCTCTCAACTAGGGAGCACATACCTATTCAAATAAAGAAATGCACCCGTTCTTGTAAAAGGAATGTATCCAAGTTCCCTCTTATCTACGGACTTTTTCCAAGCTCCCTATTACTTAGGGACTTGCTCCAAGCTCCCTCTTAACCATGGACTTGTTTCCAATAGTAGATTTCTTCTTTAGTGGAGATCATGGGACCTTTAACTTCTCTTTGAGCTCCTCCTTTCGATATAATGAATTTTCATCTTCATTATTATGGAGCCTTTATCTTGTAGTGAATTGGCCATCCATAACTTTCCTCAATTCAGTCATTTCATCCTTCTCCTTATCGGAAAGTGAACTTCTAGCCCACATTTGGATTTCTTGCATACCACTACCTTTTCCATGTCATGTTTCTTTTAGGATCTTCCATCCCACCACATGAGTGCTAGTTGTAGGTGACATCTACAAATCCTTTTTCAATAGACCTATACTAACCCATCCAGATGTTGAACATTAAAGCAAAATTTCCTTTTGTGATGGTCTTTCATCGTGACATATGTTGCTAGAGACATCCACATCCTTCATATTCATAAACACATCTCCAAGACTTTCAATGTCAATGGTCTTCTTCTTTTTCAGACTTTATCAAGGACTTCATACCTTTTCCATGGAGATTTCATAGCATATTCATTGAATTTTGATTCCTTGTAACCATAGTTGCAGCTTTCACGGTCTCTTTTTTCTTTCTTCACATATTGTACCTCAATAACATCCATTCGTAGTTCCTTCATCTTCATATTCCATATGAGGACATATTATGTTGATTTCATCTTGTCAATATGTGAACCATGCCTTCATGCTTATTTCCAATGAAATAGATCCCTTTTCTTTGATCATGCTCATGAGGAAGAGAATTCATCCATACTCTTTGCAACTATATGACTTAATCTTATCAAATACATGCATACATACCTCATTTCTTATTTCTGGTCATCTACACTTACTTTGAAAACTTCCTTTATTCAAATTAGTTCAACCATCTTGACCTGCTACACTCATTTTTCATCATACCATCATCCCACAACTCCCATACAAGATGGAATTCTCAGCGAGACACTTGCTTCTTCCAAGAGAGGTGAACCTTCTAATGAAGTTTCGAATGGAGGATCTTGATTATCCTCATCCTACAAATGCTCCTTCCTAATGATGATGACACATGATGTGCTCTTTCTATGCTAGATGACTATTATTTTTCCATGAGTACTACTTATTATTTCAATTAGGTTACTAAGAGTTACTTCCTTTCTAAGATGACCACTACAATCACGTAGACTTCTACATTAGCTATCCTTTCAAACTTTTCTGATGAGCTCTTGTTTTAACAGTATGCTTCTAATATTATTTCATCTTCTACTAATATGCATCTAGTCATAATTCTTCTCATCTTGAATTCCATGGTAGAGGTCTTCTCACCTCCCACTTCTCCTTTCCATGCATTAGAGAAACCCTAATAGTGAATATCTATCCCCTTGGATTTCTTCTCATCGGGTTCTTCCACTTCTTCGGTGATATGAACATTTGTTTCTTTCCTTTTTTTTTCCTTCTTCAATTTCAGAAAATATCTCTTGTGATGCCCAGGTTCCTAACAACCTTAGTTTTAGATCTTCAATATATCCTTCTTCTTCTTTTTTTGAGGACCAAATATTCCAAACCTTCCTTTTCTCTTAGTCATGGCAACAATGCTTGAACCACCTACTCCTACATTGCTCTTTTATTTTAACCTTATTTTTTTATATAGTGACCAAAGTTAACTGAATATGTTGGCTTCCTTCTTTCCAAAATGTTTGATACGAATTTTCCCCATTTATCAGGAAGTGAATTGAGTACCACGGTGGTCATTTATCCATTTGACATTATTTCCCCCAACTCTTGCAGTTGGTCTCGTATTTCTAACACCCTCATGAAGTAAGAGGTTATTCCTTCTTCCTTTGATATCTTTATCTTGTCTGTATATTTTCCCCTGAAAATTAATTTGTTGGTCATATTAAGGGTTTAATTGTTGAACCACCAAAAGAAGAAGGATCAAATCTATCATCTTCTTACATGCAATAAAGTTTGACAACCTAACCAATTTGTTTCTCTCCTTGCAAAATGAAGTCATTTTGACATATTCAAATATAGATATAATGATACTTCATTGTCAAATGAAGATACTTCTAGATGATGAAATCTTCAATGTGATTCCTTCTTGATTTTAATGATGATGTAGATAATAAAAGATGTCTTCTTGATGAAGATGTCTTTCTTCAAAAGTGATCCTTGGCTCAGAGGGAGATCACATTAATTCATTGATGATGATGCAAACAATTTTCCTACTTCTCTTCCTTCATGTAAATGCTAGTAAAACTTGTTTCACAACCTCAAATTTAGGCCTTCTTCAAAATTTCATCTTGTTGTAGCAGTTCTGTGATTTTTTCCTTTTCTGTAGTAATCCTAGATCATACGAGTGGTTAGAAGATGGACAAAGTTTCCACTTGAGTTGAATTCTTTTTCTTGTTATTTCAGTTTGCAAAGGATACCTTTCTTGGCAAAAAAATTGACCCTTGATGGTGGTTTCAATTCAATACGTGTTGATGCAGAAGGGTGTCCTAATACTTCATACGTGTTAAGAATATAGCCTAGAAAACAAACCGAAAAGTTCTTAGTTCTTCCTTCCTTGTAATAATGATTATAGAATATGTGAGTTTCTCAAGAACACTTCAAGTGTGCAACCCTTCTTTTTGGATGAGCTAGGGTTTTTAGGTCTTCTTTGATGCTCCTTAACTATTTATTTCAATATGATGTGAGGGTTAGTCCTTCTTGATGATTGATGCTATTAATGTTTCCAAGATGATCTTTTTTTATATACTTAGGCCCTTGAGTATCCTTCTTTTTTATGCCCTTCCTTGATGTAGTCACCTTAGCTCTAATAACATGTTGAGAAATATAGGGGTAGTAAGTGTAGGTGATTTATCTTACTTTGATAACTGCTTGTGATGTATTTTTACTTAAATTGATTATCTTCTTCTTTCTCTTGATTATTATTAGTATTATCTTCTACCAAACCATAAATAACAATGAGACGAAGGAAAAAATATAGAGGCAATCATTCGGGGCCAAAACCTCTCCAACTGAGAGGAAAACCAGCAACAATTCTTCTCTTACTATAGAATCTTCAATTGACGAATTCCAAGACCTATGACCCTTGACCAACACCCTCCAAGAACAAGTCAAACATTTCTTCCTTAATGCAATTTCCTTCTAGTAAATTTTGTAATTTTGATCTTCTAGTAGATTCCTCTGCAACTTTGACCTGCCTAGCAGATTATTTTGCAACTTTGACCTACCCAACAGATTGTTCTACAACTTTGACTTTCCCAAAAAATTCTTCTGCAACTTTGACCTTCCCAGCAAATTCTTTTGGAATTTTGACCCAACAATTTCTTCCTAACACTTTGAATTTCTTATAACACTTTGACTTCCCAACAATACTTTGACATTCCCAATAGCACTTTGACTTTCCCAACAACAGTATAAACCCTAACACAAGAGAGAAAGAGAGACCCAAAACTTCAATCTTACTTTTCTTCTCCTTTTTCATCCTTTTCCATCTTCTATCTTGAGGAGATCGAAATTTCTTGAGTGTGTGTGTTAATGAGGTCGAGTTCCTTCTTATTTATAGACTTTTTAGGGGTACAAATTGATTCCTTTAGACTAACTTGTCCACTTGTGTAGGTCGACTTGATGACAAGGTCTTGGACGGTCTTATGACTCTATTTTGACTCAAATATATTTCAATTTTCAATATGTAACATGCCCAAAAGGGTCTTTCATACATGACAATGACTCATTTGACTTGTAGACTCAATGACAAGCCTTAGGAACACTCAATGGGTGCTTGACCTAAAAATAAATTTCCCTTGAGCATGAAACCTATGCCTCAAGAATAACAATAATAAATCTATTTGTCTCATTACATAAAATCATGATTACATATGTCATTATGAATACCAAACCTAGTTACATATTTCAACACTCTGCACATTGCCCATCAATGATTATAACCTTGAATGGGTTAGCATTGGTCTGTCATCACCATCTAAAAATGACCTGGAAGATGAAAATTTACCATGTTTGTCATCATCACTTCACATTGTCTCATAGAGGACCCCTTCTACAATTTATATGCATGAATTTATGGCAGCCCATCCCCTCTACCTAGCCTATGATTTATTGTGAGAACAAGTGAAAAAAGTACAATTCATAAGTAGGTGATCTTGTCAACAAAGATTCGCCAATTTTCCTTTATTTACTTGCTATCACAATCAATCATAGGATAGGTATAGGGGATGACCTTCCATAAATTCATGCATATAATCAGTAGAAAGGGTCATTCATGAGATGGTGTGAAGCTATGATGATATAAATTGTAAATTTCATATGTCGGGTCATTTTGAGATGATGAGATAGACTAGTGCTAGCCCATTTAAGGTTGTAATCATTGACGGGAAATTTGGGGATGACAATTCATACGTTCCACCTTGGAAAGTACACATATATGTACTTAATTTTTCATCATAATCATAAATTGTTGTGATTAGTCATTGAAGCAGGAGTAGCTAGCATCTAAATTAGGAGTGTGGTAGTGTATGGTGGAGTGGGATAGGCATACAAATTAGTAGATGGTTGACTTATCATGAGCACGGATTTTGTAAAGGCTTAGTTTAACACGGGAATCTGATTATAGGCTCTTGGTGTTTGTAATGGAGTTAATTGACTTATACCACAAATTTATCAAATATATGGTATTCTACACCCTCCTTGTATCACAAAAAATATGTTTACACAATACGAAACAAAATCATTCTAATTTTTTACAATGGAAAAATCACAACTTTTATTAAGATAGTCTAAATTTACATGTGCACATGCCATGAGGCATTCAACCTCTTAGTCAAAAATGTGGTACTCAAAAAAACGGGCTCTAAATAAACAAGTTCAGTAATTTTTTATCAACTTTCTTTCTCTTTTTTAACATGTAATTAGCCAGGATGTCTTGATCTTGGCCCCCTTCAGTTGTTGTGGTCTCTAGTGTAATATTTCTTGTTGCTAACCTAGTCCTACGACTATGTTGCTACAAGTGGGGTCGAGCATCAACTGCAATAAGAAAGAAATGTTAAATTCATATTTATCATAATTATTATTATAAATTTTTTATTAATAAAAAGAGTAGTATAGTGTTCTTTACCTGCTTCAGTAGTGGAGGGAAGCGGAATACTTTTAGTTGTGGCCATATGTTACTCCTCTTCTCTAGCCACATATTGTACATGATCTAGTGTAGAAACAAGAAAGGTTGTAATTAATACACCATTTGCATTTAAATATTTTTAATTATATTCCATACTACATTTTTTTATAACACACGAAATACCTCCAGTACTGAGTTTAACATCAATCTCAAGATCAGGCACTCCACCACCAGTAGGCGCATGTGTTGTATCTACATTTCTCGCCTACTTTTTACAATAAAGAACATTACTTTATGGCCAAAAATAATAACTAATAGATTGTACAAGTAATGATTTATAAATTTTATGTGCTGCTTTTATTTTCCTGAGTGTTATTTTCGATGTTGGAAGACTATGAAGATTCCAATCTTTTCATTCATTCAGCCATGACTTGACATTCATACTTGAAAGAAAGCTTTAGGTCTTCCTCTGTGGGAGCCTCTTTGAATTATTTCCCCTATAATTTTCATTAGAACATCAATTTTTCTTCTTCTATGATATTAAATTAAAATTGTTAACAATTTATAATTTGTATGCAAATTATTTTTTTATATACTTACAATTTTTGTGTCCAGTTTCTAGTAACCACCCAGGCCAAGATGATGTTGCCCATGTTTGGCTATTCTAGCCTATGTGGCTTTGAAAATATTTGTGAGCCTATATTTAAAACATTGAAAAATTTAATTAGATGTCGCAATGATGATAAAGCATCATAATTACATTATTAAACGTGTCTCATACCTTCCTGGTTTGGGTGGAGTCTTCCCATGATTTTTGGAGTTCCTTCTCATGTGCATTTTCCACTGTCACTCTCTACTACATCTCTGGAATCGATGGAGGGTGCTCATGTGATCTTGCCCTTTCTAATTGAGACCTATACTTGTCCCACAAATATTTTAAATGTAGGTTTGTCTTTGAGGTAAATCCATATTTGTTGAAGGTACTGTCACCGAACAGGTGAACCATATTGTTAATAAGATCCTCTTTTAACTTGGAACTTTTGGATTTCTAGTTTGTGAGAATAGTCAGCCAAAATATTTCCAAGACTATGTCATGCAAACGCTTATAAAATACATAATTTCCTGCAAAATGATATTATCATTAGTTCAAAGTAATCACAAACTATTCATTAATTTCATTAGGTTGTACTTAATATTTAAAACACTTCTTAAATTCCTGGAAGTTTCTCTATTTTCATAGGGACATTGTCATCATCTACCAAAAACATGATAGGTAGTGATCTCATGCTAGTAACACGAGAGAATTCAATAAAGATCTTTTCAAATTGTGCAATTGTATCATGCTCTGAATCCACACCATCATGTGTAGATCCTGATGTACGTTGTTCAAGGGGTGCAAATCCTGTTTTGGGTGGTTGAGTGGTTGTACCACTCTCAATGACCAGTGACTCACTCACAGGTGGAGCATTAGTGTTGCTACCAATGTCGGCTTGGCCCATAGTCATAGCATGAGGATCAAACTCCACCAAAAACCCCTATAAAATAAAGAGTGTTTTTACAAAGGATGAAATAACTAAACCATAAAAAAATAATTGCGATAATCAAATGAGTTTCTCACCCCATACTAACACACTTGTTGTAGCAAGGTTCTGATTTCACCTTTTATCTCATCTGTCTAAGGCTCAATCAGAACTAAAGAATTAAATTTATTGTTTGATTTGAATTTAAGATTCCTTATTGCTTGCATTGGATCGATGGACATAAGAATTACATCATCAATAACATATTCCTCATGAGCATCTGTGGACTACTCTAAGTCTGGTGCCTCCCCCTTATCACCTTGTTTATCAAAAAAGTGTAATTGCAATTCATCCACAATTAATCATCATTATATTAATAAGAAAACCATTATTGACATACGTCTAAATTTATATAGAAGCTTCATGTAGTAAATGACAATCATGACATATAATAGACATTTCTTACAAGTTGGGTAAAATTGAATACATACATACCACCCCCATAATAGCAATATTTGTATTTATTCTATTCAAATTGTAATCAATGAGCAACTCTTCCCCTGCATCTATTGAGTTAATGGCACATACGAATACACATTTTCCTTCACATCCTTCAAATATGCAATTGGGTTTCTTATTGTGGTGATGGTCCATGTACTATTTATAAACCCTGCAATATTCCCTGTTGCTTTTTGCCTTCCATCAATATACTTAGTTGTCTATTTATTTTCATCATTTTCTTTTAATTGTATATATTTTGCGGCCACTCCATATCTTCACATAATTTTGGTATATTGGACTCGTTGTACCCAATCATTATAGTTTTTTAAAATTGGCAACCAGGGAAAAACTTCATGTGGGTCATCTTATTCATGGTTGATAATATTTTTATTAGATTCCTCTCGTCGAGAGGTGTAGGATTGATATAAAGATCATCCGATTCTGATAAGTATTCATGGAGATATGAATTTATCCTGGTTATGGAATTATTATCAAGCCGACCTACAACTCATGTAGGCTCAGAAGCCCAACAGTCGCATCTATTCAAACACCAACGTTATGTATAAATATAGGAGGACTTTTCCTCATTTGGACTCACTCATCTCATCACATCTCTCTCTCTCTCTCTACTACATAGAAAAGAGTCTCTTCTCTACTGCGCAGAAAAGGGTCTCTCTCTCACACATGTGAAGCCAAAAGTTGCTGAAACTGAAGCTGCAACTGCAGAATTAAAGTTTGACCTGCATGGACTAGAATATATCCTCATCTGAACTACATTGTAGGTTCATCTAAACCTCCTCTAGAAGCCACAACTTTTGGTGGTGGAATCAAGTCAATCCAAAGAACAGTTTGCAAGATATCGACTGCCCTAGTTTGAAGCCGGAAGCTGCTGAAACTGAAGCTACAACTGCAGAAGTAAAGTTTGACCTACGTGGACTATAATATCTCCTCTTCTAAACTACACTATAGGTTCACCTAAACCTCCTCTAGAAGCCACAACTTTTGGTGGTGGAATCAAGTCAATCTGACGAATGGTTTGCAAGATATCGACTGCCCTAGTTTGAAGCCGGAAGCTACCAAAATTGAAGCTACAACTGCAGAAGTAAAGTTTGACCTGCGTGGACTAGAAGATCTCCTCATTTTAACTATGCTATAGGTTCATCTAAACCTCCTCTGGAAGCCACAACTTTTGGTGGTGGAATCAAGCCGATCCGACGGTCGGTTTGTGAGATATCGTCTGCCCTAGTTTGATGATGAAGCCACTAATGCTGATGTTGCTGATCTAGGGTTTGCTACTACTGATATAAATCAGATTTATTGTACTATTTATCTTTGCTGATTTATTGAAGATAAAAGAATAGTTGATCAAATGGTTTCCCCACACATTGTGGGGTTTGTCCCTGGCTAGCCGCCACATCTTGTGTCTCTTGTCTTGGCTTGTTTTCTATCGATCATTTAATGTTCTATCTGCACTTTACTTTATGTACATGTGATTACTAATCTGTGGAATATAATAAGAAAAAGAAGTAAACTTTTATAAGCATAGAACATACCATAATTTAACATGGTATCAGATCTGAGGTGAAGACAAAGCCCGAGCAAGAGCAAGAGCAATCACCAAAGAGAAGATTGGCAAGGCTATCCTAAAAGAACGATGGGGTCCTCAACACTCTTTCCTGCCAAAGACAAGCTCCTTAAGAAAGCTGACTATCACGGATGGAAGATGTCTATCAATCTAACCCTTGAGGATCAAGGAGTGTTGGATCATGTGAGAGGAAATATTGTTGAGCCTCCATCAAATGCACCTCCTACTGCCAGGAAAAAATGGAAGAACGAAGAAGTTAAAGTGAAGAAGATCATCCGGGACTCTATCGACAAGCACTTGGTGGCCTACATCTCTAAACTGGACACCTCCAAGGAAATCTACGATAGACTAGTGAGTTTATTTAAAGTTAATGATGCAAATCAAGTTTTGTTTCTTAGAAATAAACTGAGGAAAATCAAGAAGGGTAAAGATGAGAGTATGCAAGCATACTTCTTAAGAATCACCGAGATCAAGAATGATATCCTGTCTATTGGGGATACTATTACTGATAGGGAAATGGCACTCACGACTCTTGGAGGATTACCATCCGAATGGTACATGTTCAAGACTACTCTTCTGAATAATAATGTAATTCCTGGTTTTGAGGAATTAATGGCTAGATGCATTCAAGAAGAAACAAGGGTAGAAGAGCAAGAAATTCCCATGCCTAAAGGTCCTCCTACTGCCTTTTCTTCTCATGGTAAGAAAATAAATAATTTCGGGACTAAATCAAAAGGAAAGGCTGGACCTAAGGGTGGAAGAAAAGGATGATGTTACATTTGCAATAAAGCAGGTCACTATGCAAGAGAATGCCCAGATAGAAAGGACTCTCACCGTGACGATGATCAAAATCCCTCTCATGGTAATCAAAGGGATGGAAAATTCAATAGTAAAGGTAAAAGGAATGCTAGAAATCAAGGAAGAGGACAACCATTCAAGAAGGCTAGAAATTCCAGGATGTATTAAATGCACCTGACCTCAAAAAGAACCTGGTGTCCATCTGGGCAATGGAAGACAATGGCTACAAGGTAACCTTCAGTGATGGCAAGGTACGTATATGGAAAAATAATGTTAAAGATGTCTTTACTCTTGGGTTTCGTGTTGATTTATTATATCAGGTCGATGGAAGTCTGCTAGGTGTCATATATTAAGACACATCTCTTCAGTTCGAACTTTGGCATTGGAGGCTTGCCCCCCTTTATTATAAAGCTTTAGTCCGTGTAAGACAAATGGTGACATGGATGCCCGAATTCTAAGTAGATAAAGAAGGTGTATGTCTAGGATATGCCGAAGGAAAGCTCAAAAGGGGACCATTCCCCTCAAGCCAAAACAAGACCTCTGATATACTACAATTGGTTCACTCAGGCATATCTAAGGCTGGCATTAAGAGGGAGACTACTACACCATATACTCCTGAGCACAATGGTGTGGCGGAAAGGAAGAACTGTACAATTGTGGAAGTTGTCTCTATGGGTAGATGATGTAACAATGCCTGATTGGAGGAACCCATGGATCCTATTTATCCACCTGAGCCTTCCTCTTCTAGGAAGAGGCCTTCATGGCTTAGGGGGATACTTGATGATGCTGAAGGACATGTTGCACCCCAAGGAACCTTCTATCAAAGTAAGAAACCTAACAGGTATCAGGGATACCTGACCATCATGAACACGATCATACAAAATGAGCCTTCATCATTCTCAGATATCGTCAAGCATCAAGTATGGAAGGATGCTATGACCAAAGAATATGAGTCTATTATGGAGAATGATGTCTGGGAAGTAGCTCCCAAACCCTAGGACAAGACAATTGTCACTTCTAAATGGCTTTACAAGATAAAGCTGCAGCAAATGGAAGTACGGAATAGTATAAGGCTTGTTTTGTTGCTCGTGGTTTCTCCCAAAAGGAAGGTATAGACTATGATGTGACATATGCACCTATTGCTAGATATATGACCATTCGCTTGATCATAGCCCTTATGGCTTCACAAGGATGGAACCTACATCAGATGGATGTCAAGACTGTGTTCTTGCATGGTTCGATCAAATAAGAGGTCTATGTGGAGCAACCCGAAGGATTTGAGATTTATGATTGAAAATCTCATGTATGCAGGTTGAAGAAGACTCTCTATGGGCCGAAGAAAGCACCCTAAGCATGATATGAGAGGATCGATAGGTACTTGATGAAGCTGGGATTCATTAGGAGTGAAGCCGATCCTAACCTTTACCTTAAGGTTGAAGATGACAAGCCTCTCATACTAGTGTTGTATGTGGATGACCTCTTTCTAACAGGTGCATACCCTCTCATTCACAAATATAAGAGGGAGTTGGCTTCTGAATTTGAAATGAAGAACCAAGGACTTGAAGTGTGGCAGAAGCCAAGGGAAATTTTCCTATCTCAAGGAAAATATGTGGTAAAGATATTGGAAAGATTCGGTATGATGGACTACAATCCTGTGACTACCTCGAGGATCTTAACTTTTAGAAGTTATATGGTAGTGATGTCAGACCAGATTTGGGAAATTCCTTTGAGTTACATAAACTCATTTGCATTGATGTTCTTAGTGAACCTCCGTCCGAACATATGTTTTGCAGTTAGCATTTTGAGCTCATATTTGGTTGAGCCTCACTAGATTGGTGCCAAGAATCTTCTGAGATGTCTTCAGGACACAATCTCTCATGGGTTAAGATACACTGCTAGAGATGTGGACTACTTGGATATACCGATGCTAATTGGGCAGGCAGTGTGTGTTACAGGGAAAAGTGTCTACATAGAACTGCTTATCCCACTAAGGTGTGATAGCTACCTTAGAAACAAACAAAGTAAAGCTACTTTCATTTTTCCTTTATGAAGTATAGATGAGAGAAGAACAAAGAAGACCAACCTCTGTCTTGCGCTAATCGCCTAGTTGGATTCCTCTCTCTCTTGATAGTCTTTCGCTACTTGTTCCCTTGCACGCCCAGCTTCACAGAGTACCCGTAAGATCATAGTAGCATAGCACTATACAAGAACATGGATCTATAATCATAAAAAATCTAGGATCAGATGTAAATTGACCATACAAATGCATAAAACATAAATTACACAAGAGTATGGAGGAAAACTTGAATAGCTTTTATTGATAAACAAGAAAGATCCAAGGGAGTTACAACCAGTTGTTCTGACCCAGCATCATCCTCTCAGCAAGGAAGCCCCTCTTCACCTCATACAAAGCTTAGATCACCCAACAATTTGATGTTGTCTCAAGAAACCAACAGCAATTCCTTACAATATGCAAAATTCCAGCCTCTGGATCTCTGGGATGAGGGATCCATATATAGATATCTGTAAGGGAGATGAGTCAGCTTTTGACTTGATTAGTGTCTTCCCTCTGATAGTTCTTGCTTCCACTTGGAGATTGATGATCTCTTACTCATCCTTGGTCGAATTCAGAGAGGCAAGTGTCACAGGAGAAGTTTCTGGAAGTTTCCATGCCTCCCCACCTCGCGAAATGACACTTCCATTTGTCACTTCTCGCCCATCGCACCCCATAAAAGGGCTTTTTGAAATGAAATGCACCCACACAGTGTATTTAGGTGAGATGTAACGCACTTTGCCTATGGAGCAACTGAAATGATCCTGTTTTGACCAGTTCTAAGAAGTTTTTCATGGAGAACTTCTGGGAGAAGCTGTAATCAGTTCACCTTGTTCCTTTAGGGGTTAGAACAACACTTTTAGGGACTTAGGAGCCCTTGGTTTATGGACATTTCATGCTTGGGGTTGTAGTGCCCAAAAATGTCTACAGCAGTTGCCCCCTAAAGCATGAGGTCGTTAATCTTTTGATGTCAGGTGAAATGCTTTATTATGAGGATCCGAAGTTCTTTCAAGTTGGGAGGAGACCTGTAATAAGATACAATACAATACATTATATTCATAATATTTTCATGATCTAGCTGAGGCGGGCATTCCCATGCTCAACTTTATAAATTCATTTTCATGTACATAGGATAGACAATCGTCTGAGTGTAGACTGATGATTCTTGTAGAGTCATCATCCCTTTGATTGGATGATTATCTGTGCAGCAATGATGTACATTTGATGTCTTTATTTCCTTGAATATATATCACAGCCCGGATGGATGAAACTAGATCTGGGGTCTTCAATCTCGTTCGATCTTCACTTGAAGTACAAGTCTATCCATGTGAGAGATGTTCTGGAGTCGAACATGGAAAGACATCGCCTGATTACCAGCCAATGATGTAAGATGTTAACAGGCGCGAGAGGAATCACTGATAATGATAATGACCCTGTTGAGGGCTCGAAAATCGGGTCAACAACAAGGGGGATACCCACCCGGTCCAGAACTTGGTTGGCAGCTCCTTGTCCATTTGGTATAGCGGGTCCGACTGGGGATAATGGGACCAGTTTCCCAATGTAAGGGGTGTGTGTGTGTGTAGAGTTTGATGATGCTGATCTAGAAGTAATTTTAGAGCTAATTCAATTCTAACTCCTAAACTGACTCTATGCTATTGTAATCTAATGAAAACAACACATCTAATCTACGCTAACTCGGGGTATATTTCTTCTATTATGCGATCTAAAAAGATTTCGAACAATAACTGGTAATAAAGATCATTCAGCTATCATAAGAATATAAATCAATTAAGATAAACCATTCTGCATAAAAAGTTAAGCAAAATAGTTGTGAACAGCATATCGCATAATAAGTTATTCATATGTCAAGAACAAATAAATGACTCCACCGTACAGAAGTGCCAAATGGTAACCCACACATTCATACATTAACATATAAACAACTAAAACTGCATATCACTCTAAGAATATAAGCAGAAATTGGTCAAGAGATAAAAGTACCATTTATGACTGATTTCACTCACAAACTTCAAGCAATAACGATTTATCTCTACTTGTTCTAACATCTACTAAGAGTACAGAAGTGCAACATCAGTAGCAGACATTAAAATGCAAACATTAATAAGCCTCGATCCATTCATTCATCAAAACCTCCTCTGAGGGTGCAGAAGTGCATGTTCCGAGGACAAGTTTTTGAAAAATTTCTGGACCCTTCTCCAATGCAATGAGAAGGGTTAAAATACTAATTCCTAATTCTAATAATAGTATTATTACAAAATTTAGGATGCGGTTTTCAAACGACGTTCCTTTTTCTAATCTAGTTGAAGGAAAAAACAACATTCTAAATGAAGTCACTTATGAACTTGGTCCTTAAAGTTGCAAGTGTTCAGCATAGGTTTGAGAAGAGTCGGCTGACTGATTTCTATGCTGAGCTGGGCTGCAAAAACGGCATCTATGAGAGTTGGCGCTACCTTTTCAGCTGCGTTTGTAATGCATTTCACCGTCATCCATTGGCTGTGCGGTTTAACCAAGTACATCCAGTAACATTCCCAATTCAACCTGGCCAATGCTTGGATTGCTTTCCCTTTTGCCTGCACTTTCTGCCTCCATTCTGTTTCCAGTTGCAACTTGTTTGGTAGGTACCCCGGGGTGGTCTCTGTAATTAAATTGGCCCTGTGTAAATTCTCATTTACACAGTCGATAAGAATGCTTGCCTGTGTTACCGCTGTCTCTGCTGCTCGCTCCGCCTGCCTGATTTGATCGTCCCATTTATTAAAGAGCAACTCCTTATGATTTTCATTTATCCTGGGTGCACCTGCCCTTTTGCCTTCATCATCATCTTGCCAAGTCAAATATTCTGTCACCTTCTTGTCATTCTGATCATAGTCACTCCGCAAGTCCACCACTTGACTGGTGATTTTGTCGCTCAGCTCACAATAGTGACTCCACTGTGATATTTTACATCCCAACTCTTCCTGTTGCTGCAGTAGTTGCTCGTTCAAGCCAATAGATTCTGAAATGAATTCTGCCAGCTTGGGCTCATCTTTATGCATTTCTTGTAAAGTCTGCAATTGTTTTTCTTTCTCTTCGAGACTCCTTTGATAGCCTATCTGCATTTGTTGAAAGTCTTCCTGTAGTTTCTCGAGCTGTCTGGAAGCTTCAGTGTTAGCGTTGGCTTGTTGCAACTGTTGTTGTAATAGCTGTATATGATTTTCTTGTTCCTTCAATAGTTGCTGAACTTCCGAGGCCTTGTCAATAGTTGCAGAAGCATATGCTCCTGCAATCTGAGACAGCTTCATGAGATTTTCAGTCAGATTATTATTGGGGTCTTTCCATAAGACGTCCAAATGTTCAGCATCTTGCGACAGTGTATTCTCTAGTTTTCTTTTCTTTCTCTGTCTCCTTAAAACTGCTTTGTGTTGGGGACTATAGAATACATCCAGTGGGGGAATTTCTTCTACGTTAAGTAGAAGCTCTGAAGATGGAGCGATAGGAAGGTGTTTTGCTTCTGCGGCACTACTGACTATGGTCAAAAACACTTCTTGCACCACCTGTGTATTATTCACAGGTGTTTTCGGGGCTTGCCCTTCAAGATTGATCAATTCATTGAAGGTTTCCCACTCTTTATCTAGCTCTGTTGTGACAAGTGGTGCTTCGATGACAGGAGGGGGGAGATTTCTTGGTGGGGAGGCGATAACTTGCTGTTGAGACATTGCACTTGACTGAGCTGTATCTTTGGTTGTTTCTTTGTTCTTTTCTTGGTCGTAAACAGACTCTTCAGGATGCTCAGATACTTCTTGCACGGCGTTGGACTTAGATCTGGAAGTGCTAGAGTTTTCACTGAGGCTGATGCTTGGAGTTGGTTCTCTAGCAGGCAGTCGCAGCTTCTCTAGCAGAATACTGGCCAGCCTTCTTTCTTTGTATAACGTGAATTTTTGGAGGTCACCTGGAGACAACCTCGACTGAGCTTCCCGCAAAATTTCTTGGAGCGAACTCTTATTCTGAAACAGATCATCAAACAAATCTTTCTTTCCAGAGAACACTCTTATCTTGACATTCGTTGTGAATTCTTGGGCCACATCATTTGGGTCGAATGGCCTCGCTGGGAATTTAAATAATTGAAGACACGTCACATTCTCCACTTCGCCAAAAGCGTGTCCTACATCGAACAAAGAGAAGGCCCCACAAGTTACGGGAAATTGAGGCCATATGGCCTTCTTCTTGTCCTTTAGGTCTTTGGTCAGGCCGCCTTCAGAACAGGTTTGATAAGCAATTTCCCGAGCCAAAAGTTTATCAGGGACATATAGGGGTAGGACATGTGGAGGTACAGTGCTTCCAAAAACTCTAATGTAAGTAAACCATTCTTCCCTGAACCATCTCGCGATGGGGATGATGTCAATTTGGGCCTCGTGAGAGCACCTTGGGGGGTCTTTATCATACATTATTCTATATAGGGGCAAAATAAGCCCATGGCAAATCTGGTAAAAGTGAGGGGCAAACTGGGAATCCCATAATACCTTATGATAAACATGGATGGGCAATGGGTCTTGGGTAGTCCATTTCCAACCCATAGTAGGAAATTTAGATACAAGACAAATAGAATCCATAACATATGCAGCCAGATAAAAAGGAAGATAGACCCTTTGAGACAAGGATCTTTTAGACCGGTAATTGATAACAACTGTGTATAGATTATCAGAAAGAATTTTGGCCCAATCTATAATGTCGGCATTTGTGGCAGCATCAATTAATGGTAGCCATTCATATGAAAACTTGTTGATATCCGGCATCCCAAATAACCTACAGAGCATGGCCGCAGCAAAACAATATGGAGAGGTGAGGGAACCAGTGCTGTACATACCGTTTTTATCCTTTTTTAGCGGCTCGTCTCTTCTAGACCATTCTTTAGTGGTGTCTGATAGATCTGGGTTCTCAGCTGCGAACTTCTTAACAAATTGTGCGTTATAGGTCGCTTGTGGTTCATGAAGATGATACATAAGCTTCAAATCTTGCGCAGCAAACGATCCGATGAGCCCATGTCCATGAACTTTGAATTGTCTGTTGTTCAAGTCTACATCATCCAGTATCCACTTGATCATGTCTGTATATGGTAGAATTTTGGGTCTTGCCGCTATTCTGTGAAGGAATGAACATGCTAGGTCCTCTAAGGACGCCTCAGAAGAGCGTGGTGCACCCGCGACAGCAGCAACCTTCATTATTCTAGGTTTTTCCTCTTCTAGCAGCCTGTACATGCTTTCCCATGTTGATATCCCTACATCTCTGTTACAGTCTGTGTCTGTATACAGAGGTGCCATCTCCTTAGTCTTCTCCTTTGCTTCAGAGCTTTGAGCTTTATTTTTCTTTCCCATTTCTCTCTGCGTTTGGGTCTGAGTCGTCTTAGCTCTTCGTTCCTGCAGATTACGAGTGAAATGGAAATGACTGATCCAGAAAGGTGATGGGAGAGTTTTAAATGCAACAGATCAATCAAATATGCCACCTTACGTGAAGCAAATCTCTACCAAGGCACGCGTCTTTAACCCATTTAATAACTGACAACTAATTCATTTACTATCATTAAAAGCGCATGATTTCGGGTCAGATTATGGTAAGTGGCTTTTCTTTGAATGGTGTGCCCGAAGGATTCGTACTGGAGTGATTTATGATTTGCTGACGTAACCTCACATTTCGCGCGATCGCTAATCGCATCATCGCAAATCGCAAGGATGTAGCATCGTAGCGATCGCTAATCGCATCATCACAAATCGCAGAATTTTGATGTTTGTCAAATCTTGTCGGCTCATTTCTGCGATATGCGATCTAGCGATCGGCGTTATCGCAGATCGGTGAATCTTTAAGTTTTTCTTTATGGGCACTACTTTGTTGCGATGCGATTTTATTGTTAACACAAGGGTCGTGCGCATATCGATTTTTAAAGAGAAATGAAGATATTTCCTATCCTTTTGCAACACGACTTTAAAGATTTTCTTTTCATCATAAACTTAGGCTTAAAATATCCAAGAGGCTTTTCCTAAGCATATGATTGTAACCTCAAAAAGAAACTCTTGCTTTTCCTAAAAATTAATTAAGGGTCCCCATTCATTTAAGTATCTTGGTTGATACTTAAATGAACTAGGGGTGGTGTTGCTGGCCACAACAGACCCTCAAGGTACTGCAGTACAATTCACGTAGTGTGAATAAAGGACTTGGCGTCGAACACCACGCAAAATCTTTCAGTCGAAGGCCATTGATGTAAACCCGTCGCCGGAAGTGACAAACTTGCCATTGAGGCATGCAAGCTTCAAAGTACTGAACGGGGTGTTCCTAGATCGACTTCATGGATAATGAGCTGATGTCGACAAGAAGCGATCCGTCACAGGAGGGCCTTAATGAATCCCACATCAATGACACGGAACGGAGCAAATGATTTTAATGGAGGTGAAAACGATCTGATGACATACGGTTCAGGGTGGCGGTCATGAAAGAATGGAGTGTAAATGTATTGTAGCGGGTGAGACACAGGTGAATTCTCTGAATGACTTCTCTTGAACATATCGGCAACACTGACATGATGGATTGGTAGCATTACCCCAAATGTGGATGGTGTGATGGGACCATGGTGATGTGACCAGTGAATGAAATAACCCAACCCGACTTGGATGCGGAGTGAAAGTGTCATGTTCAAGAGCGACTTGCTACCAACAAAGTTTCTTCAAGTTTTCTTCCCAATTTTCCCCAGTCATTGCTGACCAGTACCTCTTTATTTTTGTCAAGCTTGAGGAGGATAACATATGCTTGTTCTATAATTTTCCCTTCGGGCAAACCCATCGCTATGTTTTAATGAGCCTAGCGATAGTGAAACTCGTTCTTGTCTGCTATGGACAAGTTTGTCGTTATTAAGTTTTAATGAGTTTAACGACAAAGATAACTCGATCCTTTTCAATTTTAGAGAGTCTGAAAAGGAACTTAAAGGAAACTCCAAAATTCCTTTTTTGTCATCTAATCCCTTAAGTCCGAAAAAGTATAAAACAATACAGAAGGGATGAATTTTCGATACTTTTAACGAGCCGAACAAAACAAGCGCTTGATCTTTTTGTGTAATAATCCCTCAGGTCCAAAAAGATTAAAATTTAGAGGAGGGATAGCTCTTCCGGTCCCTTTAACGAGCTGGAGAGGCCAATGGCTCGGCAATATTTTCATATTTTGTGATTCAGTTGAAAAGAGCTTAAAGGAGACTCGTCTTTTGAGGAACGAGTGATAAAATTGGGTAGCAGCTGATTCCAGGTAAGGTTTGGAATGTTCCAATCACGGCAGTGTTACAAGGATGGCTAGTGAGATCACTCTTCGCAGCTGTTCCTCAAAAGGGGTAAACAATCAAATGGAGGTGAATGATCGGCTAATACAGAGTGGAGGTGATGATGAGAACACGACCAAGGCTTTTAAAGGCTGAAGTACTACATTCACGATGGTTATTTACCAGGAAATAGTTCATTTTCTAATGAGCTTAAATGCGGGGGGAAACATTTGCTCATGGCTTATGTTTATTTTTTAACGAGCTTGAACTATTCGCTAAAACTGCTCGATTAATCCAGTCGTATAATAAGAATGTCCCATTTAAAAACGGCAATTTTTAGAGTTTTGCCCCACATCCTTTCTTTATGCAAGTTAGGAAATGACCAATCCAAAAAACAGATAAATAATCGCTCGTTGCTTGTATGCCAAAAGGCTTGCATGCCCCCAGGTATAAAATAAAGTTTCAAGGTTACCTTTTGTTCTTACCGACAAAACATTTTTTTTATTAGGAAAGGTAATCCTCTTTCAGGTTACCAAAGATTGTTCTATTCACAGCGCAAACAAAACATTTCTTCGGCGATGTCTACCGAAGTAGACAAAGGTGAGCGGTGCAGACGCCTCCACTCACATAACTTTGACAAGAGAATCTTGTTCCAGAATAACTCCCTCTTCCAATCACGGACGGGAGTACAGACCAGTCATATATCTCTCGCGGAAACCTATCCTATACCCAAAGTTTTCCTGCCGAAGCAGACCAGGGTGCATGCCCCCTGGGTTTCAGTCATGTCCCCCGAATCACTCACGCTCATCAGGTGGACAAACTGGAGATTGATGAGACATTCCTTGTGTGAAAAGACCATTCAGGGATGGCATATGACTATTTGCTCTGTGTGATCCGGGAAATGAAAGCTGGTCTATGAGCTTGACCACTCTTCCTTCATGCGGAAAACACATTACTATAAAGAGTGAGGAGACAATCACTCCCATGCAATAAATATAGTCTCGTCCAAGGAGTAGATTATAATCCAGGGGTCCTTGAACTACCATTACGTTCATTTGAACGGTTTTCCCTCTCAATGTTATGGGCACATTGGGAAGGATCCCTAACGGTCGACTGGTTCCTTTGTCAAAGCCTGTTAGATTTCTCATCTCAGGCAAAAGCAATGGCAAACCAAGCGCTTTCCAAGCAGTCGAGGAAAGGATACTCACAGAAGCCTCTTCATCTATGATGGTACCAGCCATAACCATTCTATATACTTGAGCAATAATTCAGAATGGTACACTAGCTGGTAAACAGGGTCTGCCTAGTTGATTCCAGTCGAAGGAGACAACTAGGTTGCTTGGAGGTGGGACCGAATAGACAGCCGGGTACGACTCTGACGAACTTCCTTCCTGCGGTAAAGGAATGGGTAAATTATCCCCATGTTCATCGGAGTCTGTGCTTACAAAGAGAATTTGGTCGGTGTCATCCTTATTCTCTTCTGTGACTATATCATCTGAAGATGGAACCTCTGAAGGCAAGACCGGGTCAACTGTCGCCTCGACCTTTTGACTTTCATCTGGTATGGGTTCATATGGTTTGTCTTCAATGATAGATACTTCGGCCTACCACCTGAGCAGGTCAGTTGGCTTTTCAACTAGTGACGAACTCGGCAAGAGCTTTTTATATCCAGGAGGAAGTCGTAACGGTAAGACTGGACGATCGTCCAAAACTCTTTTAGCCTCGTCTAAGAAGGGACAACGGTGGACGGCATGGTCGCCTTCGCACAGTTTACAAGGAAATCTATATTTTCCTTTTTGTCCTGGGGCTTCACTTTCACTAGTTGACAGTGTGCTTTCAACATGATCATCAGAGGTTGACGACACCGGGTTGTGTAAACGAGGAGACCAGTCCCTTAAGATTCGAGGGATGCAGGGACAATCTCAATGATAGTGGTCTCCTTTGCAAATGACACATGGTGATTTAGTCCTGGTCGGTGCAGTGTGTGGATTTTCTCTAGACGACGCTTGGTTTCCCCCTTTCGCTTTTGGCTCCTTCTTCTTCTTCTCTTTCTTCTTCTTTTCCTTCTTCTTCTCAGGTACTTGATTTTTGGCTTTACCAACCCCATCAAGCGAAGAAGAAGGAGGAGAGGAACAATTGGAGGAAGTAGAAGGTTGGTGGGTAACTCTGGATTCATCTAGTTGCTGACTCGGTTGTTCAGGAATTGCGGTGTTCTGAATGACAGAGGTTGAGAAGAGCCATACGGGCAAGCCGATTGTCAATCCCGGAAGCGACAATGTGGCCATATGGGGCACACCAACATCTCCCCAAGAGGAGAAGGGACTAGGATTTCCTCCAAGGGGAATTCCTTGATTGGTGGATTCCATTTTCTCAACCTAAGATCAACGTAGGAAAGGGTGATGATTATTCCGTTTAAAATAAATTTTAGACGCTTTGACACAACTTGTTTTTTCAATTTTTAAGAGTCGAGAAAAAACAAAAGATGACTCTAGTCGCCTTCGATTTTTAATGAGCCTGAAGTGACAATTGCTCAGATGGACCTTTTCCGTTAAGGAGTCTGAAAAGGAACAAAAGGGACTGCTCTAGAAATCTAGGTAGAGGGATTACCAAACCAATCACAAAACTGCAGAATACTTTTTACGGTACGGCAGTCAATCTTCCCGAATGCTGTGTTCAGTGCATTGCGATCGATAGGGCGGCAGACACGGCTTCCTATGGATAAAGGATTAAGCCTATTGTGGTCTCCCAAAATATACTCGACGGTACGTGGGAGAACAAGTCCGTACTGGCACTTATCGTCTCAAAATGGAGGAATCACCCAACCATCAGTGAGAACAACAGTTACCAGGCTTTACGACGCTGGAATACGTCTCTAGCCTAGACTTCTAAATGTTGTGCGTTAGGTTCCAAAGCATTATTAGATTCATTGAATTTATTTTATAGTTGATCTTGTTTATGAAGTTTGCCTTTCAGGTTCACCGCAAGATGTAGATGTATAATTCCTAAAATGCAATCTAAGATGATAAACAGCCTTTTATCTTCTTTGTGCAATGAAAATCCTAGCTACTAAGGAAAGAGAGACAGTATTCTTTCACAAAGAGCAAAGAGCACACTCTAGATGCACTTTCCTAAATCAAACCAATCAAACAGTCTAAATGCAAATGCACATGCATGTATTTGTTTTCAGCTTTCTTAGTATGTGAATGGAGAAAAGAAAGCTGATGCACAAATCTGAATTACTTTTCAAGCGACAATTACCAACAAGTTTCTTTTCGAAATAAAAAATGGAGACAATCACAACACTTTATGATTTGGAAATGAATACTTGCTTTCGACACTAGAAAAATTACAAATTCAGACCAAATACAATAGTAACAGGATAATCGACTATCTACAGCAACCAAACTCTTTCCTATGGCTAAAAACGACACTTTCGACGCTTTCAAATCAAAGGACGACAGTACGATTGCGTTACTTTTGCAAAGGAGAACCGAAAATGACTCAACAAATACACAAAAACATTTACAGTTCTTTTGTACAAAGGAGGCGGAATAACAACAAGGAAAAGGGGTTTCAAACAGAGATATACTGATCACAAGCAGCAAAATTCATGAATAGAACTGGAAAGAATGAATCACAGAAACCAAAACTGAACAATGCCTAGTTTGATCAGCGCACCTGTAACACAGGGAATTTGAAATGCAACGCACCTACTACACTCGCGAAGTGCACTGAATTTCAGATTCACAGAACAGTACCTGTGCTGGGCCAGAGACGAGACTTTGCTTGGGTTTCAGGTCACAGTTTGCAGTTCAGTTCATGGGTTTTGGCTGGGCGTTCGGGAATGCGATGGGACAGTGCTCGTCAGACCTGATATTACCGAATGGGCATCATCCAACACACGCTCAGTTCGTTTACTTATTCAACACACTAACCTCCTTACACGGGGTCGCTGCTGGCACCAAGAACCGCAAGCAAATGGAGCGGTCCCGATCGAGGGGGATATAAAGCTTCAACGATCTGGACCATACTTTTTTGGCATCACTTCCCGAAAGTGGAAGACGAGAATAATGCAACAATCAGGGGTAGATCTAAAGAGGATCTAAGAGCTACCACAAGGGGCAATCAGAAAGTTTGTAAATCAGTTGTTTAATTTATAAACAAATCCCGGAGATTGACTGAAGCAGCATTTATCTACTTTACATTTGCATAGCAAATGTAGTTTGAAAGCTACCTGGCTCGACTTCAGGCTCCATTTATAAGTTTATAAAATAGACAACAAGGAAGATAAATAAACAAACTAATTCGTCCCCAGCTGAGTCGCCATTTTGTTACAGGGAAAAGTGTCTACACAGAACTGCTTATCCCACTAAGGTGTGATAGCTACCTTAGAAACAAACAAAGTAAAGCTACTTTCATTTTTCCTTTATGAAGTATAGATGAGAGAAGAACAAAGAAGACAAACCTCTGTCTTGCGCTAATCTCCTAGTTCGATTCCTCTCTCTCTTGATAGTCTTTCGCTACTTGTTCCCTTGCACGCCCAGCTTCACAAAGTACCTGTAAGATCACAGTAGCATAGCACTATACAAGAACATGGGTCTATAATCATAAACAATCTAGGATCAGATGTAAATTGACCATACAAATGCATAAAACATAAATTACACAAGAGTATGGAGGAAAACTTGAATAGCTTTTATTGATAAACAAGAAAGAGCCAAGGGAGTTACAACCAATTGTTCTGACCCAGCATCATCCTCTCAGCAAGGAAGCCCCTCTTCACCTCATACGAAGCTTAGATCACCCAAAAATCTGATGTTGTCTCAAGAAACCAACAATTCGTTACAATACGCAAAATTCTAGCCTATGGATCTCTGGGATGAGGGATCCATAAATAGATATCTGTAAGGGAGATGAGTCAGCTTGTGACTTGATTAGTGTCTTCCCTCTGATAGTTCTTGCTTCCACTTGGAGATTGATGATCTCTTACTCATCCTTGGTCGAATTCAGAGAGGCAAGTGTCACAGGAGAAGTTTCTGGAAGTTTCCATGCCTCTCCACCTCGCGGAATGACACTGCCATTTGTCACTTCTCGCCCATCGCACCCCATAGAAGGGCTTTTTGAAATGCAATGCACCCACATAGTGTATTTAGGTGAGATGCAACGCACTTTGCCTATGGAGCAGCTGAAATGATCCTGTTTTGACCAGTTCTGAGCAGTTTTTCATGGAGAACTTCTGGGAGAAGTTGTAATCAGTTGACCTTGTTCCTTTAGGGGTTAGAACAACACTTTTAGGGACTTAGGAGCCCTTGGTTTATGGACATTTCATGCTTGGGGTTGTAGTGCCCAAAAATGTCTATAACAGTGTGGTGGACCGTAAGAGCACTTCAGGGTGTTGTTTCACCTTGGGATTTGCTTCGATATCCTGTATGAGCAGGAAGCAGAAGTCGGTGGCTTTAAGCACTGCCGAAGCAGAATATATTGCTGCTAGAATGGCCTCATGTGAGGCAGTTTGGTTGTGAAAGCTCTTTAGTGAGCTGTTTGGATTTACATTGGATACCACTGTGATTCTCTGTAACAACTAGAGGTGGGATTCAATTATTGAGGAATCCCATGTTCGTCGATTTCTCCAATAGATAGACATCATCTGGGATATGGTAAGTCAATGAGAAAGGAGGCTCCATCGCATTAAGATGACGTATAGGTCGATACACCTTGTCAAAGCCTCGAGGAAAGATCTAATCTGTGATTTTCCCAAACGACTTGGAGTCGTCAAGAAACCCTTGTACAAGGGTCCTGCATGTTGCATACATTGAGCTCTGGGAGCTCTGAGGGCTTGGTTCTTACTGGAGCAACATATGACCACAGGGTGACTCACCCTCCCCTCGTGGTGCACACTGGAACAAGATGATTCACTCTCTTTTGGGACAAGATGATTCGCTCACTTGTGGAACAGGATGATTCGCTCTCCTGTGTAGTAGGATGATTAGTTCTCCTGTGAGGCATAGATTGATGTGTTCCCCATGGCGATTGTAGCAGGATTGATGTGTTCTCCTGTGAGGCCTAGATTGATGTGTTCTCCATGGCGATTGTAAAAGGATTGATGTGTTCTCCTGTGAGGCCTGGATTGATGTGTTCTCCATGGCCATTGTAGCAGGATTGATGTGTTCTCCTATGAGGCCTAGATTGATGTGTTCTCCATGGCGGCCTGGATTGATGTGTTCTCCATGGTGATTATAGTAGGATTGATGTGTTCTCTTGTGAGAATAGGATTGATTAGTTCTCTTGTCGAGGCATCCTACCCATGCATTCTGGGACTCATGGGAAGTACCTCTCATCTTATCAATGAGTAGGGAAATGAAGTTAGGGACCATAGTAGTACTAATGGACGCATCGTTGTATCTACCATACTCCCTATGCTAGGATGACCTCCCTTGATCTAGGATCAATGATATTGGTCTGGGACCAGTGGTAGGAGTTGTACCATACTATGACACCGACTTCGGGTCGGTTGAGACTAGTCTCGGACTAGTGGTACATACTCTGAGACTGACTTTGTGTCAGTGCATTACTAGTCTAGGACCAGTGAGAGTGGTACATACTATGACACTGACTTCAGGTCAGTTGAGACTGGTTTGGGACTAGTGGTAGGAGTGCTACCTACTATGAAGTTGACTTGGGGTTGGTTGAGACTGGTCTGGGACCAGTGGTACGCACTCTGAGACTGACTTTGAGTCAGTGGAGGATGATATTGGTCTGGGATCAGTGGAGTTATACTCACTATGATGCTGACTTCAGGTTGGTTGAGACTGGTCTGGGACCAGTGGTACATACTCTGAGACTGACTTTGAGTCAGCATGATACATCCTCGATCATTTCTTCTTCTTCATAATTCGGACAAAATAAGAGCAGAACAGAACAATGCAGAGCAGTGCATAACAGAGCAGAGTCATACAGATCAGTACAGGGAAGAACAAGGCAAAGAAGAACAGGTAGAATAGAGCAGAGCAGGGCAAGGGTTAGGTTGTACAGGGCAGTGCATTTGATTGATGAATAGTAACGACCGATAGACAGATTGCAGATGAAGTTCTCCCTAGTTGAGAGGGAGTGTTAAAATTGGCAACCAGGGAAAAAATTCATGTGGGTCATCTTATTCATGGTTGATAATATTTTTATTAGATTCCCCTCATTGAGAGGTGTAGGATTGATATAAAGATCATCCGATTCCGATAAGTATTCATGGAGATATGAATTTATCTTGATTATGGAATTATTATCAAGCCGACCTACAACTCATGTAGGCTCAGAAGACCAACAGTTGCATCTATTCAAACACCAACATTGTGTATAAATATAGGAGGAATTTTCCTCATTTGGACTCACTCATCTCATCACATCTCTCTCTCTCTCTACTGCGCAGAAAAGAGTCTCTTCTTTACTGTGCAAAAAAGGGTCTCTCTCTCACACATGTGCAGCTGGAAGCTGCCGAAATTGAAGCTGCAACTGTAGAAGTAAAGTTTGACCTGCGTGGACTAGAAGATATCCTCATCTAAACTACACTATAGGTTCATCTGAACCTCCTCTGGAAGTCGTAAATTTTGGTGGTGGAATCAAGTCAATCCGATGGACGGTTTGCAAGATATCAACTACCCTAGTTTGAAGCCGGAAGCTGCCGAAACTGAAGCTGCAACTGTAGAAGTAAAGTTTTACCTGTGTGGACTAGAAGATTTCCTCATATGAACTATGTTTTAGGTTCATCTAAACCTCCTCTAGAATCCACAACTTTTGGTGGTGGAATCAAGTCAATCCGATGGATGGTTTGCAAGATATCGACTGCCCTAGTTTGAAGCCGGAAGCTACCGAAACTGAAGCTGCAACTGCAGAAGTAAAGTTTGACCTATGTGGACTAGAAGATATTTTCATCTGAACTACGTTGTAGGTTCATCTGAACCTCCTCTGGAAGCTACAACTTTTGGTGGTGGAATCAAACCGATCCGACGATTGGTTTGTGAGATATCGTATGCCCTAGTTTGATGATGAAGCCACTAATGCCGATGCTACTGATCTAGGGTTTTCTACTATTGATATAAATCATATTTATTGTACTATTTCTCTCTACTGAATTATTGAAGATAAAAGAAGATTTGATCAAAGGGTTTCCCCACACATTGTGGGGTTTGTCCCTGGCTAGCCGCCACATCTTGTGTCTCTTGTCTTGGCTTGTTTTCTGTTGATCGTTTAATGTTCTATCTGCACTTTACTTTATGTACATGTGATTGCTAATCTATGGAATATAATAAGAAAAATAAGTAAATTGTTATAAGAATATAACATAACATAACTTAACATAGTTGTAATAGGGTCTATCATACTCCATCAATTCAGTTAATCCTTCATAACACACCTTTATGCCATCCATGGAAAATAGCCCCAAACCATGTATTGACGATGGGGAAATGCAATATATCCTTTCACAGATAGAAAAATCAATGTTTATTTCAGGAAGATCCTTGGGTGCCCATTGTTTCACTAAATTTTTGTACCTCAAGGGCACATCGATGTCATTTATTCTCTCATTATCATAAGAACATGACCCCCCTTTAGCGAGAAAAATTTCCATGCGTCTATGGAATTTTCTTCTAATCTTTTCACCTCTAGTTGATCTTCGCCTGCTAGATGATGTAGCAAATGTTTGGTCAATTTATTCTATCCTACCTGAACTTTTGTCACTCAATGAAGATAGATCTGAAAAATACCTGTTTGGTTGAATGTCCTATAACACTCCATCAAATGAGAGAAACTGTTAGCGAGTGTCATAAGGGATGTTGAGAAACGTCTTGACAAAACCACAAGAACATTATATTAGTACAAGTGAGTTATAAGGAAGTTCTTTGCATTTAAAATATTCAAGTAATATTTAAAAAATTGAGAACTTGAGAACCTATTCATCCTAACCAATGAACTTACTCAATAACTTGATAACTCAACATTATCTGATAACATTTACTCTTCCATTACAAAAAAATACCCACGTACTTTGATATGTTGAAGAATGTAACTAGTTTCGATATTCATAATTTTCATTTGACTCATGTCATGATGTAATTCTTATGTATATATCAAAACAAGAAAAAAATGATTTTTGTAAAGCATGGGTTTCATGCTAAAGTCACTTTATCATTAGGTCCAGTATACATTGAATGCTCATAGGGTTTGTCACGATTCAATAGTTCTTGTCATATTATAAAAGACCCTTTCGGGAATTTGTATCAAGGAAATAAAAATTATTTTTAAATTAGAAATGTCTAGAAGGCTCCCAAGGCCAGGTTGGCTAGCCAAGGAAAAGTCAACCTAAAGAGGACTAATGGAGCCTCTTGAAAAGGCTATATAAATATGGATATTTGACCTATTGAGAGACACATCAATATTTTGAAAGTTTTTAATTTGTCTTCTAATGTTCACACATGTGAATACCCTAGGGTTTCTAGGGTTTCCTTAGGTCCAAAATTGCAGGAGGTGTTGTAGGTTGCCTTGGTGAGCACGAAAGGCTAGAAGATCCATCATCTTGAAGATATATTGTTTCACTGCACTTGGAGGACTGGACAATCTCATCATGAAACATATATCATGAACCATAGTTCTCTTTTTGTCATTGTGTATCAAATGAAACTTTGTCCCAAACTGAGCGAGAAACTCAAAATGGCAACATAATTGGTGTTTCTCCTATGACTTAGTTGAATCAACATGCTCCTATATGTTGGGAAATGTAACTAGTTTCGATCTTCATAATTTTCATTTGTCTCATGTCATGATGTAATTATTATATATTGATCAAAAGAAGAAAGAAAAATTTATAAAGCATGGGTTTCATGCTTGAGTCTTTGGTTAATATGTCAGGCATCCATTGCATGCCTATAGGATTTTCTTGAGTCAAAAGGTCATTGTCATTATGTAAAGACCCATTTGGGCACTTGTATCAAAGAAAGAAAATCATTTTGTATTTTGGAAAAATGTTTATAGTGCTCCCAAGAATAGGTCATCTAGCTAGCTGAAGTTGGCCTCCCATTGGGCTTAAAGAGCCCTTGGAAGGCTATATAAAGTAGAAATTTGACCTCCTTTGAGAGACATCACACATGCACTTCATTTCCCTAGAAGACATTGAAGTTCCATAACATGTGAAGTTCGTATTGAAAGTTGTAACTAGTATTGGTCTTCATAATTGTATTTAGATCATGACATGATGTATCTCTTATGGACTTATCAAAAGAAAAATAAAATTATTGTAGAATAAAATTTCTTTACAAAATCATGGGTTTCATGCTCAAATTTTTTGGTTCCTAGCTCTAAGCACCCATTGAGTTCTCTAGGGTTTCTATCTTGAGTTAAAGTTTATCTCATGATATAATAGACCCGATTGGGCTCTTATATCAAGGAAGAAAATATTATTTTGACGTTTATAAAATTCTAGAAAGACCCCATGACCAAGTCGGTCATCCATGATAAATTCGTCCTAGAGAGGCCCACTCTAGCCCTTGTGAAGACTATAAATATGAGGACTTCAACCTCATCTACTGACACACATCTTGGCATTTAATTTGCCATAGAAAAGTAGTGTGAGGAGGCTAGAAGACAAGAAACCACAGTAGCGAAGAAAAGAAGAATCTCATCAAAAGAAAGAAGTTTGACTAGACTGCAAGGAGAGGATGATATGGTGATAATGATTTTGTTCATATGCTTATTTTATATCAAAATACAATGAATCAAGTCTACAATGCAATAAAAGGGCAAGATAGTAATAAAGTATATGTTTCCAATTTCATTAACAATCTTAGTATGAAGAATAAGCAAGATGAAAAATAAAACATTAATGATTGGCATAATAGTGTTGCTATCGCCCACTTCCATATCGTCAATGCATGAATATAACATAACCATGTCAAATTTCATTCAATGAAGACAAGCATAAACTGAAGAAAAAAATTCAACTTTGGCCTCATTCTCAAGTCACATCACAGCTAGCTCAAGAGACTTTTGCATCCCTCTGGAAATCAATTCACTAAAACTTGCAAAGAATAGATAGTGCAAAATAATAAATGATATAATCAATCGATAACACTTTCATATGATGATGATGGCAATGATAATAATGGTGACACCTCCCGGTAGTAGAGCAACAAATATATCAATCAACACAAATCATTAGCTCATCAATCACAACAAAATATTATCATTTGTTACACTAACCTAATTTCATTTGCATCATATTATATTTGGTCATTGGTGCTTAGTTGTTACATTGTTTACACTAACCTACATTTTTGGATGTAGTCATGGCCCGACATTACTTCTTTTATGTGGGCACCCCTTGCCAAGTTAGGCCAACTCATCACACAGGAACCCTGGCATGCCCAGCATGCAATGACCTGATGGGCATCAAGCGCCCTTGTTTTCCCAGCACGTGACGCCCCCATGGGCGTCGAGCACCGTAGCGTGCCCAGCACGTGACATGCCCGTGGATGTTGGGCACCATTTCATTCCCAACACGAGATGCCCCCATGGGTGCTCGAGTGCCCTGCCTTCATTCACTCATCAATGAAAACAAAATATTATAATTTTTTAGTACCATGTTGCATAATCAATCAATTATAAACCGACTTTTGACACCCAAACATTAATTTAGTTAATTTTCTAAAATTTATTATGAGACCCATTGGTGGGAACTTTGTTCATGGGCATTCATGGGCCGAACTTACTTCTTTTATGTTGGTGCCCCTATCGGGAGGATGCCATGGTGTGCCCAACTCATGACACCCCTAGGGGACCCCGAGCACTCTGCCTCCATGCGGGTGCATCTAGGGCATGGACATTCGCCCTGTTGTGTAAATCAATCAACGCAAATCATTAGCCCATCAATGAAAACAAAATATTATCATTTTTTAGTACATCCATGTTGCATAATCAATCAATTATAAACCGATTTTTAACACCTAAACATTAATTTTGTCAATTTTCTAAAACTCATTATGAGACACCATGATGGGAACTCAATTCATGGGCATTCATGGGCCGACATTACTTCGCATTTCTCCCCCACCTGAAATCCATCCTGCATGCATCATAATTTCCCTGGTTCTGTCAAAAATTTCCAACACTAAGGGTTCTCGGCGAACTGATTTTCCACCCATAATGCTCGAATTCTTCCAATATTCGCCCTAAAATTTCTAATATTAACACAGCAGAAAAAACATAGCAGAGAACAGCAATTTCTTTGGTGAAATAAAACAGCAAGCAGATGTAACAACTAAATTCCATAATGTTAAGCGGAATTTCCATGAGAATTAATAATATTAATTCGAGGACTATCATACTGCCACATGTCGTTTGATCATGGGATATCATAGCAACATATCAAGTCCAATAAGTGAAATAAATAAATCACATGCAAAGGTGTAATGGGAGTCCTCCCCCTACTTAAAATGAGAGGTCGCCTATGACCGAGTAGACAGGGAAATGGTTGTTCTGACAGCAAGGCAAGGGGGTGAATAGTATGGCAGTAAATGAAATAGAGCACGCATATCAATGATAGGACGATAAGAGGTATGGTTATAATGAGAGTGGAGTGTGTAAATATAGTTATGAATAAGAGATAGAATGCTTTGGATTGATGATAAGTTATGTGAGAAAGAAAAGGACAACAATATGCCAAAAATATGCTCTGCTGATGGTATTCTAGCCGAGAATGATACAATTGATCGAAAAATAGTATCTCATGCATAAAGGTTCGAAACAAGGAAAAATTAAGGAAATAATTTCTCCAATGAAAAGAAAGAATAAGAAGAGGGTATCATAGTAATAATTGACGATAAGATATAACTTCAATACCATAAGAAGAGCCTCTGCAACCAACAAGCGTCCATAGCCTCGCCAGGGTTTCTTTTTAACCCATATGAGCCAGGATCCTCAGTTTATAGATGGAGAGTTCCAATGTTGTTCTACAAAAGAGACCAGTGTACTGGCATGGTAACCAGATAACCACACTGCCATTCACTGGGATGTAGCAAAAGTGATCAGGCTAGCTCGTGATGGGACCTCCTGTTCCATGTATATTTTGGCTATCCACTGGATCATAACCCTAGTGTGGTGGCCATAATGGGAATGTCACATTTCTACAGCCTTATGAACATGGTAGGCTGGCTCGTAATGAGACCCCCTATCCTCCATCTAAAAACAAAATTTTTCTGTTATTACACATTTTTATGATAAACAGAGGGAGGATAAATACTCCTTAAGAGCAAGGATGGTGGAAGAAGTTGTACATGTCAATAGAAAATTATACCCAGAGTCTTATTTGTTATAGATAGAGAAGATTATAACCAGGAAGGGTGGAACCGACATGGTATTTAAGATGATCAATAAGTATCATGTACAGCAGAAAATGATGTAGTAAAGTTGTATATAAATAATTGTGTCCCTTTTTTTTGAAAAGAATCTATCATCAAGAAGTTGTCCTATTAAAAATCATAACATTAATGGTATTAACTCCCTTCAATAGAATCCATAAATTCGTGTCCTCGTAAAAGTAGTGTACTTCATGCCATGAAAAGAAAACAAAAGAAAAATGGGGCTGAGATAAGCGAAGAGAAATCACACAAAAGAAAAATTTTGTTGTTCAATTGGGTTGAACAGTGGTTGAATAGTGGTTGTTCAAAAGATTGAATAGCAACTGTTCAATTAAATGAACAACAAAACAACAGAAAAAGAAAAGAAGTGTTGTTCAATAGATTGAACAATAGCTGTTAAATTAAATGAACAACAAAACAACGTAAAAAGAAAAGAAGTGTTGTTCAATAGATTAAACAACAAAACAACGTAAAAAGAAAAGAAGTGTTGTTCAATTGGATTGTGAACAGCGGCTGTTCAATTGGATTGAACAGTGTCTATTCAATTAGATTGAATAGTGGCTGTTCAATTGGATTGAACAGTGGTTGTTCAATTGGATTGAACAGTTCAATAGATTGAATAGCAGCTTTTCAATTAACTAAACAGCAAAATGACAAAAAGAAAGAAAGTGTTGTTTAATAGATTGAACATCAAAACAACAAAAAGAAAGAAAGTGTTGTTCAATTGGATTGAACAATGGTTGTTCAATAGATTGAACAGCAGTTGTTCAATAGATTGAATAGTAGTTGTTCAATTAACTAAACAACAAAACGACGAAAAGAAAGAAATTGTTGTTCAATAGATTGAACAGCAGTTGTTCAATTAACTGAATAACAAAAAAATAAAAAGAAAGAAAGTTATGTTCAATTCGATTGAACAGTGGCTGTTCAATATATTGAACAGCAGCTGTTCAATTAACTGAACAACAAAACAAGCAGAGAAAAAGAAAAAAAAAATCAAATCAAATCAGCAATCATATTTACATATTTTACAGAGAAGAAATAAAATTTATAAAGATGAAGCTGTCAAAGGATTGCCTTCTGCAGCTAAAACTTGCATGGTGGGGTCCTCACGTATCTACTGATAGAAAGATTCTCTGGTAAGTGGTTTTTGGTAGAGGTGCACCCGATGCCCATTTGATTTAAAAGAAGAACCAGACCCATCAATGGTGGCCAGCATAAGAGTGCCATTGTCATGTACTTGCTTTATTTCATAGGGGCCTAACCATCTAGTCTGCAGTTTGCCAAGGAAGTCTTGAAACCTGGAATCGTAAAGAAGTGCCCAGTTGCCCTCATGAAATGTCTTTTTCTTAATCAGGGCATCATGCCATTTGGCTCTTTGTTGTTGGCTAAGTGTCGTACACTGTAGAGCCAATAGCCTAATTTGATCTAATTTGTTCATCTGTTGTAACCTATTAACCTGGGCTTCATTTAAATCCAGTCCCACTTCCTGGGTTGTCTTTAGTGTTTGTATTTCAAATTCTAT
This sequence comes from Pinus tabuliformis, assembly GCA_031772625.1. Classification (NCBI taxonomy): domain Eukaryota; kingdom Viridiplantae; phylum Streptophyta; class Pinopsida; order Pinales; family Pinaceae; genus Pinus; species Pinus tabuliformis. The sequence goes on from CM062809.1 coordinate 65,029,036, forward strand.
GGGAAAAATGGGTTCCTTACCAAATACCAGTTGATACGAAGAGTATCCAGTAGTGTTTCTCCAAGTTGTGCGATACACCCACAAGGCCTCTAGCAGTGAAGCAGTCCAGTCTCGTCAATGTGATGAGATTGTCTTTGTTAGAATAGCTTTGATAACTTTGTTGGTGCACTCCACCTGCCCATTCGCCTACGGGTGATACGGAGAAGTAATTCTATGTGTGATGTGATGATTTTTCAGTGTAGCAGCAACCTTGTGCCCCACGAATTGTTTCCCCCCATCAGTAATTACTTCTCTGGGTAAGCCGTACCACACAAAAATTTTGAAAAGAAAATTAATAACAGTTTCCTCTGTTGCTCTTGGTAACGCTACTGCTTCCACCCACTTAGTTACGTAATCTGTTGCAACCAATATATACGAATTTTGGTTGGATAGTGGTTTGAATGGCCCAACTAAATCTAATGCCCAACACTCAAAGGATTCTATCACCAACTGTGGATGCAGGGGAATTTCATAAAATTGGCCAGGGCGGCCCATCCTTTGGAAACTATCACATGCCTGAACAAATTTCTTAGAATCTTTAAAAATAGTGGGCCAGTGGTAGCCCATCTATAGAATTTTATGTCCAGTTCTACGATCTGCAAATTGTCCACCGTAAGGTCTATCATGGCAGGCTTTTAAGATATCATAAATTTTGTCCTCCCTGATGCACCTACGGATGTGCATATCAGCTCCCATGTGGAAAAGGTATCCTCTAATCCAGGTGAAATGATTACTACACTACACGATCAATTTCCTTTCTCTGGGTGTCAGATGTTTGGTAAATTTTCCCACTGCTAACTAATTCACCACATCTGCATACCATGGCATTTTTATGGTCACATCAAACAAATATTCATCCGAGAACCGATCCTCTACTGCCATTGTATCATCTATTCTTGGCACTCGGGAGAGGAAGTCTGCCACAAGGTTCTCCTTCCCTAGTTGATCCCTTATAGTTAAGTCAAATTCCTGCAAAAGTAGTAACCAGCGAGTCACTCATCCATTTGTAATTGGTTTATTGGCTAAATATTTAATATCAGAGTGATCAGTATATAGAAATACAGGGTATCCAGTTATATAGTGTCTAAATTTGTTGATAGCATAAATAACAGCTAGAAACTCCTTTTCTGTTACTGTGTAATTCAACTCAGTAGGAGTTAGGTTTTTGCTGATGTAATATATAGTGTAGGGTTTCTTGTCTTCTTCTTGGCCAAGAATAACTCCAATAGCTGTATCTGATGCATTTGATGAAATCTGGAAAGGTATATCCCAATTTGGGCCTCGTAATACTGGTGTTGTCGATACTAACCATTTCAGATCTGTGAAGGCAGTGTCACATTTATCAGTCCATATAAAATCAACATTTCCTGTCAAGGCATATAAAGGTGCAGCAATTTGTGAAAAGTTCTTTATAAATCTACGATAATATCCAGCAAATCCCAAAAAACTATGTACCTCTGTTTGAGTGCAGGGAGTAGCTAATAAGAGGATTACCTGTATCTTTGCTAGATCTACCTAAATTCCAGCTGCTGAAATGTAATGACCCAGAATCAGGCCTTCTGTCATCATCATATGGAATTTCTCATGACTTAAGCATAACCTAGTAGAAATACATTGTTCTAGGACTTTCTCCAATGTTTGTAATCCCTGAACAAAGTCATCTCCATAGGGTGTGAAATCATCCATGTACACCTCCAATCCTTCATTTACCAAGTCTACAAAAATATTGAGTATAGCTCTTTGGAATGTAGCAAGTACGTTACACAATCTGAAAGGAAATAACCTGTAAGAAAATGTTCCCCAGGGGCAAGTGAAAGTAGTTTTATCCTGGTCTTCAGGGGCAATTTGAATTTGGTTTTAGCCACTGAAGCCATCCAGGAAAGAGAATAATTTCTTTCCTGCTAGTGTATCAAGGACTGGTCGATAAATGGAAGAGGAAAATGGTATTTTTGTGTTGCTTTGTTGAGTTCTCTGTAGTCAATGCATATCTCCCATTTTCCATTCTTTTTGGGGACAACTACTAATGGAGAAACCCATTTACTATCAGATATAGGATAAATAAAATTCACATCTAACAGTTTTTGAAGCTCTTCTTTAACAATCTTTAGATGAGGATTTAATCTAAGTTGTGGCTGTCAAATGGGTCTTGCATATTTTTCAGTGTAGATGTGGTGCATGCATAACTGAGGGTCAATCCCTTTCATGTTTGGGTAGTCCCATGAAAACCTTTATATTTCCTAAGGACTTGGATTAGTTTATGTTGTTGGTCATTACTCAAATTACTATTAATGTTCAGGATTTTCCCTTGCTCGATTTTAATAGGCTTGCTATTATAGATAGTGGTTGTTGGTATCGGTTGGTCATTAATGTCTCTCAAGGAATCTTCTTCAATCTCATTATCAAGGACTGCTTCAATTATGTGACATCTCAAATTAGACATTGTAGCAGGGTGATTGATAAAGGTGTTAATGACATCGTCTTCTGTTTGGTTTTTGAATTCAAGCGCATCTGCCATAGTCAATGGTGAACGAATATTTTCTTTTAAATATGTTGTTGGTTGTTTCCTAGTTTTTACAATGGTTAGGCTTGGCTGAGCAGGAGGGTATAAAGCTAGATTCTTTACATCATTCCCTCTAGTTATGGTCATACTACCTGTTTGGCAGCCTATATAAGCATCAGTTGTTGCTAGCCAAGGCCTTCCCAGTATTGAGGGATGTCCATCTAGTCGATTAATGGGGTTAAAGACAAAAAAATCTTGCAGATATTCCTAAGAGTCCATAGAAACCATCACATCTTGTAATGTTCCTTCTAGACTAATGATTGAATGGTCGGCTAGTTCCAGCAAGGTAGTGGTTGGTTCTAAGGCTATGATGCCAAGCACTTCGCAAGTTTCTATTGTAAGAATGTTAATGGCTGCCCCTAAGTCAACTAAAGCATTAGGAAAAGAGCGGCCATTTATTTGGACTATGACAATGGGATTCCCTGGGTCTTTGTATTTTATAGGTGTCTCTTTGCCTAGTAATAAATCAGACAAAGTTCTGATGACATGGACAATTGGTGTTATTTTTGTTTTCCTCACAAACTTCTTTGCACACAATTCTTTAATGGTTTTAGCATATATCAGAATATCTTGAATGGCCTGGAGGAGGGGTATTTTTATATAGAGATTTTTGAGTTCACCCAGAAGATCAAAGTCAGGATATTCAATTGGTTGAGGTATTATCAATCTTTCTAGGAACGGGGGAGAAGTAATTATAATTTGCTCGAGATCTTTCTGCCTGACTGTATCTTCTCCCTATTTTATTTTCTGGTCATCTACAGTCGAAGGCTTATCCAGATGCATTTCTTTAACTCCGGGTTGTATATTTTTGTCCTCATCTGGAGAAATTACATGTCCAGATCTTAACTTAAGTTCATTACATTCTCTCAACTCAACTTCAGGGTCCAGACTCTCAATAATTTGTACTGACTGGATTGGTCTGTTGTTAGGATTTGGGTTGGGTTGAGCTGGGAGTTGCGGTCGTATATTAGGTTGAGGATTTTGCTGCAACGTGTAAGGTGCTGGTAAGGTTGGTTGAGGCAGAGGAACTGTTCCCATAGGCTGGTTTGCGGATCATTGCCAATTTGGTTTCCATTTCTGATTTTACGAGGTAGAAGGAGACCATTGAGAGGAATAGGGGGTGTTTAGGCAGAATGGTGGAGGGTAAGAGGAATTTGGCCAATTATTATTTGGATTTGATTGGTTGGGCAAAGGTGGCATAGAAAATTCTTGAGGTGGCCAAGTAGAGAAAGGTGGTTGCTTCTGCCATGCTACTCCTAAATACTACTGAGAATTAAATTGTGAAGAAGGAAAGAACGAAGATGGTTCTATAGGCATACATGTTGGATGTGTTTGCCATTGACAGCATTGGTTCAGCAAATATATTGGTTCCACTTCCTCTTTTGCTTCCTTGCAAACTTTTTTTAATCCAGGAAGCGATGGACAACTTTCCGTAGCATGATCCTTAGTGCAAATGGCACACGTTTGTATCATATCTAATGGACATTCTCTATGATTTTGTTTCTTTTTGCAACGTGGACAGAAAATAGCCATATTATGTTCTGCTTTAGCCTGCTTTTGTTTGGCCTGCATGATATCCAATTGTGTCGTCAGGGTCCCCAAGATATCGGTCTTGAAATCTTCCAGAAAATTACCGATTTCAACTCGTGTAATGCTCCCTCCTGAGGCTTTGTTGTCTCTGGTGACCACATCACGTCTAGTTGGTTTCAGCCTTGTACTGCCTCTGGAACACCTGAAGCACAATTGTATAATATTGTCAAAATCCTATTGATAAATATCACCCTTCCCCATTAAATTTAGTGTTTCTACCTATTGGTCTTTCATACCTTTGATCATCATAGTTTTAAGAACTTCAAGAGGAAAATTTGCATAAGGAGATCTTTGCAGATTATATTGAAAACGTTCTACATATTCTTCAAGAGTCTCATTAGTCTTAGATACCATTTGAAAGATTTCATCCTTCAGTTCTCTAGTTCAGCAATAATCTTTGTACTTTTTTAGAAAGGTTGTTTTCACTTGGTCCCAATTATTGATGGTACCTCCACCAAGCCCCATAAACCAACGCAGAGCTTCTCCCTTCAAAGTAGAGGGGAACAACTTCAGCTTCTAGGGGTCGGTAGTGTAATCATACCCCCTACATAAAACATCGAATTCGAAAAGGAATGCCTTAGGATCCTTTGAAGTTAGCCCATGAAAGGTAGGAATATTTTGTAATGGAATAGCTTTCATGGGAGCATTGACATCTGTATCAACCATAGAGTATTGTAATGTATAGGTCTAAGGTTATTGTTGATTATTAGCCATTTGATCAAAAACATGCCAATATTCTTCAGGGATTTCCGGAGCTGGATATTTCTTTCTAGGGGATTCAGAAGAGACTTTTAGAATGATTTTAATAGAACTACCTTGGTCCAGAATACTGGGTGTCCTCTCTTCAACTACTACTTCAGGAGATTTGGGTTCTGATGATTTAATCTTTTCAGCACTACCTATTTCTCCTTATCCTTCATGGAGGTTGCAAGAATCTGTTCAGACCCTTCAATCTCACTGTGAATCTTAGCGTCAGCTACAGATGGTGATCCTGTGGCCTGAAGGGTTACAGTAGGATTACTTGTAGAAACGGTTCGGGATCCTACTAATGACTGAGACTCAGCTTTCCTGATGATTTCATCAATGAAGGTTGATCGTCCAAGGGACACCGATCCCTTATATTTTTCAGATCTGGGCAGAGGAATTATATCTTTTTCTACTCTTTTCTTCTTAGTCATTCATACAAAAATTCAAACATTTATTTCTACTTTAATTCCTATGCAATTTTGCTTAAAAGCGGGAAAAGGATCAAGCACTTTACTTAGTCATACCCAGGTTCTTACCTTCCATTTTTAATACCCAATTCTTTCACAGCAAACAAACATCAAACATATATTTCTACTTCAATCCCTACGCAATTGTGTTGAAAAGCGAGCAAGGGAGCAAGCACTTTACTTACTCGTACGCAGGTTCTTACCTTCCATTTTTAATACCCAATTCTTTCACAGTAAACAATTATCAAACATACATCACCTTCTATGAAATGGAAACACTCTCCCTGACAATGGTGCCAAAATGTTGGGCGCATATAAGGTGTCTTTTAGAACTCCTAAATGCCTCACATTAATTATCAACCTGGGTAAGTCTTTTTGTTTCAAGAGTGTACACAATATGTGCAAGTGATGGAAATCATTATATCTATAGAGAGTAATGCTTTTAAAATATCTTATTAATTTCAATACAAGAGTAAACGGATCAAACCATAAATATCAAGCTTGTAACTTCAAGGAAATTAACCTATTCAAGCATCAAAACTCAATCTTGATCAAAACCAAAACTCAATCTTAATCAAAAAGTTCTAATTGCAATTACATCAACTGAGTGCACTGTAGCGATAACAGAGCTCTTTCAATTGAATCTAAACTTCTGCATAAATGTAATACACTTGATCTAATCAATAACAGTCTGGCTTTCAATTAACAATAAATGATTCTTATATAACAATCAAATCAATCTACGATATAAATAAATGAATCCAATCAACAGAAATAAGAATTAATGCAAAAAACTCAACACTAGTGAAAGTAAATCAATCGTAAAGCTATAAAATAGAGCAATTAAACTTGCAGTAAAAGAAAGGTAAAAATATAACACAGGGAATAGCAATGACATCCACCAGTGACCGGGCCCAAGATGCCAGTGATTACTGCTTAATTACTTCAAAATATCGCGAATGAACAGCAACATGAATTATATATTATTCATCAAATCCAAATGTCATTACAGCACGATGTATCCTTCAAAATAACGCTCTGTATATTAAAATTACAACTGAAGTAAAAAGGCGAAAAGTTAAGTCCCTCTATTCTATTCGTTTTTCCCCTCTTATAGTCAAAGAGGAAAAGAGATAAATGTGATTCCTCAGGATAAGGAGATCCTGAGGAATTCGCAACCAAATACTATTATCAAACAATCTTCCATCTTGTGTTGATCCTCCTGATTCGCTTCTCGATTTGATTGCGCTCTTTTCTCCTTGTTTAGCCTTTGTTGTTCAATAGTTTGAAAAACAGTTGTTCCATTCGCTAATTTCTGCATAAAAAGCAATGAAAGTTAGTTTTGACAGCCAAATCACATCAAAAGAAGTTTCGTTCACTTCTTATCGAAATTCTATCAAAACCTTATTACATCATGGCACAAATGCATAAAAAGGAGGAAAAAGATAGTGTAATCAAGAGTAAATTTATACCTATTGCACGGCCCAACAAAGTATATGTTTCCAATTTCATTAACAAGATTGGTATAAAGAATGAGCAAGATGAAAAATAAATCATTAATGATTGGCATAACAGTGTTGCTATCACCCGCTTCCATATCGTCAATGCATGAATATAACATAACCATGTCAAATTTCATTCAGTGCAGATAGGCAAAAACTGAAGGAAAAAAATTCAACGTTGGCCTCATTCTCAAGTCACATCATGGCTAGCTCAAGAGACTTTTGCAGCCCTATGGAAATCAATTCACTAAAACTTGCAAAGAATAGATAGTGCAAAATAATAAATGATATAATCAATTGATAACACTTTCAGATGATGATGATGGCAATGAGAATAATGGTGACACCTCCTGGTAGTACAGCAACAAATATATCAGTCAACACAAATCATTAGCTTATAAATCACAACAAAATATTATCATTTGTTACACTAACCCAATTTCATTTGCATCCAAATATCTTTGGTCGTTGGTGCTTAGTTGTTACATTTTTTACACTAACCTACATTTTTGTATGTAGTCATGGCCCCTTTTACATTACTTCTTTTATGTGGGCGCCCCTTGCCAAGTTAGGCCAACACATCACATAGGTGCCCTGGCGTGCCCAGCATGCAATGCCATGATGGGCATCAGGTGCCCTTGTTTTCCCAGCACGTGACGCCCCCATGGGCGTCGAGCACCGTAGCATGCCCAGCACGTGACGCCCCCATGGATGTCGAGCACCATAGCATGCCCAATACGAGATGCCCCCATGGGCGCTCGAGTGCCCCGCCTTCGTTCACTCATCAATGAAAACAAAATATTATAATTTTTTAGTACCATGTTGCATAATCAATCAACTATAAACCGAATTTTGACACCCAGACATTAATCTAGTTAATTTTCTAAAAATTATTATGAGACCCATTGGTGGGAACTTTGTTCATGGGCAGTCATGGGCCGAACTTACTTCTTTTATGTTGGTGCCCCTACCGGGAGGATGTCATGGCGTGACCAACTCGTGACACCCCCAGGGGACCCTGAGCACTTTGCCTCCATGCAAGTGCATCTAGGGCATGGGCATTCACCCTACTGTGTAAATCAATCAAAGAAAATCATTAGCCCATCAATGAAAACAAAATATTATCATTTGTTAGTACATCCATGTTGCAAAATCAATCAATTATAAACCGATTTTTAACACCTAAACATTAATTTTGTCAATTTTCTAAAACTCATTATGAGACACCGTGATGGGAACTCAATTCATGGGCATTCATGGGCCAACCTTACTTCTCATTTCTCCCCGACCGCCATATCACCTGGTTCACCCATCACCCAACTCATCTAGTACGTCTGCTTAATGAACCATTAAAGTGAAAATTGGAAATTATGGTATAAACGTAAATGAGCTTCTCTTCGTTTCAAGAATAATATATTCTCTACTTAACAAGGAAAACCACATGAAGGTGGAAGCTCATATGGCCCCTCTCTCCCAAACCCCCCCCCCCCCCCCCCACCCCCTCCCCCTCACATTGCTCTCAATTCCCCATATGTAATCTATCTACTATAATATATTTGAAACAATCACAATAACATTCAAACATAAAAACTAGGAAAATAAAAATTTAAGGTGAACGAAAGAGAACAAACCAACTAAAAACATATAAATAAATATCTCATACTTTTCAACATTTTGATATCATTAATCTTCTTCCTCATCAATCTCATCAACTGTATCATCCAGTTCATAATTCATGTACAAAGGATTCACCATATCAACATCATCATCGTCATCGTCTATATCTATTGGAATTATGATGCATGTGTTGTCCTTGATGGCAAATCACTTGTAACGGAACAAGTATACGGTAACTAGACGAATCCACAGGTTAGTTTTGAGGTAACAGAGTGATGGAACAGAATAACAGAGTGATGTAACAAACGTTTATAGATCAGAATCAGAAGTTTGATAAAGGTGAATATTTGAAGATCTATATGTGGGTTCGTCAAGGCCAAGTCACGTATACACATAGGTTTGGTGAAGAAAAGTCGCGTACAGTTTTTTCACCATGGTATTCTAAATACCAGGGGTCTTTACCATGGTATTGGCCCATAGTAATGAGTGCAACAATGGATATTGATCCTGTCAAAGAATACCATCGGCATAACTAAGGGTTTGACCCATGGTATTGGCTAAGGCTCTAACTATATAAGGAGGTGAAGATCAAAGTGCTAAGTGTGCATGTGAAAGGGTTTTTGATGAATACTTCAATCTGAAGTATATTTGCATTGTAAGGGCCATAGTTGGCACATAGATCTAAAATAATTATGCACCGATGAATACAATGATGGATCGGGATCATGAGACCTAAAATGACTCTCCATTGTATGATCTGCTCATGGATTGACTAGATATAAGTACTGACACATTTTTTTATCTCAGAATATTATGATCTAGGTCTCTCTAAAGTTCTAAAGAGCTACGCAATTGTAGGTCAAAATTTGCACATTTGTACGCAGGTTGGTCTCAGTGAAGTCGAGTATACACGTGAATTCGCTTCTTCAAAGTTGCGTACATAAAGGAAGGGTTTCTGCAAAATTTGTAGATATGTATGCAGGCTAGTCTCGGTGAAGTCGCATATACACACAAGTTCATTTCTTCAAATTCACGTACATAAAGGAAGGGTTTCTACAAAATTTGCAGATCTGTACGTAGGTTGGTCTCAATGAAGTCGCGTATACACGCAGTTCGTTTCTTCAAAGTCGCGTCTATAAAGGAAGTGTTTTTTTTTTCATAAATGAATGATCAACCTTATTGGTTTTGTTGTATCTCTGTTTTTTGTCAATGATGTTCTCATGTTGATCTAGGTTGAGTGATAATGTCTAAAGTAGAACTGATTGAATGATGAAGTTGAATTTCGTTACATGTTGATTGGTTGATAATATTATTGATGTTGCTAACTGTATGAGGGTTCTGTAAGATAACAGAATATTTCATAATAACTATGGTCAACTCTATTTTTTATTCAGAATTACAAGTTTTTAGCATATTGAGATTTGTACGTAGGTTTCTCTACATGAATACGCATATACACACGGGTTGCCTTAAGAAAAGTAGCGTATACATTTTGACAGATGGTTGATTAGGAATTGTAGTAATAGAATTTGGTTTCTGTGATGTGCAGTATGATGTTTGATATTCTGGAAATAGTGATCTAACTGTTCGAGTTGATTCATTTAGTTTTGATTAAGTTTCAGTTGATTGGGTTTCAGTGATTGGTTGATTCAGTTGTGTCAGAGATTGATGATTCATTAGGAGAATTTTGAGGTTTAAAATGGGCCTCCTAAGAAAAATGTACAACCAAAATAATATTTATAATAACCAATAGGATTCAAGATGATGATTTCAACCAAGAGGGATGATTCACCATTTTTGGAGTAAAAAAAGTAATAAAATAATAAAACTACTTTTTCAACTTGTATTTTAAAATTATCTCCCTAAGGTTTTACTCAAATTTTGAGCGGGATTACTCGCTTGATGAAAAATTTAATTCCTCATCCAAGGATCACCCATGTTACATACTTTCGATGGACCTTGCTACACGAAAAATAAGAAATGCATGAAAAACGTGATTGCAATCACGTTTTTCATGTATTTCTCATTATTTGTGTAGCAAGGTCCATTGAAAGTATGCAACATGGGTAATACTTTGATGAGGAATCAAATTTTGTATCCAACGAGTGTTTCCACTCAAAATTTGAGTAAACCCATAAGGAGATAAGTTGAAAATACGAGTTGAAAAGATAGTTTTGTCTTTTTTCCCTGTAAAATTTGATGATGTAATCTAATCTTATTTTATTATTTCCACTATTATTTTATAATTTCCTTAGGAGGCCCATTTTAGACCTCAAAATTCCCCTAATGGTGTTACATTGATGAGTTACAGTTTCATTATTGATATTGAGCTTAAGTGTTGGTAGTGGGTCCAGTCTGAAAATTTGATGAAATGTGTCCTACAAGTTATGATGTGTTGTAGCAAGTGGATCCAGGGTGAAAATTTATGAAATGTGGTCTACGGATGTTGTTGAGGGTTGGAGCCATGAATGAGGAATTTGAAGCTTCTTGCTAGTGGTAGTTGGTAAATCATATCAGGGGGTTGGATTTCCCTTCCAGTAGCAACTGGAGAACGAGTGAAGGTAGTAGCATTCTACAGGTTGTTGCATGCGTACTAGTACAGGTTTACGCCAATACAAGAGCCAAGGAGTTGGAGCTCCCTTCCAGTAGGAGCTGGAGAATGAACAAAGGTTGTAGCCTTCTGCAGGTGGGTGCCTGCGTACTGGTATGAGTCTGCATAGTACAAGATTGTAAAAATATTTTTTTTTTATATTAAAAATAAGTCAGAGACGACAACAATAGGTGGTTTTTTTCCCGCATTGGGTTTCCACCTTAAATCCTGGTGTTCATGTGTGTTTCTTATGTGTGATACTTTATTGTATTCTTACTGCACCTACTTACTTCTTATGAAATGCCTAATAAAACTCTTACATTCTGGTTTAAGTTTAACATATAAATAATTAGTTGTTTTACAATTTTAATAAGCATACACTAGTTTCTTTTGCAACAATCACATACATAAATGAGTTGGGTTCAATGAAGTCACTTATATATTTCAGAAAAGAAAATTATTATTGTGAGTTTTTAAAATACTGATTCACCCCCCTTCTAAGTTTTTTTCCCAACAATTGGAATCCAAGCATGTCATTTGGCAGAAGCTTGATCACTTGAAGGAGATCCATCAAGACAATGGGAAAGAAGAAAAAGAATAAATCACCTCAAAAGAAGAAGACATCTCAAAGAGACAATGACAGAGATAGAGATGATTGGCTATTAGATGGAAGCAAGTATTCAAATTTAGAATCACCTCAAAATGAATATGGTCAAGCAAAAGAATTATGAGGTACTGATTTTTGGTCCTGTGGTGATACCTTTCCCTGTTCATGCAATATTGAAGATAATGAATATGAAAATCAAAGAACTGAAGTTTCTCTTATGGGTAAAAGTGAAAGAAATCTAATGACCATAGAAGTAGAAGTTAAAAGGGTCACAGATAAAATTAGAGATCAACAAGATCTATTTGATAAAAGGGAATTTACCTACAAAGAAGAGGTTACTAGGTTAAAAACTCAATTGGAGGAAGGAAACAACATAAGGAAGTAGTACAAGGAAAAGGAAGATCATTGTCAAAGGTTGTAGGATGAAGTAACATCATTAAGAAATCAAGTGAATGAAAAGGATACAACAACTAAGGAACTTAAAGGAAGAATAGGTTATTGTAAAGGTATTGAGGTTAAGGTTGTCTCTCTAAAACAAGATCTTGAAATATCAAATAAGCATAATGAATAACTACTTCAAGCATTTGAAGAACAAGAAAACGAGATTTTCAAATTAAAAGAACAAGTGGAGGAAGGAAGAAAGGTTGAAGAAATATCATGAAGAAGCAGTATCTAGAAAAAGAAAAACAATATCAAGTTGAGGTAAACATCCTAAAAGATAAATTAGAAGAAAAGGATAAACTTTTGTGATTTCAAGATAGTACTAAGATTTTGGATAATATTCTTAGTATTCAAAGGTCTCTTGCCATGAAATCTGGTCTTGGTTTTCATGAAACTGTTAAAGGTGAATCTAGCTCACAAGCTAAAGCAAGGAATTCTAATGCAAAATTTAGTCTTGGTTTTCATGAAACCATTAAAGGTGAATCTAGCTCACAATCTGAGGCAAGGAATTCTATTGAAAAATTTGAAATTCTCAACAAGGAGATAAGAAGTCAACCCCATCAACAACCAAGGAAAGAAAGTCTTCAAAGGAAATCATTTACTCCTAACTATAGAAGTGTTAATTGATTTTTTCCTATGATCAATAATGTTGAATTTTCTATATGTCATAATTTTGGATATGTTGCAGCTATTTGCAGAAGTATAATGTTTCAAGCTAATAACCGTCTCACAGAAAGATCATCAGCTTCCAGGTACTTTAAGGGATATTGTTTTTCTTGCAATATGTTTGGTCACAAAGCCATTGATTGCAATAGAAGGAATATGAAACATATAAGATGTTATCTGTGTAACAATTTTGGTCAGGTAGTAAAAGAATGCAGGAACAAGCCTATGGATTGTCGTAGAAAATATGGTAAGAAACCAAAAAAGAACATTGATATCAGAAAATATGAAAAAGATGGATCCACCAATAAGCAAGAAAAGGAAGAACAAAAAGGTGTGGTTTTTCTCTCTGCTCATTTGAAGACGAAGAGGAATGGTACATAGATAGTGGATGTTCTCATCACATGACTGGAGATATGAGTAAAATGGAGTCTCTCATGAAGAACCATCATGGTACAGTCATAATAGACTAAGGGGGAGTTGAAAGGGTGAAATTTCAGCATTTCACTTTATGTACACGGATCTTATGAAGACATGTCGTGTGTATACACGAGTTCTAAACTACACAGTCATGTATACTTTGGTTGGATGAAGAAACAATGGGAGAAACTCAAGAAAAGGGTCTGATATGGTTTAGTAAATTATCAATTATCTTTTCTATTTTGATGGTTGATGATTACAATTTGTTGATGCTATTTAGAATTTATTTTGGCCCTCATAAGTTGTTGATGACTTGATGTATAACTAGTTGATGATGATGCCTTGATGATTCTTACTGATATATGAAATGATCAGATCTGACAGTGAACAGTTGGTGCAAGTTCAGGGGGAGCATTTTCTATGCTTCTAATAATGCATTATTGGCATTATGTTTTCTTTAGAAGTCCTTGGTATGTAATGATTCTTATCAATGGTGATGATGCTTATGTTGCTGAAGTGTTTAAATGATGCATCATGCTATGTTGCGGTCATGGGTTGCCTATGATGAAATCATAGATGATACTTATATATTTCTTGAGCCACATAGTTGTTTTGATGCTACTGATCATATTTATGGATGATTCTTTTGATGATGCATATAGTACATATGTTATGTTTCTTACATGGTGATCTTCATAAGTTAAAGGAGAAAAACAAAGCTTGAGTACACAACTTCATTATTTGATAATGATAAGTGTCACTCATTACTTTTATGTTGTTGTCATCATGCCTTCAAAGATGCATAAATTTCATATGGTGCAGTTATGGATGAGGATTCCTATAGTTCTTGGCTCTCACATGGTATATTGTTTGAGGATTGTTGCTTTTGATGGTATCAAGAAAGTTTGACAAATGATTGTGAGTTCATGGTTTTCTTTCTCATTGATGAGATGCTAGATACATGATGTATCTCTATGATGGATACATTACAGATAAGGATCTCATGGATGATGATGGATACATTACAGATAAGGATCACATGGATGATTACTTAAGTTGCATATTGGTAAATGATGTTGGTATAAAATATCTTCTTGTATGAAGAAAATTGGCCAAGAGAATGGTGTTATTGCAGGTTTCATGAAGACATGGCTATTTGGAGACATGGCTTACTTAGTCACATAATGATGATGATAAGGAATGATGAATACTTCTTCCTATCTTACTTTATGATGATAGGCTTGGTTCTCACATATGTTGATTATCATGGTTGATGCTTATCAGATGTGGGATGTTATAAAACTCCCTAGTGATGACACATGGCTGATATGTTAAGGGTTGTTATGGAAATAACATGCAATTCTTACTACGATGATTTGAGGATGATGTTGTGGTCATGGTTGATGAATATGGTGCTTCCACATGTATATGATATGATGTGAATGGTTTTGTGAAGATATAGGCATTATTGCTTGGATATATGGCATGTGCTTAGTTGATTCATGAAAGGCTATGTTTTCTATGAACATAGATTAAGGCTTTTTCTACTAATGAAAAAATAGAAAGTTGATCTTGATAAGGTCAAGAGGATGAGTTGATAGCAAATATATATGAAAATCTATATGTAGCATACTTAGTCACAAGTTGATGGTATTAAAGCTACATTTTCTTATCTTGCAAATTGATGATGGACATATACAGGTTGTTGTTCTTGATGTAGCTGACAAATGCTTATGGTGCAAATCATATATGGTGTATGATAGTTGTTGATAACTATCATGGTCTTGTTTAGGTCTTTGGTCCTTGTTAAAAATGTCATGTATATAATTTGATGTAAAGGTCATGTGGAGACATATTATGTAATAATTTCCATATTCAATCATGTATGGACTTTTTAGATCATGTCAAATATGTGTCCCCACTCGATTGGATGATTGATGTAAGTATGAGTCCTTAGTGATACGAAGGTCATACTTGGTTGAGTTATAGAGTCATGTTCTTCATTTGAAAAATTGTATTGAAGATTTAGCATGTGCTCAAGGGGAGCATGTACAGTATAGTGAAAATCAGATCCAAAGGGGGAGCTTTGGTTTTCCCTTTACCCTTGATGTCAAAGGGGGGGAGTATCTTGGTGTTTAAATAATGGTTATTTGATGTATCTAATAGGTTTCTATAGGTTGAGGTGATCAACACCAACATGGTTTCCATTAAGTCCAAAGGGGTGGATTTGTGCATTATGATGCATGTGTTGTCCTTAATAGAAACTCACTTGTAACAGAACAAGTATATGGTAACTAGATGAATCCACAGGTTAGTTTGGAGGTGACAAATTGATGGAACAAAATAACAGAATGATGGGACAAAGGTTTATAGATCAGAATCATAAGTTTGATAAAGGTAAATATTTGAATATCTAAATGTGGGTTCGTCAAGGCCAAGTTGTGTATACACACAGGTTTGGTGAAGCAAAGTCACGTACAGTTTTTGCACCATGGTATTCTAAATACTAGTGGTCTTTACCATGGTATTGGTCCATAGTAATGAGCAAGACAACGAATATTGATCCCGTCAAAGAATATCATTGGCATAACTAAGGGTTTGACCCATGGTATTAGCTAAGGATCTAACTATATAAGGAGGTGAAGATCAAAGTGCTAAGTGTGCATGTGAAATGGTTTTTGATTAATACTTCAATCTAAAGTATATTTGCATGTAAGGACCATAGTTGACACATAGATTTGAAATAATTATGCACTGATGAATACAATGATGGATCATGATCATGAGACCTGAAATGACTTTCCATTGTATGATCTACTCATGGATTGACTAGATCTAAGTACTGGCACATGTTTTTATCTTTGAATATTATGATTTGGGTCTCTCTAAAGTTTTGAAGAGATGTGCAATTTTAGGTCAAAATTTGCAGATCTATATGCAGGTTGGTCTCGGTGAAGTTGTGTATACACGTGGGTTCACTTTTTCAAAGTCGCGTACATAAAGGAAGGGTTTCTGCAAAATTTGCAGATATGTATGCAAGTTGGTCTCAGTGAAGTTGTGTATACACGCGGGTTCATTTCTTCAAAGTCATGTACATAAAGGAAGAGTTTACGCAAAGTTTTCAAATCTGTATGCAGGTTGGTCTTAGTGAAATCGGGTATACACACAGGCTCATTTCTTCAAATTCATGTATATAAAATAAGGTTTTATGTTCATAAATGAATGATCAACCTGATCAGTTCTGTTGTATCTCTATTGTTTTTCAATGATGTCCTCATGTTGATCTAGGTTGAGTGACACTATTTGAATTAGAACTGATTTAATGATGAGGTTGAATTTGGTTACATGTTGATTGGTTGAAAATATTATTAATGTTGCTAATTGTATGAGGGTTATGTAAGCTAACATAATATTTCATAATAACTCTAATCAACTTTGTGTCTAATTCCAAATTACAAGTTTTTAGTATATTGAGATCTGTATGCAGGTTTCTCTACATATATACGTGTATACACGTGGGTTTCCTTAAGCAAAGTAGCGTATACATTTTGACAGATGGTTGATCAGGATTTGCAGTAATAGAATATGGTTTTTGTGATGTGCAGTATGATGTTTGATATTCTGGTTACAATGATCTGACTGTTCCAGTTGATTGGTTGAGTTTTGATTAAGTTTCAGTTGATTGGGTTTCAGTGATTGGTTGATTCAGTTGTGAGATTGATTCTTGCGTTAGAGTGATGAGTTACATTTTTATTATTGATATTGATCTTAAGTGTTGGTAGTGGGTCCAGTCTGAAAATTTGATGAAACGTGGCCTACAAGTTATGATATGTTGTAGCAGGTGGATCTAGTGTGAAATTTATGAAATGTGGTCTGCGAATGTTGCTGAGGGTTGGAGCCTTTAGTGAGGAAGTCGAAGCTT
Source organism: Pinus tabuliformis (assembly GCA_031772625.1). Lineage (NCBI taxonomy): Eukaryota > Viridiplantae > Streptophyta > Pinopsida > Pinales > Pinaceae > Pinus > Pinus tabuliformis. The sequence continues at coordinate 65,046,201 of CM062809.1, forward strand.
CCTGCTAGTGGTAGTTGGTAAATTAGATCAGGGGGTTGGAGCTCCCTTCCAATAGTAGCTGGAGAACGAGTGAAGGTAGTAGTCTTCTGCAAGTTGGTGCTTGTGTACTGGTATAAGTTTATGCCAATACAAGAGACATGGGGTTGGAGCTCCCTTCCAGTAGGATCTAGAGAATTAACAAAGGTTGTAGCCTTCTGCAGGTGGGTTCCTATGTACTGGTATGAGTCTTCACCAGTACAATATTGTAGAGATATTTTTCTTTATATTAAAAAGAAGTCAGAGAGGACAACAATAGTTGGTTTTTTTCTTGCATTAGGTTTCCACATTAAATCCTAGTGTTGTGTTTCTTATGTGTGATACTTTATTCTATTCTTACTGCACCTACTTACTACGTATGAAATGCTTGATAAATCTCTTACATTCTGGTTTAATTTTAACATATAAATAATTAGTTGTTTTACAAGTTTACTAAGAATATGCATGTTTCTTTTACAATAGTTGAATATATACGTGAGTTGGGTTAAGTGAAGTCACGTATATATTTCAAAAAAGAAAATTATTATTGTGAGTTTTTAAAATACTGATTCACCCCCCCTCTCAGTATTTTTTGCAACAATATCATCATCTAGAACATGTTCTTCTACATTTGGTTCAACTTCTTCAAGTTCTTCATCCAATAGAATGTAAATATCATATAGTTCATCCAAACTAACATTGTCTCAATTAACATATATTCCTTGAACTTCTTCGACTTCTTCGTCTAACACTGCATGAACCCTCTACTCCTCTACATCATCTTCTTCTTCAATTTCATCTTCTTTCGCTACATTATACTTTACGAGCCTTGCTTTGGGATCATATCTAAAAACATATGACCAACCCACTTTACCTAGAACATCTACATAAAATATCTATTCACATTGGCTTGGAAGAACATATCTCCTTTATCTTGGCTCAATATTCCTTGTATCAACCATGGTAAATCTGTTAGCATGCTCAATAACAGTTTTATCAGGGACACGTTCATGGATTCATAGCCTAAACCATTTGACATCGAACAAAATTAGTTTGAAGAATTCAAAGTCAGACTCAAGTATATCATTTAGATACCCATAATATCAATTCTCATATAGTTTTGGATGTTTGTCACCCCTTGAGGAAACATCGATAACTTGAAATATTGCAGTTATCCCACTATCAGAATTTTTCATCTTTTCATCCAACCTTTTGATACGAAATTTGTGGGCATTGAACCACATTTTGTTGTGGAGTTTCAATTGAAAAACATAAAACACATAAAAAATGCATTTTCAATTGATAATCATGCATATTTATACTTGCAAAATTTGAAAATTAAGAAAAAAACACGCCATATGCATAAATATAATTGTAAAAAAACTAATTAGTATGGGTGAATATGCTTGCTTGATAATCTTTCAAACCATATGATAAATCAATTTACCTTTATGTAAGATTGGTATCTCCAATACATCGATCTTCTTTAACTATTGAAGACACACCATACCATGATAACCTACCATTATTAGCTTGTTTGCATCGTTCAATCCATACCTCCATCCAATCTTTATTGTTCACAATGTATAAATGTATTGCATCCCACTCTGTACTGGTTTTATTAAAATAAAACAATTCATATATACATAACTAATTACCATGTTATACCTTCATAATAATGGATTATGTAGGAAGACTAAAAACAAAATTATAAGTATGATATACATAAAAAACAAATAAGCCAAATGTGTTATAAATTTCCACTATCTACTTACATCTCACTTTTCTCATTCTACCTTTTCCCAATAGGTGATCCCCTTCAAAATTTTCCATGGAGTTGACATCCCAAATGTGATCCAATACATTAATACTTTATCTTATTTCATCACTGTAATGATTAATATAAGCCATGGTTTGATATACCATATATCCCTCTACCATAAAATCTTGAGGACATGCTATTTGTCTGACCAAAGATTTCAGTGATTTCATTTTCAAGTGCCTCTCAACCATCCACATTGATCTTGTGTGTACAAGTCCAAACTTTTAAATCTCCTCAACTTGGTGTATAAGGTAGTGTTCTTGTGTATTGAAAAATGTCGGAGGTAGATACTGTTACAGGGAAAAGTGTCTATTTAGAACTGCTCTATCCCACTAAGGTGTGACAGCTGCCTTAGAAACAAATAGAGAAAAACTACTTTTGTATTTCCTTTATGAATTATAGATAGAGAGGAATAGAAAGAACCAACCTGTGTCTTGTGCTAATCCTTTGATACAATCCCTCTCTTCTTTGATAGTCTCCAGCTACCTGCTCCCTTGCTTGCCCAGCTTCACAAAGTACCTGTAACATCACAGAAGAAGAGCACTATACAAAGACATGGATCTATATTCATAAACAACTTAGGATCAGATTTAAGTTAACCATACAAATGTAACAAGCATCAATGATACAAAAGCATGGAGGAGAACTCAAATAGTTTTTATTGATAAACAAGAAAAGATCCAGGAGGAGTTACAACCAGTGGTTCCGACCCAGCATCAACCTCCCAGCAAAGAAGCCCCTCTTCACCTCAAACAAAGCATAAATCACCCAACAATCTGATGTTTGTCTCTAGAAACCAACAGCAATTCCTTACAATATGCAAAATTCCAGCCTCTGGATCTTTGGGATGAGGGATCCATATATAGATATCTGTAATGAGGATGAGTCAGCTTGTGATTTGATTAGTGTCTTCTCTCTATCAGTTCTTGCTTCCACTTGGAGACTGAGGGGCTCTTACTCATCCTTGGTCGAATTCAGTGAGGCAAGTGTCACAGGAGAAGATTCTGGAAGCTTCCTTTGCCTCTCCACCTCACGGAATGACACTGCCATTTGTCATTTCTCGCCCATCGCACCCTACAGAAGGGAGTTTTGAAATGCAACGCACCCTCACAATGTATTTCGGTGCAATGCAACGCACTTAGCCAGTGGAGCAACTGAAATGACCCTGTTTTGACCAATTCTGAGCAGTTTCTGGTGGAGAACTTCTGGGAGAAGCTGTAATCTGTTGACCTTGTTCCTTAAGGGGTTAGAACAACACTTTTAGGGACTTAGGAGCCCTTGGTTTATGGAAATTTCATGCTTGGAGTTGTAAGGCACAAAAATGTCTATAACAGTTGCCCCCTAAAGTATGAGGTCGTTAACCTTTTGGTGTCAGGTGAAATGCTTTATTATGAGGATCCGAAGTTCTTTCAATGCTGGGAGGAAACCTGTAATAAGATACAATACAATACATTATCTTCATACTGTTTTCATGATCTAGCTGAGGCGGGCATTCCCATGCTCAGCTTTATAAATTCATTTTCATGTACATAGGACAGACAATCGTCTGAGTGTAGACTGATGATTCTGATAGAGCCATCATCCTTTTGGTAGGATGATTATCTGTGCTGCAATGTTGTACATTAAATGTCTTTATTTCCATGAATATATATCGCAGCCCAGATGGATGAAACTAGATCCAGGGTCTTCAATCTTGTCTGATCTTCACTCAAAGTACAATTCGATCCATGTGAGAAATGTTCTGAAGTCGAACATGGAAAGACATCGCTTGATTACCAGTCAATGATGTAAACTGTTAACAAGTGCGAGAGGAATCATCGATAATGATAATGATCCTCAAGGTACTGCAGTACAATTCACATGGAGTGAATAAAGGACTTGGTGTCGAACACCACGCAAAATCTTTCGGTCAAAGGCCATTGATGTAAACCTGTCGCCGGAAGTGAGAAACTTGCCATTGAGGCATGCAAGCTTCAAAGTACTGAATGGGGTGTTCCTAGATCAACTTCTTGGATAATGAGATGATGTCGACAAGAAGTGATCTGTCACAGGAGGGCCTTAATGAATCCCACATCAATGACACGAAACGTAGCAAATTATTTTGATGGAGGTGAAAACGATCTGATGATATAAGGTTCAGGGTGGCTGTCATGAAAGAATGGAGTATAATGTATGGTAGTGGGTGAGACACAGGTGACTTCTCTGGATGACTTCCCTTGAACATAGCGGCGACACTGATGTGATGGATTGGTAGCATTAACCCCAAATGTGGATGGTATGGCGTGACCATGGTGATGTGACCGGTGAATGAAACAACCCAACCCGACTCGGACACGGAGTGGAAGTGTCATGTTCAAGAGCGACTTGCTACCAACAAAGTTTCTTTGAGTTTTCTTCCCAATTTTTCCCCAGTCATTGCTGACCAGTACCTCTTTATTTTTGTCAAGCTTGAGGAGGATAACATATGCTTGTTCTATAATTTGCCCTTCGGGCAAACCCATCGCTATGTTTTAACGAGCTTAGCGATAGTGAAACTCGTTCTCGTCTAAAGACAAGTTTGTCGCTATTAATCTTTTTAACGAGTTTAACGACAAAGATAACTCAGTCCTTTTCAATTTTAGAGAGTCTGAAAAGGAACATAAAGGTAACTCCAAAATTCCTTTTTCGTCATCTAATCCCTTAAGTCCGAAAAAGTATAAAACAATACAAAAGGGATGAATTTTCGATAGTTTTAACGAGCCGAACAAAACAAGCGCTCGATCTTTTTGTGTAATAATCCCTCAGGTCCAAAAAGATTAAAATCTAGAGGAGGGATAGCACTTCCTGTCCCTTTAACGAGATGGAGAGGCCAATGGCTCGGCAATCTTTTCATATTTTATGAGTCAGTTGAAAAGAGCTTAAAGGAGACTCGTCTTTTGAGGAACGAGTGATAAAACGGGTAGCAGCTGATTCCAAGTAAGGTTTGGAATTTTCCAATCACGGCAGTGTCACAAGGATGGCTAGTGAAATCACTCTTCGCAGTTGTTCCTCAAAAATGGGTAAACAATCAAATGGAGGTGAATGATCGACCAATGAAAAGTGGAGGTGACGGTGCAAACACGACCAAGGCTTTAACGGCTGAAGTATTACATTCACAATGGTTATTTACCGAGGAATAGTTCATTTTTTAATGAGCTTAAATGCGGGTGGAAACATTTGCTCATGTCTTATGTTTATTTTTTAACGAGCTTGAACTATGTGCTAAAACTGCTCGATTAAATGGTCTTGTTTTGATTTTACCATAAATAGCTTTGTCCTTTCAAAGATCGTACTATATTTTCAACTGCTTCATCAAACTAGTCAGAAACGAACAATATATGCTTGAAAACGAGTTAGAACACTAATATTTTACTTTGAACTGTGTAAAAGTAATGAAAAAGTGTTTTTACCTCTCATTTTACCATTTCATTTGAACTTGGTTTGTTGGAGCTTTGGAGGTGCTTTTCCCCCTCGATTTTCATCAGCTGATTTCGGGAGATTCTGTGGACGATTCTCGGCGCCGTCTGGACCAGGTAAGAGTTAAACCTGAGCTCTTTCATTTCATGGTTTCCATTTTGCATTTTGAGCTTGATTCCTAGCTTTTCTTAGTCCCTGGGGTTTAAAGAACTCATTCTGCCACTAGCGCACCCTCAGTGTATCGAAAACTGCGTTGAATGTTGGCCTGTCTAAAGGCTATCTGACATTCAATGCACCTAGAACACTGCTACAGGTGCGTTGGGCGCAAAAAGGGAATTTGATGCATAATTTTTGATGGAATTTTTGCCTGTTTCTCACCAAAATCAGGACCTAACTCCTCTCTTGTTTGTTTTTCAGAGATCTTTGGAGTAAGATTACCATTACATGGTGAGAACGTGAGCATGAAGAAGAGGACATGCTTGCCCTACATGATCCAGTTACAATGAACGCGCTGCGGAACTGTGGCTTGCTGAAGTTCTTCCGCATTTCTAGCATGAGACAACAGATCAACTTACTACAGTATTTGCTCGATGCTTGGGATCCTACCAATCAGGTTTTCCAAATCAGGGGCAAATCTATCCCCTTGACTGTAGTAGACATCTATTTCTTGACAGACTTGTCGAGGCGGGGTGCCCCCATCTCTTTGTTAGGTTCGGCTCGAGGAGGCGATTCTGTGAGAGATTATGTCCGCCGGTACTACAGAGAAGGATCTCAGCCGAGTAAAGACGGCAAGATCATCATCCGTGATGTCACTGACAGGTCCCTCAGGACTATTCTGTTTACTTTTGGTAGGATGGCCAGTGGTGCGGCTCTTCATGTAGCCAACCGATCTTACATGCAGCATGCCTTGGAATGCCTCCAACCGAAGGTGCTCAACTGGTGCGACGCAGTACTTCTTGTGATGAAAGAACAGTTGACCAAGATAAAGAGCGGGAGGTTGAAGAACTTTGGGTATGTTTCTATTTTGACTGCCTTTGCCTTGGAGAAGATACCACTGATGCAGCCGCAGTACATTGCACTCGATTTACCTTCTCCTACTGAACCACGTATGCAGAGATGGGTTGACCATATGTCTAGGCATGCTGGCCAGTCTCAGATTTCATTTTCTGATACCTTCTTCAGGTGTTTTGATCGTCAGGAGATGGTTTATTCTGAGTATCCATACACTGGCATGGACTTCCGGGGTGATCCAGATTTAGTACTGTCGGATGGCGAGCAGTGGGGCGCCATTGGTAAAATCTTTGACCGCATTCTTGTTTATAATGTCCTTGTGCTTTATTCTATCAAGACTTTAATCAAACTCATGTGTACATGCAGATGTTGGTCCCGTTCATCCAGTAGTTCGCCTGAGAGTACCAGTTGCTGCCCCAGTAGGAGAGGCCGTCGGAAGGGCTATTCTTCGTGACCTCGATGTGGCCGAGACTCTCATAGCATTACAGGAGCAGGTTGAGGGCCTCACTCTCGGCATTCCAGATGTGAGGACCGACGAGCTACCTTTGCGGTTACAGCGGCATACTACTGGCATGCCCAGACGATGGACTCGTCTCTTACGCATGGTCGCACAGGCTATGATTTGCTATCACGAGCATCATTAGACTAGGGTGACCCCTAGCATTTTTAGTTTTTGGGTCATTTGACCGATTTTGTCTTGGTTACAGAACATTATGTGTAAACCATAAACAGTTATATATATTTTTTATTTTCGGAGTTTTATTTTGGTTGAGCTACATGATCCACATGCAAAACTTTGATGGTGTGTTTCTTTTTACAAATGTTGCAAATGTCTATCTAACACATAGTTTGCTAATGAGTCAGTTAATGTGTTTAAGTTTCTGGAAATATGTTGATATTGAATAAGATCAAATTGTCTTTCCAAAATCTTAACCCTTAGGAACATGCGATAAATAGCTGGGTTTCAGACGGCATATATACCATTGAGTTGTAGTATTACGAGTTGTGAGTCTAGCCTGACAATTAGTCGGCGTATACCATGTGTGATGGCATCAGAGAGAAGTTCTATCAACGCGCTATATTCAGCAATGTTAAACTTACTAACTCGCCGCTTGGATCAAAAATGGCCCAGGCTGCGGAGGATAGGTTCCGCGAACTACGACTCGCTCCGTCGGCATATCCAACACATGACTCCAATATGTTTGACATCTGCAACAAATGTAAAAAGTGGATTACTTGACCAAAATAAACACTTTAGCGAAAACAAAAATATAACAAAAGCACACAGGTTACCATTACGCATAGTAACGCTTGAGGTACAACCCATTACGAGGTTGTGCCAGTGGAATTCCGTCATAATCCATTAACTCGTAGGCTCCTTTTGCCAACACTTGTTTAACAATATAGGGGCCCATCCATAGAGACTTAAATTTACCTGCTCCCAATTTATCGGATTCTTGGTCGTAAAGCAAGACTAAGTCACCTTTTGAGAAGACACAGGGTTTGACATTTTTGTCGAACTGCGCCTTGACTCGTTTCTTATGGGCTTCATTAGCCAAATCGGAATCACGACGGGTTTCATCCAATTGGATTAATTCCAAGAAACGAGCTTCTTCCTCTGAAGTTCTGGGGAGGAGATCAATTGCGAGTTTGAGAGACGAGATTTCACACTGGATTGGTAAGACTGCTTCCAGGCCATATACCAGTTGGAAAGGTGTGAACCCGGTTGCATTCCTTACCGATGTTCAGTAAGCCCACAAAGCTGAGTACAAGATCAGGTGCCATCTTCTTTTGTGAACTCCAATCATCCTTTGCAGCATGCGTTTGAGGACCTTGTTGATTGCTTCAACTTGTCCGTTGGCTTGCGGATAATATGGAGTAGAGCTGTCGTGAGACAACCCTAGTTTGGCAGCTAATTCGACCATCATGTGATTGTGAAAATGCGATCCATGATCTGTGACTATAGCCTGTGGCACGCCGAATCTGGCGACTACATGATTAAAAAAGAAGAGGGCAGCTGTTTCACCAGTATTATCTAATGTAGGCATCGCCTCGGCCCATTTGGTAAAATAGTCAACTACGACTATGATGTACCCATGCCCCCCGGTCGAGGTGGGGTTACATGTCATGAAATCGATGCCCCATTTGGTGAATGGCCCAACAGCAACTATTGGTTGCAGAGGTGCGGGTGGTCTTCTGGTTTTGCTATCGAAAATTTGACAAGCATGGCAACTTCTGACTACGGTTATGCAATCTTTGAACATTGTTGGCCAGAAGTATCCTGCTCGTAAGATTTTTTGTGCTGTAGCATATCCAGATTGATGTCCCCCACACGCGCCTGAATGACAATCATTCAGGACTTTTTCGGCCTCCTCATGGGTGAGGCACCTTCTCAGAACTGTATCGATACCACGACGGTAGAGTGTATCACCGACGATCATGTAGTCTTTTGCTTGGTATCGAATACGTTTTTGTTCGGAGTGGGAGGTGTTTGGCCTATATTTTTGAGTTTGGAGATAAATGATTATATCTCCATACCACTCATTGCTTGCAGATATCAGAAACAAACTTTCATCCACGATTGTTTCTTCTGATGTGTCATCGTTGGACGACGATGGGAGATCGCACAATAATTCTGCGAAAACTAGAGCTTTCTTTGACTTGGATTTTACAAATTCCAGATCAAACTCTTGTAGGATTGCTATCCATTTTGAATATTTACCCCCCAGCAATTGTCGCGACAGTATATAAGTCATGAGGTTACAATCTGACAGAATGGTAGTTTTCCGAAAGAGGATATAGTGTCGAAATCTCTGTATCGCTTGAACAGCTACGAGTGCTAGCTTTTCAACGTAAGAATATTTGCTTTCTGTATCATTTAAGTTTTTACTTAAATAATATATAGGATGTTCAATTCCATCGACTTCTTGGACTAAAACCATTGCGATGGTCGTATCCGCTGTAGCCAGATACAGGTTAAAATCTTTTTGATAATCAGGGGCGTACATTAATGATGCTTTCATTAGGGAATCTTTTAAAGCATCAAAGGAAGCTTGCGCAACCTGATCCCAGACAAAGGGTACCTCCTTTTTCAAAAGACGTGTATAACCTTTAGCAAGTTCAGCGTAATTTGGAATGAACCTCCTCAGAAAGTTCGCTTTCCCTTGGAGTTTCTGAATCTGAAGCAAATTGGAAGGTGGAGGCAAATTTATGATTGCCTGGACCTTACATGGGTCGAGGCGAATCCCATCCTTCGAGACTACAAAGCCAAGTAAACGACTAGAACTGACGCAAAATACACATTTGTGTGGATTGAGTCGTATCTTGTAATGTCGGCAACGTAGAAATATCGCTCTTAAATGCTGCGGGTGATCAGTCCACTTTCGCGAATGAGCTGGAAGGTCATCGAGGTATGGTTGAACGATGTTTTTGATGTCATGGAAGGCATAATTCATTGCCCTCTGAAAAGTCACCCCTGTGTTCTTTAAACCAAAGGGTAATTTTCAATATGCGAATGTGCCCCACAGACAAATAAATGCAGTCTTTGACTGGTCCTGTGGGCGGATATTTATTTGATTATACCCGGAGAATCCATCCATGAATGAAAATATTTCGCATCCGGCGCATTCATCAATTATCTGGTCAATGAAGGGTGTAGGGTAGTTGTCCTTTGGACAAGCTTGATTTACATCCCTATAATCGACGCACACTCTAATTGTTCCTTGTTTTTTCATAACAGGGACAATATTTGATACCCAATCGGTTAGAGGAACCGGGTAGATGAAACCAGCATGGAGAAGTTTTTCAACTTCTACCTTAATGGCAGAAGCTTTCTTGGGGTGCACCTACCGTAGCCATTGTCGTACTGGTTTGACATCTGGATACATCTTAATTTCGTGTTCAACGATACTCGAGTCAATGCCTGGCATTTCATCATATGACCAAGCAAAGACATCTCTGAATTCGCGAAAAAGAGCGTTATATATCTCTAGTTCTCAAGGAGAACAACATTTGCCAACATGAATATTCTCTACAACATCTATTTTAGTCGAGATATTTATGGCGATAGTCTCTTCAATATTGGACAAGTTTCGATCGGAATCCACCGTGTTTATAGTATTTGATAGGAATTCAAAAACTGAAGGATGATAAAGGTCATCTTGATTATCTTCTCCACAATCCGGAAGAAGGGAATGATGGTGGGAATCATTCCATGGTGTCCCTTCAATTACCATAGATTGGACAATTCCTTTGTCGGTGACATGCACTCGCGACCAAGGATCTGAAGGGGTACCATATTCTCTAGACCTATCTATCCAAACGCTTGATGAGCATTGATTTGGGTTTGCCTCCCATGCTAGGAACATTGATTGCTATAATATTTCCGTTGGGCTTGGGGGAAAAACCACTGCATGATCCATGTCGATATCGTTTTCTGAGATCTTTTTAGAAGATATCATGTTGCAGGTTCCTATCGACGCTACTTCCGCCAGATTGATTGGAGGTGGAAGAGCGAAAGTTCCCATTAGTATAGGATCTTTTAGTAGGCCTACTCCGATATTCTGAAGCGAATGGGGGCTTCCATGGATCATGGGAATGCTTCCAGTAACTTGAGAACCATTGGGGAGGAAGTTTTGTTGATCGACGATTGTAATCCCTCCTTGAAAGGGAAATTCAATCTTTCTAAAATAGGTCGACACAACAGCTACCATGGCATATATCCATGGTCTTCCTAGTAGTATGTTGTAATCAAGATTCCCATCGATGACTTCAACATCTACTTCTATCATTATCCCTCCTAGTTCGACTTTCAAGTTACTTAGGATACCATATGGGGTATATGTCCTTCCGTCGAATGATTTTAATGTCGTCGAAGATCGCGACAATGTTGGAGATCCTAAAGTCTTCCAGCAACTCATCGACATAATGCATGTAGATGCCCCCTCATCAATAATCGTTCGATGAACAGTTTTGTTGAGGGCTTTCACTTGAACAAGGAAAGTTAGTTGAGCTGGTAATTGAGGATCGTATCCTTTATGATCGAAGGATACAAGATTGGAATCTTTTGGGTCAATCCCTCCAATGGCCGATAATAAAGCCTGCCTTTGGGATGGGCAATTTTGTAGTACTTCAAGAGTCGACATAGCGGATGGCGATTGGGCCAAATCTTCCACTATGTTATAATGTTGTGCCACTCTAGCGCGGGGATTAAATGTCGACTTGTGTACTACTCCCTTTGGCGGTTTTATCGTCAATTCAGGAATGGTGGGTGGCACAACTTCTGTCGAAGTTGTTGTCGAACTACTTGGTTGATCTTTATCCTTGTTGTTCGACAGCTGTGGATTCCCATAATCCTTGTTCCTTGTCGATATCAAAGCATCATTTTGTTGTTTTGAAACCGACAATATTAGCACTTGAGACGGGGAAGCATTTCCACTCTCAACCAGATTTGTGCCTGGATTTGGAAATGGATCAATTAACACTGCGGAAGTTTTCGAATTCTTGAAGAATTTCTTAAGCTCAGCCCTGTGTGGACAATTTGCGGTCAAGTGATCCTCTTCACGTATAAAGCATGGATTTTTTGGTTTCCTATCTCCAGGAGGGTTTGAAGAAGATTTTTCAGGTGATGATTCCTCCTGTTTCTTCTTCTTCCCTTTGCCTTTTTTCTTGCTCCCTGGTTGTTTGGTTTCTTTGCCTTTATCTGTCGATACGGCATTTACTTCCGAAGCAAGAATTTCATCCTTTGCATTTTGGCCTGAAATCTTACGGGCCTTTTTGGTTGTAGCCTTTGTTGATTTCGTGTCTGTTATGCCAATCACGCCATCACCGGCATGAGAGTCATTGTTTGATTTAGGAGGAGGAGGAATTGAGAATTCCGGTCTAGGGGCGTCAGGTATTTTATCGTAGAGCGTGCCGGACTGAGTGTAAATCAAGTCCAGATATTGCGCACGAGTGATAACTTTCTCTTCTATTACGACTCCCCCCTTTGCCACATCTTCCGTGATGGAAGGCAGTAATGACTTGATAAACCATTCAGCTAATAGCTGATCGGGGACATATGTTTTTACCATTCTACGACGACGACGCCATTCATGTATATGATCAGATATGTGAGTGGCCGTCGTCTGTTTGAAATTGGTAAGAAGTGTTGTTCCCATTTCGTACCTTATTGGTAACTGAAAATGGGTTAAAAAGGTTGTGGCTAAGGTACTGAAGTTGTCGAACGAAGCTCTAGGCAATTCGATGTACCATTTTGCCGCCGGACCCGTCAATGTCCTCTGAAAGAGGCGAAGTCTTATCGAATCATCATTTAGGGTGTTTGATGAACACCATAGATGAAAGGTCATCACGTGATTCGATGGATCTTCACCCGGATTTCCATTAAATTTAGGAATATCCGATGGAAGTTTATGCGGAATCGCTGGCCACCAAGGGGCGTAAGCAATTGGATCGTTGGTTAACCGGTTTAAATCAGGTAACTCCAAAGTTGCCACAAAGGGTAACTGTTGGTTCAGGTTAGGTGAAGCATACCCAGGATAAGATGGGATTGCCTGAGCAGTTGGTCTTTGCATACCAGCATAATGCATTTGATGCTGGTAACTTTGGTAAGGTTGGTGGGCATGACCATTGTAAAATGGTTGATTTTGACCGTTTTGAATGTACGACTTCCCACTATTAGCAAAGATTTGTTGCTCAGAACCTTGGTATACTTGTTGGAATTGCGGTTGTTGGTATTGCACCAGCCATGGTTGTGAAGCCATGTGCTGTTGCCTGATACTAACAGTTTGACCAAGATGAGCGGTAATTGTACCCGTCTGAACCTGTATCATTCCACCAATCGGTGATTGTGGTTGAGTTGCAGGGTCAAGGGGCTGTTGCATTACAACCTGAGAAACCTGAGGTTGGCATACAACAGGCAGCGCTTGAACTTGCTACACCATCACAATAGCTAGCGTAGTCGGGATATTCGACATAGGTACACATTGTTGCATTGAGTACACAACTCTTGGTTGTCGAGGTAGTATAGGTACCCAACCACTTGAGGTAATTCCAGTATAACCTGAATGTTGTTGTGAACTCCCGTATGGATATCCTCCCAGAGGGGATAATGAAAGGGTATACTGCCCCCCATATGGTGGTAATCCAGAACTCAAGGGAATTGTTTGCCATTGGGGGCCGGACTGCCCAAATTGACCTCCAAATGGATCAATTTGTTGAGACTCAACATAAGAGTTTCCATATATTATTCCGGATGAACAAACAGGAACGGACCATACTGTCGAAATAGCCCCTAAGTGGGCTCCTTCTAGCGGCTGAGAGCTAGTCGGGACAGATGGTATACCGGCGAACATTGTCGGAGTGATAGCAGGGAGTTCTGTCGTCGCTGTGTCAGACGACACAGTCCTAGATGTTGACGGTTGTTCAGACATTTGTAGTCTATCCAAAAGATTACCTAGCGATTCTACAGGAGCTTCCACTGGTGGTAGACTAACTTCCGAAGAAGAAGGATATAGAATGATCCCGACTCCAAATTGCGTTGGAGTACTTGTTTGAGGATCTTCTACAATTTCTTCTATGGCAATCAGACCAGGTGGAAGGGGAAGACCGTCAGGTCCGTAAAATATTTTTGGTGCCGAAGAAGGTGTGAAATCGGCAGCGACAGATGTTTGAAGAGTAAGACTCTCCGAACCGATTGTAGATGGAACTGGTTCGGTAACACAAGTGTTTACTCTCATACTAGGATCAGTATCACTGTCCTTCTGTGGCTGCTCAACTTCTTCTGTAGAGGCAGGGATTCCAAAAACGTTCGGAGTAACCGGAGTCTCTGATGTCGTTGGAACACTTGTTCTAACTTTAATAGGAGATTTGGAACCGGTTAAACGAGTTCGCTTTGTCCGTACTGGTTTCGATTCCGGAGACAAAGACGGTTGACTCGTAAGCCTCCATGAACGACGGGGTTTCAATTGACTTTCTTCCATGATTATGGATTACTCAATCAACTAAAATAAAGGGGAAGTATGTTTCCGAATTAAATGAATTTTAGACGCTTTGACACAACTTGTTTTTTCAGTTTTTAAGAGTCGAGAAAAAACAAAAGATGACTCTAGTCTCCTTCGATTTTTAATGAGCTTGAAGTGACAAGTGCTTAGATGGACCTTTTCCGTTAAGGAGTCTGAAAAGGAATGAAAGGGACTGCTCTGGAGATCTAGGTAGAGGGAGTACCAAACCAATCACAAAACTGTAGAATACTTTTTACGGTACGGCAGTCAATCTTCCCGAATGCTGTGTTCAGTGCATTGCGATCGATAGGGCGGCAGACACGGCTTCCTAAGGATAAAGGATTCAAGCCTATAGGGGTCTCCCAAAATATATTTGACGGTATGTGGGAGCACAAGTCCGTATTGGCACTTATCGTCTCAAAGTGGAGGAATCACCCAACCATCAGTGAGGACAACAGTTACCAGGCTTTACGCACCGGAATACGTCTCTAGCCTAGACCTCTAAATGTTGTGCGTTAAGTTCCAAAGCGTTGTTAGATTCATTGAATTTATTTTAAGTTGATCTTGTTTATGAAGTTTTCCTTTCGGGTTCACCACGAGATGTAGATGTAATTCCTAAAATGCAATCTAAAGATGATAAACAAACTTTTATCTCTTTTGTGCAATGAAAATCCTAGCTACTAGGGGAAAAGAAAGACAGAATCTTTTCACAAAGAGCAAAGAGCACACTGTAAATGCACTTTCCTAAATCAAGCCAAACAGACTGTCTATATGCAAATGCACATGCATGTATTTTTTTTCAACTTTCTTAGTATTGATGCTAAAAAGAAAGTTGACGTACAAATCTGAATTTCTTTTCAAGCGACAAATATAAACAAGCTCTTTTTCGAAATCAAAAACAGAGATGATTATGACACCTTACGATTTTGAAATGAACACTTGTTCTTGACACTAGAAAATCACAAATTCAGACCAAAGGCAATAGTAACAGTATAATCGACCATCAACAGCAATCAAACTTTCTCCTATGATCGAAATCGACACTTGCGACAGATTCAAATCAAAGGACAACAGTACGACTATTCTACTTTTGCAATGGACAACTGTAAACAACTCAAAAAACACACAAAAACATCTACAGTTATTTTGTACAAAGGAGGTGGAATAACAGCAAGGAAAAGAGGCTTCAAACAGACATATACTGATCACAGGCAGCAAAATTCAGGGATAGAACTAGAAAGAATGAAGCACAGGAACCACAGCTGCATAGAGCTAGTCTGATCAGCGCACCTGTAACACAGAGAATCTGAAATGCAGCGCAGGTTGCCCCTTCGGGAAGTGCGCTGAAATTCAGGATCTCTGAACAATACCTGCATTGGGCCAGAAACGAGACTTTGTCCGGGTTCTGGGTCACAGTTTGCAGTTCAGTCCTTGGTTTTTGGCCGAGTAAAAAGCAATCAGTAATGCAACAATCAGGGGTAGATCTAAGGAGGATCTAAGAGCTATCACAAGGGCAATCAGATAGTTTGTGAATCAGTTGTTTAAATCATAAACAGATCCAGTGAATGGATTGAAGCAGCAGTTATCTACTTTGCATTTGTTATGGCAAATGCAGTTCGAAAGCTACTTATAAGTTTATGAAACAAACAACAAAGAATGATACACAAACAAACTAATTAGACATTCCCCAGTATGGTCGCCATTTTGTTACAGGGAAAAGTGTCTATTTAGAACTGCTCTATCCCACTAAGGTGTGAAAGCTGCCTTAGAAACAAACAGAGAAAAACTACTTTTGTATTTCCTTTATGAATTATAGATAGAGAGGAATAGAAAGAACCAACCTGTGTCTTGCGCTAATCCTTTGATCCAATCCCTCTCTTCTTTGATAGTCTCCAGCTACCTGCTCCCTTGCTTGCCCAGCTTCACAAAGTACCTGTAAGATCACAGAAGAAGATCACTATACAAAGACATGGATCTATATTCATAAACAACTTAGGATCAGATTTAAGTTAACCATACAAATGTAACAAGCATCAATGATACAAAAGCATGGAGGAGAACTCAAATAGTTTTTATTGATAAACAAGAAAAGATCCAGGAGGAGTTACAACCAGTGGTTCCGACCCAGCATCAACCTCCCAGCAAAGAAGCCCCTCTTCACCTCAAACAAAGCATAAATCACCCAACAATCTGATGTTTGTCTCTAGAAACCAACAACAATTCCTTACAATATGCAAAATTCCAGCCTCTGGATCTCTGGGATGAGGGATCCATATATAGATATCTGTAAGGAGGATGAGTCAGCTTGTGATTTGATTAGTGTCTTCTCTCTGTCAGTTCTTGCTTCCACTTGGAGACTGAGGGCCTCTTACTCATCCTTGGTCGAATTCAGTGAGGCAAGTGTCACAGGAGAAGATTCTGGAAGCTTCCTTTGCCTCTCCACCTCGCGGAATGACACTGCCATTTGTCATTTCTCGCCCATCGCACCCTACAGAAGGGAGTTTTGAAATGCAATGCACCCTCACAGTGTATTTAGGTGCAATGCAACGCACTTAGCCAGTGGAGCAGCTAAAATGATCCTGTTTTGACCAATTCTGAGCAGTTTCTGGTGGAGAACTTCTGGGAGAAGCTGTAATCTGTTGACCTTGTTCCTTTAGGGGTTAGAACAACACTTTTAGGGACTTAGGAGCCCTTGGTTTATGGACATTTCATGCTTGGAGTTGTAAGGCACAAAAATGTCTATAACAGATACTTTTCCATTTCACACATTAGGCGAGGAATTTTTTCTCTCCAATACTTTAAATCTTCTTTATCGATTTATTTATATGACAACTATCTACAAATGAAGCAAGAAAATAACAAGTTTCAACAAAAAAAATAATAATATAGTACATGATAACAAGGAAAACACATGGAGTGAAAAATATGTGACACACCAACTTATTGAACAAATTACACTTTGCACATAAATCTCCACTTACCTCATGTATTTTCCAATATCATAGATAACTTGTTTGACATTTTTATTAAAGTTTACTAGAAGAGATAAAGGTAGAACATAATGTAACAAAATGATCGATCATTTTATTTTCCCAAATTAGTAGGAAAAAAGCACTAATTAACAAGAAGTTTCAACAATGTGTGAAATATATATACACCAAAATAATTACCTTAATGAACATATGAAATCATGATCTTTTACCCCACCTAATTCACCTTTCTTTGTTATGATATTCTTTATGTTTGAAGAAAATTCAGTGGGAAATTTAATTTTTTCAATAACCTCTTTAACATGCTTTCTCTGTTGCTCTATCAATAATCATGGAAGGGTGCTTATATTTTTGTCATCTCCATCGCTATTTGAATGAATCACACTTTGCAATGCATGGTCGGCCTCCTTAATGTCATTACAAATCTTGACAATTTTTTATTTATCTCTCCTTTCATCTAAGATTGTCAATAAGGTCTTTGTTAGATTCTTTCCAATGTGCATTATATCAAACAGATGAACAATTTATAGGTGCTTATAGTAGGGGAGTCTATTAAATTCTTCAAGATAACTTTTCATTCCTCATGGAAATACCTTGTTATCAATTCCTTCATGACTTACAATGTGAATCATAGATAAATCTATTATAACAACAATATAACCTGTCAATTAGTACAGTGAAGAAAATTCCATAAAAAGATAAAATAATCCAAACATATAATGTATATTGATACATAGACAATTTGTTCCATACCTTGGGACACTTTATTATATTGCAACTTCCATGAATGAGGTGTCATTCTCTGTGGTCTTACTCCAGCCTCTTCTTACCCATTGAAAATATTTTTTTTTCGGTACTTTGGTACCTATGGTTATTAGAAAGGAAGTGCATATACTCATCAAACACCTCCTTTCCTAAGCTTCTTGAATGATGATATTTAATATTAAGACCACAAACTAGACAAGAAAATTTACCCTTCATTTGAAGACCTGCAAGAGATGGAATACTTTTTACATCAATTATTTTAAGTATGTACAATGAAGGTCAAACTATTTAAAAAACATACTTGAAATGAAATTCATAAATTTAAACACTATTAAAGTGCAAGGTAACATTATAACATATCATAGAAATGTGTTAGCATTGGGGCGTCATGAATTTTCCATACAAGTATTGCATGGAATTAAAATTCCCTTTGTGAAACTATTGGTTTAGAGATATCATACATAGTAACATCATTCCATAACTCCACTAACTCTTCGATAAGAGGCTCGATATATACATTCATATATTTTACCTGCTACTTACCTAATTGATTGAACATACAATACGTTATTAGTACACATATGAGTAAATAAAAAAATTGTAAGACATAATTGAACATATATGAGTAAATTAACAAAAAAATATATGAAATAATTATGAAACAAATAAGACAAATGAGATGTTATTGTGCTAAAAATATTATTCTAAACAAATTAATACCTGGAACAATCATTGTCAACATTATGTGCTCCCTCTTTATTGACTTCCATGGAGGAATGTTATTGTTGATAACAAAAATGGGCCACATCGAGTAAGTAGATCTGGCCTCTCCAAATGGATTGACACCATCAGCTGCTAATGAAATCCTAAGATTATAAGGTTCTCTTTTAAACTCTAGCCACTTTTCCTCTATATTCCTAAATGAAAATCCATCTGTAGGCATTTGAAGAACACCATATTCACTTATATTCATTGCATGGTAATCCATAAGTTTTTCTACGCTTTTGCACCTGAACAATTTTCACAGACATGGAATTATGGGAATATAACGAAGAACCTTGCAAGGCACCTTTTTTTTTACTTTATTGGTTTGATACCTACTCCCATCACGTTTTTGGGCATTCTTCTTTCAACGCGTGTTATTTATAATAGGGAATATCATCATTAGGACATGCATGAATATCTTGATAATCCATTCCAATATCTTTCATAACGGCATGTAAATCTCGGTACATACAAGGTAAAACATTTGACGATGGTAACAAAAATTCACCTAATAATCTACAACATAAAAAAATAGTATTGGTTAATGTACTAAACAATATTAATTATACATATTGCATCCAAATGTTACAAATTAATGAAATGATGAAGATCAATGTACTAACATTAAAACAATGGAAAAAATAATTATTTTATCACGTATATAGTACTAAATGTCAGAAAATATATTACATACCTTAGGAGTTGTGTCACACGTGTTTGATAAACCATTCACCACCTTTAAGTTGACCAATGACAATAGAGCAGAGAGGAGATGGTTTTGAGTCTTTATAAAGAGGTTTAGTTGCCATCTCAAGTACAGGTAAATCAAAAGCACGGTCATCATAATGGTTATCATCATCATCCATTCCAACATTATTAAATGTCTCCTAGATCAATATATTCGTTCCATATTCTTCAACTGTGTCATTAGCATCATTATCTTCTTCCATAGGATCATTATCTCGATCCTCAAAATTAATCGCTCCATGTTCTTGAACAGACACTTGTACTACAACCATCTCTTCCTCGTTGAGAAATGCCCTAGGGGGGAGATACTATACAATTAAAATCAATAGAATAATATTAGTATGCATAGAAATTATTGAAACATCTATATAACAATAGTTTACAAATATAATATATAAGGAAAACAAATACAAGAGAAAGACAACTTAGATGAGACCAAGAAACAAAGACAACAAATCAATGTTGATGCTTGTGCAAATTATCAATATATTTAAGAATATGTTGAAAAAATCTAATAAAGATGTTACTTTTCTTAACATGTATGAAGTGAGACACTTTTGTGATATACAGTCATAACCATAATAAAAAAACATATTGATATTTGTTTTAATTCATCATTGTAATGTCATATTCTTTCTTAATGTCATATTTTGCATAATACACTTTAAAAACGTATTAATAATTCTCCATAAAAGCCCATGATTAACCTCTAAATCCTCTAGGTCCAAATTAACCCCCTAAGCAATATAAATTAACCTCCTAACACCTTAACCCAATTCCCCTAATCCCTTAAACCCCTAACCCCTAAACCCTTAAACAATAACCCCTTATCCGTAAGCCCATAAATTAATTAACCCCTAACTCAACCTAACCCCTTAAACGACCCTAACGAAAATAATCAAATAATATTTCTAGTCCACATCAAGATGACAACATAGTTCAAACACCTCACAAAATAATATTATAAAATACATTTACAATAGAAATATAATACGATTTACAATACAAATACATACAATCTAAAATTTTATATTACAAACATTTACCAAAAATATCTACAATACAAAGATATATAATAAATAACTTACAAATGGATGATATTCATGACCGTCTTTTGTGTGTCCATATTCTCTACAATTATTTTTAGCTTATTTTATTATAATTCTCCTTGGCCTCAAGCCCTTACAATTTCTACAAGGGAAATAACTTTTTCCATCCTCAAAATCACTTGATGTCGATCCCACATATCATTGGTCTCCTTGAGGAATGTTATGTGACATTTTTTGTCACCAAACTTTCAATGATGATTTTGTTCAAAAATTAACCTCAAAATAAGCCTACAACCTTTCAAAACAATTGCAACTAATATATATAGAAACTATGTCAAAGTTATATGATGTTAGGGCCTCTACACACACACACACACACACACATTATATACACTTATTATAATTATAATAATATATTTAATAACTTTATATATATAATTTATATTATAATCATATAATATAATATTGATATATTATAGATATTAATATTAATATATATATTAATAATATTATATTTAATTATAATATTAATGTTATATTTATTTTAATTAGTCAAACTGATCAATGTAAAGCGGTCCCATATTAGACGTTGTCAGCACAAAAAGCCATTAATGGTGGAATTGAACGTTATGTAATAATTATTTACCATTTGTAGGAAATTGGACAACACATTTTCATATTGGATATAGCACCGGATATCCAATGATAAAAGAACTACCATCAGTTATTCGATGACAGGAGGGATTATAGTAAAATGTCTGATAACTAACGGGATAGGGCATTCCGTCTAATATTCAACTGGTGAATAATTGTCGTTGGATTTTCGACGATCGTCAGGATTTTAGAAAAACAAAAAACAAAAAAAAGCATTTAACTTCCAACACTTTTTTTGATTTTAGCCATTCCATTGGATTTCGTCGTCAAAATTTCTGCCCAAATGTAGTTGTGTTTGAGGACAATGATGTGGGGATTATCATTGAGATGATTGATGGCTCCAGCCTCTACTTTATAATTTTAGATTCATAGTCCTTCGTGTTCATGATGATAGTAGCATTGTCTTTTTCGTCTTTGCGGACAATGATGGCTTGGTTGTTATTGAGACGCTTGATTTCTTGGACCTCTTCTTTATAATTTTAGATTCATAGTCCTTCATGTTCATGATGATAATAGCATTTCCTTTGTCATCTTTGAGGACAATGATGTGGGGTTTATCATTAAGACAATTGATGGATTGGACGTATTTAGAATTTTAGATTCATAGTCCTCCATGTTCATGATGATAGTAGCATTTCCTTTGTCAACTTTGAGGATAATGGTGTGTGGGTTATCATTGAGATCCTTACTGGCTTGGACCTATTCTTTAGAATTTTAGATTCATAGTCCTACATGTACATGATGGCTTGGATATTCCTAATATTTTTGTCCTTTCCACACATATACTCACTTATCTAAATCACACAATATCTCTAGCCCCAAAAATATATATACATAGGCACATAGGACCCAAAACACTTATGGACATGGGCACACAAGCCCACCACATTCCATCTTACCATCCTAATAGAAATATGTACAAGTGCACTAGGGTCATCCTAGAGATGTCACAAAGGAGAAATTGAAGATAGTGTTTTGTGTGCAACCAAATTATCCAAGCAATCGATATTAGTGGGTGGATGATTACTTAATTGAATTGGTGGAAATTTCAATCAATTAGAGGGAGGTGGATGTGGTCTCCCATCATTTTTACTAATAACCAGTGGACGGAGGAAATTATAGGAATACAACATAATGATCCAAGAAAGCAGCAATTTTCAACCACATAATCAATTATACATCATTAAAATAAAAAATTACCAAGCTAGAGAAACCTGAAGGAAATATTCCAATGGTTATGCTCAATCTTTCTTTCTCATCTATTGTATAATTACAATGGTGTTTTGGCTCTTTAGAACATTACATATTACAAATACATGAATTTACTCAACATTCACTCTCTTTTCTACCAAAGTAACCATTCCCCGTTGTTGTGAAAGATTTCATAGCTAATTCTTCCTTTCTAGGAATAGTGGGAAGGTAAAAAATCTCATCCTCTTCAATGCCCCGACTACCACTTTTATTCTCCCCTATTAATTTTCCAACACCATTCCAATTAGTGTTCCTTTTATTTGTGTATTTTTCTTATTTAATTAGTTTTTAATTCTTAAAGTCGTCATTGACACTTTGCAAGGGATAGTATCTAGTTGAACTAGTATGGGATCCTTCACATTTTCAATCACATTATTTCACTTGGTCATCAACTTTCATTTCCACGAACTTCAATTTTTTAATAAAAACTTTTGGTTTTGTCAAGTGCTTTGCATTGATTTAATCCATTATCCATTCGATTTTTTTTATAGTTCCATTTTGAATCACAACCTACCATCAAGAAGCTTTTTATCCTTAAACATTTATTTACGAAGGATATGAAATTACACGGCCTTCACTTGTCTCCCCAAGTCCATTTCTCCATCAAATATGAAGGATACACCCTTGTCATTTGTCTTAAATAAAGTTGCTTGTATTTTTATTTCACTACTGATAGAGATATTCTTCCTTTCCCTTTGTGTGATTTGATGAAGTAATCCTTACCACCTTTAACCAAACAATGTTTGTTCTCTTTCTTATATAGAGTTGCATTCCTATCCCATAAGTATGGGTTACCAAAACATAATTTCACATGCATCAAGTGGAATAACTATGTAATCTACCATATTAACACAATCAAAATTAATGGTAAACTTGATTTGGCATCTCTTGGTGATTCTTATGACAAATTTATCTTGGATCTAACCCAACGAACATGGTTGTATTAAATCATAAATTTCTAGACCAATTTCATCTACTAAAGACTCAAAAATCAAATTACATTTATAACCACCTCAAATGAAGCATTTACCTTCCAATCCTTCAGTTGAACTTTGATTTACAATATTTAATTCATATCTTCATTTTCCCTTGATTGTTGCAATGTAGTGTAGATTATTCATCCACATCAAAGTTGTTTTCTATCTCTATTTCTTTTCTCTAAGTAGTTTCCCTTTCTCCTTTCTTATATTTTGTCATTTTGGACACTATTCTAGATGAAGTTTCTATCAATTCTCATCCATGTGCCAATCTACATCGCAAATTTTGTAATCCTTCTTTGAATTTTTTCCTTTTGGGTTGTCACTTCAATCATCTTTCCTTTAGGCTTAATGATCAATTTTTGGCCCTTTTCTCACTACCCCTCCTAAAGTCCAATGCAATGCTTCCTTGCTCACTTCATCTATGTTTTTTTCACACTAAGAAATTGTACCTACCTTCCAATATTGTTGAATAGTCCTCAAAGTTACTTCACCTCTACCATAATCTCTTCCAAAGAGATACCCAGCATAATAGCTTGTTATAGAATTTGGGAATGTAATATTGTGCACTTTTTCCTTGATCTTGCCAAAGGCACTGTGATTTTACGAGTTGTTGCTCTTTGTAATTGATGGGATAGAAATATGATTTAAACAATGCTTTTCTATAAGGATGGGCTCTTGGACATCTATAATGTATCTACATAACTCCCCCACCATCACAAAGCATGTGCATACATTTTCTCAGAGGCAAAAGAAATCAATTGTGATACTTTGATTTAATAGAGGTCAAAAGAAAACTCCAATTGTTTCAACCAAGTATTTAACTTTTCAACATTAGCTTGACCATCATCAGATGTTATTTCATGTTTTGCTTCAACCTTAACTAGAATAGTGGAAGATGAATTGAGGGAATCATTATCACCTAAGTCTCCATGCTTCTAGCCTTCAAAAAAAAATTGAACAACATTTTTTCTTCACGCTCAATCTCTATTATGTGTCTTACCTTACCCTTCTCTATAAATAGTTATGTTATTGTCTTGGTCAATGATAAAATGCTCTATTGCATTGGAATAAACCTAGCTTATAAATCTTTCATTACCAATAGTTGTGTTACCATCTCAATCAATGCAACAATGCATCACTCCAACTAAGTAAATGTGGATTCTGAATCATTTTTTGTTACAATATTCATGTATAATCCTCCATAGAACTTGAAACAATGCTTCTCCACTTTTTCATTATCCACTATGGATGCTTACCATATAAGTTGCTGACCAAATCCTTTCAAACATATATTTGATACCATGTTATCTATAAAAGGTAAGCCAATGGCCCATCTATATCACCAACATGTTTCTTTTTATGTGACATTAAAGTGTAATGTCTCTACAATTCACTACCAATTTAAGATTAGACTTCAATATGAATTCATTAACATGAGTTGGATATCTATGTTCAAATTTGGCTTCCATTCTTGGTTTATTTATTTCCAATACCAATACTAGTTCCAATCATGAAATAATCCATTGTAGTTTTGATACCAACTAAATCAGATATATATATATATGATACCAACTAAATCAGATATATATATATATATATATATGAAAAATGCTCATACTCAAATTAATAGCACATGTTATTAAAATATATGCTCATTACAAAAAAATCAATAAAGGCATGCCTTGACATCATTTTCCACCATAGCATGCATATATATTTGTGTGTGTGTGAAAAATCATGCCAAGGATTATATATATATATATATATATATATATATATATATATATATATATATATATATATATCAATTGGGGGAGGGGGTGAAGGGATTGGCTATAGAAGATTAACCAAATGTGTGACTTTGAGAACATATTATTTCCATGCATCTTTATGAATAATGTTTGAAACAACTCAAATGATCATTGCAGGTATCACCAAACATTTTAGGGAATGTGAGATCATGCTCTACTAATATACAACCTTTATATACTTAACCTTGGAAGTTTTTCTTACCATTTTTCTTACTCGAAGACATATTTTGGATTTTAACAGAAATGCTCAAACAATGTATTTTCATATATTTGCATTATGAACTAGGATAGGCATGAAGTAATTTTTCATATTCAACATTTTCTTTTGGAACAATTTCCAAAACTATTTGAGTGCGTAGGTTTTCACGATTAGTCATGATGATGTTGAATTTTCTAGAAATACACTATGTAAGATATTTAGTGTCCAACCTTTCGAGTCAGACACTTCAATCATAAATTGTGTAAGATATTTAAGTTTTATATGTTCCTAATGGTGGGTGGAGTATCCTCTGAAAATGTTGGACAATGGAAATCTCTTATACAATTTATTTCTAGAAAATTTGATATCATGATTTCAAAACTATGGCATTACTTGGATTGAATTATTTGATCACAAAGTTATAAAATGTTTTAATGCATAACTAATTGAAATTGTAGTGAATCCTTTGTCCATGAGACTTAAAGGACCATAGTTAATGCCAGATGGCTCCTTTGTTCCTTTCACACATTCTAATACCATGTTAGAAAAAACATATGGATTAAATTAGTCTCACAATCCTATCATTGGACAAGATCATAGTCACCATGTTTTGTTATCCACATGCTTCCTTACCTACATGTGTTTCTTTTTGCACTAAATCAAGGACATTATGTCAGTCATCATTATGTTGATGAGAAAGGGCATCAAAATGCAAAATTGAAGCTTCAAATGAAATATGAGTTTTGTCTCCATAGGGCAATAATTCCTTGCCTTATGAGGGCTTTCCACTCACTACTAATACCACATTACCTCATCCAGCTTTTCTCATTTTTTCATGAGTATTTGGTTAGTATTAATTTACTTATTGCATAATTATATGACAAACAAAGTGGCTTAAACAATTTTAATAGATTTAAAAAACAATTTAATAAATTTTCTATGAGTTTCTTACTAGGGGTAACCACTTGATGGAAACATTTACTCCTACCCACATGTAAACAAAGTGCACTCTAAATTATGCATGTTGCACCCTTCTATGGTAAGCCTAAATTGTGGATGGAAACATGTCTAGCGGAGATAGGTGTGTGCTTGGATTCACAGTTGTTTTAAAACTACTACAAAGATAAGAGCAACATCCCTTGTCTTTTTACAACATAGTGACATGGATTGGGCCTTTTTTGAAAGCACTATAGATAGAGGAATGAGAAACCATTCTGTATTTATGTGACCAAGGCCCTCCAAAAATTGGTGAAATGCTCTTCCAACATTGTTGCTTGTTTGAAAAAAAAAAATAGGAGAATGAAGAATCATCTACTACAATGGTTTCATAGACCCCAATGCATATGGAAATCACACTCTTATTTAATACACAAGGTTTTGGGATAGATTCTACGCTAGCAAAGGTTGGTAGTGAAATCTAGCCTTCAAAAAATTGTAAAAGATATTGTTGTGTTTTTTGTGGTAAGGATAAAATGGCAAAACATTTTTTTGGAGATGTTAGGTTGCCAAGGTGTTTTGCATTGTTTCAAGCTAAGTATCACTTTTTATTTTCTATTCCACTATCATGGAAAGTTGATGCAGGAGCATCGACTCAGCCCAAATTAGATTCTAATTCCCAAAAGACTCTAGAAGGAGCATTATAGCAGCTTAAGAAAATGGACACAATTTTTCTTAATTTTATGTAAATTTCAATTGAAAATGCAAGCCTCTATAAGGCAATTAGCTGGTAAGAATGAGATTCTCGCTCTATTAGGGTTGTTTAGGATCTTTTCATTACATATTTTACCTACAATATGTCAAAGTGCAGAGGGCTAATAACGATGTAGTCAAGCAAGAAGGCCTTATATTCTGAGTGGCCGCTTATGTAATTTTCATCTTTTCGGCTGTGCGTTGATGTCCATATAACCTTGTCTTTGCTTATTTTATGATTGTTGTATTTTGATATAACTCATGCCACTATTGTTTAAGTTGTGTCTAAGCATGTGTTGGCCAAGGGACACAAGAGTTACAGGTCTAATTGCATAAGTGTTGATGGAAGGAGAGGATTGATCATTGATCACCGGAGGGATCAATGATTGAAATCCTTGAGTAGCAGTCGATATTAGATCCAATGTGCACAGAAAAGATTTGTGATCGTATAATAATGGAGTTTGGTGGAGATTGGAAATGGAAAAGCCCTCAGATGGTCGTAGGAAATTATGTCAATGGAAGAGATGAGAAACACCGGATCAAGAAGCTGGAACCGAGTTGCAGAACCATGATGAGGAATCGATGAGTTTTCCCATCAAGTAATGAAATAAAATGACCAACCCAACCTCTAACTCGATTCGAGACATAGTTGGGCTAGTCGAGTCTCGAAGCACTCGGGGTGAGAACTCATTAGGGGAATTTTGAGGTCTAAAATGGGCCTCCTAAGAAAAATGTACAGCCAAAATAAACTTCATAAGAACCAATAGGACTCAATATGACGATGTCAACCATGGGGTATGATTCACCATTTTTGGAGTACAAAAGTAAAAAGATTAAAAAATAATAAAATAATAAAACTACTTTTTCAACTCGTATTTTCAACTTATCTCCCTAAGGTTTTACTCAAATTTCGTGCGAGAGTACTCGTTGGATGAAAAATTTAATTCCTCATCCGAGTACCCATGTTGCACACTTTCGATGGACCCTGCTACACGAAAAATGAGAAATACATGAAAAAACATGATTACAATCACGTTTTTCATGTAGCAGGGACCAATGAAACTATGGAACATGGGTACTCATTGGATGAGGAATCAAATTTTTCATCCAACAAGTGTTGTCACTCAAAATTTGAGTAAAGCCATAGGGAGATAAGTTGTAAATGCGAGTTGAAAAAATAGAATTTTTTCCCTCTAAAATTTGATAATGTAATCTAATCATATTTTATTATTTCCAATATTATTTTATAAATTCCTTAGGAGGCCCATTTTGAACCTCAAAATTCCCCTAATGTGTTCAGGATAAATAAGCCAAGGTATTAACCCCAACCTCGAGTGCAACCCACATGAATTTGATGCGGGTAGAAGCTATTGTCACAATATGTGTTGACCCCTAACCTCACCCCATAGCTTGACCTCCAACCCCAAGTTGGGACTCCCGAGTAACATTTCTCCTTCGACACTAAATTTTGTGAGATGGCAACTACACCAGTGGAAAATGGCTTCAACGCTATTGAGTTTCTTTTGTGATTTGGGAGCATGAATTGAGCTCAATTGTTGCTAATAAGAAAAGGATAACTAGTTTTGTTAGTCCATAATCCATAGGCTTCTAGAGTGAAGCCATTAGGGGATCGAAATTTGCAGACCCCTAAATTCGTGTTCATCAAGTGGTATGAGATCCCTTGAGCAGTTTTTATCATGTCGTGTGAGAGAATGGAAACATTTCTTATAAGAGAAAAACTTACAACTGCAATTGTGGGTAGAATTTTCAAGAGAAGTGAGTTGCATGCAACATCCATAGGAGCAGAGAAAGATTAAGAGATTCCAATGGAGGTGAACCTGAAATTCCCAAAGTTTGAGCTAGAGGACGAGATTCAGAGAGGTGTCAATGGAGGTTTAGTTGCAACTCACTACAAGTGTGAGGAGAAGCTCAAAGATGCATGCAAAGGAGGAAGAAGATCGAAGAAGAAAATGGATGAGAAGCAGCATGGTAGACACATGATCATGATGTCATGAAATTTTCAAATGCAAGAGTCTCATGCTAGAGCATCGACTCACCACAAATCATATTATGATTCCCAAAAGACTCTAGAAGGAGCATCGTGGCAACTTAAGAAAATGGACAAGAATTTTCTTAATTTTATGTAAATTTCAATTGAAAATGTAATCCTATAGAAGGTGATTAGTTGCAAGAACAAGATTTTCATCCTGTAAGGTTGGTTTAGGATATTGTTTTTATATATTATTCATGTAATGTGTCAAAGAGCATGTTACAATTTGGTAGCTTGGTAGGTAGTCCAAGCCCTAGGGTTCAGGGTTTGGAAGTTGGAGTGCAACAAATGACTTTGTGGGCTTGGAAACCAAGCATGTGAGCTTTGCACCCAAGCTGGTGGGTGTGAAACCATGAGGCATTTGAGTGATTATACACACACAGGTGTTAGATGACCCTTAGAGGAGAAAGGGGCAATGAAAATCACTCAAATATAAGGTGTCTTTGACAAGATATTAATTTTTATGTGTGGTTGCAGGTCAATTTGGCACATTGAGCAAGTTGACTTAGTGTTGTAATGTGCACAAGATATGGGTTGATGATATGACATGAGATTGTATAAATAGAAGTGAAGTGTGAGTAATTCTACCATCATCCAAGTGCATCTATCTCATAGAAATACATCTCTGAGGTAGCCGCATATAAAGGAGGACAAAGCCGAATTAGTTTGGGAGTCGTTTTTGTGTCTTTTGTTGGTTAACACAAGTCTGAATTGAAATGGGGAGATGGTTGAGTCATAGAACGTGATTCTGGGCAGGTTTTGGTGTGTATTAATGGTTGGGTAGCGAAGGTCCTGCGTAACAGTTTTGAGGGTGTAGAGCCTATAAATTAGGATAAAAATATTGTAAAAACTCTGAAATATGCAGAACATGAAATGTAATAGATCGATTCAAAGCATTGTCCGCCCAAGAAATAATATAAAAGAGTAGGAAGTAAGTCGACTTGCCCATGTTCCGCAGACCATGGGAATGTATAAATAGAGTGAGGCTCTATGGGTATAAGGTCAACTTTTGATATGTACTATTGGATCTTAATTGTAATGGGTTTTTAGGAGCGAAGTCTTGAAGCATCTGTAAGTCCGAGTCAAGGGTGTTGGTAGGTAGGGAGAGGCTCTATAGCTGTGTGTACAGAGGCCTAGTAGAGTCTGCAGCTATGTGCACTGATCCCTACACCTGAGTGCGTAGGCCAGATCTGAATGTATTGGCGAAGGAATTGAATAAAGATAAGTTGATTCTGAAATTCTGTGTTAAATCTGAGTTATTGCGGATCTAGCTAATTTGTGGTTAATATAACTGTTTAACCTATGCGCATATGCTTATGATCTAAGTTTATGCAAATCTGTATCTTTTCTAAGTTCGTGAACTGGTGAATTATGTTAAATGTTTGCTTAAAGACCATAAAAGGTAGATCTAATCTATAACGGCGCATTAATAAGAATTCAGGAGTTTCCAGATCTGTGCGGAGCAGAGTGGTGCGAACCCACAGAACGAGGTGTGAACCTTCCAAACCACATCAAGACATCCCAAGAGTGTGGAAACCTGGTTCCAGCACCCTCCCCTACTACCTTGGGTGAGACCTCGGTCCGTGCCCCACGGGCTGTTGCCAAAAGGGCCGGTAGCTGCAGGATTTGTTTAGCTAAATAACACTTCCGAACCTGGGTCAGCCCATATAAGCCAACAAATGTTTCCATTGTCGGGACCAGGATCTACCTAAGGGGTGTCTGATGTAGAAACGTTGGAACTATATAGAGAAAGAATTTAAGGATCAAAGGGATCAGGAATAGTAGTAGTTTAGAGCACACCGACATGCAAACTAGAGGTTAAAAATGACGAGCGTGATCCAACTACTAGTATTCAAAGGAGCAGGAAGCGAAGATCCAGAATAAATTTTGGTTCATGGTGACATCGGTATGGGACACACACAGAATTACAGATGATAATATCAGAAAGGCTACCTTAGTTAGTGCGCTGCAGGACCAAGCGTTGACATGGTATATAAAGTACTCAAGCGATCACCCGAATGCAGGGACAGCAGAGATCCGGACTGAATTGAAGAAATAATTTAGCCGACTAAGGTCAGAAACACAGTCAATCATAGGGTTCAAGGAGATCGCAATGATGCCTGGTGAAACCCCGTGGGATCTGGATCAAAGACTGAAAAGTACCATCCGCGAGGCGAACATGACACTGTCAGATGCACAGCACTGCGCTTGGTTTGTGGCATCATTAACACCGCATCTGAGGATGACTTTCTCACAACAAAAGATCTCAACCCAGGCTGAATCATTAGAGACAGCGATGAGATTGCACGAAACTCCGTTACAAGACCTGGGGTTGGGAGTTCAACAAATCCAAGCACAGATACAAAACCTGTGTTTAGAAATGAAGAAGTTAAAACAGGAATAGGCACCTCGCCCAGAAGCCCGGGAGGAAGTATGGTGTATAAAGTGTAGAAGCCAGGGTCACGATAAAGATCATTGTCCATTCTTTTTGAACTATGTGGTAGCGGGGGGACCAACGCCACTGCGACCAGAGGTACAGGCAGGGCCAAGCACGGCACCCGCACTCTGGTGCGTGATATGTCAGGAGGGAGGAAAGCATGCCACGGACAAGTGCCATCTATTACAGAACATGAGACAACCCCCCCAGCGGCTATTTTGCAACTTTTGCAGATCAGTGGGCCACGAAGAACAATACTGCCATAGTTATCAATTATTGATGGACCAGTCACTTGCCTATAGAATGCAGACTGAAGTGTGAGGTCAGGATCTAGCCATGGCGATAGCGCGTAGTGGGTTCCAAGGATGTGGACGAGGATGGGGAGGAATGGGACTGGGAAGGGATTGCGGGCAGCTCATCTGTTACAACTGCGGGGGACCAAGTCACTACGTGCGGGACTGTACTAATCCGACCAGAATATTGTGCCCTTATGGCGAACAATTCAACCATGAACTGATAGATTGCCCCACACTGATAGCATAGATTCATGAGAAAAAGGTAGCACAACCTACGACGACACAAAACATCCAGATGATGAGGTCCGAACCATGCGAAGAAGATCCCAACGTAAATATGGTGCTCAGAAGTGGCACAGTCACAGGAGAAGATAAGGGGAAACCAACCAAGGAGGACGCAGGAGTTCGCAAGGAGATAGGTCTAGAAGCTAGGGAGAGCTTCGCGGAGGTCTCTACCCCAGGTAGTAGGGATCAATCCAAGCTAGAAAGGGATCCCTCGATGCTGACTACCTTTTTAGAGACATGCATGAAATTGCTTCGCGACAATAGAGTGGTTAAGGGCTTGCAAGAATTGATAAATAGGTGCGCAGGGTCAAGTGAACCTCGCGTGATCCAAAAATTGGGAAAACATGTGTCGTGGACTGGGCGGGAAATGTGGTTAACAGCGCAGATTGGTGACTATGAGATGGATTAGATCATTCTGGACTTGGGCTCAGACGCAAATGTACTACCTAAACAAACGTGGGAATGCATGGGCAAGCCCACACTGCAATGGTCTCCTATTCAATTGAGGATGGTGAATCAATAGAAGATCCTGCCCATGGGAAGACTACAAGGGATTACGGTAGATATAGAAGGCGCAAGCACCCGAACGGACTTTGAGGTAATCGAAATTGTGGATGAAAGTATCCCTTACCCTGCATTATTAGGAATAGATTGGGCCACTGACATGAATGGAGTTATTAATTTAAAGAAGCAGAAAATGATCTTCGAGAAGAAGTCGCTCCGTGTAGTCACTCTGCTAGACCCATCTAAAGGACCGCGTTACACTGAACCCGTGCGTGATGGAGGCAGTGATGATGAATTAGATTGTATTTATAAAATCACTACATGACATCAAGTATGGGACAATCCGACGGCGAAAGGAAGAATATCGTGGGAGCATGCAGAATCCTGCACCGAAGATTCAGATGAAGAAGATGAGCGATGGCGTAACCGACTAAATGGGGTAACCACGTTAAATTGAAATATGGTGACTAAATCGATGTGTTGCATTAAAGCGTAGGACTATGAACTACCGATGTATGATGGGATAACAGTAGTAGATGAATCCTTGATCAAATTTGAAAGCACGGTACCAAAGCACCAGCGGTTCGATGCGTTGAAATGGGCATTGCATGTGATGCCTACGCGTTGGTGGGGCACACATGAAGGAACCTTTGAAAATTGGCGTGACTGTAGGTGAATGATGCAGATAATATTTGGGAGGTAGGAACTACGCACAATGGAGAAATACGATGGACGTAACGATCTGCACATGCACTTGACCAGATGGGTCCAAGCCTATGGAGAAGAGCCTCAACAGGAGTGGGTACACTTATTTAATCATACCCTGGACTTCGTCCCAAACAGAGCTCCGACATGGCACAGGTGAATGGGATATCCTGCGTGAAGGGTTTCTGTTAACGTTCCTCTTTGAGGATCAATGGATGGATACTGTGGACGACGCGTTGCAGGTGGTAAAGGCCACTATTTTCAAAATACCATCGAAACCAGAAGAAATCATGCAGCCAAACTGGTCGCGACAGTTGAGCCAGGCCCTGGAATGTTACAATGTGCAAGTAGAAGATGATGAGGATGACCCTAGAAACATCAATATTCCAGAAACAAAGGGGAGTTACGAGGTGCGTGGACCAGCAATTGAGGATCCAAACATCACCGCTCCACTGAAAATGAAACAAGTAAACATCGGAATAGAGGACGAGCCTAAGTATGCAACACTAAGAGACTATTGGGACGATGCCATGGTGGAAAAGGTGGTCAAGTTGCTTCGAGAATATCAAGATTTATTCCCCAAAAAAATCACGGAGTTAAAAGGGATCCTCGGTGACCTGGGAATGATGAAGATAACCCTAAAGCTGGATCCAAATCCATTTAAGCAGTAGCCTTATCGGTTGAATCCAAAATACAAAGCGAAGGTCCGTGAAGAGTTGGACAAGATGCTTGCAGCAGGAATAATTGAACCGGTAGAAGAGTCCGACTGGGTAAGTCCTATGGTTGTGCAGGAGAAGAAACAAAAGGGTGAAATTCACATCTGCATCGATCTCAGAAAGCTCAATGATGCATGTGTCAACGATCCCTTTCCGACGCCATTTACAGATGAGGTACTGGAAAATGTGGGAGGACAGGAAGCCTACTCATTCACGGATGGTTTCTCAAGTTACCACCAGATTAAGATCGCGCCAGAAGACAGGAGTAAGACAACTTTCGCCACCGAGTGGGGCTGTTTTCAGTATATGGTGATGCCCTTTGGACTAAATAACGTGCCGGCGATATTCTCCCGTGTTGTGGTAGCTACATTCAAGGAGTTTATACATAAGTTCTTAGAGGTATATCTTGATGATTGGACCGTATTTGGGCTAGTTAAGAAACATACCACAAGCTTACGGTTAATGCTGGATACTTGTCGATGGCACCAGATTGTGCTTAATCTAAAGAAGTGTACTTTCCTCGTCCCCTTCAGGAACCTGCTTGGCCATGTGGTTTGTAAGCAAGGTCTGATGGTGGATCCGGTGAAGATCGCTATCATACTCAATCTGCAAGCGCCGTGAAGTGTCAAACAACTGCGCACCACACTGGGACACACTGGTTACTATCATAAGTTCATAAAAAGCTACGCGTACATCACAGCACCAGTGGAACAGTTGCTGAAGAAGGATGCTATGTATTGCTGGAATGAGGAATGCAACAGAAGTCTGGAAACACTTAAGGAAAAGATGGCATCAGCCCTTATATTAGTCTTTCCGAAATGGGACATCGAATTTCATGTGCACGTTGACGCGTCGTGTACATAGAAAATTTTAGGGGCGAATGTTTGCCCTTTGGCGAAATTAAGGGGTTTTAAATTTTTAGTGGGCGAATATTTTGTATCATAGTACATTTTTACAAATCACCTCAAATAGCCCACCTTATTTTAAGGGAGAGGGTAAAAAAGGCAAATTTAGCCCTTGAAATTAGGAGTTACAACCTTCCATTCACCCATTTTCAAGAATAGATTTTATTTAAGTGAATCCATTCGCCCATTTTTAAGAATAGGTTTTATTTAAGTGAATCCTATGGGCCAAATACCATATTTATAAAAGAGGTATGGTAAATTAATAAAAATATAAATAAATGAGAGGTATGGTAAATAAATAAAACATTTTTTATATTTACTCCATAAGTCACCTTATATACATGCAAGGGTGTAAACAAATAAAAATATAAATAAAGTGGAGGTATGGTAAATAAATAAAAAGTCTTTTTATACTTACTCAAAAGGTATGGTAAATAAATAAAAATATAAATAAACTAGATGTATGGTAAATAAATTAAACCTCTTTCTATATTTAGTCCATAACCCTCATTCTATTTATGAAGGCTCAAGAAAGAGGTTTTATTTAAGTGAATCCTATGGGCCAAATACCATATTTGTAAAAGAGGTATGGTAAATTAATAAAAATATAAATAAACGAGAGGTATGGTAAACAAATAAAACATTTTTTTATATTTACTCCATAAGTCACCTTATATTTATGAACACTCAAAAAATGTGTTATATTTAGGTGAAACCTATGGGAAAAATACTATGGGACAAATACCATGGACTAGATTGTTATTAATACCATGCAAAAAAACATTATTAACCCTAATATTAGTATTAATAAAAATAAAAATGGCACATGGTATTGAGCCATGGAATTCACCAAAATGGCACATGGTATTGACCCATGGTATTCACCTTGAATGTAGTCTATTTAAATGGGGGAATTAAACCAGCATACATCCATCTTACTCTGGATCTACTAACCCCTGAGAGGTATCAAATATCGTGATATGAAAACTAGCATAGAGTGAAAAAATATTTGATCCCTCTCGGGGCTTGGTGGATCAAGAGTAAAAATGGATGTTGTAATTTAATGTATGTTAAACATTTTAGCTTGGTTAAAATAAAAATCAACTATTAATTTTATTAATTTTTATAAATTACTAATAGTAATTTTTAAGCTCCAGGTTTATGATAACCCATGGTATTGACCCATGGTAATACCAAGATCTTACAAGATTTTATAATTGAGTAAAATATTCGCCATGCCAGGTGAGAGATTCGCCAAAACGTTATATATACATATTATATTATTGATAAAATCGCCTTCCATTTTTCCTATATACCATGGAGATTCGCCCATTTATTATACATATAAATTTTGGTGGGGTTCTTAAAATTTTCCCTGGTCGTGTATCGCATTGAGCGCGGTACTCGCTCAAGAAGGAGCGAAGGGAATTTATCATCCGATCACATTCGCAAATCGATGATTGTTAAAAGCTAAGAAGAACTACTCCACTACTGAGCGAGAAGGATTGGCGCTGGTATAAACGCTCCAGAAATACCGCCACTATCTGCTCAGAGGACACTTTAAGATGTATACTGACCACTCAGCACTAAAATACCTAATGAATAAGCCTGTGTTGGGGGGTCGCATTTGTAGGTGGCTGCTATTATTCCAAGAGTATGACTTTGAAGTCATCATAAAGCCTAGACATCTGAACGCAGGCCCAAACCACCTATCTCGAATTGAGAACTGCGAAGAGCCCACAAACTTGGCAGAAGGACTACCGAATGCACAACTGTATGCAGTGTGCATCGCGGATGGCCATTTTGAGGACATAATCCACTTCTTAACCACAGGAACCGCGCCGCGGGGATATTCCGTTCAGCAGAAGAAATAATTGGTAATACATGCAGCAAACTTTACTGTTATTGCAGGACACCTCTATAATATGGGCAACGATGAAATATTACGTAGATATGTACCTAAATTCGAGCAAGGACAAATCTTGGCCGAAGCACATGGAGGGGTTGTTGGAGGAAATTATGCGAGTCGCGCCATAGCATAGAAGATTCTTTATGCAGGACTATGGTGGCCAACTCTACATCAAGACTCGAAAGCATACTATCGGGCTTGTGACATATGTCAACGGACTGGGAAACCATCGCGAAGGGATGAAATGCTGCTCAATCCACAGATGATGTTGCAACCGTTCGAGAAGTGGGCAATTGACTTCATGGGACCTATTGCACCTCAAGGGAAGACAGGTGTGCGCTATATCATCACCGCAACAGAATATTTGACCCAGTGGGCAGAAGCACAGCCAGTTAAGGACTGTACGGCTAGTATAATGGCGAAATTTTTGTTCGAGAACATGTTGACATGGTTTGGATGTCCAAAAATTCTAATGAGCGACCGGGGAACACACTTTCTGAATGAAACAATCAGCGCACTCACTGAGGAATTTTGAAATCTATCATAAACAGAGTACGCCATACCATCCACAAGCAAATGGGATCGTCGAAGCGTTCAACAAAATTTTGGAGACTACGTTGACTAAGGTCTATAATGTGCAACGAAATGACTGGGACTTGCACATCCCCACTGTGCTATGGGCTTACCAAACCACGTGTAAGAAGTTGATAGTCCAGACACCATTCCGGTTAGTATATGGTAAGGAAGCTGTTATGCCCATGGAATATATTGTACCCAGTTTGTGAATTGCGGCAATAACAGGCATTGCCGACCACGGGGCTTTGGAGGAATGGCTCGTACAACTAGAGGAACTTGAGGAGGAATGGTTTTTGGCCAGATTCCATTAGCAAGTACAAAAACATTGAGAGAAAGCGTGGCATGATCACCATATCAAGGTGTGCGCTTTCAAGGAGAATGATCTAGCATTACTGTATGACAGCAAGTTCGAAAAATTCCCTGGAAAACTCCGAATGCATTGGTTGGGTCCCTATGTAGTCAAAGAAGTTACAGATGGAGGCACAGTCTAGCTTACTAAGATCAATGGAGACCCCTTCTTGGAACGAGTCAATGGCAATCACCTGAAGCTCTACACGAGTGGGTCGACCGCCTGACTAACCGACACAAGGATAGTCTCACCGCTCTAGCCAGTTGAAAGAGAGTGCGGGACGATAAAGCAGTCTGGGGGGGAGCTGCGTGACCACCGAGGTGCGCATGGATATGGTCTGTCACAAGGATCAAGGTTGCACGGACAAGGATGCATTGCTACGTTGACAAGCAGAGAAGTGATCATTGTTGTCACTATTCATGACAAGATGTCTGAGTTATGGCAAAAGGGAACAGGCGGTAGGAAATTAAGAGACAAGGTACGAACTGGATCTGGAACGATCTGCCATAGGTTTAACATGAGGACACCAAAAAGGGCGGGAGCCACCAAATTTGAATTTCAAAACACTTATAAATCATAGAGGGACCTTCATCAAACAAGCTACGCTTCTGAGAACCTTAAGCTATTGTGCTTCCCTGCCGCTATGGAACTCTTCATTATCTATGCTCAAGGAGTAAGGTCGAGAATTGTGATATGGCCAAAGGTGCCGAGCTTTCTAAAAAATACGATGTGGACAGTTGTGGGCACTGTTACACAGCAATTTGTCACCGTTTGTCACCGTCCCTATTACCCCTCACCCGCACACTGGAGGACTCATTCCGGGACCTGTGAGAAGTGGCATGACCTGAAACCACTTGCATCATATTCCTCTAAGTGTGAGCTTCATGTGCCTTGAAGACATCTCCTGCAAAATACCCATGAAAACAGCTCTTTTTGCATTAGCACGGGTCCACAGTTCACTGCCCGTGCCAATGAGGGAAATCCTCTAAAGAGGGCGTGTCATTGGCGCTCTATCTCAGAGTCGCACTCGCGCCAACCGAATTGAGTAAAGTTTTTAACCAACAAGCTCCCGAAGGTTCTCTTCAACCCATTCTCCAACTGAATCTATGTTGAGATAGGATGGTTTGGCTTCGAATCTCCATATAAGGGAAAGTGGTTTGCCACCTTTCATGGAAGTTTCCAAGTGATAAAGCCAATCCCATGAATAATGTGGTTGATCCTATCTCTTTCTTCTCTATCTATAAAAGCTTGCCTCTATGCCTTGAGCAAGCTAGTTACAGTAGTTCTAGCCAGTAATTCCAGCATAGTGATAGAGAGTTTGAAGCTGCAAGAGCCTTCTTTGCACCCATAGGGCCAAATCTAAGTAAGGAGATTCTTGTCACCCAAAGAGAGAGAGGCTTGTTCCTCATCCCAACAAGCTTTGCAAGACTTGTGTAGCTGACTACCCAGCCAAAGGTGGATTTGACGTCAGAACAATGGTTGTATTCTTCTTTGTTATTTATTAATAATAGATGACTATCATTATGGTTCCACTCTCATTATCTTATGTTTGATGTTGAGTTATATCTTTTCTAACTGATATATAATTGCATCTACTAGATTTTATGCTTGTATTCATGTTGTTCTTTGCATGTGCAGGTGTCCAATCATGGAGATCGTGGGGATCGTGACCGGCCGAGGCAAAGGAACGAGGGCGACATCTCTTCTACGAACACTAGCGTTGGAATCCAAGTAGGTTCTCACCATCCAATTTTTATTTGCAATTAGGAACTTGCGTGATAGAATTGTGTGATTGTTGCTAGACCCAGTCTGGGCTAGTAGGGATCGTCTCTGTCCACAGAGAGGATTTACCTCCACAACAATTTGGCGACCACAGTGGGAGACCTTGTTGTTTGATTTGTAAACTTTAGACGAAGCCTGAAGCACGGCCAGGTAGCCTTCGAAACGCTATTGTTGTGCATTAGCGAAGTAGATCAATGCCACTTCAGTCAATCTCCAGTTTGGTTTACGGACTAAACAACTTGGAGTTTGTCTTGTCTCTTTGGTTTCTCTTGTTTTGATTGCTTAGATAGCTTTTTGGGTTGGATTTCTTGCTGTCTCTTGCTTCCTGGTTTGCCTAGATACTGTTTTCAAGCCCTGGGTTGCTTGTTTTTGTTTTTGACTTAGCAAACTCGATTAGCGCGCTTTTTAGCCTTACAGTCGCACCAATTGGCGCAAGTTGCTCAAAGAAAACCCGCGCCAATCCCATAAAAGCACGAGTTGCAGCCTGACAGTCGCGCCAGGCCTGTCAACTTTTCCAGTTTGCTTGTTTTCAAGCCCTCTGAGCTTGGATTTTTATCTTGCCACGTCTTTTTCGATTACTGGAGTGCGTTTGATCCTTGTTTGACTGGTTTTAGACCTCCATCCTGTGGGTGTTTGCTTTTTTCTATCGATTTCACATTTTAGCCCTAGGGCATCTAGTGGCTTTGTGCATCGAGCCTTCCGTAGGAGTCTTGGGTTC
The DNA here is from genome assembly GCA_031772625.1 of Pinus tabuliformis. NCBI lineage: Eukaryota > Viridiplantae > Streptophyta > Pinopsida > Pinales > Pinaceae > Pinus > Pinus tabuliformis. Next base: position 65,086,616 of record CM062809.1, read on the forward strand.
TTTGATTGTCCAGTCGACTTTGTGATTACCTTTTTGCACTTGATCAGTAGTTGTCAAAGCCTTTTATTGATATTCAAGTGATTTGCTCCTTTTCCGCTTGGATGTCGCTTGACTTCGTTTGGGCTTAGATTACATAGCTCGTAGAGGTCTTTGTGTTCTCTTCTTGATCTGAAGGACTGTTTTGGTGTTTTGAGGATTCGATTGTGTTCTCATTGAGTGAAATTTGTCTCTTTTTCTCGGTGTTACTATCTCTCAAAATTTGTTTAGTGCACTTTTCCATTGAAAAAACACAAACAATCTCTTTTGCATTGAATTAGTTAATTGAAATTAGAAGCTTTTCATTGATTAGTGATTTAGGAAAAAAAAGTTTCGTTTATTTGTCATTAGCTGCATTAGAGTGGTTCTTGATTGTTTGTGGTCGTTTTGTTTGAAAATTTCTCAACTCTCTCGTAGTTAGTATTCATCGAACGAAATGATATTCTTTGGCATATAGTTTGCATTTAGGGAATTGTGAGAGATTACATACGGTAGGACCTGGAAATTGAAACTTAACTAAAGATCAACCATAAAATGAACTGAATGAACTTAAAAACGCATTGGAACATAATGCTCACTGATTAGAGGTCTAGGCTAGAGACGTGCTCCGGCGTCGTTACACCTAGTCACTGTTGTTTCACACTACGGTTGGGTGATTCCTCCTTTTGTGACTCGATAGTGGTCTAGCACGGACTTGAGCTCCCACGTACCGTCACGTATATAGGGGAGACCCTACTAGGTTATCATCCTTTATCCACAGGAAGCCACGTCTGCCACCTTACAAGCCGTAACGCACCGAACACAGCATTCGGGAAGATTGACTGCCGTACGGGAAGTCCTTGGTTTTCATATGACTGCCAAGGTGTATATGCAGTTTTACGGATTTGTTTGGTAAACCCTTTGCCTAGTCTCCCCAGAGTAGTCACTTTTGATCCTTTTCGGACTCCTTAAAAGAAAAGGCTCACTCGAGCAGTTTGTCACTTCGGGCTCACAAAACATTCGAAGGCGACTAGAGTCACCTTTTTGTCCTTTTCTCGACTCTTAAAACATGAAAAGGTCAAGTTGTGTCCTTGCGTCTTAAAATTTATTTGGCCACGATTAACATTACCTGGTTAGATCTTGTGTGCATTAGTTTGAGTAGGGTCCTTTATCGTTAGATTCCCTTAAGTTTTTTTTTAAGTTTGTCATCCTGGCTGAACCGTTGACTCCCGTTCCATGTGATCAAGGGTCTCCGTCTTCCATTGCTCCTGAGGTACCGGTTGTAAGTGATACTCTTCCTATCATCGCAAGTATCCAACCGATCAACTCTCGCGCCCTGGATGACAAAGGTTACGAAATTCATTGGAACCCCATCTGGGAGCCTGACGAGGACGATATTCCTGTTACCCCCCCTGGTGTTTCGTCTCCAATGTCTACCTCTCACATGGATGATACATCTCCTAGAGTAAGCGAGACACCTGTGTTGTCGAATATCGACACTCCCATCCCAGCTACTTCTCCGCTCCCCCCACGCTACCAGTCGTTAAGGGATAGGGTAAATGACAGGATCCCTGCTTCGAGTATGTGGGACCCCCACATCACTCCCACCACGGGATCTTTTGTTTCACAAGTCCACACTACACCTGTCACTTCAATTCCGACAAATCCAACTGTTTGTATAGCACATTCAACTCCGGTTGTTAATGTCATTACAGCGTCTTCAGCTTTGAACATTGGTGCTGGTCCCCCTCACGGTCAAGTGAGTAGTGGCCAGCCGGCACACACACCTAAAGTTATCCATCCTGCACAAAGTGCACCACCCTCTTCTGGTCCCGTCCCAGGAGGGGGGCCATATGATTCCTATGGACAAGCTGTTCAGGATCCGAATGCGCAAGGTCCATTCTATTATTACGATTCTACTGGTCAATACCTTCAGCTTTCTCAACCCTTGCCTACTCAACCCATTGTTGAGGTTTTGGTACCATTATCCGTTACTTGGAACGCCACCACTTTCCATGGGGGCCAAGTAAGGCCTGCGTAGCTTCAGGGACCGCCTAACCAAGGCCAGCCATCTTATGTGCAAACCCCCCAAGGGCAGCAATATTATGGCCAGTCTCACCCAGGACAACCTGGGGGCCTACAAGGACAACCCTATCAGGGACAACCTTTGGCCACTGGTGGTCCATCTTTTACTTATCTGACTCAACCTTCTGGTTACTCGGGGCAACCTAGTACCCAGCAAGGTTACCCGTCTAGACAACCAGGACAACCTTATATCCAACAAGGCCAACCTGGTATCGAGCAGGGTTATCCCTCTGGACAAGCTAGAAAAACTTATATTCCACAAGGCCAACTGGCAGTCCAACAGGGGTACCCTTCTGGGCAAGGGGGACAGCCTTACGTACAGCAAATTCAACCCACTGCCCAGTCTAGTCATCCTTCTGGGCAAGCGAGTCAACCTTCTGCACAGCAGGGCCAACCCACTACCCAGCCTAGTCATCCCTCTGGACAGGCTGGCCAACCTCAAGGTCAACCGGCCGTCCAACCCGCTCAACCGTCTGTTCTGCAAGGACAACCCTCGGTTGCTCAAGGACAACCTGGTACCCAGCAAGCTCATCCTTTTGGGCAAACGAGTCCGTCCCAAACCCAACCAGGCCAACCTTCCGGGCAGATGATCCAAGCTCAACCTGTTCAAGAGCATCCTTCTGGGCCCCAGACTCAAATTGGTTATCAAATGCAAGGTGGGCCACGACCCCAACCTTCTTACCAAGCGCAGCCTTCTTATCAGGCTCATTATGGAGCTCAGCAAACGTATGGCTACCAGCAACCCCAGGGGAAAACTCAATTTACCCCTTATCAAAATTATCAACAAATGCAGGTCACTCCTTACCAGAATTATCAGCAACAGTATGTTGCACCTGCAGGTCAAGTTGCTAATCCTTGGGGTGTTGGGGGGTAGACCCAGGGTCAACTGTCTGCTTATGGACAGAATCCTTATGGACAGAATCCATATGGACAGAACCCCTATGGGAAAAATCCCTATGGGTAGAACCCTTATGGGCTAGGCCCATCCGGACAAAGTCCATGGGGGCAACCACCACCTGGTTGGAACCCTGGTACTACCTCTCTTCCACAGCCACAAATGTCCTTTAATCCTCAGTTGCCTTTCTTAGCGACATTGGAACTCCCAGATGTATCCAAGTTGATGAATGATCCCATTCTTCATAATCCATATTGGCCACCAGTTCCAACTAAGATACCCGGTGATTGCCCGAAATTCGATGGCAAAGCTGGTGAAGACCCTCAAGCCCATGTCATGACCTATCACCTTTGGTGCTCATCCAACTCATGGCTTGATGATTCTATCCGGCTCCGCCTCTTTCAAAGGACTCTCACCGGCTCGACCGCTAAGTGGTATATTGAGTTGAATCGCGGAACATTTCAAGATTTCAACTCGCTGGCTATGGCATTCCTAACTCATTTTTCAGTTACCCATTCGGTATGAGACAGGGACACATCTCCTTACGTCTCTCAAATAGGACACAGCCACGCATATATCCGTTCATATACATGAATGGAGACGGCGTCGTCGCTTGATCAATTTTTGGATTCCTGATCAGCTCCTGACCGATTGGTTCACGACTTCCTTTGTCCCTACAATCATGCGAGACATCGCCATGGGAGCTTGTGTAACTGAAGAGCAAGCTATCGTGCGTGCTCAGTACCTCAACTTAGTATATTCTCAATCAGGTACTTTATATGATTATTTTCCAGACGCCCCGAGACCCGGAACATCCAAAGCTCCGCCAAAACCCTCTATTGACGGTGTTATTGGCTCTGTAAACGCATCTTCAAAGAAATCATCCGCGAACCCTGGGAAGCAAAAGAAGGAATGCTTCTAATGGAAACACTTCTCAGGGTCAATATAATTCTGGAAATACTTCCGAGGTTAACGCCGTTCAGTCCACCACGGCGGATAAATCCTCGAAAGGGAAAAAGAAATGGAAAGCTAAAAATAAATCCGAACAGCCCAAACAGGACTCCCCTAAACCTCCACCCGAGGAAGGAGCCAAACGTAAACCTAAGTATCCTTGTCTTATCTGTGATGAGGACCACTACACTAAAGACTGCCCCAGGCGGTCCGAAGTTAGTCGATTGTTGAAAGGTGCTCCTGGGACTCCTGTTGTGCTTAAATAACCCTTCCCTTCACAGCAAACTCAAATGGTGGCAGATCCATCGCAACCCTCTTCTTCATTTGGCTCCCAAGTATTTATGGCTGGGACGATTCCCATCCATGTCACTACTTGAGCAAAAGAATATCCATCTCATGCCGGGAAAGAGCCGTAGGTCCCCTCCAGCGCTCCTCCGTCCAGTTCGGGTCCACTCCACATCGAAAGACCTAGCACTGAGACGACTATCCGACCCCCTCCAAAAGGTGTACTCTGGAAGTCTTCTTACAACCCTAATGCTCGTGCTGCCCAGTACTACAGCATTGTTGAGGACTTAGCTCAGGCTCCGTCTGCTATGTCTGCTTTAGAAGTGCTCCAGAGTTGCCCCTCCCAGAGGAAGTCCTTGCTATTGGCCATCGGTGGCATAGAGCCGCTAACTCGGATCTGATTTCTTTTGATATCGAGGGCTATACGCCGAGACTACCTCACCAAATCGCTTTCCTTATACAGGTCATCATCAATGGTAAAACGATTCATTGTACAGTCATTGATGAGGGTGCCTCAACTTGCATCATGTATGTTGCCTGCTAGAAAGCTATTGGTTCTCCAACACTGAGCCAGTCTCCTACGACATTAGAAGCCTTTGACAGAAGAGAGTCCCGTCCTTATGGTATCCTCCAACAGTTGCCCATCTCCTTGGAAGGGAAGATGGTAGAAGTGGAGGTTGAAGTTGTCGACGCTAATCTTACCTACAACCTCCTCCTCGGACGTAGCTGAACATACGCCATGCAAGCCGTGGCTTCCTCCCTTTTCCATGTCATTCGTTTCCCTCATCAGGGGAATATTGTCACGGTAGACCAGCTCTCCTTCTTCGCCTCTTCTTCTGAAGGCAATGTGCCTTTCGTGGAGCATACCTCCAAATCATTCGAGAGTGTGGGAGTCGGACTCTTTAAGGATCCCGCCCTAATGGGTGTCTTTCCACTTCCACCTCCGAATCTCGCCCCTATTAACATGATTTCCGTGCGTTCTGATCCGTGGGTCCTTCCTCCCACTAATCAGATAGAATCCTAGGCCGATATGATGCCTTTGAGTCCTGCTGAGCTCAACTACGTCGAAATCGTTGTTGCATCGGCTCCCCCTCCCGAACCTGCTCTTCCGAGCGGTGTTCCCGACTCATATGTTCATTTCCCTTGGCTTGGAGATGATGCTACTTCGGATCCACTAAAGGAAACATTTCCTTCCGATGAAGCCATCATAGAGACCATGTCTCTTGAGGAACCCCCTTGGTCAGATCATCACCACCGTTCCTCGTTTCTCCCTGCCCATCAGGAAATGATCGCATGTCTCAAACGGTTTGCTTTGTGTATCCCATTCCAACCCTTTCAAACACCTATTCAGATTTACCAAGTGTCTTCTGAAGGCAATATGGGAAACATTACGCAGACCCAACCCATCGACATCTCTGTGGAACCAGGGATTGTCGAGCATATTCATATTGGAGTCACCTGCACTCCAGAGGAAGTTCAACTTTACACCAATCTATTTCGCGAATTTCGTGATGTCTTCGCTTGTTCCTACAAAGAGATACCCGGCATCGACCCTAGCATAGTGGTGCACGAGATACCTACGTATCCAGGTGCTAAGCCTGTTCGTCAACGCCTACGCTCTGTGCACCCCCGAAAGGCCGCAGCCATTAAAGAAGAAGTCGAAAAGTTTCTCAAGGTTGGTTTCATTTACCCCATTCCACTCACAAATTAGGTTTCTAATATAGTCCCTGTGAACAAAAAGCAAGGTACTATTCGAGTCTGTGTTGATTATCGTGACATTAACCGCGCCTATCCTAAGGATAACTTCCCCACACCTTTCATCGATCAGCTTATTGATGAGTGTGCAGGAAATCTACTCGTTTATGGATGGTTTTTCTGGATATAACCAGATCAATATCGCGCCCGCTGATCAACATAAGACGGCTTTTATCTGTCCTTGGGGCACTTTTGCCTATAAGAAGCTCCCTTTCAGTTTAAAGAATGCTAGCGCTACCTTCCAACATGCAATGTCCTACGCCTTTCATGACATTCGTCACATTGTATAGCCATACCTGGATGATCTTCCAGCTCATTTAGTCAAGCGCCAGGACCATCCCTCCCATCTTCGCGAAATTTTTCTCCGCTGTCGACACTACCGTATTAGGCTCAATCCTCATAAATGTGTCTTCTGCGTTGAATCAGGCTGACTACTCAGGTTTATTGTCTCCCGAGAGGGCATCCGTCTGGACCCCCTCAAAGTCGAAGCTATTTTGAACCTTCCTCCCCCTGCTTCTTTGCAGCAGTTGCAGAGTTTGCAGGGCAAAGCAAATTTCTTAAGACGATTCATTCCGAACTATGCCAAGGTGGCTAAGGGTTTTACACGGTTATTGAAGCAAGATACACCCTTCCATTGGGATGCTATCGCTTAGGAGTCTTTCGAGCGACTCAAGGGTCTCCTTGTCTCTGCTCCATTATTGTGACCTCCGAACTACCACCATGATTATACTCTGTATCTAGCCGCCGCCGATACCACTACGGCATGGTTCTCGTGCAAGACGATGATGATGGCAATGAACATGTCATATATTATCTTAGCCGCAACCTCCTGGATACGGAAACTCGCTACGCTTACGTTGAGAAGTTGGCATTGGCCGTTGTTTGTGCCATCCAACGTTTTCGGCATTATATCTTGTTGCGTACCACGACCGTGATTTCTGACTGCAACCCGATGACGTACATCTTGTCACGTTAGTTGCTGGGGGGAAAATACTCAAAATGGATCGTAATCCTCCAAGAGTTTGACTTGGAATTTACTACTGCCAAGTCTAAGAAGTCCCTGGTCTTTGTTGAGTTACTCTGTTCTTTGTCGTCTCCTTCTGCACCCTCTCTTTCAGAAGATCATATCCCAGACGAAACTCTTTTTCTGATCAGCACCCTCGATCCCTGGTACGGGGATATTATCGTTTATTTACAAACGTCCTCTTTCCGCCCCGCTGTATCCAAAGATGCTTGGCGGCGGATCCGCCATCAGTCTCAACCCTATCGTATCATAGGGGACACCCTGTACCGTCTCGGCGTTGACTCCGTTCTCTGCCGATGTCTTACCCTCGAGGAAGCTGAGAGAGTCCTGAATGACTGCCACTCTGGCGCCTGTGGTGGCCACATGTCCGGATATGCCACAGCTCAAAAAATCCTTCGCGCTGGTTATTTCTGGCCATCCATTTTTAAGGATTGCATTCTTGTTGTCCGCTCATGTCATGCATGCCAGATTTACCAGCGGAAGATGCGTGCGCCACCAGCCCCGCTGCACCTTGTAGTGACCGTAGGCCCTTTTGCAAAATGGGGCATTGATTATACAACCTGTAAGCCTCGCTCGGCCAGGGGGCATGGGTTTATCATCGTTGCCATCGATTACTTTACAAAATGGGCTGAGGCGATGCCCACATTAACTGAAGACGGTCATACAGCAGCGCAGTTTTTGTTCAATCATGTTATTACGTGGTTCGGAGTTCCACAGGCCATCGTCACAGATCACGAAAAGCATTTCCGTAATCACATGATGATCGAGCTGACAACCCAACTAGGCTTACGGCATGATAGTTCAACCCCGTATTATCCTCAGTCTAACGGCCAGGTTGAAGCCGTTAACAAGATTTTGGTTACGATGCTTCAATGTACTGTTGACATGCATAAGTCTAATTGGCATCTGATGTTGTTTCCCGCCTTGTGGGCCTATCGAACCTCTGTGAAGGATGCCACCGGTTTCACTCCATTTCAACTAGTTTACGGACTGGAGGCTACCCTTCCTATAGAATGTGAAATTCCTTCGTTGAAAATAGTCGTCGAGTTGCTTCCCAACACTACTCCGGTAGAGGAACAGCTTCTTTATCTAGAACAGTTAGACGAGACCCGTCGCTTAGCCTCTCCAGCCATCGAAGCTCAAAAGAAGAGAGTCAAAACTCATTTTGACCATACCATTCATCCTCGTTCCTTTGTTGAGGGAGATCTAGTCCTGTTATACGACCAAGCAAATGACAAGCTGGGGGCAGGCAAACTCGAGCCCATGTGGCTAGGCCCTTACATTGTAAAGAGAGTGTTGCAAAAAGGGGCATACGAGCTAGTTGACTACAAAGGTAATCCTCTTGATAAGCCCAACAATGGGTTGTACTTGAAAAAGTACTATGCATGATTCATGCGCTTCGATTTGTACATGCGTGTGTGTGTGTGTGTGAGTTTTCATGTTTTTGGTTTGGTGTGAAAGCGTGATTGCCCCTTATTGTGTTTTTTTGCTTCTTGTGCAGATGTCGGGTGCACCTTACATTGGTTTTGCTGATGGTGCCTGCCGCAGCACTCGTAATTTGTCCTCTGCGGCGTGGGTGATCTACGATCCTCACGGTGAGTTGATAGATCTTCAAGGTGTGTGTTTAGGCTGTACTACAAACAATGTTGCTGAATATAGCGTTGTTATTGAAATATTAGCCGAGGCAATTAATCTCGGTATTCGTACATTGCTTGTTAACCTAGACTCTCAACTTGTCACCCATCAGCTCAATGGGCGATATTCCGTCAGAGACCGTCACATTTTAAGGTTGTACTTACGTGTTAAATTGTTAGAAAGTAATTTTGACTTTATCACATATCAACATATTCCAAGACGATTAAACACATTATCTGATGCATTGGCTAATCATGTATTAGATAGACATTTGCGTAATTTATAATCAAAACATTATACAAGCAAGCACATAAAAGCACAATAATAAACCATAAGCATATGTATATATATGTGTGTGTCGCAAAGTTTTGCACCGCGTGCATTACATAATCCAAAAATAATACATGTTCATCCTGATACATCCTGGGACGACATGTCCCTCAAAAAATATGCATGAAAAAGCCTAGGAGTCTATTCACGGTGGTGCTCATGATAGCACGTCACCGCGCACCAAGCGTCTCAACAGACGATGGATGCAGGTCGGCACCCCCACTGTGTGCCTCTAGTATGCAAAAGGCACGTCCGCCAATCTGGCATAACCCGGAATCCCTTGGGTAAGTCCCTCGAGATTCTGCACCAGCTCTTCCCCCACGGCACCCCTTGCCTGAGGATTAGCTGCGGGTTGGCCCCTCCGTGCTATAGGAGACAAGCCGGCTGGTCGCTCTGGGCCCACATCTGCATATACATACAACTGTTTTCAGAACATGCATGTATTGACAAAAAAAAATGAAAATACATAAAACATCAAAAAGAAGGAGATCGTACCTAACTCCTCTTCCCACTCCTCTCCCTCTGGCAGTGGGAGGTCTGGATCCCCCATGAAGTTGGTTCCCGCGTATGGCCAATCCTCTACCACGATCAGCTGGCGGCGAAGCCATATGAAGAACTCGGGCCGCCAAGACATCTTCTAGCCCCCTCCTCCTCTGGGCATCAATGCTGCCCAGCGAGCCATCCTAGGCTCTCGTGGCAATGGGTCCGCCACTACAGCTCCCTGATACTGGAAGAGGGGTAATCGTTCCAAGAAGAACGACACCACAATCGAGCCATACCCGAACTGTTTCACTCCCCCGCGCTTACACTTTGTAAGCTGCCTTTTGATATTTGTAGTCACCGCTGTAGCCCAGTCAAAAATGGTGGGGCTGAGGCATTCTGTCGCTAGTAACAGATGATTCTTGCTCGCCTCGTGGGGCGCCTGTACCCCAGCTGCACGCGTGATAGTGAACAGTATCACCTTAAGAACCAAATCATGGATGGTGGCGATATCCACCTTGGCACTGTTTTTCCCAAATTGTGCCTCTGGACACACTCGGGCCTTCACTTCACCTATTTTCTCTCCGGAAGGCCTACTTCCGGTCAAAATGGGGCTCGCCCCTCTCCGTGATAGCCCAGTAATGAAGTACACATCAGATACATCTAGCTCTAAGGTTTGATCCCGTAAGCGAAATACTTGGTCATCAACATCCCAAGCATCCACTATGAACTGTAATAGCTCCGGTTGAGCTCGCAGATAAGAGGTGAGGAAGAACTTCTTGAGACCACAGTCTCTCAAAGCATTCATACATCCCTCATCCGCTATGGCCAAGGCATCTACGGCATCATGCTCCCATTCTTTCCATTCCACCACCATTTTTGCCTGTTTCCTGCACCCACAAGGATGAATAGATCATTATTGAAACCCTGGTAGGCTTACAAACCGGACAAATTTCAAAAATGATGGGAAAATTCAAGTAAAAAGTTAGGTCGCGCGGTTGGCGCGACTATTTCTAAAATAGTCGCGCCAATGGCGCGGCACCTTTGGGAAAATCACCCCATTGGCGCGGACCCGTGCCGGATACCCGCGCCAATGGGGCGCAACCCTAAATTTTAAAATCCCCCTTGCGGAGGCTCAATTAGGGAACAAAATGCATAAAAAGAGTATGAAAATGGAGCTAAAGGAAGCACCTCTTACCTAGAACTGGCAGAATCTCAAATGGTTGCATGGATTGGCGGTAATCACTGCTTGAAGTTCGCTCCCCAAATGGACCACTACTACTATGCAGGAGGTAAAAAGTAAAAGTAATTTTATTTTTTACATTTTCACCATATTTATAGACTTTTTTTTACTTGTAATTAGGTTTACAAAGTGGTTTTTCGAGTATTTTAATATACTTTTGGTCGAAAATGGATTTTACGCTTGCTTTTGGTGCTATGACAGGTCCTTTTTGCAACTTCGATGGTGAAACAAGTTGTATTTTATACTTTTTCGGACTCAGTAAATACACGAAAAAGTCACTATGGAGTCATCTTTCAGCTCTTTTCTAACTCGCTAAAAATGAAAAGATCGCCGAGCTACCCCTCTTGACTCGTTAAACGTAAATAAGAGGCGGTCATCTTTAAACCCTTTTCCGACCGTGTAAAAACGAAAAGATCGTCGGACCCTTGTCGTTTCAGGTTCGTTAATGGTTACGAAACGACGTGATGTTGATCGCTTTTTTACTTTTTCGGGTCGATGTCACTATAAATGAAAAGTACTCCTCGATCGTAATGGTCGGGTGGTTCTTTCGAGCATTATTTTATACTTTTTCAGGCTCGGGAGACACAACTTTACGAAAAAGGACCCCCCTGGAGTTTTCTTTTCTGCTGTCTTTTCAGACTCTCTAAACAGGAAAAGTCGCCGAGTTCTTCCTTTGTCAGACTCGTTAAAAATTAATGACATCGGGTTCCGTCGCAATGACGCTCACAAGCATATGCTATCCTTGTCAATCTTGTTAAAAATAACTGGGGTACTCGCCAGAAATGGTGGGGAAAATGGACCCATAATTATTGTCGTGTCGGCAGTGTGTCGCTCTTGAACATGGCACTAGTCTGCATTCGTGTCTGGGTGGGGACATCTCATCTTGTTTTTACACTTGCCTCCGTGGGTTTGGGTTATCCTATTTGACCTCTCATCTACTCATTCCCTTGTCACCATGACCTCTGCTCATTTGATGTCAAATACTGCCAAGTCCACTGTCGTGCCACCGATATGTTCAAGAGAAGTTGACCTCTGCAGAATTACAGCCTCCCTCTGATACCTCCCATAATTTTGATTCACCACAACATTCTTCCTCTGCCTCGTGTCGATGATGTGGGAAACATTATGGCCCACCTTCGATCAAGGTCACTTCCTGTCGACTTCAGCTCATTATCCAGGAAGCTGATCTAGAGACTCCCTTCCGGTGCCTTGGAGCCTGCATGCCTCAATGGCAGGTTCTTCGTGTTCGACTAGAGGTTTCCATCATTGGCCTCCGATCGAATGATTCTACGGATGTTCGATGCCAGCTCACTTATTCGCACGCCGTAGATTGTACCTATAGTACCTTGAGGGCCATTGTCATTATTGGTGGTACCTCTCGCGTCTATTAACAGTTTTCATCATTGGCTGGTAATCAAACGATGTTCATGCATGTTTGACTTCAACTCATATATTCGCATGCCTAAACTTGTACTCTGTTTGGGTCGAGATGGAGCACAAGACCCTGGATTTTGTCTGTTGGAATCCAGGCTACAATTTGTGGATTATTATTATCATTACATGACTCATTCACTGGATGGCTGCGACCATGCCTGAGTCTATTTATCGATCCTCTCTGGATGGCTGCGTCCATGCCTTGGATCTAGATTATTATGTACTTTGTTATGGATGGCTGCGCCCATACCACCTATATCATGTACTTGAGATATCAGTTGTACTTCTTTACGCAAGTTCTCTGGCGGTCGTGTTTTCAGTCACGCATGTTCTTGTAAAGCATTTCACCCCTCTCTCTCTCGGGCCTCATGCTTTAGGGGGCATCTGTTACACAGCAATTTGTCACCGTTTGTCACTGTCCCTATTACCCCTCACCCGCACACTGGAGGACTCATTCCGGGACCTGTGAGAAGTGGCATGACCTGAAACCACTTGCATCATATTCCTCTAAGTGTGAGCTTCATGTGCCCTGAAGACATCTCCTGCAAAATACCCATGAAAACAGCTCTTTTTGCATTAGCGCGGGTCCATAGTTCACTGCCCGCGCCAATGAGGGAAATCCTCTAAAGAGGGCGCGCCATTGGCGCTCTATCTCATAGTCGCACTCGCGCTAACCGAATTGAGTAAAGTTTTTAACCAACAAGCTCCCGAAGGTTCTCTTCAACCCATTCTCCAACTGAATCTATGTTGAGCTAGGATGGTTTGGCTTCGAATATCAATAGAAGGGAAAGTGGTTTGCCACCTTTCATGAAAGTTTCCAAGTGATAAAGCCAATCCCATGAATAATGTGGTTGATCCTATCTCTTTCTTCTCTATCTATAAAAGCTTGCCTCTATGCCTTGAGCAAGCTAGTTACAGTAGTTCTAGCTAGTAATTCCAGCATAGTGATAGAGAGTTTGAAGCTGCAAGAGCCTTCTTTGCACCCATAAGGCCAAATCTAAGTAAGGAGATTCTTGTCACCCAAAGAGAGAGAGGCTTGTTCCTCATCCCAACAAGCTTTGCAAGACTTGTGTAGCTGACTACCCAGCCAAAGGAGGATTTGACGTCAGAACAATGGTTGTATTCTTCTTTGTTATTTATTAATAATAGATGACTATCATTATGGTTCCACTCTCATTATCTTATGTTTGATGTTGAGTTATATCTTTTCTAACTGATATATAATTGCATCTACTAGATTTTATGCTTGTATTCGTGTTGTTCTTTGCATGTGCAGGTGTCCAATCACGGAGATCGTGGGGATCATGACCGGCCGAGGCAAAGGAACGAGGACGACATCTCTTCTACGAACACTAGCGTTGGAATCCAAGTAGGTTCTCACCATCCATTTTTTATTTGCAATTAGGAACTTGCGTGATAGCATTGTGTGATTGTTGCTAGACCCGGTCTGGGCTAGTAGGGATCGTCTCTGTCCGCAGAGAGGATTTACCTCCACAACAGGCACCACGCAGAATTCAGCATCGACGGGAGGGGATGTGCCAGAATTTTATAAACACGAAGCAGAACTGGTCTGAATGCCGTCACCCTACCCATGGGTTGGTCGGCGAACCATAAAGTTTAAAGGAAAAACTATGAATACAGAGCCAATTGGTGGAATTGTAGTTAACAAGTCGTCTCTGGGGTATCTTGAAGCTTAGGATCTCACGAACAACAGCAATGGTCTTACAAAATTGCAACACAAGCTGCAGTAGACAGTGCGAAGAGAAGCTACGAACTTAGAAATTGGTTGCGTTGGTACGAGGAGGTCCCGTATGCGGCACCCTCGCTAGAGCTAAAATCCTATAAGGGGGTGTTCTGTGTTAACCGAGCAGAGTAGAATGAGCAGTATCGGTTGCGAGAATTGGTAGAAATGACGAAGAAAGAGCAGGAAGAAGCGTTGCAGGAGATGAAGAAGGAGCAGCAGAATGAAGGATGTCACTCACGGGGAGGTCAACCGCGGAGCCTAGGCAACATGTCTCGCCACACCAACGAGTGACTCGGGACGAGTCATGATGATTTTGTTGGGGGCCTGTTGGGTAGCGGAGGTCCCGCGTAACAGTTTTGGGCGTGTAGAGCCTATAAATTAGGATAAAAATATTGTAAAAACTCTTAAATATGCAGAGTGCGAAATGTAATAGATCGATTCAAAGGGTTGTCCGCCCAAGAAAAAATATAGAAGAGTAGGAAGTAAGTTGGCTTGCCCATGGTCCACGGACCATGGGAATGTATAAATAGAGTGAGGCTCTATGGGTAGAAGGTCAGCTTTTGATATGTACTATTGGATCTGAACTGTAATGGCTTTTTAGGAGCGAAGTCTTGAAGTGTCTGTAAGTCCAAGTCAAGGGTGTTGGTAGGTAGAGAGAGGCTCTGCAGCTATGTCTAGAGAGGCCTAGTAGAGTCCGCAGCTGTGTGCGCAGACCCCTGCAGCTGAGTGCGTAGGGCGGATCTGAATGTATTGGTGAAGGAATTGAATAAAGATAAGTTGATTCTGAAATTTTGTGTTAAATCTGAGTTATTGCGGATCTGGCTAATTTATGGTTAATATAATTGTTTGACCTATGCGCGTATGCTTATGATCTAATTTTATGCAAATCTGTATCTTTTCTAAGTGCGCGAATTGGTGAATTCTGTTAAATGTTTGCTTAAAGACCATAAAAGGTAGATCTAATCTATAACAGCACATTAATAAGTAATCAGGAGTTTCCTGATCTGCGCAGAGCAGAGTGGCGTGAAGCCACAAAACAAGGTGCGAACCTTCCAGACCACATCAAGACATCCCAAGGGTGCGGAAACCTGGTTCCAGAACCCTCCCCTGCTACCTCAGGTGAGACCTCAATCTACGCCCCACGGGCTGTTGTTGAAAGGGCCGGTAGCTGCAGGATTTGTTTAGCTAAATAACTCTTCTAAACCTAGGTCAGGCCCATATAAGCCAACAGTAGATAGTCCAAGCCCTAGGGTTCAAGGTTTGGAAGTTGGAGTGCAACAAATGGCTTTGTGGGCTTGGAAACTAAGCATGTGAGCTTTGCACCCAAGCTGGTGGGTGTGAAACCATGAGTCATTTGAGTGATTATACACACACAGGTGTTAGATGACCCTTAGAGGAGAAAGGGGCAACGAAATCACTCAAATCTAAGGTGTCTATGACAAGATATTAATTTTTATGTGTGGTTGCGGGTTAATTTGGCACATTGAGCAAGTTGACTTAGTGTTGTAATGTGCACAATATAGGGGTTGATGACACGACATGAGATTGTATAAATAGAAGTTAAGTGTGAGTAATTCTACCATCATCCAAGTGCATCTATCTCATAGAAATACATCTCTGAGGTAGCCGCATCTAAAGGATGACAAGGCCGAATTAGTTTGGGACTCGTTTTTGTGTCTTTTGTTGGTTAACACAAGTCTGAATTGAAACCGGGAAATGGTTGAGTCATAGAACATGATTCTGGGCAGGTTTTGGTGTGTGTTAATGGGTGGTTTATCTTCTAAATAGTAGGTCACAAATTGTTTTGCTTAGTACAGGTAGGCCATAGGCCTAGACTTCCTTGGATAGGGGGCTAAAAAGTTGTGTGGTAGGCCACAAGCCTTATATCCTTGGAATAGGAAGGTCGTAAGGCTTATTTGGGGCTGGAATTAGCCTAGAAAAATGAAGGAGTGTAGACAAAGATTGTAGAAGGTAGGCAGCATCCTTGGAGTAGGTTTGGAAGGTGAGGTAAGGTGTTGTAGTAGCTTGATAATAGCCCTAACTAGTGGACCAGACCTACAATAGTACTACATCAACCCATGAGGAGTTAAGGTATCTATTTGTTGATGTATTTTTGTTGAGTTAGATGCTAGTGGATGAGTGTTCCTATGAGAGGACTTAGAATTCGACACTTGTGGTCTATTGGAGGGCAGAATGAGAGTGGACTAAGTGTAACTAATAGCAGTACCTTGATGAATTAAGGTGGTTGCTAGAAGAGGCAGAAAAGAGGAGCTCAAGGTCCAGCCATCTAGGAGAAATTTGGATAGCCCATGTTCATTGTTGAAGTGACATTTGACAATGATAGGTGGCATCCCCCGTGCCCTATTATAGCCTTCATTGGAGTAGCACAGGAAGACTATAGTGGGAAGAAGTCCTGAGTAGCTGAGGAGAAGCAGTGGGTAAGAAGTCTGAAATTGTTGTGGCCTTGAATGACGAAGGAGTAGCTAGTGAGAGTGAAGACCCTATGTGTTGGTTATAGATGGACTTATGATCAGCTAGGGGGGAGATTGGAGAGCCGAGTTCAGTGGCTTAAATGAGATGATGCATTGATAGAGACAGTTGTTGCAAAATGGAAGCGAAGGACCTACAGTGTATAGGATATGACAAAGCAGTCGTGATTGCATGCTACATCAACTAGATTGTCAGTGTATCTTGTATCATGTATTCTTGTAGTGGTGGATGTATGAGGACCATTATCCCTAGTATGGGAGCACTAGAATGTTGTATTATCAGATCGTTAATATAACGAAGTTGGGTTGTTCTATAAATTTCTAAAAATTTGTGTATATTTTTTACACTAGTATATTTACTATTGTATCTTGTTCCACTGTGAAAACTAGTCTTGTTGTGATACTTGGATTGGTAGCATCAGTGATTTAAGATTCTATCCTAGACTCCAGTATCGTTGAAAAAAATGGTATCATAGCTACTTTGAAGGGCCAGTGAATCAGATTGTGCACAACAAACTACAACTTAAGAGGGAGGTGGTCACATTGTTCTTCAAGGGCTCACACAATGTCAAAGTTGTAAGCTGGTCTCCGGTATGAGGATAGGTTGGAAGGGTTGCCCAACTATAGTTCATGGAAGGAAAGGATCAAAGTTGGTTTTGATGTTCAATCGGATCTTGGAGTTCGCCAAGAAATAAATCAAGAATCCAATAGACCTTAAGGAGATGGAAGTGTATGAAGAGCTAGATACAAAGGCAAAGTTCATCATCCTAGATAGTGTCAAGAATTCCTTAATACCTCATCTGCCTAGGAATAACACTACCCATGAGATGTGGGAGGCTCTTCAAAATTTGTTCCATAATAAGAACGAGAACCACATATTGGTATTGGAGAATAAGTTGAAGGCCACTAAGATGACACAGGGTGACTTCATATTTGACGAGGTTGTCTGAAGTTCGAGATGAGCTTATTGTCATCGATATGACTATTGTAGATTATGAGATAATGAAAATTTCCTTGAAGGGGTTTACTCCAGAGTGGAAGTCGTTCATCAAGGGGGTCGTTTCTAGGGACAAGATGTAATATTGGAACAGGTTGTGGGAAGACTTCATTTAGGAAGAGTTATGAGATGAGGATATTCATTCAAATAAGAAGGCTTTAGATGAAGACATGGCACTTGCAACGAGAATCAAGGGCAAGTAGAAGAAGGAATGGAGTAATATCAAGTGATTTAATTGTGGCAATATGGGTCATTTTTCGACAAGATTCCCAATGAAGAAGAAGGGAGATGATGAGAAGAAGAAAAACAGGAAGCAGGTTGCAGGTGTCACCACTTCTGCCGAGATAGATGATATCTCCAAGAGGTTGGAGAAGGAGCAATTTTCTTTGATCTCTCATTTCTCGCATGGTACCATTGATGACGCTACATGATACATGGATAGTGGAGCATTGAAGCATGTGACAAGGTCACGGGAGGTGCTCGAGACTCTAACTGAGTGGGACTCGAAGTTGCACATTGGTGTAACAACCCTGGTGACAATTCCATGTAATAAAAGTTAATAAAGGAAAAATAATAACCATAGTTATGGGACACTTATTTCAAGTTGAATGTTGGGCAAGGCATCCTAGTGTGGGTGTTCATTTCGGTTATTATGGCTAAGGAAATTGGCAAAGGCAACGGATAAGGATTTGGAAAGGAAAATTATCATTAATTGGCAACTTATTTATGAAAATAATGGAAACTAGGAGAGAACGAAGGCAAAAGGTCATAGGTTGCATGTGAGGAGGAAAATGAAGGAAAATAATGGAAAATTGAAGAAAATAGAAGCCTCATTGATAAAAAAAAAAGTTTATCTCTCTCTCACTCTTGGACACTTAGAGTTTTCTTGGAGCACTTTAGCATTGGATCAAGAAAGGAAAAAGAAGGCAAGAGGAAGAAAAGATCAAGAAAGAAAGAGCAAGATCTAGTACCTACAGCGGGATTATTTGCAGGTATCAATTTTCATGTATGATTTCCTTGCTATATTCAGCATGCATGGTTATGCATTTTCATTCTTGGGCATGGGATTTTTCAGGTGTGACTGTGTTTTTCGGGGTAGCCTTGTCATTTCCAGATAGCCATGGTGTGGTGGATTATTTTGCATGTGGTTGATTTGGATTGTCGGATAGAATCAAAGCTGAGTGGGGTGGTCCTACGATTATTCACAAGTCTTAGGAATCCAGGGATGGGATACATAGTAAATCCATAAATGGAACAACTCGATTGAGCCTAGGAATCCCGGGATGGGATACACAGTAAATCCATAAATGGAACACCTCGATTGAGCCTAGGAATCCCTTGACCAATAATGGTGGGATACACAGTAAATCTCAATGGTGAGTACCCTTGATTCGGCTTGGGAATCCCGGAATGGGATACACAGTAAAGCCCAGAGGGAGGAGACCGCATAGGCCTAGGAATCCCTTAACTAGTAATGGTAGGATACACAGTAAAGCCGAGAGGTTGGGACAACCAAATTCCTCATGGTGTAGGTGTAGAGATCCGGTGACATCCATGCTTTTTTTTGGCCTAGTGATCTCATGAGGATTGTGGTAAATCCTAGTACTATATGTTTATTGTTTATGGACTAGTGATCCGATGGGGATTACGATAAAACCTGGTTCTATTGTTGAGGGTGAGGTAGTGTAGCCTCGAGAGACCCTGGTTTATTTTGGTTATAAGTACCACATTCATGCTTGGAATATGGCACGAGGGTGATTGGATGAAAGAAAGATTTGGTTCAGCCAATCTACGGTCGGGTGGAACATGGTAGTCCCATATCAGGTTAGATTTTGCATTCATTAATGAGAACTATTTCTCCTTGGTATTTTATGAGAAAATGTATTGGTTCATATGAGACATTTGTGTCTTATGTATCCTTGATATTTTTGTCGGTTATATTATGGTTATGAGCATGTTTTATGACAGCGATGATGTATGGCTCTCATCATGTCTTGATTTGTAATTGAATGTACAATGAATATATGACCTAGTAGATGATGTTAGGGTCCTATGTTATAGGAATCTTGGTCATGTTAGTCTTTCTATTTTATTTGAGGTCAATTTGTAAATATTAGTTATGGTGACCTTACTATTATGGTTTAAAGAGGTCTAGGTTTGGTTTAATTGTCATGTAAAGTCTGTCTAATTTGTAAAAGTTCAAATGTCTAAAGTCATGAGGCTTCATTATTAAAGGAGTAATCATAGGGAGTCATTGGGTCACCATGGAAGAGTAGTGAGGGGTCATGTCATCAAACTTTGGTTATCATAAGTTAGTCATCTAAATATGGAGATTGAGTCTACATCAAAACAATCATGACAAAGGATTGGGCATAGATTTGGAGGTTTTTTCAAGTCAGTCTAGATGTCATTTCAAGAGTGGTTATGACCTCAGCAGGAGTACAATGGTCATAAGGATAGTTAGTTTCCTTTCCTCAAGCGATGTTCTTTCCAGGAGATGTTGCGCATTCATCATTTCCACTTTCAAATCGCAATCATCACTATCATTTCCACTCAAAACTGTTTTGGAAGGTTATTTGAACTTTGTTCTTCATTCAACATCACTTGGTTCTTCTTCATTTCCATCAGAAGTCGTGGTGTACTCATGTTGATTTGCTGCACAAAGGAGGCAGGGGCGATGCGTTCCCACACAGTGTTGCATTACTCACAAACAGGTGGTCAATTCTCCTTCACAAGCGCAAATCCAAGTTTATCCTTGTTCCTTAATGTTGGATGTATCTCCAAATTAAATATATGAGCTAGAAAAAATCGTATAAAGCCTACAAGATAGATGAATTTATCTGCGCTGCATTTTTTAAATCGTTGCTTTTCTACTTATTTCGCAGTTCTTTCTCCTTGTTGTGTTTCTACACAATGTTATTTTTCTTCTCAATCTGAAGTCCAAACTCTTTTCACAAGTGAAAAATTGAATCACTCTTTGTTCCTTAACTATGAAATATTTTAATTTGCATGCCTGAGCCGCTAAAGCCATTTAAAGCCAGAAAAGAGAGCAAATTCATAATCGTTGCATTTTTTGTAATTCGTTGTGTTTTCTCCTAATTGTTGTGATACCACACAATCTTCATCTTTTGCATTTCTTCGTTTCCAAGACTGCATTCTTCTTCGTAGAGCTTCCATGTGTAGATTTTCCTATGTGTTGAAATTTCATTGAAGCCCCTCACCCAATTTTTGTGCTTGTTTCAAACCCAATTGCCTTGAACGTTGCATTTTTCACAAAGCGTTGTGATTGTCCCTTTCAATTCTCTGCCAAATGTTGAAAATTTGCTAGTCTTTAGGGTTTGTTAGAGAAATTATACATTGATTAGTCTTTTGTGTAAATCTTGTTGTTTATTAGTCATCACCGGAGGTTTAAACTATCATCACTCCTCCACTGTTTCACAAAAAAAGTTGCTTCATAACCCTAGACTATTCACGACTACAAAGAACCAAAACATGTCAACTCCAAAGGAAAAGAAGCACAAGGGAGGTGTTATTGTTCAGTTTGAGCCACAAGATATCACATTTATTAATGCAGACCCAACCATCAAAGTGGATTTTGAGTAAGTTTGGTGTTTGAGGTTTTGCGAAAAGATTCAGGGTACAATCTACCAATGACTAAGGATTTTGCCAAGGGTTTTGATGGATTACAGGAAAATCTTGGAGCACTTACTTTTCCAAACACGACCTGGTAAATAGTTGATGCCACTGAGATCCCTTTACATGGTGAGGAATGGTTTAAGGGTATGGAGTTAGATTTGGTTCATTTCAAAGACTTTTTGAAAGCACAATACTAGGAGGGATATGGGTATGTTGTTCCAAGGAGCTATCTATGGGACCACCATAGTAAATTGTTGGAGGTGATCCAAACATATTCCACATGTGAAGGTAGGTTCAATAAATTTTATCAGTATCATATAAGACTCCTAATGCATTTTACAAGAAAAAAACCTTTGAATCTTCCTTACTACTTATTTAGGAGTCTTAGCAAAATGGTTGATAAAGTTCAAGCCAAGGGGAGTTAGATTGAACCTAGTTTGTTTCATTTTTCATTGATCAAACTATTGGTGATAAAGGAACTTGACAAGAAGGAGTAGTCATGGCAGTAATTTTTTATCTCTTTAGGGTGGATGACACAACCTTCTGACAACCAAAGGACTAAGAGAGATACCCCATTAGTTGAAATCAAATAAGCCTCGCCTGTAGTAGTTAGCTCAGTCAAAAATCCTTCGACTAAGAACAAATTAGTTGACAAAAGAAGTGTCAAAAAACTTCACTTCTCACCTAAGGTAGAAACAATGGCTAGGGGACCGAGAACAAGAGCTTTAGCCAAAATATTTCCTATAGACTCTTCACCTATTCAAGTTGCTGAGATGTCATAAAGTGCACATGGAAAAGTGGAAGTTGATGAAAGGGATCAGAAAATCAAAGACTTGCAAGATCAAATGGACAAAGCTCATCTAACAGTAGCCTATTTGCAGTAAGAAAATAAAGAACTAAGGCAGAAAGTGTCACAAGAATCTACCCACCCCAGTGAAGGAGAACCATCAGGGAGAGCATTAGCACAGGTTGTTAAAGACAAAAGCAAGTAGATCATAGATGTTGAAAATGTTCAAGTGACAGTTGAGCAATCAAGGAGACCTAGGATTAGGTCTGCTACCAAAATGGAAATGAAAATGGAGGAGACTATTCAACCAGAAAAAAAGGTGGTTTTTGATGAGTAGAAGGAGTTTGAAAAACTATTGGAACAACTTGATGGAGTTCAGCAGCAGATAGATTGGCTTGCAGAAAAATATCAAAGGGATAAGTTGAATTTGTTTAAACGGTTACAAGTTGTTGAACCTGTCCTTGACAAGACTAAACACAAGTTGAATTGTACCTTGCCTCTGCATATGCAAGTGAGAATTTTGTATACCCAGAACTTGGTTTTGAAGAGGAGACTCAGATTAGTGAAGCAACAACTTAATAAGGCCAAGAAACCTAGAAGAAAGAGGAAAAATGGAAAGTTGGATATACTAGCAGAGGCCAGAACAAAGGTAAATCTTCATTAGGAGGATTCTACTAAGGTTTAAATTTTTTATTTTTACTCAACAAGTCATAAATAGGTCAGTTTTGGTGGAGTTTACAA
Source organism: Pinus tabuliformis (assembly GCA_031772625.1). Lineage (NCBI taxonomy): Eukaryota > Viridiplantae > Streptophyta > Pinopsida > Pinales > Pinaceae > Pinus > Pinus tabuliformis. The sequence goes on from CM062809.1 coordinate 65,109,142, forward strand.
AAATCCATTAAGGGCATGTTGCACATTTTGTATATTCTTTTATGATGAGGAGATATCTCAATTTTTAGGTTTTTGGTTGTCTTGTGAGGTGTTTTTATGATGTAACAACACTTACATGTTTCCTCCATCTCTTTATATCAAAAGAAACCATCATATACTCATAGTTTTGAAGGTGTTGCGAAAGTTGATAGTTTGTTGTGAAAGTTGACAATTTGTTGTGAAAGTTTGCTACAGGTGATCAGGAGGTCTGCAACCATTTCAAATCATGTTTCAGGAGTTCATCACCATTACAAGGATATTTTGAGACTACCCAGTTTCTTCTTTCTCCCATAGGAAAAATACAAATATACATAACTCCAAGTGTTGTGAAAGTTGTTGCAAAACTAGGAATATTGCAGCAGATGTTGTGTTTTCACTCAGTCTTGTTTTTGCCTTGTAAATTCGAAATGTTTGTGTTTCCAAGGTTGTTTAATCATGTTGTTAGGTGGAAAAATGTCTTAGGATGGTATGGTTAGTATTTGTTATAAGTATTTCTAAGTTTAATGATGTATTAAGTAGAAAACTGTGTTTGGTAAGTAGTTCTTACTTTTATGCGGAGTAGGTGAATAGTTCGATGTATCTAGTTGTTTAACTATTTTCCTTTTGGAAAATTTGACCTAGCTGGCTAAGAATGGAATATCTTTGATATATTTAATATGTAAAAAGCTAAGAGAGGGTTATGTTGGTTAGATTAGAGAGAAAGGGACTGTGTGCATTGTAATTTCTGAAATTCTTTGTCAGTGAATGAAAGACAGAAGGTGATTTGCATAGATTCCTGTATCAGATCTTGTTGGTGTTTTGCTTCTTTCATGTTGTAATTTTTTCTTATGTTTTTACATATCTTGAATATATGTCTTCATGCTTGGAAGAACCAAATGTTTATCTTAGAATTCATCTAAAAGATGCTCTGATTTAGTTTTACCAAATGATCTATGTTTTCTTCTTAAAAAAAACATTTAGAATTTATCTATAGCATGATACTCTTAGTGTTGTTTCCATTTTTTATCTCTTCAGGGTGGATGACACAACCTTGTGACAGCCAAAGGATTAAGAGAGATACCCTATTAGTTACAATCAAAGAGGCCTCGCCTGCAACAGCTAGCTCAGTCAAAAATCCTTTGACTAAGAACAAATTAGTTGACAAAAGAAGTGTCAAAAAACCTCACTTCTAACCTAAGGTAGAAACAATGGCTAGGGGACCGAGAACAAGAGCTTCAACCAAAATATTTCCTATAGACTCTTCACCTGTTCACGCTACTGAGATGTTAGAAAGTGCACATGGAGAAGTGGAAGTTGATGAAAGGGATCAGAAAATCAAAGACTTGGAAGATCATTTGGACAAAGCTCATCTAATAGTAACCTATTTGTAGTAATAAAATAAAGAACTAAGGTAAAAAGTATCACAAGAATATACCCACCCAGTGAAGGAGAACCATCAAGGAGAACATTGGCAGAGGTTGTTAAAGACAAAAGCAAGCAGATCATAGATGTTGAAAATGTTCAGGTGATAGTTGAGGAGTCAAGGAGACCTAGGACTATGTCTACTGCCAAAATGGAAATGAAAATGGAGGAGACTATTCAACCAAAACAAAAGGTGGTTTTTGATGAGTAGAAGGAGTTTGAAAAACTATTGGAACAACTTGAGGGAGTTCAGCAGCAAGTAGATTGGCTTGCAGAAAAAGATCAAAAGGATAAGTTGAATTTGTTTAAACAGTTACAAGTTGTTGAAACTGTCCTTGACAAGACTAAACACAAGTTGAATTGGACCATGCCTCTGCATATGCAAGTGAGAATTTTGTATACCCAAAACTTGGTTTTGAAGAGGAGACTCAGATTAGTGAAGCAACAGCTTACTAAGGCCAAGAAACCTGGAAGAAAGAGGAAAAAGGGAAAGTTAGATATACTAGCAGAGGCCAGAACAAAGGTAAATCTTCATTAGGAGGATTCTACTAAGGTTTAATTTTTTTATTTTTACTCAACAAGTCATAAATAGGTCATTTTTGGTGGAGTTTGCAAAAATGCATTAAGGGCATGTTGCACATTTTGTATAGTGTTTTATGATGAGGAGATGTCTAAATTTTGAGGTTTTTGGTTGTCTTGTTGGGTGTTATAATGATGTAACAACACTTACATGTTGCCTCCATCTCTTTATATCAAAAGAAACCATCATATACTCAAAATTTTGAAGGTGCTGCGAAAGTTGATAGTTTGTTGTGAAAGTTGACAATTTGCTATGAAAGTTTGCTACAGGTGATCAGGAGGTCTGCAACCATTTCAAATCATGTTTCAAGAGTTCATCACCATTACAAGGATATTTTGAGACTACCCAGTTTCTTCTTTCTCCCATACGAAAACTACAAATATACAGAAATCCAAGTGTTGTGAAAGTTGTTGCAAAACTAGGAATTTTGCAACAAATGTTGTGTTCACTCAGTCTTGTTTTTGCCTTGTAAATTCGAAATGTTTTTGTTTCCAAGGTTGTTTAATAATGTTTTTAGGTGGAAAAATGTCTTAGGATGGTATGGTTAGTGGTTGTTATAATCATTTCTAAGTTGAATGACGTATTAAGTATAAAATTGTGTTTGGTAATTAGTTCTTGCTTTTATGCAGAGCAGGTGAATAGTTCGATGTATCTATTTGTTTAACTATTTTCCTTTTGGAAAATTTGACCTAGCTAGCTGAGAATGGAATATTTTTGATATATTTAATATGTAAAAATCTAAGAGAGGGTTATGTTGGTTAGATTAGAGAGAAAGAGACTGTGTACATTGCATTTTCTGAAATTCTTTGTAACTGAATTGAAAGACAGAAGGTGATTTGCAGAGATTCCTATATCAGATCTTGTTGGTGTTGTGCTTCTTTCATGTTGTAATTTTTTCTTATGTTTTTACATATCTTGAATGTATGTCTCCATTCTTGGAAGAACCAGATGTTTATCTTAGAATTCATCTGAAAGGTGCTCTGATTTAGTTTTACCAAATGATTTATGTTTTCTTCTTAAAACAACATTTTGATTTTATCAATGGCTTGATACTCTTGGTGTTGTTTCTATTTTTTATCTCTTCAAGGCGGATGACACAACCTTCTGACAGCCAAAGGACTAAGAGAGATATCCCATTAGTTTCAATCAAAGAGGCCTCACCTGTAGCAGCTAGCTCGGTCAAACAGCCTTCGACTAAGAACAAATTAGTTAAAAAAATAAGTGTCAAAAAACATCACTTCTCACCTAAGGTAGAAACAATGGCTAGGGGACTGAGAAAAAGAGCTTCAGCCAAAATATTTCCTATAGAATATTCACATGTTCAAGCTACTAAGATGTCAGAAATTTCACATGGAGAAGTGGAAGTTGATGAAAGGAATCAGAAAATCAAAGACTTGCAAGGTCAGTTGGACAAATCTCATCTAACAATAGACTATTTGCATTAAGAAAATAAAGAACTAAGGTAGAAAGTATCACAAGAATCTACCCACCCCAGTGAAGGAGAACCATCAAGGAGAGCATTGGCATAGGCTGTTAAAGTCAAAAGTAAGCAGATCATAGATGTTGAAAATGTTCAGGTGACAGTTGAGCAGTCAAGGAGAACTAGGACTAGGTATGCTGCCAAAATGGAAATGAAAATGGAGGAGACTATTCAACCAGAACAAGAGGGGGTTTTTGATGAGCAGAAGGAGTTTGAAAAACTATTGGAACAACTTGAGGGAGTTCAGCAGCAGGTAGATTGGCTTGCAGAAAAAGATCAAAGGGATAAGTTGAATTTTTTTAAACAGTTACAATTTGTTGAACCTGTCCTTGACAAGAATAAACACAAGTTGAATTGGACCTTGCCTCTACATATGCAAGTGAGAATTTTGTACACCTAGAACTTGGTTTTGAAGAGGAGACTAGGATTAGTGAAGCAATAGCTTACTAAGGCCAAGAAACCTGGAATAAAGAGGAAAAAGGGAAATTTGGATATACTAGTAGAGGCCAAAACAAAGGTAAATCTTCATTAGGAGGATTCTACTAAGGTTTAAATTTTTTCTTTTTACTCAACAAGTCATAAATAGGTCAGTTTTGGTGGAGTTTGCAAAAATGCATTAAGGGCATGTTGCACATTTTATATAGTCTTTTATGATGAGGAGATGTCTCAATTTTGAGGTTTTTGGTTGTCTTGTGGGGTGTTATAATGATGTAACAACACTTACATGTTTCCTCAATCTCTTTATATCAAAAGAAACCATCATATACTTAGAATTTTGAAGGTGCTGTGAAAGTTGATAGTTTGTTGTGAAAGTTGACAATTTGCTATGAAAGTTTGCTACAAATGGTCAGGAGGTCTACAACCATTTCAAATCATGTTTCAAGATTTCATCACCATTAAAAGGATATTTTGAGACTACCCAGTTTCTTCTTTCTCCCATATGAAAACTACAAATATACAGAACTCCAAGTGTTGTGAAAGTTGCTGCAAATTGGGAATTTTGCAGCAGATGTTGTGTTTTCACTCAGTGTTGTTTTTGCCTTGTAAATTCGAAATGATTGTGTTTCCAAGGTTGTTCAATCATGCTTTTAGGTGGAAAAATGTATTAGGATGGTATGGTTGGTGGTTTTTATAAGTATTCCTAAGTTCAATGATGTATTGAGTAGAAAATTGTGTTTGGTAATTAGTTCTTACTTTTATGCAGAGTAGGTGAATAGTTTGATGTATCTAGTTGTTTAACTATTTTCCTTTTGGAAAATTTGACCTAGCTGGATGAGAATGGAATATTTTTGATATATTTAATATGTAAAAATATAATATATGGTTATGTTGGTTAGATTAGAGAGAAAGAGACTATGTGCATTGTATTTTCTGAAATCCTTTGTCAGTGAATGAAAGACAAAAGGTGATTTGCAGAGATTCCTATATCAGATCTTGTTGGTTTTGTGCTTCTTTCATGTTGTAATTTTTTCTTATGTTTTTACATATATTGAATGTATGTCTTCATGCTTGGAAGAACCAGATGTTTTTCTTAAAATTCATCTAAAAGGTGCTCTGATTTAGTTTTACCAAATGATCTATGTTTTCTTCTTAAAACAACATTCAGAATTTATCTATAACTTGATACTCTTGGTGTTGTTTCCATTTTTTATCTCTTCAAGGTGGATGACACAACCTTCTGAAATCCAAAGGACTAAGAGAGATACCCCATTAGTTGAAATCAAAGAGGCCTCACCTGCAACAGCTAGCTCGATCAAAAATCCTTCGACTAAGAAAAAATTAGTTGACAAAAAAAGTGTCAAAAAACTTCACTTCTCACCTAAGGCAGAAACAATGGCTAGGGGACCGAGAACAAGAGCTTCAGCGAAAAGATTTCCTATAGACTCTTCACTTGTTCAAGCTGTTGAGATGTCAGAAAGTGCACATGGAGAAGTGGAAGTTGATGAAAGGGATCAGAAAATCAAAGACTTGCAAGATTAGTTGGACAAAGCTCATCTAAGAGTAGCCTATTTACAATAATAAAATAAAGAACTAAGGCAGAAAGCATCACAAGAATCTACCCACCCCAGTGAAGGAGAACCATCAAGGAGAGCATTGGCACAGGTTGTTAAAGACAAAAACAAGCAGATTGTAGATGTTGAAAATGTTTAGGTGACAATTGAGCAGTCAAGGAGACCTAGGATTAGGTCTGCTGCCAAAATGGAAATGAAAATGGAGGAGACTATTCAACCAGAACAAAAGGTGGTTTTTGATGAGCAAAAGGAGTTTGGAAAACTATTGGAATAACTTGAGGGAGTTCAACAGCAGGTAGATTGGCTTGCAGAAAAAGATCAAAGGGATAAGTTGAGTTTGTTTAAACAGTTACAAGTTGTTGAACCTCTCCTTGACAAGACTAAACACAAGTTGAATTAGACCTAGCCTCTGCATATACAAGTGAGAATTTTTTATACACAGAACTTGGTTTTGAAGAGGAGACTCAGATTAGTGAAGCAACAGCTTACTAAGGCCAACAAACCTGGAAGAAAGAGGAAAAAGGGAAAGTTGGATATACTAGTAGAGGCCAGAACAAAGGTAAATCTTCATTAGGAGGATTCTACTAAGGTTTAAATTTTTTATTTTTACTCAACAAGTCATAAATAGGTCAATTTTGGTGGAGTTTGTAAAAATGCATTAAGGGCATGTTGCACATTTTGTATAGTCTTTTATGATGAGGAGATGTCTCAATTTTGAGGTTTTTGGTTGTCTTGTGGGGTTTTATAATGATGTAACAACACTTACATGTTGCCTCCATCTCTTTATATTAAAAGAAACCATCATATACTCAGAATTTTGAAGGTGTTGCAAAAGTTGATAGTTTGTTGTGAAAGTTGACAATTTGTTGTGAAAGTTTGCTACAGGCGATCAGGAGGTCTGCAACCATTTCAAATCATGTTTCAGGAGTTCATCACCACTAAAAGGATAATTTGAGACTACCCAGTTTCTTCTTTCTCCCATAGGAAAAGTAAAAATATACAGAACTCCAAGTGTTGTGAAAGTTGCTGCAAATTTGGGAATTTTGCAGCAGATGTTGTGTTTTCACTCAGTCTTGTTTTTGCCTTGTAAATTCGAAATGTTTTTGTTTCCAAGGTTATTTAATCATGTTGTTAGGTGGAAAAATGTCTTAGGATGGTATGGTTAGTGGTTGTTATAAGTATTTCTAAGTTTAATGATGTATTAAGTAGAAAATTGTGTTTGGTAATTAATTCTTACTTTTATGCAGAGTAGGTGAATAGTTCAATGTATCTAGTTGTTTAACTATTTTCCTTTTGGAAAATTTGACCTAGCTGGCTAAGAATGGAATTTTTTTGATATATTTAATATGTAAAAAGCTAAGAGAGGGTTATGTTGGTTAGATTAGAGAGAAAGAGACTGTGTCCATTGTATTTTCTGAAATTCTTTGTCAGTGAATGAAAGACAGAAGGTAATTTGCAGAGATTCCTGTATCATATCTTGTTGGTGTCGTGCTTCTTTCATGTTGTAATTTTTTCCTATGTTTTTACATATCTTGAATGTATGTCTTCATGCTTGGAAGAACCACATGTTTATCTTAGAATTCATCTAAAAGGTGCTCTGATTTAGTTTTACCAAATGATCTATGTTTTCTTCTTAAAACAACATTCATAATTTATCTATAGCTTGATACTCTTGGTTTTGTTTCCATTTTTCTCACACTCGCCCTCTTACAACGAATAAATTCCATCACCAAGATTTCCTACCTTGCCATTTTGGACAAACCCTTTCTCTCTTCATCTTATCACTGGACAAATAATAAATTTTGCATGACTCCATGCCCAATGGTTGTCTCCTTTCTTACCAGCAAACCTTTGAAAATCAGACCTTATTGAGCACTATACCTAGCCTACTATCAATGTAGTTGAACATCTTGAAAAAGAGATCCCTCTCTAAGCTAGAAGGGCTAGATTCTAACTTACAAGTGGTTTTTTGGTTACCTCTGGAATTTCTCTCCTCGGCCTGGGGAAATTTACGGAGTGCTAACATATGATAATGTGGCTAATGTGATAATGCATCAATGCTTCTTAGCGATTCTTACATAGCATGATACCCATATACTCAAATATGTTGTTAGGACATGTAGAATGCATATTTGTGACATGTTTGACGAAATGTTTGTCATGGCTAGTAAGGAAGTGGTCAAGCCTTTGTTCAAGTATTTGCATTTGTCTCATTGTTTCGATGTTACTTTCCATTCCTAAAAGTTTCATGGAGTCGGCCCTCAAAAGGTGGCACCGAATCTGGGATCAAAAGCTTAGAACTAGTTGAAAAGGGCCCCATGCGCTTGCATGCCCATGATATGAGAGCGACTAGAGGGCCCCGGTCGCATGCATGCCCATGGCATGGGAGCGACTAAGGCTCTAGGGCAAGGAAGTGTCAAGTTGTTGCAGGGGTTGATCACCTGGAAGGATAGGTTGGTTCATGTAGGTTCTGTGGTATGTATAGAAGGTTAGATTGGTTGTGTTGTGTCAGTTCCAATTCCTTAAGATGACCTAGGAGGTTGAATCAGATTTTCATAGCCTCCCGTCACATGTTTACCCCAGTGGACCAGTTAACTTGAGTAAATGTGGGAGGAGGGTGTTACAAAGTAGTATCAGAGCATGGTTCACCCCTTAAACTAGATGGGTGGTGTGTGTTGGTCATGCATTCATGTCGGTTACATATGTGCCTTATACTTGTGGTATATGTGCTTGTTGCATATGCATGATGTTGGTCATGGTTCAAGTGATGTCGCCATGTGAAATTTAATGGTGTTGTTGTTGGATGTTTTTATCATGAGTTTATGTCAATTATGCACTAGATATTAGTTTGTATGTAATGTGTATGTGTGTGTCATACGTATGTTGTTATGCATACATTGATATGGGTGTAGTTTTCATGCATGAGGTCATGATGTGTGGTTAATATGGTCATGCGTTGATGATTGGACTATGGTTACGATGATATCTAATTTTTTTTATGAGTATGTTTATGCATGTAGTGTGCTAATCTGGTCGACCTTGTAGATGAGATATCCTCCCCGAGTTATACTAAAGTACAATGGTTTGTTTATGATTTGGTTTAGCTGACATAGTGTGACTTGCAGGAAAGAGATCAAGATGGCTAGCAAGATGGTAGACTGTAGTTCACAAGAATCTCCCTATGGATCAGATGAGAAGCATGGTGTTGGGAACTCTTCTAACTTAGCAGACACATTAAGAAGCTTGAAGGAAGAATTAAGGAGTTGCAAGGCAGATAATGACAAAATCATGCAGGCACAGGAGAAACAAGCAGAAGTCAATGCAGTAATCCTTCAGAGTTTGTCAGTCTTAAAGAGACAAGGACCACTTCAGATCATCCATGGACAGGAGAATAGGACTAATAGAGCATATGGTTGTAGATCTCATGGTGGGCACAAGTCAGATAGAGATGACATGGTTAGATATGGTAGGTTCTTGGAAACTCTAGATCGAAGAGGTGATGGAAACAAGTACTATACTAGTTATGGTTCTGACAGGAACTATGATCGTCATCGTTATCATCCTTACATGAGGAGTGACAGGGAATATTTGCCGAATGAGTTTAAGAAATCTAAGCCACCTACATTTGATGGATATTTGAAGAAGCCAAAGGATGCAGAGGCTTGGTTACTTGGGATGGAGATGTTCTTTGAGTTGCATAATTACACATATAATATGAAGTCCAGAATACCTATCTTCAGCCTTAAAGGTAAATCATACCTTTGGTGGGAAGATGTGAAGCAGGTCAGATACATCGAGACAAAAGAGTTGAGTTGACACAAATTCAAGACACTTTTTAGGAAAAAGAACTTGTCGAAGAGATACTACGACATCAAAGCCAAACAATTCTATTATCTTAAAATGGGATCGCTGACAAATGAGGAATATATGACTAAGTTCTTGGAGCAATTGAGGTATGTAGCGTATCTTAAGGATGAAAAGGGTAAATTTCATAGATTTTTCAGTGGATTTTCATTAACATTTAGAGATCTGATTGAGTATGATGAGCCTTGGTCATTGGAGGAATTTACTGGGAAACTAAAGCACTTTTATAAGCAATCGAAACATAAGACAAAGTATCAGCAAGGTTGGAAAGGGAAAGACAAAGCTAAAGGTAAATGGTAGCCGAAAAGAACAAGGCCTCAGAATGCAGAAGAGAAAGAGAATGTTGCACCATATAAGAAATTCAACATAGATAGACAGGGACATAGGTCACAACAGCAGAATAGAGGTGATGGTACCGGACGGTTGGAGTGTTGGATATGTGGTAAAGAGCATCTCAAGAGAGATTGTCCACAGTATCAAGGTGGTAGACCTCATATTTATAGTACATAGGAGCGAAAATTGTTGGGGATGTTGAGCAGAGAATTCCTCGTATCTATGCAGCACTGGATAACAGGAAAGCAGATCATCAAGAATCTATCATGGAGATGGATGGTAAGCTTTGTGATCAAGTTGGTTCTATTTTGATTGACCCTATATCTAATCATAGTTATATTAATCCTGAATTGGTGGATAAGTGTGGTTTGAATAAAGAAGTGCATGCTGGATCTTGGTTATTACAGTTGGCTACAGGTACAAATAAGAGAGTTCATCATTGGGTAAGTGCTTGTGCATTTGAACTGAATGGTAAGCCTACATCAGCACATTGGAATGTATTGTCATTGGGATCATATAGTATGCTTTTGGGCATGGACTAGTTGTATCTTCATGGGACCGAGGTGAAATGTTATGACAAAGCTATTGAATGTTTGGATGACAATGGAGAGCAAAGAATCTTACAGGGTAAGAAGAAGGCAACATCATTTAGCATGGTGACAGTTATGCAGGCAAAGCACAGTCGCAAAAAAGGGTGTGTATTATTTGCAGTGCATATCTCTAGTGACAAAGGTAAGGAGGATGAGGATGCGGAGGTATTGAGAAGGTACCCAGTTTTACAGTAGTTTCAAGATGTGTTTACAACAGAGATTTCAGAGTTTCCGCCTCACAAAGAAGTGGACTTTTCTATTAAGTTGGTACTAGGGTCAACACCAGCATCAAATGCACCTTAGAAGATGAGCACTCTAGAGTTAGTAGAGTTGAAGTTGCAATTGAAGGAAATTCTTGACAAAGGATACATTGGGCCAAGTGTATCGCCTTGGGGGGCACCTATATTGTTTGTGAAGAAGGATGGTACTCTCAGGTTATGCATTGATTATAGACAAATGAATAAGGTGACCATCAAGAACAGGTATCCGTTGTCGAGGATTAATGAATTATCTGATTAGTTGAAGGGAGCAACAGTATTCTCAAAGATTGATCTGAGATCCAGATATCATCAAGTATGCATCGAGGAAGAGGGAATTTACAATATAGCTTTCGAGATCGTGTATGGGCATTATCAATTTGTTGTAGTTCCATTTGGTTTGACTAATGCTCCAGCTACTTTTATGTGCTTGATGAATAGTGTATTGTGTCCTTATCTAGACAAGGACATACTGATATATATTCATTGATGACACACTGATATATTCTAAGAATGAGGAAGAGCATGCTGAGCATTTAGCATTCATATTGAGATTGTTGAGAGAGCATCAGTTGTATGCTAAGCTTAGTAAATGTAGTTTCTTTCAGACGAAGGTGCATTACTTGGGACATGTTGTTTCCAACGAAGGCATAGCAGTGGATCCAGAGAAGATAAGGGTTATCATAGAGTGGGAAGCTCTTAGAAATGTGAAAGAGGAAAGATCATTTATGGGATTAGTAGGTTATTATAGGAGGTTCATTAGGAAATTCTCCCGGATTGCATATCCTATGACATCACTGCAGAGGCAAGGTAAGAAGTTTGAATGGACAAAGGAATGTGTAGCAAGTTTGGAGTAGTTAAAGCAGTTATTGACAAATTCTCCAGTGTTAAAGATTGCAGACTTGGACAAAGAGTTTGTAGTGTGTATAGATGCTTGCAAGAGAGGACTTGATGGAGTCCTTATGCATGAGGGACAAGTAGTATGTTATGTGTTACGAAAACTGAATTAGCACGAGAAGAACTATCTGACTCATGATCTTGAGTTAGTAGATATCATTCATGCGTTGAATATGTGGAGGCACTATCTTCTAGGCAGGAGGCTTGTAATGATCAATGATCACAATGGGTTGAGATACTTGTTTGACCAGCCGAATCTGAATGTCAGGCAAGCTAGTTGGCAGGCCACGATTAGTGAGTTTGACTTTGGAATCAGGTACATCAAGGGTAAAGAGAACATGGTTGCAGATGCCCTTAGCAAGCCTGTACAGGTAAATCACATTGTAGCTATGAGTTCTTATGGGACAAATCTACAAGATCGGATCTTACAAGTAGGTTAATAGGATGACATGTAAATGGAGCTCAGGCACAGGTTACAACAGAGTACATGTATAGGTACAGGTAGTGGTACAGGTGCACAAGATGTGGACTATCATCTCTCAGCAGATGGCTTGATCAGATTTAGAGACAGGATATATGTGTCAGGCAGTAGTGAGTTCACGAATATTATCTTGAGCGTGTTTCATGCGAAATTGTATTCAGGACACCCAAGATATCATAAGACATTGACCATAGTGAAGAAGTTCTATTATTGGCCAAACCTAAAGAAGGATGTGGTAGAGTTTGTGGCTAAGTGCTTGGATTTTTAGCAGGTGAAGGTAGAGTGTCAACATCTAGGTGGATTGCTACAGCCGATTATGATTCCAAAGTGGAAATGGGAGGTCATTTCCATGGATTTCATTACAAGTTTTCTGAGGACATCTAGACAACATGATTCCATTATGGATGTGGTGGACAAGTTGACAAAGGTAGCGAACTTCATTCCAGTGAAATCTACCCATTCAGCTAGTGATGTAGCACTGGTCTTCATCAAAGATGTCGTCAGATTTCATGGTGTTCCGAAGAAGATTGTGTCAAACACGGATGATAAGTTCACTTCTAGATTTTGCAAAGAGTTGTTTGCAGGTTTGGGTATAGAGTTCGCCTTCAGCAAAACTTATCATCCGCAGACAGATGGACAAATAGAGAGGGTCAACAGGATATTGGAGGACATGTTGAGGATATATGTGATGCATCAGCAGAGGAGATGGGAAGGGTATCTTCCATTGGTCAAGTTAGCTTATAATAATGGTTACCGGGAGTCTTTGAGGATGAGTCTGTTGAGACACTCTATGGGGGGGAGTTGTAATACTCCCATCAGTTGGAGTGACCTAGTGAATAGAGTATTTATTGGACCAGACATGTTAGCTGAAATGGAACAGGAAATGCAGGTAATCAAGAAGAATCTAAAGGCAGCACAACATAGACATAAAAGATATACATATTGTAACAAGTTGTCTAAGGAGTTTCAGGTTAGGGAACAGGTGTACTTGGGCATCAAACCAAAGAAAATATCTTTGTGGATTGGATCGTGTGCCAAGATAGCACCTCGGTTTTGTGGACCTTTCAAGATACTTGAAAGGATCGAACCAGTAGCCTATGGATTTTCATTGCCTTCGAAAATGAAATTACATGATGTTTTCCATGTGTCATTGCTTAAGTATGTTAAAGATGTTGATCATGCGATTGATTGATCTGTATTGCAGATGGAGCCAGAAGAAGAATTCTAGCTGGAACAATAGTATATATTGCAAAGAAAGATGCTCATGCTCTAGAATTGAGCAATCGAGCAGGTTAAAGTGCAGTGGAAGCACTTTGGGTCTGCTGAAGCTACATGGGAGATGGTTGATCAGATGCAAGCTATGTATCCTTCTCTATTCGTTTGTTGAGAAAATATTTTTGGTATATGTTTGGTATGATGTTTTTGGTATATGTACATATTTATGTGGATGTAAATACCGCCATGAGTTGTGGTATAAAGCTCCAATAAGAGATATGGGTTTCATGTCATTATGGTTGTCATATTGTTATGTTGTCATGTTGGTTTTCTTTTCAACATCTCAATCATTGTAAATACTGCAGCGAGCTAAGTTATAAATCTCCATGGGCAGTATGTTTTTCTTTCAGCGGTCTTGTTGGTTGTAGGTGTCGATGAACACCGAGGACAGTGTTCCCTCAACCAGGGGGGGTTTGTATCAACCCTGGTGAAAATTCCATGTAATAAAAGTTAATAAAGGAAAAATAATAACCATGGTTATGGGACACTTATTCCAAGCTTAATATTGGGCAAGACATCCTAGAGTGAGTGTTCATTTCGGTTATTATGGCTAAGGAAATTGGTAAAGACAATGGCTAAGGATTTGGAAAGGAAAAATGGCATTAATTGGAAATTTATTTATGAGAAGGTGAAATGTCATAGGTTGCATGTGAGGAGGAAAATAATGGAAATTTGAAGAAAATAGATGCCACATTGATAAAAAGGTTTTTGAGGATCAGTTCATGGCTTTTGGTCAGTTCAGTTTAGGAGCTCTCTCTCTCTATTCTCTCTCTCTCACACTCTTGGACACTTAGATTTTTCTTGGAGCACTTCAGCATTGGATCAAGAAAGGCAAAAGAAGGCAAGAGGAAGCAAACATCAAGCAAGGAAGAGCAAGATCTAGTAGTTATAGCAAGATTATTTGCAGGTATCAGTTTGCATGTATGAATTCCTTGCTAGATTTAGCATGCATGGTTATGCATGTGTGTTCTTGGGCATGGGATTTGCCAAGTGTGACAGTGTTTTTCAACCTAGTCTTTCCATTTCTGGATAACCATGGTGTGGTGGATTCTTTGGTATGTGGTTGAGATAGATTGTTGGATGGATTGGATGCTGAGTGGGTCGGTCCCAGGATTATTCACAAGGGCTAGGAATCCCATAATGGGATACACAGTAAAGCCTAAATGTGAACACATCAATTAAGCCTAGGAATCCCTTGACCGGTAATAGCAGGATACACGGTAAATCTCAATGGTGAGTACCCTTGATAGGGCCTAGGAATCCCAAGATGGGATAGACAGTAAATCCCAAAGGGTGGAGACCTTGTAGGCCTAGGAAACCCTTGACAGGTAATGGCGGGATACACGATAAGGTTGAGAGGTTGGGATGGACAAATTCCTCACGGTGTAGGTGGAGAAATCCGATGGCATCCGTGCTTGTTTTTTCTCCTAGTGATCCAGTGAGGATTGTAGTAAAGTCTAGTATTGTATGTTTATTGTTTATGGCCTAGTGATCCGGTGAGGATTACGGTAAAGCTTGGTTCTATTTTTGAGAGTAAGATGGTGTAGCCTCAAGAAGCCCTAGTTGATTTTGGTTATAAGTCCCACATTCATGCTTGGAATATGGCACGGGGGTGATTGGCTAAAAGAAATATTTGGTTCAGCGAATCTATGGTCAGGTGGAACATGGTAGTCCCAAAATGGGTTGGCTTTTTCATTCATTAATGAGAACCATTTCTCCTTGGTATATTATGAGAAAATGTACTAGTTCATATGAGACATGTATGGTTGATGTATCCTTCATATTTCTATTGGTTATATGTTGGTTATGAGCATGTTTTATGACAGGGATGATGTATGGCTCTCATCATGTTTTGATTTGTAAATGAATGTACAATGAATATATGACCTAATAGATGATAATAAAGCTAATGTGATAAGGAATCAATGCTTCTTAGTGATTATCAGATAAGTATGAGATGCATATCCTCAGATCTGTTATTATGACCTGTAGGGGTCCAATGAAGTCTTTGTTTAAGTATTTGTATTTGTACCATTGCTTGGATGTTACTTTTCATTCGTGAAAGTTTCATGGAGTTCTGAGCAGTGGCCTGAGTCCTGGCCCTAAAAAGGTGGCACATAATCTAGGGTCACAGGCTCGAAACTAGCTGAAAATGACCTCAGGCGCTTGCATGTCCATGTTGTGAGAGCGACTAGAGGGCCCTAATCACATGTATGCCCATGTCATGGGAGAAACTAAGGCTCTAGGGTAGTGAAGTGTCAAGTTGTTGTAGGGGTTGATCACCTCGAAGGGTTGGTTGGTTCTTGTAGGTTTTGTGGTATGTACCGAAGGTTAGATTAGTTGTGTTATGTTAGTTCCACTTCCTTAAGGTGACCTAGGAGGTTGAATTAGATTGTAGTAGCCTCTCATCACATGTTTACCCCAGTGGACCGGTTAACTTGGGTAAATGTGGGAGGAGGGTGTTACACATGGTGTTGGGAAACAAGTGTTAAAAAGAGATCAGAGAATCGGTCCTACCATTCAGGATGGAGTCAAGTCAGGTGATGCGAGTTCAGGATATATTGTTTGTACCATGACTCAGATACAATGTGATGTATGTCTCAACGATCAAGCAGAAGGGATTTGAGGTCTTGTTCTAAAGTAGGAAGGAAAGACTCGGGCTCGGAACCTCTAGCTTCGCAGGTGTTGTGATTGGAGTTAGAGAGCATTGTTTATACAGGTTAACGAGCAAGCCTATATATCATGAGAAGAAGAAGAAGCGGAACCAAGTACAAGTTCCAAAGAAGCATGCGTAGGTTTCAGAGGAGCAAGTACAAGGTCTAGAAAAGAAGGTCCAAGTTCCAGAGGCTCAAAAGGATTCAAGTTCTAGAGGGAATTTGCAGGGTTAGAGCGAGACTATGCAACCCAAGAAGAGTGCGTGGTTAGTGGGGAGAAAGGGTGCTTCTACATATACCAAGAGGGAATCATGGAAATACTGGAAGACATTTCAAGAGAAGAAGAAGAAGCAGGAAGCTTCCAGTGACGATGACACTTCCGAGAGAGACGTAGTCCATGCTACAAGGTTTGCTGCAATTATGGGCGCCAAGAGTTGGGCGAGTGTTGCAAGCAATGATAGTGATGATGAGGAGTTACTTCCTAGTCTTGGAAGCACCTCACTCACTAAGAGGGAGTGTTGATATTTGGTAGCTTGCAAGGTACTCCAAGACCTAGGGTTCAAGGTTTGGAGGTTGGAGTGCCACAAATTGCTTTCTGATCTTGGAACCCAAGCATGTGGGCGCTACACCCAAGCTGATGGGTGTGAAACCATGAGGCATTTAAGTGATTTGACAGATGGAGGTGTTAGAGGACCATTAGAGGAGAAAGGGGCAGCGAAAATCACTCAAATCCAAAGTGTGTATGATGAGATATTAATTGTTATGTGTGGTTGTAGGTTAATTTGGCACATTGAGCAAGTTAGCTTAGTGTTGTAATGTGCACAAGTTAGGGTTTGATGACACCGCATGAGATTGTATAAATAGAAGTGAAGTGTGAGACATTCTACCATCATTCATGTGCATCTACCTCATAGAAATACATCTCTGAGGCAGTCGCATCTCAAGGAGAACAATGCTGAATTAGTTTGGTATTGTTTTTGTTGTGTATTGATGGGTGGTTTTTCTTCTAAACAGTAGGTTGTAACTCTATTTTCTTAGTATAGGTAGGTCGCAGACCTAGTCTTCCTTGGATAGGGGGTCGAAAGGTTGTGAGGTAGGCCACAAGCCTTATCTTGTTGGAACAGGAAAGTCATATAGAAGGGAATCCATAGCCTTGGAAGAAGTTTGGAAGGTGAGGAAAGGTGTTGTAGTAGCTTTCCAACAACCCTAACCAGTGGACCAGACCTACAACAGTACTACATAGGCCCATGAGGAGTTAAGGTATGTGTTTGTTGATGTATTTGTGTTGAGTTAGATGCTAGTGGACGAGTTGTCCTAGAAGAGGGCTAGGTATTGGACACTTCTAGTCTATTGGAGGGAAGCATGAGAGTGGACCAAGTGTAGCCTAGAGCAGCACGTTGATGAACTAAGATGGTTGCTAGAAGAGGCAAAGAAGGGGATCTCAAGGTCTGACCAACCAGGAGCAATTTGGATAGCTCGTGTTCATTGTTGGAGAAGAGACATTTGACAATGATAGATGGTAGCTCTTGTGCCCTATGTTAGTCTTCATTGTAGCAACGCATGAAGACTATAGTGGGAAGAAGTCCCTGAGTAGCTGAGGAGAAGTAGTGGGAAATATGTCTCAAAGCGTTGTGGCCTTGAAGGACGAAGGAGTAGCTAGTGATCGTGAAGACCCTATGTGTCAGTTGTAGATGGAATTTTGATCAACTAGAGGGAAGATTGGAGAGTTGGGTTTAGTGGCCTAAAAGAGTTGGTGCATTGATAGAGGTAGGTGTTGCAGAACATATGACAAAGCAGTTGTGATTTCATGCTACATCAGCTAGATTGTTAGTGTATCTTGTATCTTGTATCTTATTCTTGTACTAGTGGATGTATGAGGGACATTATCGCTGGTACGGGATCCCCAGAGGTAGAAATTCCTTGTAGATTCAAACTGCAGATTGTAATATGCTAAAACAATTGACTTGAATCTACTCTACTCATCAATGGAAACAATAATTTATCGATGGAAGCAGAAAAAGGAAGAATTCAATCACACATAACACAATAATTTTCTAGGGAAATCCACAGCTAAAAACCCCTTCTATCTGTATATTGCATTAATCAGAAAATTTGAGAAGATTACAATGCTTTCCTCATGCTCGAGCAAACCATGCATTATCACAATCTATCTCACTGCTTCACAAACAAGCTCCAGCCAATACTTAACCAAATTTGTTGCCTGCCAAGGTCCTATTTCCTTGCACAATTTCCTAAGGAATTAGCCCATATTTAATTGCGAAATTCCACAATAATGAATTGTGCAATCCTCATAGGCCTTCCTCGGATTGCATGCACCACTTGTACAATTCAGATGATTATACAACTGATAATACAATGTCCTTGAACTCCAATCTCAACTAGGTATTTCTCTAATCTGACATGCATGAGTTAATTATGAGTGAATCTTCAGTTTATTGGTTGATCAATGTTGGTTACACCCCACTACTGCAAGATACACCCCACTACTAGATCTCCCACTAATTCCTCCATCAATTGGAACTATTTTAACTGAATTTAACTCAGTTAGAATGAATTAAATAATTACAACTCAAAATTAACTCAACCAAGGCTCCTAAAAAGAAAGAGGCACTCTACATGACTATAGTTAAACCCTCAACTTGAATTAACCGAGCTAATTAAGTCAAATTAACTTAGTTAACTATTACAAGTTTAATGAGATGTGGAATTACAATTTAAATCCTAATTTAATTCAAGGACAAATTAAATTAGGATTTTTCTTGTTGTTATTTTCAACACCCCCTCTCAACAAAAAAGGAATGCAACTCTATCCTGATCTGGTGCCTTTGGAATGTTCTGCATACAACTCATCATTATTGTTGTTTCTACTACAACATCTGCAACAAAAAAGCATCCAAAAAAATAAACTGAATCAACTATGTCTGCAACAGTCTACCGGGAAAATTGTGTTGTTGTTGACTCTGCTACTAAGCCTCCTGCTCTGTCGTCAACACTGCTCTACACTCCTCAATATATGATTGACATTGATCCTCTTCCTACTGAATATTGTGGTCCCCCTGTAGCAAGGTAATGATCCATGACACAAAAAAACACCTCAATGGATCCTCCTTAAATTTCTACACTCTTGGGACTATTGCTTCACATCGTCCCACCTCTCACCTGGAGGTATGGCTGCATGCATGGTGAAATCTGATCTACTCATACTGATGTTGTTATTGCTCTGTTGCTGCTTCTGCACTGCTACTGCAACCACTGCAATAACGATTCTGATCTCCCCAGATCCCGAAGTATTAGTTTCTATAGGGTTACTCCCTCTGAAACTAGACTCCCTCTGAGTCTCGATCTACCTGTGGGAAATATCTCTGCTCCTCATTCTGTCAATATCAATTATCACAACTCCTTTTTGTGTCACTAAACGTAGGCTCGCCGATCTTCCCACTAGTAGCCTTCTAGCTCCATTAAAAACTTTGCACATAGGGTCTTTTGGACCTACCCTGAACTAGAGTTCCATCAATCTGCAAGGACAACCTCAAATTTTTCTTTTCTATTGTGATTTCACCTCTGATACCATGTAGAAATTTCTACAAATCTAGCTCTTATACCAAGTAGAAATTTCTACAAATCTAACTCCGATACCATGTAGAAATTCCTTGTAGATTCAAACTGTAGATTGCAATATATTAGAACAATTGACTTGAATCTACTCTACTCATCAGCGAAAACAATAATTTATCGATGAAATCACGAAGCATAAAAGGGAAGAATTCAATCACACAACACAATAATTTTGTGGGGAAAGCCACAACTAAAAACCCCTTCTATCTATATATTGCATTAATCAGAAAATTTGAGAATATTACAATGCTTTGCTCAAACCCGAGCAAACTCTGCACTATCACAATCTATCTCACTGCTTCACAAACAAGCTCCAACCAATACTTTGCCAAATATGTTGTCTGCAAAGTTTATATTTCCTTGCGCAATTTCCTAGGGAATTAATCCATATTTAATTGGGAAATTCCACAAATATGAATTGCGCAATCTTCATAGGCTTTCCTCTAATTGCATGCACCACCTGTACAATTCGGATGATTATAGAACTAATAGAACATTGTCCCTGAACTCCATTCTCAATTGAGTCTTTCTTTGATCAGACATACATGAGTTAATTATGAGTGAATCTTTAGTTTATTGGTTGATCAGTGTTAGTTACACCACACTACTGGATGTCCCACTAATTCCTCCATCAGTTGGAACTAATTTAACTAAATTTAACTCAATTAGACTGATTTAAATAATTACAACTCAAAATAAACTCAACCAGAGCTCCTAACAAGTAAGAGACACTCTACATTACTCTAGTTAGACCCTCAACTCAAATTAACTGAGCCAACTAAGTTAAATTAATTTATTTAACTATTACAAGTTGTCATGAGATGTGGAATTACAATTTAATTCTTAATTTAATTCAATGACAAATTAAATTAGGAATTTTTTCTTGATATAATTTTTAACATTTTTTGTTGCTATTTTCAACATCAAATTGTTGTATTATTAGATTGTTAAGATAACGAATTTGGGTTGTTGTATAAATTTGTAAAACACTGTGTATATCAATAGTATATTTACTATTGTATATTGTTCCGTTGTACAAAGTAGTCTTGTTGTAATATTTGGATTGGTACGTGATTTGAGATTCTCTATCCTAAACTCCAATATCTGGGAAAAACAATACAGCATAGGCCCAGTGGTGATGTAGTCAAGCAAGAAGGAAGAAGGCCTCGGACCTAGAGCGACCACATATGTAATTTTCATCTTTTGTTTCGAATATATATAGTTTGTGTGTTGAAGTCCATATAACCTTGTCATTGCTCGTTTTATGATTGTTGTATTTTGATATAACTCTTGCCATTGTTGTTTAATGTCGTGTCTAAGTGTGTGTTGGCTAAGGGCCACCAGAGTTACAGGTCCAATTGCGCATTGTAGGAAGGAAAGGATCGATCATTGATCGCTGAAGGGATCAATGATCAAAATCCTTGAGTAGTGGTCGAGATCAGAGCCAGTGTGCAGATAAGAGACTTGTGATTGTAGGAGAACAGAATTTGGTGGAGATTGGGAATGGTGAAGTCCCCGAATGGTCGCAAGTCGTCAGTTCAGTGGAAGAGATGAGGATCGTCAGATCACGAAGTCGAAACTAAGTCGTGAAACCACGATGAGGAATGAATGTTCTCATTAAGTAACAAAAGAATTGCGGAATAGAGCGACCAACTCGACCTCCAACTCGAGTTGGGACGCAGTCAGCCTGGTCGAGTCTCGAAGCAGTCAGGGTGAGAACTGTTCAGGAGAAACAAGCGGAGGTCCTGACCCTGACCTCGGGCGGGACCCACACGAATTTGATGCAGGTAGAATCGTTGGTCACAATATTTGTCGACCCTCGACCTCGCCCATAGCCCGACCTGTAACCTCGAGATGGGACTATCGAGTAACAATTCTCCTTCGACGCTGAATTTTGTGAGACATTGACTACGCCAGTGGATTCACTAATCCAATCATTGCACCTTGAGGGAATAACAAAAGGGACATCTTCATCACGGGGAGGAGATGAGTTGAAATCCTTGGCAAGATCTGTCATATCAAATTCGAGTTAAAAAGAGCGGCGGATGCCGTCTTGTCCAACCACATATCCAGACTACATCTTTCCATATCCACCGTGCTTTCAGCCCCATCCAATGTTCCCTTCAAAATCTCATAAGAATCCCGTTCATAGATTTGAGAAAAAATTCAGTTCGTCGTCATGGAGGTCTGTTACGGTGTTCGTCTCTCTATTTCTGTTCCGACTGCATCAAAGCGTTTTGGATTGAAGTAATATGGCAAGATTTATGATTTTCTCATCCTCAACTTGCCCATTGCTCTTTCCTTTTTTCTGCCCCAGTAAATCAGTTTCCCTTTCAGATTTTCTGACTAGCTTAGGCAGTCGTTTTCCTCTCAACGGTTTCTAAGAAAAATTGCAATAAAAAAATTTGTAACCACATGGGTTGTAAAACCGATGTAATTATTTTGGAATATGGTCTCAATCTCTTAAATTTGTTCTCTATAAGATTCCCTTTTTACTCACGCCTCCATGAATTTTTGCATAGTTTTCGAAGAAATTAAAATCTGAAAACTATATCTTTTGTCTTATTATAAACGGGTTTCTCCATTTATGTCCAGATATGAACGTGTTTCTCAATTGGTTGGGCAAATTTGGCAAATTCGAAACCTTAGTCAATTTTACTGTTTAGAGTTGGATGAAGGGTTTAAATCTGACGTGTTGTCTGACCTTCCCTCAGACAAGTCTGAGAGGTTTGATTCATGGCGTGTTAGCATTTATATAATTTCTTTATCTTTCAGCCTCAGAAATGGTGAGATTGCTTTTACACTGCACAAATATTTCCATTTTTTTTTAACAATGGTGAGATTTCTTTTTCGTTGCACATATGATATCCATTTTTTTTTACAGTTGATATACCAATTGTAATTAAGAAATACTTATGGCATGATATGCAACGTCATTTCATTAACCAGTAACACTATACGACCAGATGGAACTTAATTAAAGTGACAAATCTTTATAAAGTAACAAGTTATTCCATACCTGTTATGATGCAGACGCGCTCAAGTCAAATACTTGTAAGAATCAGCGGGCACAGTAAGTCGGATAATTTTATCACAATAATGGATTTCAACTACCAATTTAGTGCAATAGTTTTTATATCTCAGCCATTTTTATGGTATTGCTTTAGACACCATCTAAATGAGGTTTGAAGTTTTTATATTTACCTCTTTTATATTTTTATTTTCCTTCTCCACTCAGATATTTGAATGATTCGTCCCTTCATTGAAAATTCCAGAGATTATAAGTAGAAAAGGGGGATCTTGAAAAGCTTACGGTAGTTACAATATTGGAAAACTCTTTTTGGAAAGAATCCGATGTAACACTAAAGTAATTGAACTTGACATGCGATACGGGATATTTTGACAGTCAAAAAATGGCTTTCGCATGGAGTTCAGAATATATTTGTGAATCAGTTAAATTATTTTTTATGCAGGTACATATATTCTAAAAGATTATCGTTTTATTATTTTTAATTTTTTAGTTTCAAATATATATATTTTTTTAAATAAAAAATAAAAATAATTATTTAAATGTTACATTTTAAAAAATTATATTAAAATTAGTACCGGTTTAATAAATTATGTTATTTATATAAATTAAATAGTATTAATTTATAATAAACATCAAAACATTATCATATTGTTAAAATTAAAAAAATCATAAAAATTAACTAAATTTTAATTTTATTTAAAATAATTAAATAATTATTAATGATAAAGAGAATTAGTATATAAATTAAATTTATATTTCTTTAAAAAAATATGTAACAAAATTTTTAACTTGGAGATCCTTTTTCTCTATATCATAAAATTCTTAATACCATAGTTTATTTATACAACATGCTCAAAAAACTATAATTCATTTAATTAAAAGGGCAAAAAAGACATAGTTATGAGAATAAATCTCAACCTTTTAATTTTTGCATGCTATTAAGAATATTCTATGGTGGTTAAATCCCAACAATTGATAATTAAATTAAAATTCTGAAAAGCCTATTCCAAAATAAACATGCTTATTAACATAATTATATACAAGGGTTTACACTTACTTTATGATGCATCTAATATTAATATTGTTAAAATAAAAAATAAAAAATAATTAAAATTTAATTTTAATATTATTATTATCATATGATTTAAACATGCATTTAAAGAAATAGGTAAAGAAATATGTAATAAGATTCTTACTTATAGAGATTTGTTTCGACTTTGCATGGAGATTTTTAATATGGAAACAGGTTTTGTTACAATGATAGTGGCCAATACCATAGTTTACTAATACCACATACACCCTCATGATTATATGATACATGTCCATTTGACAATATATAATTAATCGATTTAATTTAAAGGAAAAAAACATAATTACTTTTGAAATAAATCTCAATCTTTAATTTATAATTACTACTAAAAATATTCTAAAATATTTTGTGGAGGTTAATCTTTACCATTTGAATAATAATTATTAATAATTAAATTAGAATTCTAAAATTTCTATTTTTAAGCTATATATATATATATATATATATATATATAAATCCCATTATGAAACAAATAAAAGTTTAAGAAATATTATTTAAAGAAATTAATAAATACACTCCATAATAATAGTGTGCAAATACAAAATCCTTATAAATTAGTGCAACTAATAAATTACAATAAAATATTAATTAAAACCAAATAAAACTTAAAGTTGGATATGAATAAGGTTGCATTTATTGCTTCAAGAGAATCAACAAAGCCCTTAGTTTAGTTTGGGTAATTAAGGAAGAACTTTTTTGCTAGGAGTTAGTTAGGGTAAGCATAAATTAACTTGAGCAACGATATTAGTCACTAAGTTCAAGAGGGTATCTAATGAAGTTGTAACATATATATTTCTCTAAGTTAGTTTAAGGAGGTGGGGTTATAATATTTTTGCTTTCCTTTACTCACATAAGACCCTAACTTCTAGGTCACCATCATTTTCTACTCGTCGAGAGATTTCAATGATATAAACTTTATCGACATTTGAGTTTGGACAAAAAGATATATCCTTTTGAAGGCCTTCCCTTCTAAGTACCACATCAACATTTGTACCATTCCCACATGTTAAACACATGGAACTATTTTTTTCCCACATGTCATCATGATAGAATGCTACATAAGCAATATGTCATTGACATGTCACAGTCCTCTGTCCATGTGTCACCACTGTATGTGGTCATTTCCTTACTAGACATGTTAGTGACCCCCACTTTTTGAATCTAGATCTTGGATTTTTCTTGAGTCTCTATTATGAGAATTTTTGGATGCATCTGGGATTCCAAAACATGTGATCCATTCAAGTCTAGGTTTTCATTTTTGTTGCTACAGTCAATAGTTTGTCCCTTTGGACATTCGGATTTGGGGATTTCTAAAAGTTTTGTTCATCTAAATTTCTTGGATTTTTGTACTATTGTTATCCAGAGCTTATGTAGTCCATGACACCTCCATAAGACTACTACCTGGTCTCCACTTTAGTGTTGTCGTGTCTCTAACCCATGGCACCTCGTGCCATAATGATAACAATCAACATAGGGCAAATCCCCACCTATCCAGATATCCGACTTTTATTTTTTTTGGATTCAGCTAGTTTTGGAAAAATCCAAAAAGGTCCCTTTTCACAATTTTCCATATTTTCAAATCCCAAATCACTAGCGATGGTAGGTGCCATGTTGATCACTACATCGATGCTTTCGTACCAATTTTGCAACACAACCTTGCCACATTGGTATGCCATGTTAATGACACGACAACATGCCAAATCATCCATAATTGGTCTATGTGACATGTTAGCATCCGCCTACCCACAAGGCCTGGAGTGATCACGTGGACTCCACATATCATCCTCATGGCTATTCCATTGTCATAAATAAATTCTATTTATAAGAAATTCTGAAGGTCTAGACATCTAGATCTTGACAAACTTTTTATCCTCGATCTCCATCACTTGAAAGATCTTGCTAGTGTATGTCTATCATTCTTTAACATAATCTAGATTCTCATTCTTTCCCTAGTCTGGTTAATAGAACAACGGCCACTAAGCCACTAGGAAAACCAAAAATGGTCTTCAAAGTCCTAAGTTGGTTTGGTTAATGGATTCTAGCTAACAAATGCAACAAAGGCTATGTTTATTAATGGATTGTTAACTGGGCTCTGGGCTAATGGATCTTTCATCCAACCTTAACCTTGTTGCAAGTAAGGTCGGTCTCCAGTCCATGAACATCGGGAAAACCAAAATAAAGGTCTATAGAGAGACTTAAGGCCAATCTCAGTCTTCCTTCCTTTCTGTGCTAGCAAATATTGCTTGCTAGAAACAAGAAATTTTTTCAAAATATAAATCCAGAAGTCAGAAAAATCCTTTCCAAAAATTGGGGTCTGGCTTCAGAATTCCTTTTTGCAAAAGGAGTTAAAAATTTGGATTTCAGTATCCTTCAACATGAGGAGAAATATAGGCTCAATTTTTTTTTAGACAGGCCCCGAATTAAGAGCTACCCTCTCAAAACTACACCCAACATGCTCAAAGACTGGAAAATTAGATTGAAAGAAAAGGAATTTTTTATTTGGTTTAGAGTGTCATGACATGAGTGGGATATTGTGTTTAGAGGCACTAATGATGCGGGTCCATTAATACAGACCCCAATTATGATTACATATATTATGCTAATCTCGATTGATTATGTAGACAAGATAGCCTCCCCTGAAACACACTAAGGTATGATTTGATTATGTCTATATTTGGTTTATCTAACATGGCACATTTGCAAGCGATAAAAGATCAGAGATGAAAAGCAGAATGGTGGATTACAATTCACATGTCTCTCCTTACAGATTAGCTGAGTAGCAAGGAGATGAGTATTCTCCTGATTTAACAAATACATTGAGAATTTTGAGGCAGACAATAACAGGTTGATTGAGTCACAAGAAAGACTTGTCAGAGCTCAAGAAAAGCAAGTAGAAGGTAATTCAATTATCCTTCATTGTCTATCAAGTTTATAGTGACAAGAATAGTTGAGGATCATCCATGGGAAAGAGGAAAGGACAGAATGGGGAATATGATATCAAGTCTCAATCAAGATACATGTTGGACAAGGATGATACGTTCAGAGGTGGCATATGGTTGGGTACACCTGACAGGATGCATTAGAGGCCCTCCATCAAGCCAATACGGTGACACCAACACTCCTTACTACTCCGATAGTGGATGAGATGCCTCAAACCATTTACTATGTCTTTGAGTAAGAAGTCCCATGAGCAATTCACCCATGTGCTTTGTCACCATACCTCTCACCCTATGTTAGTCTCTAGCATGAAAGAGAAGTAGACGAAAACAACTCCCCCAAACTCAGCTCCTTTCAATGTTAGAAGCCATCTGTATATGCAAGAACTTTTGTATATGCATATAGATATGCAAGCAAATATAGAGAAATCCACTTTCATTTCTGCATATGAAACTGTCAATATATTTAATAACTTTTTTATATGTAAGCATAGTTTCGTTTGTAAGTTAAGGTCCCACCTACAATGCTCATGTTGGCTCCCAATTTTTATATACACATATATATTAAATTGCACATATATGAAAGCAAAATTTTGTATGTGTGTGACTTTTGTAATTGCACACAAATATAACAACATGCATATCTAAAATCCACACATGTAGATATGGAAGCGCATATAGGAAAATATCTATAAAATCTTATTGTCATATTTTTTTTTCTCCTAATACTTCAAATTTTTATGGGTACTCTATAAATAGCATCTCATGCAAAGTGAGGCCATGCATGCCCACCACTTGTCATCGGTGAATGAGTTAGTTAAATGAAGTGTCAAAAACATTAGCATCTTTTCATAAAATACAAAAACAAATTCTTTTTTAAAAATTTGAATTTCCTATATGCACTTTCATATAGCACTTCAGTTCTAGGGGCTTTAATGGAATCCATATGACCAAGTGCAGGGAGAATAACTTTAATAGGTAGTTCACCTATTAATTTATATTTATATCCAAGCTTAAACTTTAATACACTAGCTTTCTTTATACTCGAAGGCCCAAATAACCAAATAACCTATTACGCATGAAATCAAGACCATTTTTGGAATGTCAACCAATTTTTATTTTTTTATGAATTCAGATCATGGCTTCAATCTCATGTGCATGCTACCTACATCCCTTACACCATAGGAATCTTGCATGGCCTGGTATAGTCCTAGTTGAGAAAATTAAAATAAAAAAATCCTATAAAACAAATCTCAGCGCGAGTCCTGAGACTTCAGACGTTGTCATGTGGAAACTTTGAGAACCAATCAAAACTTTCCACTTGGTTCCCTTGCCATGTCATGTCTTCCATGTCACTTCCACATCAAGAGTGCTCCAAGAAAACTCTTAAGTGTATGTTGACGGTGTTGGACCCGCCAACATATCAAGGGGATCTCCCTTGTAAGAAGTCCGAACTAGACCTAAAATTGTTTGGAGTAGGAGTCCTAGCAATGGATGGTAATGTAGTGCCTTGACCACGGTAGTGTGTAGAGGTAAGTATGATAGCTTTGGTTGGAAGAAAGTGTGTGACCTTGTAGTGAGTCAAGTGAGATGCATGGGGGGTTCTAACACATAGAGGGAAAAAGGAAGTGTGTCCCTTAGAAGCCTGTAATAGTACACAACTTGAAAGGAACACACGAGTGGAATGACATGACAAGCTGGAAGTGGAATAGTCCACAAAACAAAGTGGCGGGTTAATCCAACAACACTCCTTTAACATGATTCATACAATTGCATACAAAATAGTTCATACACAAATGCGTAAGTTAAAAAATATACATTGCTAAAGCAACCAGAATAGTCCAACTACAATAACGACATATGCATGAAAATGTGATGGGTTAGTTATATTATTAAGTGAAAGTTCCATCCATACATACACCATTGACAACCACTAGCCCCAATAGTCTCTGTGCTCTATTGACCGTACAAGCAGCATGCAAAGATGATAAAGAGCTGGTAGGCCTTTCTGAGTGACTTAGTCTTGTAAACCTGATTGGGTGTCGACTTGAAATTCGAAGACTCTTTCACCCAATACTTCATGATGTCTCTAGTGTTCACATTGTTGTTGGGGGTATAGAAAACTTCATCCATGCGGTTCACCGGTTGTGGTAAGTGATACATCTGATGGTAGTTTTCTATCCTAAAGGTAGCAAGTTGTGTTCCACTGGCAATATTCAATGTCATCATCTCGAGATTGGTGTGTGAGACAATCTAGTGAATGATGTCCGCACATGGGAAGGAGGGGTACCTGCATGCAACATTATATAAGTCTGACTTGTGGATGTTGACATAGACCTACCGATCTTCTAGATCTTCCTTGAAGCTGCCTGCGAAGATATCCTTAATTTCCTACCATGTTATCTTCATGTCCTTCTCTATGAACAACTGTGTGTCTGCATAGACTGACAAGTTCATTGACACCTTTTCAACTGCATCCCCAATGCTTCTCTCAACAGTATCCTTTGATCCAGTGCTCTTGGAAGCTGCTAGGAATTTAGTAGGGAGGCTCCAAAACGAAGCATAGGCAAAATTTTGGAGGGTGGTTGTAGCCGCTACAATAGCGTCCAAGGGTATGAGAGAGAGAGAGAGAGAATAGAATAGAGCTCCACCAAAACCTGTCAAAAGCTTGAGAAAAAGCTTGCCAACAGATCCTTAGAAGCCTATTTATCAATGAGGCCTCTATTTTCTTCAATTTCCATTATTTTCCTCCTCACATGCAACCTGTGACATTTCACCTTCATTTTCCTCCTCACATGCAACCTGTGACATTTCACCTTCATTTTCTCCTAATTTCCATTATTTTCATAAATAAAAGTTCCAAAAATGTCATTTTTCCTTTCCAAAGCCTTTTCCATTTCCTTTGACAATTTCCTTAGCTATAATAAACAGATTGAACACCCACTAGGATATTTTTCCGACTATTCACCTTGGAATACGTGTCCCATGACCATGGTCTTATATATTTTTACATGAATTTTTAACCAAGTTTGTTACACTAAAAGTGCAAAAAATGAGTGTCACGTGTCATCACCTTTGGTTGCCATCTTCTGTATATGCACACTTGCAGACCTATGTTATAGAAGATTCACATATAAAAAAGCCATATAATGAAGTTGCGCATATATAGAAGTTGCCTTATGTATATAAACACATATATATAAATATGGAAGCGTGCATTTACAAAATATGGCTTCCGTATATTCACAACTTTTGTATATGCACAACTTCTAAACATCCACATAGATATGGAAGCATGCATGTACGGAAGATGACTTCCATATATATGTGCATATATAGAAGTTTTACATATACGAAAGCAATCTTCCATATATGCACACTTCCACATCTATGTTATAGAAGATACATATATACATAAGCCATATACCATATATACGGAAGTTATCTTCCATATATGCATGCTTCCATATATGTGTGTGTATATATACAAAATTTGCACATATACATAAGATGCCTTCTTTATATGTGTGGCTTTTGTATATGCACATATGTATGGAAGTGTGCATATATGGAATATGGCCTTCATATATGCACATAGATATGGAAGCAATTATATACAGAATATGGCTTTCATATATGCATAACTTTTATATATGCACATAGGTATGGAGGTCATCTATGTTGTGCATATATAGAGGTCATGCATATATGGAGGTCATCTTCCATGTATGCACACTTCCATACATATGTGCATATACATAAGCCACACATATAAAGAATTCACCTTATGTATATGTACAGTGTATATATATATATATATATATATATATATATGGAAGCATGCATATATGGAAGATAGCTTCCGTATATGCACAACTTCAGTATATGTGTATCTTCTATAACATAGATATGGAATTATGCATATATGAAATATTGCTTTCGTATATGTGAAACTTCTATATATGCACATAGATATGGAAGTCATCTTCTGTATATGCATGCTTCCATATCTATGTCAAAATATAAAGTTGTGCATATACAAAAGTTGTGAATAAACAAAAGGCGTATTCCATAAATGAACGTTTCCATATATATGTGTATATACATAAGTTGTGCATATACAGAAGTTGCGCATATACAGAAGCTATCTTCTGTATATTCACTCTTCCATATATATATATATATATATATATGAAAGCCATATTTTGTATATGCACATAGATATGGAAGCATGCATATACGAGAGATGGTTTCCATATCTATGTGCATATATAGAAGTTGTGCATATATGGAAACCATCTTTTCTATGTGCATGTTTCCTTTACTATGTGCATATATAGAGGTTGTGCGTATATGGAGACCATCTTCCATATATGCACACTTCCATACATATGTGCATATACAGAGGCCACACATATAAATAAGTCATATTCCGTATATGTCCAGATTTTGTATATGCATATATATATATATATATATATATATGGAAGTGTGCATGTATGGAATATAGCTTCCATATATGCACAACTTCAGTACATGGCTTATGTATACGCGAATCTTCTATAACATAGATCTTGAAGTGTGTAAAATGAGTATTATAAAAATAGGATTTGTAAATTCTAGAAGACTTGAAGTCTTGGATGTGAAAACCTAGGGCTTGTAGACAAAACCTTAGATCTAATGTTTCTGTTGAAAGTAGAAACCTAGTTCATGCAAGGAAGGAATGATATCATATTGATGATGAGGACAATGAGAACTATATATGCGCATATACGGAAGTTGTGCATATACAAAATATGTGCACATATATGGATGTTGTGCATATACAGAAGATGTACGCATATAAGGAAGTTGTGTATATATGGAGGTTATCATATATGCATATTACGGAAGTTGCAGACTATTTTTATGTATGCACAACTTCTCTATATGGTTGCAGACTATTTTTATGTATGCACAACTTTTGTATATGTGCATATACTGAAGTTGCACATATATGGAAGTTATGCGCATATATGGAAGTTTCACATATATGGAAGATATATAGAGAAGTTGCGCATATAGAGAAGATATGTGCATATACAGAAGTTGTGCAAAACTTCAACCTCTATATAGGCACAACTTCTGTATATGTGCATATCTCACCTATATGCATATATACGGAAGTTGCACATATATATAAATTGTGCATATACGAAAATTATACATATATGGAGGTTGCATATATACAGTGACTAAAGTTACGCATAAATTATCTATATATGCATCTTCCATATATGCACAACTTCTGTATATGTGCATCTACCGTACATGTTCAACTTCCATATGTGTGCATATACAGAAGTTACACATATAAATAGTTGTGCACAATTTCAACCTATGTACATATATAGCCTTTTTATATGCACAACTTCCGTATATACATATATGAATGTTGTGCATATACAAAAGATATGTGATGCAAAAGATATGCATATCTTTCGTATATGTGTAACTTTTGTATATGCACATATTTTTTGTATATACGTTTATTTCGTATATGTGAATTTCTTCTGTATATGTGCATATTTGGAAGTTGCACATATACAATAGATGTGCATATACGGAAGATATGCGTATATACAGAAGTTACGCATCTATAGAAGATATGCACATATACGGAAGTTGTGAATATATGGAGACTGTCGTATATGCATGTTACGAAATTTGTGCACTTCTGTATATGCACAACTTATGTGTATGCGCATATACAAAAGTTGCACATATATGGAAGATATGTGCATATACAAAAGTTGCACATATACAAAAGATATGCACATATACATAATATATTCACATATACAGAATTTTTGTATATACGAAAGATAAGCATATCTTCTGTATATTACCAATTTCCGTATATGCGTATATATTGTTTATATGCGCAATTTCCATCTTTTGGACTTGAAAAAGGTGTAAAATGAGTATTATAAAAATAAGAGTTGTAAATTCTAAAAGACTTGAAGTCTCCATATATGCACAAGTTCTGCATATGCGCATATCTTTTGTATATGCGTAACTTATGTATATACGCATATCTTTCGTATATGCATAGCTACTGTATATGTACATCTATTGTATATGTGAAACTTCCAAATATGCACATATATGGAAGAAATTCACATATACGAAATAAACATATATACGAAAAATATGTGCATATACGAAAGATATGCACAACTTTTGCATCACATATCTTTTGTATATGCACAACATTCATATATGTATATACGGAAGTTGTGCATATACGAAGGCTATGTATGTACGTAGGTTGAAGTTGTGCACAACTATGTATATGTGTAACTTCTGTATATGCACACATATGGAAGTTGAACATGTATGGTAGATGCACATATACAGAAGTTGTGCATATATGGAAGATGCATATATAGATAATTTATGCGTAACTTCAGTCACTCTATATATGCAACCTCCATATATGTACAATTTTCGTATATGTGCAATTTCTGTATATGTGCAACTTCCGTATACATGCATATCTATTTATGCATATATGCAATATATGCACATATACAGAAGATGTGCATATACAAAAGTTGCGCGTATATAGAGGTTGAAGTTCTGCACAACTTCTGTATATGCACATATCTTTTGTATATGCACAACTTCTCTATATATCTTCCATATATGTGAAACTTCCTTATATGCACATAGTTTCCATATATGTGCAACTTCAGTATATGCACATATACAAAAGTTGTGCATAATAAAAATAGTCTGCAACCATATACAGAAGTTGTGCATACATAAAAACAGTCTACAACTTTTGTAATATGCATATACGATAACCTCCATATATACACAACTTCTGTATATGCACACATCTTCTGTATATGTACAACTTTTGTATATGCACAACTTTTGTATGTGAATATATGGTTCTCCTCCTTGTCCTCATCATCAACATGATGTCATTCCTTCCTTGCATGAACTAGGGCTTCTTCTTTCAACAGAAACATCAAATCTAAGGTTTTATTTACAAGCCCTAAGTTTTCACATCCAAGACTTCAAGTCTTCTAGAATTTATAACTCCTATTTTTATAATACTCATTGTACACCTTTTGCAAGTCCAAAAGATGGAAATTGCGCATATAAACAATGTATACGCATATACGGAAATTGGTCATATACAGAAGATATGCATATCTTCCGTATATGCGCAAATTTTGTATATCTGAATATATTATGTATATGTGCATATCTTTTGTATATGTGCAACTTCTATATATGCACATATCTTCTGTATATGTGCAACTTCAGTATATGCACATATACAGAAGTTTTGCATAATAAAAATAGTTTGCAACCATATACAGAAGTTGTGCATACATAAAAATAGTCTACAACTTCTGTAATACACATATACGATAACCTCCATATATACACAACTTCCGTATATGTGCACATCTTCTGTATATGTACAACTTCTGTATATGCGCACATCTTCTGTATATGCACAACTTTTGTATGTGCATATATGGTTCTCCTCCTTGTCCTCATCATCAACATGATGCCATTCCTTCCTTGCATGAACTAGGGTTTCTTCTTTCAACAAAAACATCAGATCTAAGGTTTTATCTACAAGCCCTAGGTTTTCACATCCAAGACTTCAAGTCTTCTAGAATTTACAAATCCTATTTTTATAATACTCATTTTACACCTTTTGCAAGTCCAAAAGATGGAAATTGCGCATATAAACAATATATACGCATATACAAAAATTGGTCATATACGGAAGATATGCATATCTTCCGTATATGCGCAAATTCTGTATATGTGAATATATTATGTATATGTGCATATCTTTTGTATATGTGCAACTTCTATATATGCACATATCTTCTGTATATGTGCAACTTTTGTATATGTGCATACACATAAGTTGTGCATATACAGAAGTGCACAACTTTTGTAACATGCATATACGACAGTTTCCATATATGCACAACTTTCGTATATGTGCATATCTTCTATAGATGCGTAACTTCTGTATATACGCATATCTTCCGTATATGCACATCTACTATATATGCACATCTATTGTATA
The DNA here is from genome assembly GCA_031772625.1 of Pinus tabuliformis. Taxonomy (NCBI): domain Eukaryota; kingdom Viridiplantae; phylum Streptophyta; class Pinopsida; order Pinales; family Pinaceae; genus Pinus; species Pinus tabuliformis. The sequence continues at coordinate 65,143,805 of CM062809.1, forward strand.
TGTGCAACTTCCAAATATGCACATATACAGAAGAAATTCACATATACAAAATAAACGTATATACGAAAAATATGTGCATATACAAAAGTTACACATATACGAAAGATATGCACATCTTTTGCATTGCATATCTTTTTTATATGCACAACATTCATATATGTATATACGGAAGTTGTGCATATACGAAGGCTATGTATGTACATAGGTTGAAGTTGTGCACAACTATTTATATGTGTAACTTCTGTATATGCACACATATGGAAGTTGAACATGTACAGTAGATGCACATATACAGAAGTTGTGCATATATGGAAGATGCATATATAGATAATTTATGCATAACTTTAGTCACTGTATATATGCAACCTCCATATATGTATAATTTTCGTATATGCACAATTTCTGTATATGTGCAACTTCCGTATATATGCATATATATTTATGCATATACACGAGATATGCACATATACAGAAGATGTGCATATACAGAAGTTGTGCCTATATAGAGGTTGAAGTTCTGCACAACTTTTGTATATGCACATATCTTCTCTATATGTGCAACTTCTCTATATATCTTCCATATATGTGAAACTTCCATATATGCGCATAACTTCCATATATGTGCAACTTCAGTATGTGCACATATACAAAAGTTGTGCATACATAAAAATAGTCTGTAACTTCCATAATATGCATATACGATAATCTCCATATATACACAACTTCCTTATATGCGTACATCTTCTGTATATGCACAACTTCCGTATATGTACACATATTTTGTATATGCACAACTTCTGTATATGCGCATATATGGTTCTCCTCATCCTCATCATCAACATGATATCATTCTTTCCTTGCATGAACTAGGGTTTCTTCTTTCAACAGAAACATCAGATCTAAGGTTTTGTCTACAAGCCCTAGGTTTTCACATCCAAGACTTCAAGAATTTACAAATCTTATTTTTATAATACTCATTTTACACACTTCAAGATCTATGTTATAGAAGATTTGCGTATACATAAGCCATGTACTGAAGTTGTGCATATATGGAAGCTATATTCCATACATGCATACTTCCACACACACACACACACACACATATATATATGTGCAGATACAAAATATGGACATATACGGAATATGACTTGTTTATATGTGTGGCCTCTGTATATGCACATATGTATGGAAGCGTGCATATATGGAAGATGGTCTCAATATACGCACAACCTCTATATATGCACATAGTAAAGGAAACATGCAGATAGAAAAGATGGTTTCCATATATGCACAACTTCTATATATGCACATAGATATGGAAACCATCTCTCGTATATGCATGCTTCCATATCTATGTGCATATACAAAATATGGCTTCCATATATGTGCATATTATATATATATATATATATATATATGGAAGAGTGAATATACAGAAGATAGCTTCTGTATATGAGCAACTTCTGTATATGCACAACTTATGTATATACACATATATATATGGAAACGATCATTTATGGAATACGCCTTTTGTTTATTCACAACTTTTGTATATGCACAACTTTATATTTTGACATAGATATGGAAGCATGCATATACAGAAGATGACTTCCATATCTATGTGCATATATAGAATCTGTTGGTGGATCAGAGTATGGTGAGGGTGGAGGTGGTTTAACTTCTTGATTCCCTTGGTTGTTTTTGGATTGGTTTTTCGATGGGATACAACATTCATGCTTGGAATATGGCATGGGGATGACTAGCTGAAAGAAATATTTGGTTCAGCCATGTCTACAGTCGAGTTGTAAGTGGAAGTCCCAAACCTAGTTGGATTTCTCTATGTTTAATAAAAGCTATGTTTTCTTGCTTTTGTACTTATTAATATGTGGATTTAATGGCTATTAAATCACGATTATTTTCATCATTTAATGTTGTTTATAAGCATGGTTATACAACTAGTTATTGTCATGGTTATTTCATGTATCTACTTGTAACTGGAAGGATAATGGATGCAAGACCTAATTGATGTCAAAACAGTTAAGGGAAGAGGGTGGTAATCCTTCTTGTTAACTCTTGTATGATATATCATTCATTGATGCTCTGTCTTGTATTCATTTCTTGTAGATTTCATTGATGCCAAGTGTTTGACAGAATGTCAGTCCTAGTTGGGGATGGTCAGGCCTAGTCCTGGAGTTAGTTTTTGGTTTATTAGTCTTGTCATCATGTGTTTAATGGATTCCATAATTTACAACAAGTTCTGAGCAGTGGATGGAATTCTGGGCTTGAAAAGGGCCTTAAATCGCGCAGACTGTGGCACGAGTGTGCTGGAAATAGTCCTTGGAGATAGACATGTAGGCTTCTGGGAGCGTCGAGAGCCCTCTAGATGCTGGCATGACCATAACATGGGAGCATCCAGAGGCCAAGTAGTCTAAAAACTCAATGGGACCCATGGAGATGATACCTGTGTGGTTGGGATGGCTCCTGAGATTGTTTTTGCTGATGTGGAAGGTGTGTTTGATGTGTTTTCATCGATTCCACTTCCTTAAGGACACCTAGGAGGTTGAATCATATCATAGTTGCCTCTCGTCATATGTTTACCCTCGTTGGCCAATTACTTCAGTAGATATGGGAGGAGGGTGATACATATCAATCATTATATGCACTCATGGATGTGAACTCCACTGCTCTCCACTATGCATCTGGTTGCATAATGGGGTTGGATGGATGACATTCAATTCATAGGAAATATTTCATGAATTTGGGAGTAAACAAAACTTTTAGATTAAAAAAGACTATAAAGATTTCAACTAATATTGTCATTCAAGAAATACATCAATTTACATAATACATAAAATCATAGCCATAACTGCAATTTACATCCACAAAACCAAAAAGTACAGGGTCATAACACCCGAAATGCAATTCCGAGCACGATAGAATGTGTTAGAAAACACAGAATTTGTGAGTTGGTAAGATAAAATAAGAATCAAGAACATAACTTCCCAATTAACACTTCACCAACCCCAACACCAACACCATATAAAACCCTAACCCTAAAGAGTTGAAATTCACATAATCGAGCTGAATTTCAAAAATTAGGCAAGATTAGCATGAAAATTAAGTAAGGTTAGCTATTTGTTGGCTCAAACGCATTACTAATGATCCAAATTAAGCAATATTCAACAAATTATTTGTTAAACCCTAAAAAATCAAAGCCACAATAATAATTTACCTCCATAAAACCAATAAAAACAGATCCATAACACTCAGACTATAATTCCTAACATGATAGAATGTGTTATAAATCACAGAAATTGCGAGTTGGTAGGATAAAATAAGAATCAGACACAAGCCATCCCAATTGATGCTTAACAAACCCCAACCTCATATAAAACCCTACCCTAAAAACTTGAAATTCATATAATCGAGCCGAATTTCAAAAATTAGGCAAGGTTAGCCATGGAAATTATGCAAGGTTAGCTTTTTGTCAGCTCAAACGCATTACTCTCAAGCCAAATTAAGCAATATTCAACAAATTATTTGTTAAACCCTAAGAAATCAAATCCATAACAATAATATACGTCCAAAAAACCAAAAAATCAGCGCCAGAACACCAAGACTACAATTCTTAGCATGATGGAATATGTTGAAAAACACATAAATTGTGAATTGGTAGGATATAATATCGTATCAGAGAGCCTTGAAGAGCCTTCTGTGACATTGAGAACACCATGCCCACATGTCACTATAACAGTGATGAAGACCCAAACACTCTAACAAAACTTAAATTCTACAAACTCCTGCAACCATTAAAAAACGGTGGCGCTACAGTTTGAGAAAACCCAAGAGAAATCCATGCAAAAAAATTGTAGAATTTGAAGGCTTACCTTCATGAAACAGGATTGGAGCGCAAAACCTCCATATTGACCATTCAACCCAATGAAATCTGCAATAAGTCTGAAATGAACAAATTCGCCACAATCTTGTGCACCACGAACAACCTGGAACAATCCACTAAGGAATAAACGACATGTAACAACCCTATAAATGGTAAATCACCCACAATCTCACCAAAACAACTGCACACGAAGAAAATGACAACCATTCGAGGCAAGTAACATAGGAAATGAAGGTTGATATCATAGGACTGGGGGCAACAGAACAACCACACATCGGGCCCGAGCAACATAAGCGAGGGTATGATACCACCTCCGACGTTTCAGCGAGAATAACCCTAAAAAACCTCGAAAATGACTGTGGACAATGCTGAAATGTAATTGACAACTCACCTTCCATGTAGGACACATGTCATATGTTTCACGTGGACTTATGCATGTACTTTAATGAAGTGGAAGGGAGGGTGTGCAACAACTAATGCCCCTCCCCTAAACACCATGCACTAACTTAATGATAATATTTTTTCATCTGGCTCATTGAATGAGAATAAAGTGATATTCAATGCACCAAAAAAAGAAACACTAACTCAATAATTGGCTTAGTGCTCACTGCACTGTATTCAATATTTGTCTACTAACTCGATATTGTTTATTAATTAGATTATTAAGCACCATACACTAAACCAATAATTAGTTCAATACTTTTTATCTTGTCTATTCAATGAAAATAAAATAATATTCAATAAATAAACAAAATATAGGCTTACCTAATAATTATAAAAATAGACTAACCAATAGCTTATTGCAAGTTACCCACTAACTAAATAGTGTATATCAATTAGACAAATATGACATAAAACAATGAATATTGTATATTAATTAGACAAATATGACAAAAAAACAATGAGTACACTGCCACCGACCTAGAACCTTCAAAACATTTAACAAACTTTAAATTCATAAAATATGGATATATTATTGAACCTTGTTCCAGATAAAACATTAGTTTAATATTATTGATGCAATAGGAATTACTAGATAATTAATATGAGAAAAAGTGTGTTTGAATAAAACATTTGACCATCTGTCAAGATTATAAAGTATACCCATTAACTAACACTGCTTCAAAATGGCACTGCAACCTTGTCTTACCTTTCAACCGGGTTGTTCTTGATAAAAGAAAGGCAACGCTGACATTTTTTCAGGTTTTCCACAGATTGATTTCAATTACAGAATGGCCCCTTACAACAAGGTCTGTAATTGCACAAGGAATATCACTCCATTCACTCCAAAATCCAAATTATCTCTCACCTTATTTCTCTTTCTACTCTCATTGGCATTAATTACCTCAGTATGATAATTTCAATAATGATTTGATATTTACGATTACAGTCTGATTTTCAAGTAACCCTTTGCGATGATGGTAATAACATGGGTGGAAGTTCAAGTTCTTTGGAAAGGAATTTGATGGTGGTTCTGAATTCGTTGGTGGAGAATGTTAATAAGACGGGCTACAGTATTTCATCTCATGGAGAGAATGGAGATGTGATGTACGGTCTTGCTCAGTGCAGGGGAGACCTCAATGCCTCTGCTTGTCGGGCATGCGTTTCAAACATTACGAAGCTTTCCACTGATTTGTTTACCAAATGTATTTTCGGAAGCGCTCATCTCAGCTGATGCTTTTTGAGATATGCCACTAATAAATTTTATCCAACAAATTTGCAAAATGCATCAGCGGACACCTTTACAGTTTGCGATAACACTTCAAGAAAGGGTTCAGCTGGAAACACTGGGGGTTCCAAAGATTGGAATATTGCCTCTTTATTGACCAGTGTTAAGTTGAATGTTGGGTCGAGTAATGTGAGTTTCAGTACACTAAGTGACTATGGGGTTTATTCTCTGGCACAATGTTGGAGAGGCCTTACTATGAATCAACGTAAATAGTGCCTCCAAATTCTGTATGACTCTTTGGGCTCGTGTACAACAAGAACTAGCCAAGGAGTCGCCTTCTCTGCAACAACAAGCTCCTCCATTCATTCAAATTCTGGGAGAGATTGGTTTTGCGATGATGGGCAAATAGTTCCATCACTAGTCCTGCTTCCATCGACTCTTGCACAATGTTGGACTAACCCCACAACCATGCTTCCTACTTCGGATGGACTTCATCTTGATTTCCTTTTTCCCACATACTGTAATCTACCTACACCTTTCCCAATCTGATATTCAAGATAGTTAGCTCAGACTCTATGGCAGTGGGGAATCCTTCATTTTACTTTGCAACTTTTCATATATTTTTTCCACCAGTGGCAGATGAAGGCTCCTTTCCTTTTCTTCCAAGTCGTTCCGCTCTCTCGTGACATCTAGTATATTTCCCATTACCTCAAACAAGCGTTCCAGCGATTGATTTGTCATCTCCTACACCTACTCTAGGAATTTCAGGGTTTTCAAATGATTGTCTTCCATTAAAACGTTGTGAAGCCGCACAACTCGTCAAATAGTATCTACTCATTTTATCGAAATGGTGTTTGAGAAGCATTAGTGATAGCATTATACTCCCTCCCTACAACATTTCAAATTTTTGCGCATGATTGTCGAATTTGAAATCTTGACAGCAAAGGTTTCATTGATGTCTGTAGCTGCACATCTTATCAACCCTTCGCATTAACTACATGCACCAGTTGCATTAAGCACATCGCAGCAGCTAACTTCCGGAGCAACGGTGGACCCTGCCACAGTCGGGGCTATGGAATCGCTGGAAAACAAATCATCATGTATGGGCATGTCTGTTAATGGCAAATCTTAACAATGAGTCATTGGCCAATGATTGGCTTAGTGACTTAGTAATTTATATTAATATATTTGTTTAAGTATTAATATTAATATTAAGATGCTCAAGCAATCTTAATATTAATATATTATGTTATAGTTAGAAATATAAAAATTATCATATTAATATATTATTTTATAATAAAATTAATTTATGTGTGTGTGTGTGTTATTATTTATATAATTATTAATAATTACAAATGGTTAATATTTAATAGCAATTTTTACAATATATATCTAATAATTATTAATGTGGTTGATAAATGCCTATAGGCTTATATCAACCACATTAGTAAATGTGGTTGTGCTAATTTATCTTTGTGGAGTTTATAAGTAAAATGTTTTGAATCATAGAAAGCTTATTGCTATGGTTGATAAGGCAATTCAATATATAATTTTAGTGTAATATTGGTTGATAAGGCAATTTAATATATAATTTCAGTGTCGTATAAGCTCTAAAGTAGTTATATCTCTTTTTCCTTTTAATTAAATTAATTAATTAAAAATATAATATGAAATGAATTATGTTTTTTGGGCATGTAGTATTGGTATGCCGTGGTATTATAACAAAATTTATTTACAAATTAAAAATATCCCTGATGAAGTGGAGTGACTTTCTATAATTAAGAATATTGGTAAATGTTTTTTTTTAAGTGTATATATTTTTAACTTACATATCAATTTTAATAATAATAATAATAAAGAAATAATTTAGTTGTTTTTTTATGATTTTTTGTGTCAAAAATACTATCTAGTGAAGTATGGTAGAGATGTATCAAAGGTAATATCTAGTCAAGTATGGCAGATGTATTGTTTAACATTTTGATTAGGTAAAAATAAAATAAAATAAAATAAACCTCTCATGACTTAAAGAACACCATCCCATAATAACAAAAAACAAATATCTTAAACCAATATACCACATTTGTATATTGTGTGTGTGTTTTTTTATTGGTTTATAATTGAGAAAAGTGATAACAAAAAACAAAAATCTTAAACAGATATACCACATTTATATATATTTTTTTTAATTTGTTTATGGCCGACAAAAATAGAGAGTGGTGATATCAATCTTTGGAAAGTCTCTACCACCTATATCTCTTCAAGTTTTTCCAATTTTTAGAGTTTTACAAATTTTCTAGGATTTCTATATTAACACCAATGTCATAATTGTCTAAAACTTTTCCCACACAAAATACCAGTGTTCCACAGGGACGCGTCCCCCAGGGTCGGTTGTGCGCACCCCTCGCACCACCCGAGACAAGGGGACGTCTGGGGAAACGTTTCCCACGCCCCCCTTTTGGGGAGACGCGGGGAGACGCAGGGGGCGACGTTTCCCCAATGTGGGGGATGCGACTCCCCAACAGGAGGATGCTTGGACGTCTCCCCTCAAAATGGTCTATGCGTACCCCCTTAAATTTGCTTGTAAACAATGATTTATGATGGGGAAAACCTAGAATTTGACTATATTTCCCTACTAATGCTATGCAATTCATGGTAATGTTAAATTCTTAAAGTAAAAGTGACATTCTCCTTTATCTTTCATTTTCATCCTTTTACTTAAATTTTTAACATTACCATGAAATGACTCAAGATGTTTGAGAGTGGTTCCAACCTCATTGGATTTCATATGGAGAAAACAGAATTTTAGATCTCACTCAAAATCCAGTAGACTTAACAATTTTTCAAGAATTTAAGATTTGATGGATTGCAACGTTTCCATTGCATTTTGTCATGTACAAGGGTATGGAATTAGTCTTTAATCAAGAGCACCAAGCCCTCTGTGTACTTTAGAGTGACTTTTAGACTCGTCACTCCATTGTATTTTAGTTTTAGTTATATCAATTTAATATTTCAATCTTTAGATTTCAGTATCTATTATAGTCTATTTTGCTTAGTACTAATTAGATTCTAGAATGATAAATGAGGAATTTTAGTTTTAAATCAATTTAGAATCTCGAATGATGAATTTAATTTTTAAATCAATGTAGATTCTAGAATGGTGAATAATGAATAATGAATATGGATCAGAGTATTTCATTATTGAATTTCGTGGTTTATGAATGAATCACGTATTAGTAAGAATGATGAGTATGGATCAATGTATTTCATTATTTAATTCAATTATGTATGTATCATTCTATTTATGCTTTCATTATTGAATATGAATTTGAAATATATATATATATATATATATATATATTAAAAAGGAAACAAAATTATATACCCCGACGTCCCCCCGTCCCCCCCTAAATTTCAATAAAATTTGAGGGTACTCCCACACGTCCCCCTTGTGCGTCTCCCCGCACCTGCGTCTCTGATCCGGATTTAAACAGGAACGCAACAAATTACAGAGATAACCATATACACAAAGATGCAGCGGAAATAATACTTCATTTCATTAATGGAAAATACTGAAATATGCTTACAAACAGAAATGGAAATAAACTAGCTAGGGCGATGGTAGCTTATCTCTGAGAAGAGATGTGATGGCTACATGCCTCTGAACTGTGTTACAATGAGGCTCGAAGGCCTATTTATTGTTGAGAAACAATGGAAAAACCCTTAACATTCCAAAACCTAACCCTAGGAGATGAAACGCCAAACTGTGGGCCCCGTTTGGGGGTAAGTTGGTACATCAACTTCCCGGGGTCGTAACTTTGGCATATGATCTCCGTTTGACACGTACAATAGCTCATTAGAAAGATCTATCCGAGCACTATCATTGTTGGAACGGGCAACACCAGTCCATTCCATGGACTCGTGTTGCCCCTGGATTCCCCAAAAAACGTCGTTTAGGGCCTCAAAACGGCTCCGGAAGTTCAGGACCCGAAAAACTGCTAAAAATAGTAAGTTGTGCTACAATTAAGGAAACTGAAAATGCTGAGAAAGACAATGGTGGGGGTCCAGGTGGACTTGGCAGGTGGCCACCAATATCCACCTGGATCATTCCTCCCCCCTTAGGAAGCAATGGTCCCCATTGCGTTGAGCTCCTCCATGAGATGAGGAAACTTCTGCTGAACTTGTTCCCTGGTGAGCCACTTGCCCTGCTGAAGGAGTTGGCCCGCTTTGACAACTCGATACAGTTGGATATTCTGTTGGCGAGTGTTCTTGATCTGTGTGTCCATGATCCGATCAGTTGCAGCTTGTTCCATGCAATCTGGATTTAATTCTGTGGGTTTGAGCTGTTCTGCAATGTCGGATGTGTCTAGCAATGGTGGAAAGTATGGCCGAAGGCGGTCCACATTGAATACTGGGTGCAGGCCAAGGAATGGGGGAATGCTGAGCTCAAATGCATTGTCTCCCATAGCCTTAGTAATGGTGTAAGGACCATATCGGAGTGGTCTCAATTTCCGATAGGCTCCAGTAAGACGTTCCTTTTGCAAATGCAACCAGACTTTGTCGCCCACCTGAAACTTGTGTGGCACCCGATGTTGATCATGTCGCTGCTTGTACTTGGCATTTGATTTCTCAAGAATGTCATGGACCTGCTGGCGAATATGTTGGATGCGCTCAATGAAGCTGGTGGCCTTATCTGTTTCGGACTGGACATGAGCTGAATTCATGTGAGTAGCTGCAAGTGGCATGGCCACATCAATGGGGCATAGTGGCTGGAATCCCAAACCCACCTGAAAAGGGCTATGGCCAGTGGAGCTGTGAAGAGCTCGGTTGTAGCTGTGCTGAACGTAGGGGAGGCTCTCGTCCCATGTGCGTGGATGCTTTGAGTTATACATGCGCAGAATGTGCACAATCATCCTATTGACAACCTCTGTCTGGCCATCAGTTTGAGGATGGAAGGCTGTGGACTTCGTGAGTTTGGTGTCCAGCATTGACCAGAGACTGGACCAAAAGGTGCTGAGAAACCGACTGTCCCGATCTGAGATGATAGACTGTGGGATCCCAAAGTGCACCCACACTCGTTCAAAGAAGAGTTTAGCAGTGGCTTCTGCTGTGATATTCTTCTTGCAGGCCATCATAATGGCCATCTTTGAGAACCTGTCGACGACCACAAAAACACAGTCATTTCCATGCTTAGTGGAAGGAAGGCCTGACATGTAATCCATGGAGATGGATTCCCAAGGTCGACTAGGGGTAGGCAACGGGGTATAGAGGCCTTGCTTCTTAATGGTCGGTTTGGCAATGGCACAGGCAGTACATGATCGGATGTACTTCCCAACATCCTGTCGAAGATTCGGCCAATAGAAATAGTTTTGCAGTACTGCCACTGTTTTCTCGACCCCGAAATGCCCAGCAGCCCGACTGTAGTGTGCTTCCCAAATCATCTTGGCACGCTCGCTTGAAGGAACACAAAGGTGACCGAGGTGGCATAATAGGGCATCCTGGAGGTGAAAATCTGCAACCTGCCGACCCTCCAAGAGTGTCTGGTATGTGTGGCCGAATTCTGGGTCACTTTTGTAGAGAAGTGGCCAATCAGAAGTCTCGTGCCCGCAAGAGTTGAGCACGGTGGTTAGCGCCATGATCGGTGGTCGACTGAGGCAATCTGCAACATTATTGGTGCTGCCCTTTTTATACTTGATATTCAAGTGAAACTGTTGCAGGTATGTAGACCACTTCTGATGGCGATCATTCTGCAATTTCCCTTGGGTCTGTATGAACTGCAGAGGTCGGTGGTCTGTGTGGATGACCGTTTCCTTCCCCAAAATGTAATGCTTCCATTGTCGGCAGGCCTGTACAATGGAATACATCTCTTTATCATAAGTGGGGTACTTCCGGACTGTGTCTGAAAGTGTTTCACTGTGATATGCCACTGGATGTCCATGTTGAGTAAGGACTGCCCCAATAGCATAGTCAGAGGCATCTGTCTCGACCTCAAATGGTTGTTGTAAATCTGGTAACGCGAGCACTGGTGCCGTGCAGAGGCGATCCTTCAACTCCCTGAATGCCTTCTGTTGAGATTCAGACCAAAAGAATTTTGCTTTCGCCCCGCCCTTGGTGACTTGACTCAAGGGCCAAGAAATATGAGAAAATCCCAACACAAACCTGCGGTAGAAGTTGGCAAGACCTAGAAAGCTGCGGAGCTCTGTTAGAGTGGTTGGAGAGGGCCAATCCCGAATGACTTGGACCTTGGCTGGATCGACATGCACCCCCTGTTCATCAATGATGTATCCCAGATACTGAACCTCGGTCATGCCAAAAGTGCATTTCTCCAAATTGGCACATAGCTTGTGTTGCCGCAGTGTTTGGAGAACCTGTCGGATGTGGTGGAGGTGCTCTTCCCAACTCTGGCTGAAGATCAGAATGTCATCCAAGTATACTACTACAAAGGAGTTGGTGAATGGCCGCAAGATGTCATCCATTAGCCTCATAAAGGTTGCAGGAGCATTCGTCAATCCGAAAGGCATGACCAACCATTCGAAGAGGCCCTCCTTGGATTTGAAGGCAGTCTTCCACACATCTGAGGGTTCAATTGGTACCTGGTGATATCCTGACTTCAGATCGATCTTGCTGAAATATTTCGCCCCCTTTAGTTGGTCTAGGAGGTCATCAATCCGCGGGATTGGGTACCTATTACGAACAGTGATCTTGTTCAGCGCCCGATAGTCAATACAGAGTCTCCACGTCCCATCCTTCTTCTGTACCAACACTATCGGGCTCCCACAGGGCGAAGAACTCGGACGGATGTGACCTTTCTGCAGGAGCTCCTGAATCTGCCTCTTGATTTCATTGTTCTCCAGAACGGAGCGCCGATAAATTGGTCCATTGGGTAGCGGCGCACCTGGGGTCAGATCGATGGAGTGCTTGACTTGACAGTGCAGAGGAACCCCTGCCGGGGAGGTGAAGATGTCTTCGTACTCCTCCACAATCTTGTCCATCTGTAGCTGCCGTGCAGAGGGACCCCGTTTGGAGGCCGCGGCCACTGTCTTCTTCTTCCCTTGAGGGCGTATCATCAGGAAAACAAATTTCCTGGTTTTGGAAATGATCTTACTGCATTGTTTTGCAGTAATCAAAGAGATGGCGGCAGGTGGTGCTACCTCTGGTATCCTAAACAACTTATTTCCCAATGTAATAATAACAGCACGGGGCCTTGATTCATACACAGCATGTCGCTTCCACAAGTATGGTTGTCCTAGTAATACATCACAAACTTCAAGGGGAGCAATGTCACACAATACCTCATCCGTGAAGGGCTTGATGTTGTATGGAAGGCGACACTGCTGGCTCACGCGAAGATCTCGCCCTTGGTGAAGCCACCCAATGGTGTATGGTTGTGGATGTGCTGTGGTCGGTAAGCCCAACCGCTTCACGACCTCTGCCGAAATGAGGTTCTTTTGACTCCCGCTATCAACAATGAACTGTATCGGGGAGCCCTTTACCCACATCTGGGAGTGGAAGAGACGCTCCTCCTCCTCTGGATCTTCGGGTTCATTTTTCTGGATCTTTGCGGTAGCAACAGTGGCGCTGGGATCCGCATCAATGATCTGCTTCCCTTTTTCATACCCCTTATCGGGTTCTGACTCAGAGTCGGAACATGCATCTGATTCTGAAACCTTTAGCTCAGCCACCAGTGACTGCTTGGCCCGACACTCACTTGTGTTGTGAGTGGAGCTCTTATGGAACTCGCACCATTTTCCAGTGTCCTTTCTCGGCTTCGCGGCGTTGCTCTTTGCTTGCAACTTCGGCTGGTTGTCTTGGGCTGTCCCGCCTTGGCTTTGTCCTTTGTTCTGTGGTTTAGGGGCACCTTTCCCCTGCTTTGGATTCGCAGATCCAAAGTCTCGCTTCTTTTGTTTAAACTTCTGCTCGACCTTGACGGCATACCGGTATGCTGCGCCGAGCGAGGGGATGTTTAGGAACTGTATTTCTTCCTGGATGTACTTGTGCAGGCAGCCACGGTATTTGAGTATCAAATGTTGCTCCGAATCCTTGATACCCAACTTTGTGCGAAGGGTATGGAAAAGATTGGTGAACTCCGGCACGTCTTGGTCCCTTCCCTGCCGCAGCGTGGTCCACTTTATGTATTCATCCTCATAGCTTCCGACAGGGTAGTACTGCTCCTTGATGGCATCCCGGAACGAATCCCAGGTGGGTGCGGCTGAAAATAGTGAGCCAGTACTTTCATCCTTCTGCTCGCAGTAGGTTTCCCACCAGTCCTTGACGTGGGGGGCTGCTTTGAGAAGAGCAAAAACAATCTTTTCCCGACTCGAAAATTCATGAACAGAAAAATAACCCTCTAGCAGATTTAACCATTTATCTACGGCATCGGCGTCTATCTGACCCTCGAATATGGGGATTTCAAAATTAACTTGTACCTTAAAGGGTGTGGCGTTTCCAGAGGAGCTGCTGGAAGCCGATGCGCCGCTTCTGGGTAGCCGCTGAAGGATCTGCGCAAAGCTGTCCATCATCGCGTTCCGTTGTCGCTCGAGCGCTTCTTCGAGCAAGATTTTGATGGGATCTCCTGCCCCCTCGTCTTTCTTCTCGTCCGCCATGGGAGGCCGTCGGGATTTGCGAGGCTGGTCTTGCAAAGGTTCAACCAGTTCAAGCCCTAACTCCTTATATCCCGACCTTGTTGGGGACATGCAAAGAAAAACAGAGAAAAAGCAGACCGCTCTGATACCACTGATCCGGATTTAAACAGGAACGCAACAAATTACAGAGATAACCATATACACAAAGATGCAGCGGAAATAATACTTCATTTCATTAATGGAAAATACTGAAATATGCTTACAAACAGAAATGGAAATAAACTAGCTAGGGCGATGGTAGCTTATCTCTGAGAAGAGATGTGATGGCTACATGCCTCTGAACTGTGTTACAATGAGGCTCGAAGGCCTATTTATTGTTGAGAAACAATGGAAAAACCCTTAACATTCCAAAACCTAACCCTAGGAGATGAAACGCCAAACTGTGGGCCCCGTTTGGGGGTAAGTTGGTACATCAACTTCCCGGGGTCGTAACTTTGGCATATGATCTCCGTTTGACGCGTACAATAGCTCATTAGAAAGATCTATCCGAGCTCCATGGAATGGACTGGTGTTGCCCCCGGATTCCCCAAAAAACGTCGTTTAGGGCCTCAAAACGGCTCCGGAAGTTCAGGACCCGAAAAACTGCTAAAAATAGTAAGTTGTGCTACAATTAAGGAAACTGAAAATGCTGAGAAAGACAATGGTGGGGGTCCAGGTGGACTTGGCAGGTGGCCACCAATATCCACCTGGATCAGTCTCCCCGTCCCGGAGTCTTGGTAGAACATTGCAAAATACACCTTCCGGCACAATACAAAATGATCTCAAATAAATATATAACATTTACAGTATTACTTTTAATCTATTTTCAATTTATTTATAACTAACCGATAATAATCTCAACAATGTTAAACAATCTACTAACACATTCACCATCCACTATTAATAATGTTAAACGTATCACCAACTTCCATATAACTATTAATAATGTTAAACATAGCACCAACTTCCATATAACTTAGTTAAGAATTTACTGCAGCTAGAGTTGCTCTCATCTCTATGTCATCTACTTTTATCATCTGTTAAAGTTGCTCTCATATGTCATTTACTTTTGTGGTTTCATCTGGTATCATCTTTTATTTAAACTATAGTCTTGGTACCCATGATAACTATTACTACACTACCACTTAATTGCCTAAAATATAAGAAACAATTACCTTTCAAACCATCATAACATTTTGTCTGAATTATAGCTTGAAGTGACAATTTAGATCGAAGTGATTAGATTTTTTTTTGGGTGGGGGGAGTTATTCCTTTAATATTGATTATTGATGGCATACACGACCACACCAAGAAAAGCATAGTACATACTCTGGGAGTTATGTACATTGATCAATAACACAAACACATGAAACTGAAGCACACTCTCAGAGTTGAAAATTAACAATTTTGGCATTTGAAAAGGATAGGAAAAATGGTTCTAAAACACATCCAATCATCATTATACGAGCAAAATTTGAACAATTTCTCACCATCTATAAATGAGAATTTCCACCTTTAAAAATAGTAATTTTAACATTTGAACGGGACATAAAATTTACTTGAAATATTCAATGGGCAATGAAAATATACATTCTATTACTTTTTGTACTATATCTAAATTTAAAAATACTAATACAAACACACATTCCTTGATAATATCAACTGAGAAACGTTAAATCATAAAACCAATTGATAAAAGACATGGATTTGATACCGGAGTATTTTTTCACATATTCGATAACATAGTAATGCATTTCGGCCAAAATTTCAAAAATGAGACTCTTCAAACTAGACAAGTATTCCACTTTAATGGTTACTACACTGTACTTGTACACCTTTTCCTCTTGTTGCAACTGTAAAACTCCAAAACATACTCATAATTTCAACATCATCTGTCAGGAAGAGCTCCAAGACCTGTGTTGTTGCTCCAGGCAGGATGAGAACTGCCATCAATGTTTGCATGGCGATTTCCATCTGTTGGACGCTGAGACAGTCCTGCCATTGTGACCCTGCAATCTGGGCATTGAGATGTCTGCATTGGTCCTCTGCATTCCCCCTGGCCATTTGGACAATGATACCAGTGCCCTCTTCCTCCCACACCTTTAGTAATAACTTCAATAACCTCTAGTTTCACTCGATTTTCCAGCCCCACTCTAATTTCGGCAGTTTTTGCATAATCAGGGCGTTTCTGCAGAATGATGTCGAAAACAAATCGCCAAACTAGAATCAAAAGCGTTTCGAGCAGAACAAACTAATGCCCACTGAAGTAGTGCATCAATGGCCAACTCATTATTTGCTAATTTAGAATTAATATTATTGTTGTTGAAACTATATTTCAATGTCAGCGTCGGAAGCTTTTCAAGCATGAGCACCTTGTAGGAGTTATGCACTTTGATAAAAGAGAGATGGTATATTGCTTGATCATGGTCTTGCAATCCACAGAGCGCACAGGCTTGGCAACTCATGGCATCTCCTCCCCGTGATGAAGATGTCCCCTTTGTTATTCCCTCAGGGTGTCGGTTCTGCTGAGGTTGTTTCTGCTTCGTCGGTTGCTGTTCTCCGAGAGTGGATACAATAGCGGGGCATAACAAAAAAATTGAGTGCTATTGCCCAGATTGAAATCGTTTAAGATCTCAATTCATTTGAAAATAAAATATGCGCGCCCATGCCAGTTTGAAATCGAAAACAAGGAGGTTTGAAATGGTAATATGCGCGCCAATGCCAGTTTGAAATCGAAAACCGAGGAGGTTTGAAATGGTAAAGGAGGAGGTGGCATTGAATGCTTGTACAAGTTGTATTAACCACATGCATGTGATGAAGTACGAATGATGGACTTTCGTGAGTTGGAGCGAGAACCCTGAGCCGTCGAAGTTGAAGATGAATGTCGCGGGAAATATGATGCGTATGTATGGGTATGTATATTGATGAGAGCATTCGCTAAGCCAATGATTGGCTTAGTGACTTGTTTTTAAGAGTTGTCGTGGCCTAAATGCCATTGAGGTTTTTTGAGGATTTGGGATCATGAATTGATTTCCATTGCTAATAATTAGGGAAGGATAACCGGTTTCATGGGCCCATAACCCATAAGCTTTTGGAGTGAAGCCATCAAGGGATTGAAACTTGCAGACCCCTAAATCAATATTCATCAAGTGGTATGAAAACCCTTTAGCGGTTTTTATCAAATGTTCCCCATTAGGAGACAAATTATTAGTGACACTTGCAAACCCTTAAAACACTCAACACAGTTACCCATTATTCGATTTTTTCAAAAGCATCGATGCAAAATACCTATTAAGAAGCACCTTTTTTTTAGTGGAGAGTTGAGTAGCTTTAAGCAAGAGTTAGATTTGCTTGTAAAAGTCAACCTTCAAGCTTATCCACGTGATATTTAGTCTCTTTCTCTTGATGTAAAAGCACATATGCTTGTATTTTAAACCTTTTAGTAAAGGGTTTCATCAGTTCCCTTCTTTATTATGTGATGTAACTCTATGACATATGTAATTATTTGTTCCATGAAGTACTATAAGCATCATTTCAAACTAGAGATAACCAATTGAAGGAAACATATACTCCTACCCACATGTAAACAAAGTGCCTTCTAAATAGTCCATGTTGCACCCTTCCATGGTAAGCTCAGGGCTGCTTGGGACTGCTTGGGAGCAGGAGCGGAAGAGGGAAGTGAGAAGCAGGAGCAGAAGCGAGAGTGGGGAGCAACATTTTTCAAAAGCTCGAATCGAGAGTGAATTTTTATATAATATATATTTTGATGCATATATGTCAACAAAAGCATGTACACTGATGAATTAGATACAAAATGCATAAAAACATGGATTAAACCATATAACATCAATCATCTAGAAGTTATAATCTTCATCAACCACATGTCTACAAGTTACAAATTCTCATTTATATAGCATGTCAGGCTGCACACAACCAAAATAGCATCAAGTGCAATGCATCTCTGAATCGAAAATACATCAACAAATAGGCTCTAGATGGCCTTTAGCATCCAAAAAAATCATGCTACAACAAATACCTACATATCAACAAAATCATTGCCTATCTTGGGATGTTTGTCATTAATATCACCCTCTAAGCATTAACATAAGATAGAAAAAATGTAGCATGTCAAATCAAGATCTTATTTGAGTGATGGGTAGACTTTCAATTGGGTCATGATAGAGGAGTTCTATAACCAATGTCACTAACATCAAGGTACATAGAGGGCTTGGAACTCTTGATTAAATACGAGTTCCATACCCTAGTACATGACAAAATCCAATGGAAACATTGTAATCCCCTCAATCCTGAAATATTAAAAAACTAATGTTTGTTGGATTTTGAATGAGATCTAAAATTTTACTTTCTCCATATGAAATCCAATGAGGTCAGAACCAATCTCAAACATCTTGAGTCATTTCTTGGTAATGTTAAAATTTAAGAATGTCACTCTTACTTTAAGAATTTAACATTACCATGAATTGCATATCAATATTAAGGCCATAGGCTTGAATAGGTTGTATCACTCAAAAACTCTTGTTTCTTTGAAAAAAATTGTGTTTGGAACATCTTTGTGAAAAAAATCACAAAAAAATCTAGGGAGCGAATTATTTTTGTGGGATCGCACTATCGAAATTCGCTCTTTAAGGAAGCGAATTTCGGGACCTTGCCCCCGGGTCACTCTCACTCGAAGCGTGCTTCAAGAGTTGATTTAGGGTAGGGAGTGGGAGAGAGCACTCGCTCGCAGCCCTACATTGTGGATGGAAAGGGGTCTAGAGGAGATAATAAAAGGCTTGGATTCACAATTGTTTTAAAACTAGTACAAGAAAAAAGAAATGCCCTTCGTCTTTTTTTAAACATAATGGCATGTCATTTCTAAAGGCACTAGAAATTGAGGAATGAGAAACCCTTCTATGTTTATGTGACCAAGGCCCTCTAAAAAAATTTGAAACACTCGTCCAACATTGTTGATTACATGAAAAACAAAAGAGGTGAGTGAAGAATGAAAAACAAAAGAGGTGAGTGAAGAATCCTTTACTGCATTGGTTACATAGGCTCCAATGCATTTGGATATCACATTCCTCTTTTATACACAAGGTTTCGGGATGGCTTATGCTCTAGGAAGGATTGGTAGTGAAATCTAAACTTCAAAAATTTGTAGCCAAAGACATTGCTCGTGTTTAGTGTGACAAAGATAAAATGGGAAAACATGTTTTTGAAGATGTTAGGTTGCCAAGGTGTTTTTTCATTGTTTCAAGCTATCACTTTTTATTTGTTATGCCATTATCATGGAAAGTTCTCACTGGGAGGCACTTGAATGATTGGAAACACTTGCAAATCCTTACAGCACTCGATATAGTTGCTCATTTTGGATTTCTTTGAAAGCATCAATGCAAAATACCTTCTAAGAAGCACCCTTCTTTTTTAGTGGAGGGGAGTTGAGCAGAGTTAGCTTTGTTTGTAGAAGTCATCCTTCAAGCTTATCGTCGTGATATTGAAACTCTTTTGTCTTGATGCACAAGCACTTACGTTTGTCTTTTCTGCCTTTTTAGGGAACAGTTTCATCAATTTCCTTCTTGATTGTGTGATGTAACTCTATGATCTATGATGTAGTTATTTGTTCCATTATGTAAAATAAGCTTCGTTTCCAACAAACTAAAAATTAATTTACGATAGAATTTTTTCTAAAACAGACTCCAAGTTATTATTAAGTACTGGTTATCCCAAGGGAGAACGCATCTTTAAAATGAGGTTCTATACTAAAATTTAATTTTTCTTTTAGTGAAGAAATTAAAAAATAACTTATCTTTTATTTTCAGTACCATAAATGGGACTTAATAATTAATTACTAATAATATATGTATCATGGTTCAGTTATGCTCCTATATATTTTCTGAAATTTTAGAACATTTTGGGGTATTTTCTCCATTTCACTAGAATATTTGGACCATCCACAAAAAGAGTTATTGGGAACCTCAAGGGACTAGACCTAATTTAAATTATAACCAATGGCCTCCCTGTTGACAACATACATATTATTTGATGAATACTTCATCAAATTAAGCTGACGGACTGTATGTGTGTTTGTATTTATGTTTTCCAACCATTACAAAAAATACACATGTTTTCCAAACCAATACAAATTGCACAGAATATCCTACTTACAACTGAAATTGCGGATGGCCTTAATATATGTTTTAAAAACATGATAACATTAATCCCGTGATAAGATACATTAACAATCATACCAATTAAATTGCTCTAAGTCTCCCTCTAACAATTAAACTCGTGCGGAACCGTTCAAAATACTCAGAATTAGGCATGCATGGAAACAAGAAATTCTCTTTTGTTTTTCTCCCTTCCCATCATCAAGCTTCAACTTCTGTATTTCCTCTTGACAAACAAGCTCATCAAAGCTTGTTTAAGACGTCAATAACCCTATACTCATACTACATGAGAGGTAGATCCTCTATGATATGATTCTCAAGTAGCAATTTAAACCTGCAAGTTATTTCTGGAGTCGTAGAATTTCTTCTTGAATCGCAGAATTTGCCTCCGATGTGAACGACCAAGTTTGTGCTGCTCCCACTCATGTGCTCCTCGAAGCACACGATCTCCGCAAGCCTGTTATTAAAAAAAGAAATAGTAAACATTTGAAGAAGCTGTAAATTACTCCACATAAACCACCAGGTTAGCAAACAATATGAAAGGACATTGAGAAAAATTTCAGCTAACCTCACAAACATATTGAGTCCATAAATCTCGTGCTTGTGCTTGCTCTGGATGCACCGAGTCAACTCTGATTTCGACATTTTCATCTGAGATTGCTGTACATGCACGCTCAGACAAAAACCTTTTCACCAGGTCCACACTAGTGTTGACTACCATCTTTCCCCAAAGTTCATGCGATTCAGCTGCAATTTGGACATCCTTTACTCATCATCTTTAAGAAAACAAGTATAAAGATCATAAAAAGAAATGCGTGCAAATCTTCTTTCTCTGCAATATTTGTTCTACCAGACCCTAATTAATGAGAAATAAGTGTAAATCTTCTTTCTGTGCAATACTTGTTCTACCACACCCTAATTAATGAGAAATGCGTGCAGATCTTCTTTCTGTGCAATACTTGTTCTACCACACCCTAATTTTAATGAGAAATAAGTGTAAATCTTCTTTCTGTGCAATACTTGTTCTACCACACCCTAATTAATGAGAAATGCGTGCAGATCTTCTTTCTGTGCAATACTTGTTCTACCACACCCTAATTTTAATGAGAAATAAGTGTAAATCTTCTTTCTGTGCAATACTTGTTCTACCACACCCTAATTAATGAGAAATGCGTGCAGATCTTCTTTCTGTGCAATACTTGTTCTACCACACCCTAATTAATGAGAAATGCGCACAAATCCGCTTTCTGCGCAATACTTGTGTTCTAGTGAGCCATAGTAGCGTTTACAGAGCAGGGTAAAAATGACTATTCACATCGGGTATCTCAACAAGAAGTTCAAGAAGTTCCATTATCAGACCATTTTGAATCTTACCAGCACTCTCAATAGCTAAAACGGGCTATTTTGCAGATTTCATTCTCTTTTCAAGTGCAGATAAATAAAAGAAACCTAAAATCCCAGATATTGGAGATTTAGCAGTGGGCACATGCCGAACACCGCTATCAATCAATCAATCTCATTTATAATAATAAGATTATCTTGGAATTTGCTTGGACCCTCTGCTCTGCCATTTCATGAGCTTGATCTAAAAATACCTAGTACCTCTCACAAACACTAGGACTGGTTAAACGAATGCAACAAACCCTATGAGAATCTCGTCTGAAGGAATTTACTTCCTGCTTAAGCATTCCAATATCATTGCCATTAAATTCAACATGTTTGTGGAATATGGGCAACTCTGAGCAATTTGAAACCTAGGGGTTGAGAGAATATATGCGACTCTCCTATATTCTAAAGAAAGCTATTGTTAATGTTCTGTCATCCACCAAGGACGTGCAACCTAAATGATGCTTGGAAAAATGGATTTTAGTGAAAATTGGTTGCCACTTATACTGCATACAAATCAGAATTTGTTCCGGGTGAACACACACACGCACACACACAAATAATAGACAAACTGGATAAATCGTGTGATGCATATTATTCAAAAAATATACATGTTAATACACAATTTTCCTAACCCTTGGTTTCATATTCCAAGAGGTCTCTTGGACTTCTCGTGAGTCATGATTGTTGGCCTTCACTTGAGGCTCTTCATCTTCCACCCAAGTGAACATGCCAAATTTACATAACTCCAAGGATTAGGCTTTCAACATTTCCCCCCTTAATCCGAATGGGTGTATGTAAGTCCAAGAAGAGAGCTAAATACAAAGTGTATGCCATCGAATGGCTAGATGTACTCTCTGAAATGGTGGTTTAAGGAAGACCACAAACCAAATGAAGTAGCAAAAACCATTTATATGGCCTTGATGAGTAGCATCAATGAGTCCGAATCTTCTACCTTTGAGGAGGCAGCAGACCAACAAGTTTGGAGGGACACCATGGTGAAAGAGTATAGTTCCATCATGAGGAACGATGTGTGGGAGATAGTACCAAGGCCTAGAAAGAAGTCAGTGATCACTTCTTAATGGATCTACAGATCAAGCATGCAGAAAATGCTAGTATCGAGAAGTACAAAGTGAGGTTCATGGTGAGAGGGTTCTCCCAAAAGGAGGGAGTGGATTATGAGGAGACATTTGCACCCATCGCCAAATATGCATCTATCAGAGTACTTATATCTATTGCCTCAGAGATGGGTTGGAGGATTCATTAGAATGACTTGAACACTGCCTTCCTCAATGGGGTAATTCAAATTGAGGAATAGGTATGTATTGAGCAGCCTTAGGGATATGAGGTGCATGGGAGGGAGTTCCATGAATGCAGACTAAAGAAGGCCTTATACGAACTTTAGGCACCTCGAGCATGGTACTCTAGGATTGATGGGTACCTGCTTGAATTGGGCTTCACCAAGAATGAAGTAGACTCCAACTTGTACTATGTACTTGTTGATGGTGAGCCACTTATCTTGGAACTACATGTTGACGATCTCTTTCTGACAAGATCGGAGAAGCCCATAAGGATCTGCAAAGGAGGACCTTGCTTCAAAGTTCGAGATAAAGGATATTGGATTGATGCACTACTTTTTGGGACTAGAGATGTGGCAGCAACTATGAGAGATTTTCCTAGGGCAGGGCAAGCATGCAGTTGAGATTCTAAGGAGATTCGGGATGGAGGATTACAGGGCGATGTCTACACCTATGATCAGTAACTTCAGGAAGTTTAATGCTTCTCAGAGTAAGTTGGTGGATCCCACATTGTACATGCAGTTGATCATGTCATGGATATATCTGGTTAATACTAAGTCGAATATATGCTTTGTAGTGAATATACTCAGCCAGTTTATGGTGGACTCCAGGAGGGTTCACTGGTGGCAACAAAGCATGTGTTGAGGTATCTCTATGGTACAGTGTATAGTGGAGTGCAGTTGCAAGGCTATATAGATTCAAACTAGGCCATGAGTGCAATAGATAGGATGAGTACATCTTGTTGAAATTGGCAGCTACGGTCAGAATTTTCATTGGAAAATAATGAAGAAAAGTCATATTTACAAGTTTGACCAAATCGGCCCCACATGTGTGAAAAGCCACCTCATGAAACACATGTAAATAGAGGCATCATTGGAGCTCATTTGGCACACACTCATCCATCACATCTGATCTGAAATAGCAAGAAGAGTTCACATGTGCAAAGGAGACAAGGAGATTTTATGTTCTGCATTGACCAACATCTTTCTCTCTTTTGACATGTGTTGACTGGGCTTTCTTGGATCTGTTTGACTGAGGATTTTGATTGTCTTGGAGGCCGAGCATTTCAAGAAGACATTGACTATATTTGACCACATATTTTTCTCTAATCTTAGCACACTGACTAAGGTTGACCATAGGTCAACTCTCTCTTCTTTGACTGAGAATTGAAGGCACTGTTTTGACCAAGTTTTTGACTATTGAAGGAGGCCAAAAATTGCATATTCTCTTTGACTTGGTTTGACCAAATTTTTGCCCTAGTTTCTGGCTTGTTGACTTGAGTTGACCGTAGGGTTTAACTGTAGCATTTGATCGAAAGTTTCAGGGATCCGTTGATTGACGTTTGACTGTCTTCCACAGGCCAAACTTTGGCCTTTTGTTGCAGACTATAATCTTTGACTAGTGTTGACTTTTCTCTCTTTCATTTGACTAGATTTGACTTGGTTGACTTGGAAAGTCAAAGGGTGGAATTTGACTATTTATGGATATACAGATTAGATTGTATCTCAGCTGAACTTTGATTGAATATCTAAGAAGAATAAAATTTGATTTGGGTTTCCACCTTTGTGGGGTTTTGCCCTAGTCTTTGACCAAAAATCTATGTCTCATTGTGCTTGGCTATCTTCAATTGTGCATTATTGTATGATGTTCTATCTATTGCTTAACTATTACTAGGGTGAATGAAATTGAATACTATATTGCTTAAGTAATTATAGCAACATAGAACTTGAGAAAAATTAACACATCTAGATGTTCTTTTAGCTTGCGGTCAGTAGTGATCTCGTGGCTTAGTAGGAAGAAGCACTCAATGGCACTTAGCTCAATAGAGTTCGAGTACATGGCAGCAAGTCTGGCGAGTTGTGAGGTTGAGTACATGGTATGGCGAGTTTGGCGAGTTGTGAGGCCGAGTACATGGCAACGAGTCTGGCGAGTTGTGAGGTCGAGTACATGGCAGCAAGTCAGGTTATGAGGCCGAGTACATGGCAACGAGTCTGGTGAGTTGTGAGGTCAAGTACATGGCAGCGAGTCAGGTTATGAGGCCGAGTACACGGTAATGAGTCTGGTGAATTGTGAGGGAATATGTCTTCGCAAGATGCTCTCAGGGTTCTTTGGTCTTAAGATGGGGCCTACGTATTTGTTGTGATAACTAAACCTGTATCAAGCTTTCGTATAATCCAATGTTTCATGATAGGTCCAAGTAGATAGAGATCAAAGACCACTTCATCGGAGATAGGATTCAGAGAGGTCTTTTGAGTTACAGTACATTTCCACAAGGGAATAAGTAGTCGATATTCTCACCAAGCCTCTAGTGAAGGGGAAATTTGTGAAGTTTGTGTTCGACAGGGACAAGCTAGGGTTGGTGGAGAATCCTTTCCTTGCTAGGAGGGAGTGTTGATTTTGTAGATTTGTATAATATCCCTAAGGAAAATTTACAATGATAAACAAATCATGCATAGCAGAAATACCCACAAAATTCCACACAAATTAGACACCATGAAATAAGCCAAAAACTGCGCTAATCTGAACCATTTTATTATAACGTATGGGGTACAATAGAAGATGAAATATGTGCACCTGGGCTTACCCCAAGGCAATCTGGCAAAGCCCAAGTAATGAAATTGATTGCCCCAGTTGTTGAATGGTTGACCCCTCAATAGCTCTGCAATGATCCCCCAGACACTGAATTGTTGGCTGGAAGATTCGTTGATTTGACCTGCTTTTGATGCTCAGAAAATTCCGGGAAATTAACCCCGGTCTCTCTTCCAATAACTCGCCAAAACCCAAAAAGGGTTTGGCCAAACACTGACCCCGGAATTTCGGCCCAATTTCTCCTAGCTCTTCTAACTATTGGGTATTTCGACCCACCTATAGATGTCATTGTTGAAGGTCCCCAAAATGGCTGAAATATTCAGCAAATCCCCTTCTGGAATTCCCCCACAAGTCTCAGCCCCAAAATCCTCTTCCTCCCAATGCCCCACGTGTGGCACGAAATACTACTGCGCAGGCCCACGCAGTCCTTGCTGATGAATGCTTGGCCCAGCCAACTCTCTCCAAAATGGAGCTCTGGAAACTCTCCAAATCTTCAGCAAATGATGGCCCTTGGATTGCTCCGGAAACTCAACAAATCACAACCCCACAACTAGCTCCTCCAATGACTGCGTATTTCCCTTTTGCGTCCCACCTGCTTTCCAACTCCACGAATTTACTTGGCAAGCTCCCTGGTCAAATCTGAAATGATGCAAAACACCTCCTTGGGCTGGCACTCGAAGTCCACCGAAGGTAGGGTGAGATTCTCGCTTGAAAATCTCATGTGCTCAACAACACATGCAAACTTGGCTCTCAGCTCAAGCGTGCTAGTCAAGGGTGAATGTTCAAATGATCAAAGATGCCCAAAATGAGTGCTCCCTCCTATTTTGTCATTGTGCCTCCAATTTCCCCATGTGGGGCCCATCCTTCAATTTTCCCACTCTCTTTCCCTCCAAGAGTGTGTACTACCAAGAGGGGAGCATATTCCTTCCTTGGGGTGGCCCCCACCATCCACTAACCATTCGATTTCCTCTTTTCTCCTATGTTGGGCCCTTACTTTAGCTCAAAACTTTTAAGAGGGGTCCCACAACCCACTTTTCCTAAGTAGTAATCCAAAATTTGACAAAATTGATATTTCCCTTAGCAATATTGCTAAGTGGGAATATTACACTTTGGAAGGCATTTTGCATAGACTGGTGTCTTGCATGAAGGAAAAAAAGTCCTATTTAGGTGGTTGTTTGAGAGGAGCAACTAATATGAACTCCTCCCTAAGTTTTAGCTTAGGACAAAGTACAATGATTAATTATTTAATTGATGTTGAATTTGAGCTAATGTTTTTCTAAGGATAAATAATTAATTATTTCAGTGACTTAGATCTAAACTCCATTGTTGATCAAAGAAACCTAGGATTTAATCCTAGCCCTTATTCACTTTGGAGATTAGAGATTTAGTCCATGGAGAAATTATAAAGAGAACCTATGGGAGAGGATGAAAACACAACACAATTACAATGCTATTGTTGAGAGAGCAATTTCCTCAAGGAATGAGAGACTCCAAGACTGAAGAAAAGGGAAAAGGATTGCAGCAGGGGAATTTCGGGAGAAAATTTTCAAGGAGGCTAAGTCTAGGAGAGAGAGGGGCCATGTTAGCTGAAGAGGAGGGCCGAATTTTGGAGCAAGGGTGAAATATCCAAGGGTCGAATTTCTCAAGTGCATAGGAGTTGCACAAGAGGAAAAGGAGGGGCTGAGTTGTGTTAATTTTTAGGGCTAGATTGTTCTTTGTTGTAAATAGTTGCATTTTAAAACTTTTCAATGTTTTCATATAACATTCACCCCATAACATCATTTCATCATTAGCAATTATGTAGAGAAAACAATAACATCACCAACGCAACGGAATAGTAAAGAACAATAGAAGAAAAGCATGCACAATAGAGACGCCGGGATTTAGGTCAGAGACTAGGGAAAAACCCCAGAAGGGGGAAAACTGAACCAGATTCCTCTTCTTAGATATTCATCAAATGTCCAGTTGAGATACAGAATACATTGAGTATGAGACACATCATCAACGTCTAATACATTAGGCCTCCTAGGCCAAAGCTAGAGCAAACACATCTATCATTGTCACAAGTAACATCAGTGTTTGTAAATTATATCTAACGTCATCAACATAAGAGCATTGTATACATAAGAGTGCAACATATATCATTGACATAGGAGCACTGCCAAACATCACATTTTATCCCTATCACCATAAGAGTCATTGTCTTCAATACTGTCGTCTGCACATCTATCACTGCCCCAATCATCAATGTCATAGGTATAAAGATATCTATCATATATCAGTAGGTCATTGCCATAGAACAAGGTCATTGTCATATCAAAGATCACTTTATTATGTCAAGGTTACTGCCATACCGAAGATCACTATCAAGGTTACTACTACACCAAAGATCACTGCCATACTAGATTCTTGCCATCACTATCACCAAGGTTACTGTCATTGTCGTTCATCAAGCTCAGTGTTATGTCAAGATTACTGCTATATCGAAGATTATTGTCATGTCTCGAAGTTGCTATCATATAGATCAAGATCACTGTCACAATCTTTGGGTCTTTGTCATATAGATCACGGTCTCACTATCATATAGATCAAGATCACTGTCACAATCTTTAGGTATTTGTCATATAGATCATGGTCTCACTGTTAACAGGGTCACTATTTCATTGTCACATAGATCATTGTCTCTTAGATTCAAGTCATTGTCATAAGTCACTATTATATTGATCACCATCTTTACCAAAACATCAAAGCTTACAATACTATCAAGTGAACAGATAATTTGCCAAGTATCATGACCATCCAACACGGTTACTGCAATATGTCACACAAAGATATGAGCTCACGGAGATACTATTAGAAAAGTCAAGCCACATAGAAAAATGTGAGCCATAGAAAACAATGTGTGCCATAGGTATATAATACGAGACTTGGAAAATAAAGCGAGCCCTAAAAAGATCAATGCAATCCAAGTCACTGAACAGATCATGTGAAACACTACTGAGAATGTGAATCATTACAATAGATGTGAGCCATCAAAGAGATGCAAGTCACTGTGCTAATCGAATGCGAGCCTCATAGTATGAGCGAGCCACAGAGTAAAAGAGCGAGTCACTAAGCCATAGAGTAATGTGATGAATTCAAGTTAGCAAACCACACAGTAATATGAGTTATAGAATCATTGCATGCCACAAGGAATACAATCCTCCAAGATATGATTTGAGCCACTGTTGTATAGGCCATAGATCCAAACCATTGTTATATAAGTCATAGATTTGAGCCTCTATAATTTATGCACTACAGAAAGTGCAAACCATAGCGAGCTCCTGTAACACGAACTACATAGCGAGTCACAGACAAACATAATGTGAGCCTCAGAAATGTAATTGCGAGCCTCAGATAAATTGTGAGAGCCACAGAGGAATTGTGATCTCCAAAAATAGAATGCAAGTTGTACAAATTTTGAGCCACATGCTTTCAGAGATAGAAGCGATCCTCTAAGATAAATGCGAGCCTCAAATGAACTTATACAAGTTACTGAGATATCACACTTCACAAGTTCTAATGAATATGCCAAATGGAAGTAGATTTATGCCTATTTGTATTTGATCTTTTGAGTGACGGGTCACCACCCTCTGGGATAGCCGACTTAAACCATTTAGGGTCTGATTTGAAATCTTTTGAGGGAAAAACACAGATTTGAATTTGCTCACCATAACATTTAAATATATATCTTAATAATTGGTTGCCCAATAATTTTGTCATATCAAATAATAATAATATTTCTTTAATTTGAATTCTTCCTTGGGGAAAGGAGCGCTTCCTTTGGGATCTATGGGTTTCTATGGGAAAATTTGTCCCATAGTTGCCCCAATTTTCAACAAGTTGTTGGTGAGGAAGGCTAAATTCTCCAAGGGCCAAATTATTCTAGGAGTGTCGATATCCAGTGGACCGAATTCCTTGGGGCCGATTTTCTAGTGGAGCCGATTTTCAGGTTCTAACAATTATCATTTTTCTGTGTATTCTCCATGGGTCTAGGCTATAATTTTACGAAGTAATTTAAAGTGAAAAAAGATTGTGTTGGGCATCATTTTTCTACTGTAGTGTGATTGATTTCCCTATTTTATTTCTGCTGCATTTTAAGTTTTGAAAGTTAAAATACCAGTGATTTTATTTTCCAGTTGTCTTCATATTTTATCAATGTTGCAAACATCACAATCGGGATTAAATCAGCGAGGGTCTGAAATTGGAAAAAATCGTAAAAATCGGCAAATACAAAAAAAAAAAAACAAATTTTTCAATTTTTTTAATATCTAAAGCACCCACAACATAAAATAAATGCATTGACACATAAATATGAAAAGAGAACTAAAATATAAGATGTGTAATATCATGTCTAGTGCTACATCACAAAACAGTGAATCATGTCCTAAATACTAAGTCTTGAGTCCCAACTCAACCTCATAATATCAACAAAAAATATAATAATGTATCTCATATCGTGAGTCATAATGTCATATACAATGAAATGAACCAAATAATTAATACTACTGGTTTCCTCTGCCCCTCTTGCCAGAAAATGCAATAGCTTTCCCTCTAGATGAAGAAGGCGGTGGGGCTAGCAGTGGATTCTATTGTGCTCTAGAAGCTAAAGAACTAGGAGCTATAGGAGGCAGACCACATCCTCTACTGGTGGCAGGGGTAGGTGGTGTCACCTCCTCCTCCTGTTGCTCCTCCTCCTGCTCCTCCTCTACCCCCTCCACTACCTCTTGCTCTAACCAATCGGGAGTCGACTCCATGATAGGCCTCTCAGCTTCAACCCTCCATGCAGCAATAGTGTCAATTCCATCCAATGAGATGGCCTCCACATTAGGTGTCCTTTGAAGTTGCCTCACATGCAATCGAAGATTTTAGTAGACTAGACCATTTCATTAAGTCGTTGGGACTCCAACCTGTACAAGGGTCATTGTCAGGCCAGGCAGTAACTCCACAAAACAAAAACTGATTCGTCTATTATTCCATAGGTAGGTCATTGTTATATACAATAGAAGTGATTGTTCAGTTCATCTCCCGATCACTGTTCACATTCCTAATTTATTTATTTATTTACACAAAATTCCCCCAATCATGAAGATTAGGTGTCAACATTCCCCCCCTTAATCTAAAGGGATGTTGGTGAGTCCAAGCATCATTCTGAATTGTTCAAGCTTTTCCCTTCCAAGTGCTTTGGTGAAGATGTCTGCAATTTGCTCATTTGTGGAACAATGACAGAGATGGATTGTTTTGCCCTCAACATGATGTCGAATTAGATGATATTTAGTATTGATATGCTTTGTTCGATCATGGAACTTTGGGTTCTTGGCCAACTTTATTGCAGAGGTGTTGTCAATCATGAGTGGAGTTGATTGTACTTGTTTTACCTGCAAATCTTCAAGAATTTTCTTGAGCCACACAATTTCTTTTGTTGCTTCAGCTGTTGCCATGTATTCTGCTTCTGTTGTGGAATCTGCTAGAACTGATTGTTTGCGTGATCTCCAAGAGACAGCTCCTGATCCAAGACTCATAGCATATCCTGAAGTAGATACCCCAGTTTCTTTGTCTCCATCGAAGTCTGAATCAGAGTATCCAATCAAGCTGAAGTCGTCTACCTATGTATACTTGATTCCAAGGTCTTGAGTTCCCTTCAAGTACCTTAGAACCCTTTTTGCAGCAGACCAATGTCCCTCACAAGGCTTTTGCATAAACCTGGAGAGGATTCCAACAGCAAAAGAAATGTCTAGTCTGGTAGTAGTGAGGTAGATGAGACTTCCTACAAGTTGTCTATACTTTGTTGCATCCTCAAATTCCTTTCCTTCAATAGATGTGAGCTTTAAGTTTTGTTCCATTGGAGTAGTAAGAGGATTGCACTCTGTCATGCCAAATCTGTTTAACAAATCTCCAATGTATTTCTTTTGAGAAAGAAATATGGACTTTGGATGTTGGGTTACTTCAATGCCAAGATAGTAATGAACATAGCCCAAATCAGTCATTTCAAAACTTTCCCCAATTCCTTCTTTATGGATGCAATGTAGCTTTCATTGTTCCCTGTCATTAAAAGATCATCTACATATACCACAAAATATACAACTGTTTTGCCAACTTTCTTGACAAATAAAGTTGCATCATCAAGATCAAAATGATTGAAGTTGAGTTTCAGAAGATGCTCAGTTAGTTTTTCATACCAGGCTCGCGGTGCTTGTTTGAGGCCATACAAGGACTTCACAAGTTTGCATACTTTATGTTCATGTCCTTTCACAGCAAATCCTTCAGGTTGGGACATAAAAACATTCTCTTTTAGATCTCCATTCAAGAAGGCAGTTTTTACATCCATTTGATGGACTTTCCAACCGTTCTGAGCTGCTAGTGCAAAGAGTGTCCGGATGGTGGCCCATTTTGCTGTGGGGGCAAAAGTTTCCTCATAATCAACCCCTTCCTTCTGTGCAAAACCTTTTGCCACAAGCCTAGCTTTGTGCTTGTCAAGTGAGCCATCAGCTTTGTACTTCTTCTTGTAGACCCACTTGCAGCCAATTGGTTTGGTTCCAAATGGAGGATCAACCAGCTTCCAAGTGTCGTTCTTTATGAGGGCATCATACTCCTTTTGCATCGCTTCTTTCCATTCATCATGAGACGCAGCTTCTTTGAAGGAAGTTGGTTCAAAATCTGTAGACAAGTTCAATTCACAGTCATAAGAAACATCCATATCAACAGGTGAATTAGAGTCATCTACATCACCTCCATTTTGTCGGTTTGAATTTCTGGTTCCTGTTTTTCCAATTTCATCAGGATGAACACTTTCAAGTGTCTTTGTCAGCCACTTTGGGGGACCTTTCTAAGATGGTCCAGGCTGCTCTGTTGATTGAGTTGGGACTGAATCAAGATTGAGTCTCCCAATTCTATCAATTACATCACTTAAAGCATCATCCATTGTTGGAGTTTAATTCGGGGGAGAGTGTTCTTCAGAAGAAGATTCCACATGTTGATCTAGTATAGGAATCCCCTCTTCAAGATGTGGAATCTGATTATCAAATTCCTGAAATGATTTCGTTTTTGCGAATCTATCCAAGCAATCAAGTCGCCGCTCAACAACATTGTCAGATTTGGATGATTCAAGAAAAATTACATCTCTAGATACAACAAACTTTTTATTTACTTCATCATAGAGGCGGTATGCTTTGGAGGTGTTTGAATACCCCAGGAAGATACACTTACGACTTCTAGCACCAAGTTTGTTTCTATGTACCTTTGGTATCAAAGCATAACAGGTGGAACCAAAGACCCTGAGATGTTTTACCGAAGGAACATGTCCATACCACAATTCATAAGGAGTCTTGTTTCTTATAGCATTAGATGGACATCTATTCTTTATATATGCAGCACATAGAACAACATGAGCCCAAAACATTATCTTTACATTTTGAAGAAAAGCATGGATCGTACCATATTCAAGATTGTTCTATTCATTCTTTCAGCTACACCATTCTGTTGGGGATTATAAGGCACAGTTGTTTGATGTTTGATCCCATGTTGGCGAAGATAGTTTTCAAATTCATTTGATGTATATTCTTTTCCATTATCAGTGCGAATAGACCCAATATGAGATTGTGCATCATTTTCAATCCATTTATGAAAATTCTTGAATGTTTGAAAGGCATCAGATTTGTTCTTCAATAAATAAACCCAACACATTTTGGTGTAATCATCAATAAATGTCATGATATATTTATTTCCATTTGTAGAAGGAACAGGCATTGGACCACATAAATCTGAATGAATGAGTTCAAGCTTCCTATGTGCTCTTGAATGTGAATCATGAAAAGATTGTTTGCTATGCTTTCCTAGAATGCAAGCATCACATTGCTTATGTTTCCTAGGAATTGTAGGCAAACCAGCAACACCATTTTTCTTCAATAAGCGAAGACTGTCATAGTTTAAATGTCCAAATCTAGCATGCCATAATAAACTTGATGGAAGTGTACCTTCTCCATGATGAGAAATATATGAGAAATGTTGTGCATGAGCAGAGGTTCCTTGCAGTTTGAGAAGCCTTTCTTCTTCTATTCCCCTCATGACAAGTGAGTGGTCAGAATATTTTCTTACCTCAAGCTTGCCATCAAACATATGAATGGAGTGACCTTGCTAGCGGATGTGGACCAAGGACAGCAAGTTTCTCTTGAGCTGTGGGAGATATAGAACATGATCCAGAAGAAACTCTGGAAGGCCAAGCAGTTTAAGCCTGATTGTGCCAAGCCCTAATGGCTTGATTTTTGACTGATCTGCAAAGTATACTGCTCCATCAACATTGTCAGTGAAATCTTCAAAAAAATCTTTTCTATGAGTCATGTGACAGGTTGCTCCTGAATCAAGCAACCAATCATTTTTCGAAGAAGCAAGTGAAGCATTAAACAAATCTTCATTTACTCCAATGTTACATTGTGCCTCAATATAGTGAGCGGATTCAGGTGCTTTACCTTTGTCTGTATCATCAGTTTTACCTTTCTGTTGGTTTCTTTTCTGCTCAATTTTGTCCCATGGTAGCTTGCATGTAGAGGCATCATGTGATCCATTTCTTTTGCAGCAAATGCAGTGTAAGTCTGCCTTTTCTCCTTGAGAATGTCTGCCCCCCTGCCTCTGAAATATTTTCCTCTTCCTCTTCGTCCACCTCTTCCTCTTGTAGAATCTTGAGCAGGATGCTTTTCTTTATGAGCAAGGCACACAGTCTCTTCAAAAGATTCAGGGGTTGTCTTCTTTCCAAAGGCTTTCTCTCTTTCAGCAAACTTTTTCACATGAGAGTCAAAGGTTATATCTTTAAGATTTCCATTTGCTTGCAAAGACTCGAGATAATTGGAGTAAGTAGGATAGAGTGCCTTGAGAAAAGCAATAAGAGGGATATCCAGCTCAACCTTAGTGGAATTGATATCATGCATTATAGACTTTACTTCAGATGCAAGAACAAGAGGATCATTATTTTTCAGTTCAAGAGTGAAGATTTTAATCATGAGCTGAACAACTTCAAGTGCAGAATGTGAGTCATAGAGTTCTTTCAGCTTTTGTAAGGCTTCAAAGGCAGTTGAATATGACGAAATATGGCGACTCACCTCTTCATTTACAGATGCTGCGATTAATGCATAGGCTTTGCTGTCCTTGTTTTCCCAAATGACGAGCTCTTTCTCTGAGGTAGGTTGTACTGGGTCTTTGTCTCCTTCTCCGACACACACTCCTTTCCACAACTCATTGAAGATGAGGGAGTGTTTTAGCATCCGGGACCATTCAGGATAGTTCTCCTTGCCAGTGAGAACTATTCCTACCATAGAGATGATTGAATGCATTCTGTAAAAAAATACTTCTGCTGATAGAAAAAATACTTCTGCTGATATACAATGAAATTGTACCCAAAAGGGCATTCAAAAGATTTCAAATCTCCTCCTTACACTACAACTTTATGCACTATATTTTCTTCAAACTTATTTTCTTCAAATCCCTCCAATGTTTGATAAAAGCATCCAGCATTTCATTGATATATCACTTCAATGTTTTAAAATGTAATATATTTATATATTACATATCACTTCAAACGCATTCAACATATAAAATTTTGAACAACGCATATACCAAGTGAATGCAGGTGTTGTATACACCAAATTAGTTCAACGCATACACCACTTTTGTATTCACCAAAACTCTTCTCAGCCAAATCAAAAAAAATACCAATGAGCGCCTAAAAACCGCCAAAGCTTACCATTCAAATGATTTTAAATGATTTTTAAAAACCGCAGAGCGCTGTATAGTTCAACACATATACAAATTTTGGACAAGCGCCATTGCTTCAAACCCATAGAAACAGATTAAAGACTGACAGCGATAATGAATTGATCTTTAAAGAAGTTCCAAATATTACATGTCTGAAACAATAGTTATCATCAATCCGTTTAAAAAGACCTGTAACAATAGCAAAGAAGGGCGTATGTACAAACCCTCCGTGGAACTTCAGAGTCAATATGCCTATAAAATTTAAACCGTATAGCCTTACTCCGTCGCTCGTATTCTTTCAAATTACGAGTTCGGCCGGAGAAGAATCAAGAAAAAAGGTTAGACGCAAAATACGCAAACGTTAAGCCTACGCTTAAGCTGTCTCATACCACTGCATTAATATATGAGCTGTCTCATACGCAGAGATACCAGGACTTGAATGTTCTCATACGCAAAAGGATGACTGATACAGCATTTTCGTGTTGCGCCCATGGCTCGGTATGCGATATGGTATTATACGAAGATATGGTGCTGGGCAGCGGATACCAGGTGGGCAGATCGTTCAAAGATACAAAAAAAGAGCTCAAGCAGTGGCCAACTACAGAAAATAAATGGAGACAGATGCGACCAAGGTGAGAATAATCAAGTGAAGGAATTCATGCAGTGGAGGCGCAGGTGCAATAACGCCTTTTTTTTGAAACGTTTATGACAGTCAGAGAACTGAACAGTCAGACAGAGGGGTAGCTAATTTTATGGAGAACCTGCTCAACTATATGGAGAGCAGACAGGGAGTTACAAGGGACACAAAGGCTAAAAAGGAGCTGGCTCTGATACCATGTGAGGCAGGCAGTAACTCCACAAAACAAAAACTGATTCATCTATTATTCCATAGGTAGGTCATTGTTATATACAATAGGAGTGATTGTTCAGTTCATCTCCCGATGACTGTTCACATTCCTAATTTATTTATTTACACAAAATTCCCCCAATCATGAAGATTAGGTGTCAACAGTCATAAATTAATAAATTATAAATAATAAATTAATAATTATAAAAAATTATTATTAAATGAATTCAAAAAATTAATTGGAAATTTGGAATATTTTAACCTGTTGCGCTTCTTGGTGTGTATTTTTTCAAATACACTCCAGTTGCGCTCGCATCCCGAGGAGCTACATGTTTGGTTGAGCACTCGAATGGAAATCCTTTGGAGATTGGGTACTTTGCCACCATAACTTCTCCACCATGCATCTACAACAAATAAGATAAACATAAGAAAAAAAATGAAATTTGAAAGTTGAAGCAAAGTATGAACTTGAAGAGACAATGAATTTTGAAACAAACTAAAGCTTACCTGGCATTTTAGTCTTCTTATCATGGATAGCCATGTCAAAGCTAAATGTTCCACCTGTCATCCTGTATATCTCCATTTCTTTGGAGATTTTTACACACATTCTGCTGGAGATGGTACCATCTTCTGAACACAAGTGAAGAATCCATCCACGACCTCAGCATCAAATAATAAACCATAGGAGTAAGAAAATGCAGGGTTCAAGTAGATCCCTGCAGCATGAATGGGACGATGGAGTGTATTGTTCCATTGCTCATCAATAACTTCCCATAAGAGTTGTTGTTTCTCAAACCCCTCATCCCCTTTATCATCATAATAGCTCCGAATGGATTCTTTGGCCCTATCCATGGCCTCATACAAGTAGCCCATTGCAGGCTTGTCTCTATCAACTAATCGAAGAACCTTTACCATGTTAGAGAATCTAGGGCAAAGTAGTGTTGTGGTGATTCTCCGAGAATTGATAATAATTTGTGAAGTCTTTTTACTTTTTCTTAGTTAGCTTATACTTCTTCTTGTTCTTATTAGTGCAAATGTGTGTGCTTCATCAAACTGCTACCAAAACAAAATAACAAGAACACAAAATTTGGCTCTCTGACGGGGACAAACACTCTCCACTCTTGAGAGGGAAACCCTTTGTAAGTTTTCTCTTATTGAAGCTTCTTATTGAAGCTTCTTATTTGAACAACTGCCAAACCCTAGACCCTTGACTAGGATATCCTCCAAGCATAAGCCACATCCTTCCTCTTTCTGCACTGTCACTTCGGCACTTCCTCCGGCACTTTGTCTTCTAGTTTAGGAAACCCTAGAATATTAGGGCTCCTCATCTTCTCTATGAGGAGGTCCTTCTTTGCTTATCTTGGAGAACTTGTAGACCTTTCTCTACATCTAAATGATACCCCTCAAAGTGTTGTCTTTAGACTGCTGTGAATCTGCAACTACACCTCGCACGTGTGACTGTTTCTAGCCATAGAAACAGTCCCCGCTAGAAACAGTCCCTTTCTTTCTTTACTTCCTTCGCTTGTGAGGGTTTCTCCTTCGCTCTAGAGGGAGGTCTTATAGACCTTAAATTCCACCCCAACCAATGATTATTCTTGACCTGAAGTATGACTGTGGTTAGGGCTGCAGAGTGGCCTTCTTACTTCGCATGTGTGGCTGAGTTGACTTTAAAAAAGTCTTCCTTCACTTCGCTTGAGAGTCCTTCTTCCTCGCTATAGTAGGAGGCCTTTATAGGCCTAGTTACTAGCCCAAACCACAAAGAATAGACCCCTGCAATTTCACTGCTGATCTGGCCGCAGATTGTCCCTTCTTTCTTCGCACGTGTGGCTGTAGCAGCTTCAAAATAGTCCTCCTTTGCTTCGTTGTTTTGTCTTCTTGCTACGCTGCCCTTGTAGCCCTTCTCCTCGTCTTCTTTTAGTCCTTAGAGGCTTTTATTACTTGCGGATTTCAGAGCTTGTGAAAAAATGTCCAAATGAGGAGTGGACAACCTCTATTTATAGAGGTTTGTCCCTCCTCCTTTAAGCCGACTTGACAGTCTCTTAGGCCGACTTGCAGTTGCATTATATTTCAACATTTATTCATCGTTTTTGCTGCTTGTAGACTTCGTTGCTGCTAGGAGAGGATTTGACTTGCCTTGGAGGTATTCCCATGACCTTGTATGACATCATACATGATGTAACATGCCCTCAAAGGGTCTCATCATAATTACATTTTGACTTTGACTCCCTAGAAGCACTTCAAAATGTGCTTGACCTATTTTCAATGAGCAAGAAACTCATTGACAAATAATATCAAAATAAATTATCTTTTCTTGAATAAGTACAAATATCAAAATTACATATATGAAGACCGAACCTAGTTACATCTTCTCCAACACTCCCTCTTAACTAGGGAGGTATTCATACAACATTACAAGGTGTTTGGCAATTTTCAATCTTGAAGAATTCACATAAGAGAAACCAAATTAGCAATCCATCTGTTATAGCATCATATCTATCAGCATTGTCATAATGCAAGGCCTTGACTAATAGCTCCATCTCTTCATGAGACCATGAGCCACAATGCTGGAGAGACCAATGATTTATAAACACCTTCATCATTGTCTCTCAAGGTACATACCCACCCGGGTGTTCTCGAGTATGACCTTCTAGGACTATTCTTATCTTGGGTTCCCAACCCTCAAAGAATATCGGTCCTTTTGCCTACTCTTGTCTTGGATGCCCTACACATCCTCAAAGAGTATCAGATGCTAGATGATTACCTAATCCTCCCATTCTTTCTTCCCAAGCGAAGACAAGAATGTTGTGTCTATCTTGTGTCTACATTCCATTCTCTCTTCCCAAGTGAAGACAAGAATGTTGTGTCTATCTTGTGTCTACATTTCCATTCATGGCCTTCATCTAGACTTACGGTTGTTAGTCCTGCATGACCCATGACATGGAAAACACAATAGTCACTCCTTCATAATCAGGGGTGATCCAAAACTCCCTCTTGATCAGGGACTTGTCAAAGCTCCCTCTTAACTGGGGACTCTTTCCTTCATCAGCAGCTTCTTCTTCGTGGGTCCTTCAGCTGCATGATCTCCTTCCTTTCTTGATGTCATGAAGTCTTCGATCAAACTTCTTCTCGGTAGGGCACCATCCATCCATCACTTTCCTTCTTGGTTAGTCATGTCATTGCTTCGTGGAAAGCGAATATCAGGTTCTTCTAGTCATCTTGGCTACTCCTTTGTCATCTTGTCCATGCTTCGGAATGCTCTCCTCATGGATGCTCCATCATACTTGCTAGGTTATATGCTTTGACCTGGTAGCCCATCATGACTTCATCCTGATATTGCTTCAACATTGTTTTTCCTTTTGTTGGATGGCTTCTTCATCATGACATCTTCATAGAGTAGAATCAGTTATCTGCACCTTTTATATCTCCAAGGTCTTCATAGGTGTCAAGGGTCCTTTCTTCCTTCATCAGAGTTATTCTGCCTTCTTTTGGGAGATATCTTTCAAGGCATTTTGTCAAATAGTGATCCTCGGTGATCATGATGTTCTTTCACATGCTTGATCTCTTTCTTTATTTGCTTCTTCTCAGATAGATTGGTCAACCACCTAATGCTTCTTGTGGAAGCATTCCTTCATCCCTTGCTTTCTGGACTTGTCAGCATTTCTTCTTGCTTCTTAGTCAGCAATCTTATGCTCCTTATGTGAGCATGTTCTTTTGTTGACCTTTATTGCATCGTGGTACATGCCTTTGAGCATGTTCTTGGTGAAAGAGATCCTTTCATGCTTGATCATGTTATAGAACTATACCCATAACTCAATAATATACAAATGATGACATGACTTAAAATTTGATGCATACATACCTCATCTTGATCCTCCTTGATCATTCTTTGGTGTAGCCCTTCTTGCTTCATCTTAGCCTGCCTACATATCATCCCTTTTCTTGAATCCCATGAGTGGGATTCCCAATGAGACATCTGCCTTGGTTCACGAACCTTCTCTTGAATGCATGTTCTTGGTGAAAGAGATCCTTTCATGTTTGATCATGTTATAGAACTATATCCATAACTCAATAATATACAAATGATGACATGAATTAAACTTTGATGCATACATACCTCATCTTGATCCTCCTTGATCATTCTTTGGTGTAGCCCTTCTTGCTTCATCTTAGCCTGCCTACATATCATCCCTTTTCTTGAATCCCATCAGTGGGATTCCCAATGAGACATCTGCCTTGGTTCACGAACCTTCTCTTGAAGATTCCATCATAGGATTTTAAAGGTCCTTGCCTTGCAAATGTTTCCTACCTTTGATGATTTAGGTATTCTAAGATTCTTGTCATGATCAAGTTTTCTTCCATCATATATGAGGTCCTATTCTAGGTATGCTCCTTCTACATGAATATCTTTGAGCTATATTTTCCATGCTCCTATATTCTATAAGATATTTCTACTTATGCATTTTTGTTCTTCTCATAAATGGTACATCTACAGGAGTGTCTACAACTCCATGTACATCATGTTGCTAGATTCTAGAGCAGTGTTGCACGAAGCGCCCCCCCCCCGGTTCCAAGCCCCGAAGCGCGTCCCGTACGGAAGCGCCTAGGAAGCTTGGCCGGAAGCGCGCGTCCCGTACGGAAGCGCCTAGGAAGCTTGGCCGGAAGCGCGCTTCCGAAATTTTTAGACGCTTCCTGGAAATTTGGAAGCGCTGGTGCTTCCGAAGCACGCTTCGTACGGCGCTTCCCAGACGCTTCCGTACGCTTCCAGAAAAGCTTCCGAAAAAGCATTTAGAAAATCGTTTTTTTTTTCAATTTTTTTTTAAATTTTAGGTGAGTTTGCTTGTTGGGGGTGGGTCCACCTTGGGTTAGGGTGACAAATGAAAGCAAAAAAAAAATATAAATATAGCAGATGCTCCCTCATGGTAATGTTAAATTCTTAAAGTAAAAGTGACATTCTCCTTTATTTTTCATTTTCATCCTTTTACTTAAATTTTTAACATTACCATGAAATGACTCAGAATGTTTGAGAGTGGTTCCAGCCTCATTGGACCTCATATGGAGAAAATAGAATTTCATATCCTATTCAAAATTCAGCAGACTTAACAGTTTTCAGGTATTCAGGATCAATGGGATTGTGGCATTTCATTAGATTATATCAAGTATGAAGGTATGTGATTAGCATTTAATCAAGAGCACCAAGCCCTATATGTACCCTGGTGTTGGTGGTGTATTGTTGAACTCCTTTGTCACGCGGCACGCCCTTAGCAAAAAATTACCTTTCAATCAAGTCAAAATCATCGATCAAACATGTTAAGCTTTTTCTACCATATTTTAAGTCTTGAATTAGGTAGTTTGATCAAAATTGGGCAATGTTGACTAATATCCCTAGACAATCGAGGTAGAGGCAAAGGCTAGACAAGAGGAGAAGAATCTAGATTCTAGATCATTAATGTACAATGGATGTTATATCTATCTTGATTTATGCAAAAATATGCATGTTTTCATGTCTTCTACAATTAATTTGGTATTTGGGATGTTTGTTTTGAGTATAAATGCAAAAAAATATATAAAATATATATATATATAGCAGACGCTTCCGCGGACGCTTCGCTTCCTATATTTTTGG
The DNA here is from genome assembly GCA_031772625.1 of Pinus tabuliformis. Lineage (NCBI taxonomy): Eukaryota > Viridiplantae > Streptophyta > Pinopsida > Pinales > Pinaceae > Pinus > Pinus tabuliformis. The sequence continues at coordinate 65,185,683 of CM062809.1, forward strand.
AAAATGACGCTTCGGCGTCCCCGCTTCCAAAAAACGCTCCCGCTTCGTGCAACATTGTTCTAGAGGGTAATTCTAGCCATGCCATTTAATTTATTCCTATATGCTCCTATTCTACTCTAAACCTTGAAAGAAGTCTAGAAGGAAAGAGTTTGACCTAGTCATAGTAGAGATCCGGAGGATCTTCCTTCTTTTGCTTCTTTCCTTCCTCTTCAACCTCTTGTGTTATATGAGCTTCTTCTCTCTTTCTCTTGTTTTTGTTGTCCTTCTTAAGATTGGGACAATTCCTTTTGTAGTGTCCATAGTCTTGGCATCCAAAACATTAGATCTTGGACATGTCTTTGTTGTTTGTTCTTCGTGGACCAAACTTGCCAAATTTACCCGTTCTTTTGGCCATGGTAGCAAATGCTTGCTCCTTTGATCCCACATCTTCTTTCGCCTTAGGTCTAGTCTCCTTGGTTCTAAATAGAGACCACATATCATTGAGAGTGGTTGCTTCCTTCTTGGCATAAATGCTTGATGTGAAGTTACCCCACTCCTCAGGTAGAGCACTGAGTACACCAGTTTTCATCTCTTTGTTAGACGTGACTTCCCCATGCTCTTGAAGTTGATCTCCCATCTCAGAGATTTTCATGAAGTAGGGAGCTATTCCTTCCTTTGTTATATTTATCTTGTATAATTCATTCCTTGGAGACAATACTTCTCCGGTGGTGGATACCGCGAATAGCTCTACTAGCTTATCATAAATTTATTTTGATGTCTCAAACTTGGAGCCATAGGGAATGAGAGAGTCCTTGATTGATTCTATCAGAATCCTTTGAGCTCTTGTCTCATCCTTATTATACTTGGTTAAGGCTTGAGTCTGTTCCTTAGCAAGGACAGTGATGTTACCTTTGACATATTCTAGGAGCTCATTCTCCTTGAGAAGTAGATCAGTCCTCTTCTTCCATGCAAGAAAGTTATTGGTGCCTACCAATTTATTGCTTTCCTTGCAATAAGACATTGATGTATATTTAGAAGGGGACATGTACTTACTTGATAGATTTTGAGATTTGATGGATTTGCTTCCTCCTTGAAAGCTTGATGGCTTGTCTTCCCTGGATCTTGATGTCCTTCAAGTTGTCTTCTCCAAGTGGACTTGCTTGGTGATGACGTGTGCTTGAGGACTTGTAGCTTGATGTAGATTTGCTCTTCTTTGAAGGTGCCTTTATATAAGGCTCTCCTTCTAGTTTTGTAGCCCTCCTTGATGAATTCTAGACCCTTCTTGTCCTTGAAGTGGTTGAGACTTCTAGGCTTGATGCCTCAACTTTGTAGATGCCTGAGCGTTCTTGAGTTGCCCTTTCCTTGATGTGTCACCTTCGCTCTGATACCATGTTAGAGAATCTAGGGCAAAGTAGTGTTGTGGTGATTCTCCGAGACTTGATAACAATTTGTGAAGTCTTTTTACTTTTTCTTAGTTAGCTTATACTTCTTCTTGTTCTTATTAGTGCATATGTGTGTGCTTCATCAAACTTCTACCAAAACAAAATAACAAGAACACAAAATTTGGCTCTCTACCAGGGACAAACCCTCTCCACTCTTGAGAGGGAAACCCTTTGTAAGTTTTCTCTTATTGAAGCTTCTTATTTGAACAATTGCCAAACCCTAGACCCTTGACTAGGATATCCTCCAAGCATAAGTCAAATCCTTCCTCTTTCTGCACTGTCACTTCCGGCACTTCCTCCAGCACTGTCTTCCAACACTTTTTGTCTTCTAGTTTAGGAAACCCTAGAATATTAGGGCTCCTCTTCTTCGCTATGAGGAGGTCCTTCTTTGCTTATCTTGGAGACCTTGTAGACCTTTCTCTACATCCAAATGATACCCCTCAAAGTGTTGTCTTTAGACTGTTGTCAATCTGCAACTGTACCTCGCACGTGTGACTGTTTCTAGCCCTAGAAACAGTCCCTTTCTTTCTTGACTTCCTTCGTTTGTGAGGGTTTCTCCTTCGCTCTAGAGGGAGGTCTTATAGACCTTAAATTCCACCCCAACCAATGATTATTCTTGACTTGAATTATGACTGTGGTTAGGGCTACAGAGTGGCCTTCTTATTTTGCATGTGTGGTTGAGTTCACTTTAAAAAAGTCTTCCTTCACTTCGCTTGAGATTCCTTCTTCCTCGCTATAGTAGGAGGCCTTTATAGGCCTAGTTACTAGCCCAAACCACAAAGAATAGACCCCTGCAATTTCACTGTTGATATGGCCGCATATTGTCCCTTCTTTCTTCACACGTGTGGCTGTAGCAACTTCAAAACAGTCCTCCTTTGCTTCGTTGTTCTGTCTTCTTGCTACACTGCCCTTGTAGCCCTTCTCCTCGTCTTCTTTTAATCCTTAGAGGCTTCTATTACTTGCGGATTTCAGAGCTTGTGAAAAAATGTCCAAATGAGGAGTGGACAGCCTCTATTTATAGAGGTTTGTCCCTCCTCCTTTAAGTCGACTTGACAGTCTCTTAGGCCGACTTGCAGTTGCATTATATTTCAACATTTATTCATCGTTTTTGTTGCTTGTAGACTTCGTTGCTGCTAGGAGAGGATTTGACTTGCCTTGGAGGTATTCCCATGACATTGTATGACATCACACATGATCTAAGTCACCTGACACGGGGATTCGGGACACGTAGGATTCGGGATTCGTGGTGTCGGATTCGGGACACGCTGACCCCCGGAACAGGACACGTTAGGACACGTTATATATTATTTTATTAAAAAATATATATATATATAATATATATTTAAAAAAAAAAAAATATATATATATATATATATATTAAAAATTAGATATTATCATATTTCTTACACAAATTTTAATTAATGATACAAATTTATTGATTTCAAACATAGATCTTCATCTATAGCTATTAGCATGCATAGTACATACAAAATTCAAATAAATGTCAGTGGTACTGGTCACATAAATGATAAATCTATTAAAAATTTAAATCATGATTCATAATTCATAACTGAAAGACAACTTACAACTACAAGATAGTAAGATAAACACACTGACAACTGTAGTTTTCTCTTTAAGTCATCAAATCAAAATGTGTTACATAGGTAGTGTTGGTGCAATGCCAATGGCAAATAGAAATAGAAAATATAAAACAACTACAGGTATACAAGCCTCAAGGGATCAATCAGCATCAGAATCAGCATCACTGTCCCCATCATCATGGTCCCCACTGCTCTCCTCTACATCCTCCTCCTCCCCTGTATCCATAGTCGCCTTTGCATCTGCTGGTATGGAGGCTGACCCCTCTAAGTCATCAAATCTAACAGGCTCTAGCACTGGATCATTGAGATCCATGTTGGCCAATGCCAACTCAACAATGGTGTCCAGACCCATATCATCAGGAACAGTGTTACTTGGGAGCGGGAGCGAAAGCGGGGAGCGGGAGCGAAAACGGGAGCGGGAGCGACATATTCAGAAGCTCTTGGTTTGGTGCTCTTGATTAAATACGAGTTCCATACCCTAATACATGACAAAATTCAATGGAAACATTGCAATCCCCCAATCCTAAAATCCTGAAAAACTGATAAGTCTGCTGGATTTTGAATGAAATCTAAAATTCTACTTTCTCCATATGAAATCCAATGAGGCCGGAACCACTCTCAAACATCCTGAGTCATTTCATGGTAATGTTAAAAATTTAAGTAAAAGGATGAAAATGAAAATTAAGGAGAATGTCACTTTTACTTTAAGAATTTAACATTACCATGAATAGCATATCAATACTAGGGCCTAGACTTGATTATGAAGCTGCCAAAATGCTCTACTCCTTGCTGCAACAACACAAATCACTTACCAAATGAAAATATTAATGAGCAAACACGCCCTTTTCATACCCGCGCTGAGCTTAGCGAGTCCTGGAAACCGGACACGTGTCCTAAAATCGCGACACGCCCCTGAAAATCGCGACACGCCCTCGGACACGACGTGTCCTGTGATTTGGACACGAATCCGGACCGAATCGTGTCGGATTCGCCGGATTCGGGATTCGCAGGGGGTTTAGGACGAATCCGGTTTCCTAGCACATGATGTAACATGCCCTCAAAGGGTCTCATCATAATTACATTTTGACTTTGACTCCCTAGAAGCACTTCAAAATGTGCTTGACCTATTTTCAATGAGCAAGAAACTCATTGACAAATAATATCAAAATAAATTCTCTTTTCTTGAATAAGTACAAATATCAAAATTACATATATGAAGACCGAACCTAGTTACATCTTCTCCAACATACCAAAGGTTCAGTAATGTTACACACCTCCTGCACACCCGCCCATAAGCTTCCCTGGTATGAAACTAACGTGCATAAGGCCTCTCCCTCTAGTTTGCGGCTATATAACAAAGCACACCACTGCTTTGAAAGAAACATTCTCTTCACATCCTACATAAAATTCAGGAGGGATTGAAGAGATATAAAACTAGTGGCAAACTGTGTAATGGGAGGGTGCACCAACTTCTTGTTGTTGGTGAATGTTCTCATCAAATGAAGCAGAGATGCATGATTATATATAAATTTTGTAATGTTTTTTATGATTCAAAAATATCCTTGACAAAAAGAATTTTCCCTGTGTCCTCCAACATCAAATCAATGCAGTGTGCAGAGCAAGGTGTCCAAAATAAGTTAGGTTCTCTCCATAAGCATCTTGTCAGCAGCAACATAATTTTCAGCATTGTCCGTTATGACTTGGACAACATGTTGTGGACCCACCTCCTGAATGAACACATCCAACAAATCACATAATAACCATGCATCATTGATATGTGCAGATGCATCAACAAATTTCATAAACATTGTCTCCTTGGGACAATTAAGCGAGAAATTAATAACGCTTCTACCCTTTTGATCGGTCCAACCATCTGACATCACAGTGCATCCTGTGTGTTCCCATAATCCCCTAAACTCCTCCAATCTCTTAGTACAGTTAGCCTTTTCATTTTAAAGAATGTGACCTCTAAAGTCATCATATGAAGGTGATTTGTACTCTAGGCCAGCAATAGAAATAACATTAATTGCAGGCACAAGAAGAAATGCAAGTTAAACAAATGAAATTAAAATTTACATACAGCATTTTGAATTTTTGACCCAAGTAAAACCCCTCAATTCAATGCAAAAATAATGGCAAAAAATACACATTCAAACCCAAGCGAAAATGATGGAAAAAAACTAGGGCGCAAGAAGAAATTAAACAAATAAAACTAACAATCAAGATTTTACATTTTTGACCAAAAAAAACCCTCTCCACTAAATGCAACAAAAATGACAAAAAAACACAGTCAAATCCAAACAAAAAACATAGAAAATAAATGGACGATAGAAACCCAAAGAAAAACAAGAAAAAAACAAAAAAATGGTCAAACTAGATGCCCATACTTGAAAACCACACTCTGTTGAAGAAACTTGGTCGAAACTTGAATTTCTTTTTCTTGGGATGCTAAATTCCTTCACTTTTCTCCTCTCTTGCCCTTGTAGATGAGTTCTCCTCCTCCTTAGCTCTCACTCTTGCCCTTTGTCTGCAAAATGAACCAACAAAAAACCAAAAATTGCCTTTAAAAACTCGTTGTTTCCATGGCCCGCAATTTTTACCCGTCAACTCAAAATTGCGATTTTTTCTAGATTTTTTCAGGTTGAAACAATCGCTGATGTTATCGGTCGATAAAATTGTTAGCTCGAAAAAGCACAATTTTTTGAAAAATCACAATGTTCACAACACTGGACTTTATTGAGTAAATAATTTATTGGTATTAAATAATTATTGAAGTATAAATAAATCATATCTGGGATTAGAGATATAACAATAACACAACATATTATGAAAATTCTTAGCTTCGTACAAATTAACATGCATTTAAAAGTTGATTTCAATTTATGTGAATAAATTTTAGTACACCCATCAATCCCAAGCCTATGATAATGTGACTTCATTTGTGCAGCTAAAATGTAACAAACAAGATAACAAAAAAGAAAGAAGAAAAGTAGGAAGACTGAATGATCAAACATGAGCATGGCAACTATGGTTTATAGAGAACAAATGAAATGGCATGTCCCTTATAAATGTATATGTGGAACTCAGTACAGTTGTGCTAGTCGTTTTTAAAGGCTAGCATTACTCACCACCAGCCACTAAATCAGCCAAAAAAGAATCGTAACCTATTCATCACAACTTCCTTAGTAATTCCAAAGCAAAGATTTGCTACAAATTCTATGCATATTTATGTACAGAAACCGAGAACACCTGATACTTCTTTGAAGATATAATAAAAAAGATAATAAGTTCCAAGCAGAAAAATCCCATCACAACTGGGGAGTAAGAAGAAATTGTGCATGTAATACAGCTGAATCTATAAGACCACAGACCAACCAAAATAACACGCTTTGAGATGGAGTATCAATCATACAGCCAAATGTTTCTAGAGCTGCTGTTGAATCAAGTTGATGAAGGTTCCAACCAAAGAATGTTTTCAGTCGATTGAGTCGTCGTTTCTGCAAGCAACCAAACTCTTAAAGATATGATTGTAGCCCATGTGGAAAAAAACACACTCATAACAGAGGCAAAACAATTTACTTGTTATATAATCTCATCTAATTCCATTAGTATCATGCACTTTACCACAAAACCTTAGACAAAGAATCAGATATTAGTTAAAACATACTTGTCTGCGTACAAGTTTGCAAGTATTTGCTTTCATTCTTTCAATGGCAGCATCTAAGAGGATATTGTAGCTTCCCTTATCTGTCTTTGCTATTTCTTGGCTACTAGCTTCTGAAGCAGCAAGATTGTCTGTATCATAATTATCTGCCAAAATATCTGCACTTTGCCCACTTCTTGTGACCTCTTCACCGGCAAAGAGAGCCAACTTACTACCTGGGGGAAAAGCACTGAAAAATTCCTTGAATTCACGCACACCAATAGCTTGCTGCAATCCATGTGTATAATCTGCCTTAGGATTGTAAAATACAGAAACTTCTTCCAGCAAACCAGCTTCAATCATAGAATCCACTCTATGCTCAACATATTTGTCCAGTACAGTCAATGAGGCATCCACCCACAAAAAGCAGCAATCATATCTGAAAGAATCAGCTCTACCCCACTTCTGCCCTGCCACAAGAAAACACAAAATGAGCACCTCCCATCACTGAACCTGAAGACGCCACATTGTTCCTGATGGAACACAATACAGCCATATGAAGACATGATGCAAAATTCATTATATGTGGATCATCATATGAAATGAACAAAGTTCATTCCTTCAATATGACATAACAACTTAATTCATAAACTGAATATTGAAAATAAATATAATAACTTAAAAGAATCGATACAGATTAAAATAATATATTGAATGTGCTATAGTTTAGGTATAAGTATTTACAAATAATATTTATTTTGTATACATAAAATTGCCTTCCACTTTAGAAAAGCTTTGTCGGCATAGAATATTAATGGAAAACTTTATTGCTTGTTCTGGCTTGTAATGCTTTCTCATGAAGAACCTTTAGTATTGTGGTTCCCAAGATGATTTCCACTTTGAAACTGAATTGTACTAGAATTAATATTTTTCAAAATACAGTTTGAATATTGCCTTTGCTCTAAACAATGTTGCAACTATTTGGTTTAAGTATCAGTTTTTGTGATTAAGATGTCGGTAAGGCATCCTTGTAACGTGAACTTTCAAGTTTCTTTAACATATTTGTAGTGCTTTCTCATTTCACTTTTGGCAATATGTCTACTTTGCACAGTTGTGTCATTTTGCTTATCTTTAAAAGTTTATTGGTAAAGATACTTGGAATTTCATTTGTTTGTACTTCAACATCTAAAATTATCCGTACTTCAACTAGATTTGCATCCTGATGATTTATGATGTCAATTGAATCCGTATTGACTCCTTCCACCATGGTTTGGATTTTTACATCTAACAACTTCTCTATTTCAACGGAATCACTGTTTCTTTTTTTTATCAAGCAACGGTTCCTTGCTGGTAAGTTGCCTCAACATTTCTTATTGTGACTTTCTTTCATTTTTCACCTTTCAATCCATGTAATAAAGCTTTAACTATGATTCTTAGGGCAAGAAATCCGTCTTTATCAATGACAACCTTGTCAAATTAATTTTTGCACTTTTTGTATTGAATTTTGATTGTCTTGAAGGATCACCTTTGAGATATCTTTAAGATATTCAATGAAGGTGCTACTGAATCTATCTTCATTATAATCTCCAACAATATTATCTTCTTCTTCTTCTTATAGAAAAATGTCAAAAACATTTATTGTCTAAGATTAAAGTCCCCAATGTTTCCATCCAAGTTGAACTCAAAATTTTATCACCGACTCACCATCATAGCCCCACAAGGATCTAACAATGAATTGTGATATAAAAGAGAAATCTCCAATGTTCAATTGTAAATCAATTATTCCATATCGCTTCTAGTCCCAAAAATCATGGTGAGCCTTTTCCTGTATCTTGGGATCCCTTTTGGGGTTGGTCTTATAATTGTTGACATGTGGAACAAGTTCCTTAAGAGATTGCAATCTAATCTTTTGGTATGGCAGTGTAAGAATCTCCCTTTGGCAAGGAAGCTTATATAAGTTTTACATATTCTTCAAGCTTCTCATGTTACTACTTCTCTTGTTGGCTCCCTAGTACCACTCAGTTCAAGAGATTAGAATAGAGTCTCGAATCTTTTCTCTAGTCTACTTATGGTGGAAAGTGGGGACTTCCTATGGTCCCTTGGGGTGTGTACACTATACCTGAGGAGGAGGATTGACTTCAATTTTAGTCAGCGTAGCTTCTCCCTCTAATCCAAGGGTCATGTTACTGCTAAAACTAGCAGGGGTCCTAGGAGGGGATCCTATAGAGCAACTACTAGGTCAAGGGGCAACAATGGAGCGATAGCCCACTGTCACCTCAACTAAGGCTCCCTGCTCTTTATGAACTTTCACCGATGGGAGGAGTCCTAGTATGAGAGGAACCACAAAGATGGATGGACCAATGATAAGATATAGAGTGATTCCTAAGGCCTATTCACAAGAGAGGCTCAGTTATATAGCTTACTTGCTTAAGAAGCAAGGTGATGGGCTCTCTAGGAAGGGCTAAGGGGATACTTGAGCCTAGGTTTGGGGAATATGCCTTGACAAGGGGCTTCCTAGACTTAAGGATCCTTATAGAGGAATGGATTCTAAATTTCTACGTAATCTTCGTGGAATTTGAATTATGAAGTTGCAAGACCACAAAGAACCCAAGTGGACCCAAACTAGGTCAAGCGTGTGGAGTTGACCAATAATGGAGGGACTTGACCTAGTTATGGAGGAGAATAGGATCAAAAGACTAATTTTCTTTTGAAATCCAAACGCAATGATCCTAATGAGGACATTAACCCAAAGTGACCTAGGGAGGAGAATGGTCCCTGAGCTAGGGCTTGCAATATCTCAGGATCCCACCGTCGGATTGACCTCAAATTTGGAGGGATCCTTGAGAAGACCCCAACGCAGTTTTGGACCAATTTTCAAGGGTTTTGGATGGCTAGAAAAGATTTCACTTGATGCCCTAGGTGACCCTCTAGGATTAGGCCTAGAATTTGGAAAAGTGAAGAAAAAGAGGGAAATTTGAACACCAAAAGGATACGAGGATCAGTGCTTATTACTTGGGCTTAATGGAGTCAAGATACACATAGATCGAGAATTTTCATAAGCTAAGGAGCCCTAATTAACCTGTGCTAGCCTAGTCAAGGGCAGCATCTAGGTAATCAAAGATTTACACTTCAAAATTGCCAAAGAGATAAAGTTTCGAGGCTTAAACATCTAGGTAATCAAAGATTTACACTTCAAAATTGCCAAAGAGATAAAGTTTCAAGGCTTAAAACCTATTAGGTGCCTCTAGGAACATTCACCCACTCTCTTCAAGTACAATGCATGCATTAAATCACTTATTCAAGGTTCCCAGAAGAATTTCGCATTTACTTTAACCCATACAAGAATAATGATAACCATAACATGCAGTAAACCAGTAAAATAACAAGAATAACATCAAAATTCGACTTACATGAGAGAGAGAGTATATCCATTCATCAATTTTGCATTAGAAAGAAGCTCCAAAGACAATAGCGAAAATCCAAACATCATAGTGCATCAAGAATACTCCAAAAAGTTTACCCAACAAAAAGTGTGAAAATCTCTCAAGAGATACTAATCCAATCCAAGTGATGATGAGAGAAATGAATCATCCTCTCATCTATTTATACAATCCAATAGGGGATTCGAATAGCCTAATTTGTCTTATTTAGCCCCAAATAATAAAATAATGCTCAATAATGACATGTAATGACCCACCTACAACTATAAATAAAATACGAATAATAGTATACATACGAGACCTTCATACAATAGCTACGTATGCATGTACCCGCATGTATCACACTCTATATATAGGCTGGTTACTACAGGAGGAGATATAAATTAAGGTAATGAATTAATACCTCACCAGAATATCATATATATCAAATTAGGTAGGTAATATGTATACCACCTTAAATACATACATATATATATATATATGATAAATCCTTAAACTAAAAGAAAATGTTAATTTTAATTTACAAATTAATTTAAAATTAAAATTAATAAAATAATAATATAAATTAATTAAAATTATAAATTAAATAAATCAAATTAATTTATTAAAATAATAATAAACTTTAATCAAATCAAATCTATGTATCCAAATAAAATCAAATGAAATTTGATTTTGTAAAAGTTACACGTAACAAAACAATGAGACGGAGATGGGAGGAAGGCAGTGGACGAGGAATTAAAAGGAGGAAGGAGGAGGAGAACCATTTTTAACACAGAGGTACAGACATGAGAACAATTTTTAACACAGAGGTACAACCATGAAGGAGTCTTGAGTCTTGATTGTACTAGAGGTTTTGGGCACGGGGGATCAGATTGCTTCGATTGGAAAGCATTCTTAGACTAAGTACCTAGGTTGTACCCAGTTCGGCAAGGAAGTTTTTGCCGTTTTGGTAACGCATCCAGACAAGAATTGCAGTAGAGCAAACAGATTTACAGTAGAGCAGACAGGTTGGTATTCATTAGATTAATTATTTAAATTCAGTATTTTAATTTCATATTCTGGTATTTTGAAATTAAGACTCTTACATGACATGACTTGGTGACAAGCCCACCAAGATAGCTCAATAATACACAATAACACCTCTCAAGGCAGGCGAAATAATGAACATGACGAGTCGTTGCGCCATTGAGAAGGCCTAATGAAGTCCAAAGTGTGCCATGGTGAAAGAATGGACTCCAAGCACAGTGGACAAGGGGTTGGCCCCTTGTTTTTCCAAGCAAGTCATTGTGGTTCTCCCAAGTGGATGTGGGAGCATGATGACATCCTCATGGGCCTCCAAGTGGATCGAAAATGCTTGTAAACTATTTGTAAGGGCTAGGATGATGACATAAGCCCTCCCTTTGTCTCCTGCAGTGAGACACATCCTCATTTGGACCCTAGAACCTCTTCCAAGTGTGTGGTGCGAGTGTGGATCCGGCTAGGCATGGGGATCCAAGGGCATCATCCTCATCCAAAAGGTGGAACACGAGTAATCTTTGAAGCGAATTGAGGATCCACGAAGTTTTATCTGCTATGGTGGAGGCCCATGGCTCTCAACGCTCACCTACAACTGTCAATGTGGCCCTCTAGAGAGCATGATGTGAAATATATAGCAGTGGAAACCCCTATAAGGTGGGGTCGTTCATCGCCCGCCAGGGCTTGTAACAATCATGGGTTCCTTAATGATGGAGGGGGATCATCTACGACCCATACAAACTAGGGTGATGGCCATGGATAAGGGGTAGAGGTCATGTTTTGCTTTTTCCCACGTGCTAAATTTGTATGTCCCAACCATCTTTTGCATTTTGTGGTAACATTTCCTATTGAGAGTGGCCAAATTATGCTTTTTATTTTCTTTTTAGCTGCATCAACCTCCGAGCATCGTTCCAAGACCAACCCAAAGTGTGGACAAGGAAAGGGGGAGGCTAACCCTATGTGTACCTAGTGGACACATGTGGACCCGGATGGGAAAAGTGAAAAATAGGGTTAAAATGAGTGGAGGGGAATGATATATTTGGTGTCGGGAAGCGAGACCACACAGCCAAAATTGAGATTTCCCATGTAGTGTCAACCCTAAGGCCAATGGCTAGTAAAAGAGATCCCGTGGGACTAGAATACAAGACTAACTACCGAATCAAGCAGAGGAGACAAGTGCAAACCTAGCCCACCCTTTCCGTCAAATTCCCCCACCAATCCATGCCCAAAAGTGTCCATGAAAAGTAAACAAAATTACTCAACTAAACCAATGAAAATTCATACTTTTGGGGTCGAGAGGCCCACCTTCAAGCATGTGATCATAACAGATGGTTGAGGGACCACAAGGTTGGCTTGGGTGGCATAGAAAATGGCACATCGAGCTATCTAGTCACTGCAAGGGGTTGTTGCCTGCCAGCTAAGGACCATATTGGAGAAAAAAATTCTCCTAGGAATATCACCCACAAAGTGGTTGTAACATCTGGCTCCAACTGGGACATGATCTCTCTGGAGAGTGCACAAATGCACTGGAATGGGGATGTCATGAGAACTCCAACAATCTCTTGGGTCCGCAGACCGTTCACCTACACATATCACAAATCAAACACGTTGGGCAACATGCATTCACGGCGTCTCATGATCACACATGTTTATATTAGGCCACTAAAATTCAACTAGTAAATAAAATTTCAAATGCAATCTTATTCAAATGCAGCTAATCTAGCATGATAATACCATATGATGTTGGTTCTAATGAGGAAAATCAGCGTGCAATGCATCCTACCCTAACATGCATATTACATCGTAGAAGCACTAAGTGTAATCATAGAGCCAATGCAACCAGGACATCATTAGATCATTATAAAAACATTTTGCCCAATGATTACTTATGTAGAAAATCCAAGAGTAAGGACAGAAACAATCATATGGAGGGTCACCAAGGCAAGGGGTGGGAAAATAGAATGCCCATACATGGATGATCACGGGAGAAGAGGGAACAAAGGGATGTAATCTAGTCCATGAGATCCTCTCCTCTAACCAAAATATAGAGATGTCAACAATTAGGCTCATAAACTTTTGATGGATGGCAACCTCAGGCATATCACTTCCATCATGGTCCTTACCATTTATGTCATGCTTTATGGCCTCCATAGGGTTATGATTAGTAGGAAAGGGAGACTGATGAGATGGAGAAACACAAGTAGGTTGCCCACGATGATCACACTTAGGAGGGATGGAGGATTCCTCATTGTTAGTGATAATGTAAGAAGGGTTGAGGAAAGGGTCCACATGAGACTCAACTACAACCCTAGGATTGTGAGGAAAGACAAGGGTCCTATCAATATCATCGTCATTGGTGTCATAGATAGGGTCCTTGTCGAAACGATTTCCATGGACCTCCCATTTTCCTTCTTCAATATGTAAGTAATCATTGATATCAATGTTTGAAGGGGTTATGGGATCACCTTCTCCAAGGTTTTCAAAGGGTATATCATCAGAGATAATATCCTTGGAAAAGGTAGGGTTAACCCTAACTTCACTCTCTACAAACTCATCCTCCCTATCACACATGCTTTTAGAATTATCATCATCCCATCTTTCACCATGTAGACCCAGGGAGGGCCCCCTTTCCTGCTCATCATCTAGATTCCCAAGGTCATGATGATGCTCAATGAAGGCTTCCTCTTGAATGTTTAATGCGGGGCATACTTGAAAGTGTCTAAGAAAGACATCAAAGAACTCCTCAATAGATGAGATGCTCCTAGGTTTGTGATTATGCAACCATGAGATATGACCACAGAGAGATAAGGACTGTGAAAATTCCTACAACTGGAATCTTATTGTAGCAACTGGAATTTATTTTTCTAATTGTTAATTATTTTAACAATTTATATGTTGTGGCAAATATCAAATAAATCACACTGCAACCTTCACAAATAAAATACTGGAGAAATAATAGCGCTGGAAACTAAGAAAATACTAGCACACACAAAATTTTGACACTGTTATTTTTGGACAATCGTTCCCGAAAAACCCAATGCGGGAAAACTAGTGCAGCAGATGAGGGTTTTATTATTATTATGCAACAAAAATTTTGAGTACAATAAAATGACGCCAAACTGGCGTTTCTATCTGAAAGAAATACTAGCCAAAATATCTGAGGGAATTTTACCCTCCTCTCCAAGCAATCTCGGCTCAGTCTGGGCTCAGAAACTGACCCCCGGAATGATCTGCATCAACCTTTGCGCTAGCTCTACGTAGTCCCTTGTACGCTCAACCCGGAACTCCCTCTGAAGCAGATGCCTTGCTTGTCTCTGTTGCTAGAAATCTCTGTCCAGGCCTTCTGGAAATTTTCTCGGCCTCCGATAGCCGAAACAACCCACTCCACAGCTAAATCAAACTTCCCTTCCTGAGGCAACCTCTTAGAGAATAATTACAACCCCCTCTTCTGACTTCGAAAAATTACTATGATGCCCCTCTGCCACCCACTACTCAATCACTAGCTTGATCTAATTGTTGAATCATCTGCCACTGGGAAATCGAACTGCCTAGATCATTGAGTATCTGCAACTGGTGTATTCTCCATCTACCCATTGACTTCTTCTTATAATCTTTTGTTGGAGCACCAACGGCCAAGATTAAAACACAATCGATGGCCCAGATTAATTCCCTATCGATCTATGTGAGTTTCTAGATGATTCGCACCTTGACTTAATTAATTTTGATTAATTAACCATATTCCCTAAGTTTAAACTTAGGAAATATTTAAAAATTGGTTAATAATCTAATTAAGCCATCTCTAGGTGGAATTTCCAAATTTCTGGGTTTTGGAGATCTCATGTATTCTAGTCTCTCGAAATTCTGTGGCTAGAACACATCTGATGCTATAGAAAATAACACTCCCTCTTAGCGAGGACTGTATTCTCTCAAGTGTTGCACATCCTACCACAACACCTTGTCTTTGTATCACCTCTTGTCACATTGTTGATATCTAGCCATACTGCCCACCAACCACTGCGCAACTTTGATGCTACATCTGTGTTGCCACTGACACTACCATATTGCTACCAACTCTGCATTTGGACAGCAACTACCTCTCATTTGTTGTTGCGGCAAGTGCAACTACTGCAACTAAAAAGCATCCAAAATAATTTGTCCCTACTACTGAAACGGGTTCTCCACCATACCATTTGTTCTCTGAAATAGACGAACTTAGCTCTCCCTAGAGCTTTTGGGAGTATATCTGCAACCTGCTCTTTTGTGGGAACTTACTATAGTTGGACTGCTCCACGTTGCACACAATCTCCGATGAAATGACATTGAATATCTATGTGTTTTGACCTGTCACGAAACATTGGATTCTCAGAGAGCTTTATGCAACTCTGATTATCACAGTAAACATTGGTCGCCTCTAACCTCTGCCTGAACAAGCTTACTAGCAGCGTCCGAAGACATATAGCTTCGCACATAATTGTGTTTACTGCCATATACTCTGCTTCTGCAGAGCTTAGTGCTACTGACTTCTGCTTCTTGCTACACCAAGAAACCATCCCTGATCCAACACTGAAGCAATACCTAGAGGTACTTTTCGTATCCACTGAACTGCTTGCCCAATCTGCATCTGTGAATCCACATAGTCTGACATCATCCACTCATGTATATCTCAACCCGTACTCGATTGTGCCACACACATACCTCAAAATATGCTTCGTTGTTGTCTAATGTACCCTCTTCGATTCTACCATAAATTGACTGAGGGTATTGACTGCAAAGCAAATATCTAGTGTAGTGTTGACCAAATACATGAGAGACCTGATAAGTTGTCTATATAAGGTGGGGTCGACATCCTTGTCATCTGATGCATCTATCTTCTTCCAGTTGGTGATCAAAGGCGTAGACATGGGTCTACAATGCTGCATTCTAAACCTCTTCAGAATATCTGTAGTGTATCTTCCTTGCCAAGGAAGATCTCCCTATCCTTCTGCCACACTTCAAATCCTAGGAAATAGTGCATCAACCCCAAATCCTTCATATCAAACTCTACTGCCAAGTTCCTCTTGCAATCTTCTATGAGCCCTGATGATCCTGTCAAGAAGAGATCATCCACATACAATACTAGGATGAGTGGCTCACCCTCTACCATCAAATAGTAAAGGTTGGGATCTGCATCACTCTTGACGAATCCCATCTGTTGCAAGTAGTTGTCAATCCGACCATACAATGCCCTGAGAGCCTGTTTGAGCCTATATAAGACTTTCTTCATTCTGCACACATGAGTGCATCTCTCATGAGTCTCAAAGCCTTCTGGTTGTTCAATGTACACCTCTTCCTCTATCACCCCGTTTAAGAATGTTGCCTTGATGTCCATCTGGTGAATCAACCATCACATCTGAGCTACTAAGGATATAACTGACTGAATAGAGGTGTATTTAGCAACTGAGGTGAAGGTCTCCTCATAATCTATCATTTCTTTCTATGCATACCCCTTTGCCACGAAGCTAGCCTTGTACTTCTCTACATTGTCATCTGCAACATACTTGATCTTGTAGATCCATCAAGAACCTACAACTGACCTATCCTCAGGTCGCAACACCACCTCCCAAACATCGTTCATCATGATAGAACTGTAGTCTTCTACCATGGCATCTACCCAAACCTAATGTTGTTTGGCTTCCTAAAAACTGAAAGCTTCTGCAACCCAAGCTACAAATGCTTGATATCTATTAGGTTGCCTGCGATGTCTTTTGTTTGTTCTAGGAGCTCCAACAAACTCCTCTACATCTCTCAATGTCCGACGAACCTCTTTGTTGGCTCGACCACTAGTAGTGGGAGGTTTTACCAGCTCCTCATCTTACTCCCGCTGCTCCGTCTCCTAAAAACTCACTAGATTCCCTACTCCTAAGGAAACAATGGTACTAGTTACTATACTGGATCCCTGTGATTGTCCCACTGGTGGTCCCACTGGTTGCCCTTATTGTTGGACCAATGGAGCTTCAACTAGCTGATCCTAATCCCTTGCAGGCATCTCACGAGATCTCTTCAAAGCTCGATCGACCATGAACTTTACGTCTCGTCATACTACAATCTTCCTACTACTAGGAGTGCAGATCTTGTATGCCTTGGAGGTCTCACTATACCCAATGAGAAACCCCTTCTCTACGATCTAATCCAATTTGGTGTGCTTCTCATCTGGCACATGGCAATAAGCAATGCTACCAAAAATCCTGAAGTGACTAAAATCTGGCTTCTTCCCTGTGAAGACCCCTTCTATCATTTTCTTCCCCAATGCTCTATGAGGAGTCTAGTTCTGAATGTATGCTGTTGTGTTACATGCCTTTGCCCATAGAAACCTGGGCAGATCCTGGTCATATAACATTTCTTTTGCAGCCCCAACTATGGCTCTGTTTTTCCTCTTTGCTACCTCATTCTATTGTGGATTATATGGAGTTGTCCATTCCCTTCTGATGCCTTCCTTCACACAAAAATCTGTGAAGTCTTTATCAATATATTCTCTGCCATTATCTGAGCGAAGCACATCGATCTTCTTCCCTGTTGCGTTCCCCACAAGGGCCTTAAACTCCCTGAAACGATCGAAGACCTCATCTTCAGTGTTCAAGAAGTAGATCCAGGTTTTCCTGGAATGGTCATCAATAAAGGTGACGAAGTATTCGGCACCACTGAGAGCTCTAACGGACATCGGGCCACAAATATTTGAATGTATAAGTCCTAACACACCATCTACTCTACTGTCACTTCTTGGGAATGGGCCTTCGCATACTTCCCAAGTACGCATCCTCTGCACACATCATCGTGTTTTGTGCCAAGTTCTGGAACCCCTATTAATGTTTCCTTGAGCATCTTGAGTGCTCCATGGTGTAGATGTCCTATTCTCCTATGCCATAACTCATTCAACTCCTTCCCACTGCTACTGTCATTGCCTATTAGTGCCATTGGAGAGTCGAGTTGCAACCTGTACAATCTGTTGCTTCGAACTCCAATTTGTCTTACCTTCTTTTAGCTTGATTATTTGACAAACACTTTCTTCCCTATGAAGTGGATACCATATCCCTTACCCTATAACTGGGATACTGAATTCAGGTTCATACCCAATCCTGGCACATCCAATACATCTATAGCGTTGGTGCTTGTTCCTGACTCCCTCTTAAAATAGATGGTACCTCTCCCTACTGGAGTACACTTCATTCTATTTCCCATAGTAATTTGGAAGTCCATCTTCTCCTTGTAGCTAGATAAATATTCTCTAACCCTTATGAGTTGATGCTCCACTATCTATATACCAGACACCCTGTGAAGTTGATCCTAACAAGCAAGCAAATTCGTCCTCCAACCTAGAAGACAAGTCTGAAGCCTCATGAATATCGATTGTGTCCATGGTCATATGAAAGACAATTTGTGTGCTATTCCTCTTCCACCCGACGCTGATTCAGAGACTACAAAAACCCTCTGTGTCCAACAAGAAATCTGCTCAGCAAAAATCTGAGCTACAGTTGCTCCCTCTGACTGCAGGAATCACAATCGTGGGCAATTCGACTTTTCTGCAACCCTGCAACTGAAAATCAAATTTCTAACTTAGCAACTTGGCCTGCCTGTCTTAGCACTGCGTTGCCTTTGAAAATTTCAGTCTATTGCTCCCTCTGAGCAGTGAAATTTTCTCCTTCGCTTTTGAGCTTCTCATTGATCACTTATGTTTTGATACCATGTGAAAATTCCTACAATTGGAATCCTATTGCAGCAACTGGAATTTATTTTTCTAATTTTTAATTATTTTAACAATTTATCTATTGCAGCAAATATCAAATAAATCACACTGCAACCTTCACAAATAAAATACTACGGAAATAATAGTGCTGGAAACTGAGAAAATACTAGCACACATAAAATTTTGACACTGTTATTTTTGGACAATCATCCCCAGAAAAACCCAATGCAGGAAATTTGATGTAGTAGATGTGGTTTTATTATTATTATGTAACAGAATTTTTGAGTACAATAAAATGATGCCAAACTGGCGTTTCAATCTAATAGAAATATTAGCCAAAATATTTGAGGGTATTTTACCCTCCCCAAGAAATCTCAGCTCAGTCTCAGCTCAACAACTGACCCCCAGAATGTTCTACGTCAACATTTGCATAGTTCCTTGTACCTCAACCTAGAACTCCCTCTTAAGCAAACATCCTACCTATCTCTACTTCTCGAAGTCTTTGTCCAGGCCTTCTGGAAATATGTTGAAGAATCAAGGGCATTTATGTATATTAGGATTCTTCTCTGCTCGAGGACAATTTGTGAAGCACTTTTACAATTATCTTAGCTTAATCTTCTTCTTATTATTAGTGTGTGTGTTTCATCAAAGTGCTACCAAAACCATAAAGACAAGAACACAGATGTTGGCTCTCTGCCAGGGCCAAAACCTCTCTCTCTTAGAGAGGAAAACCCTTCAGTAAGTTTCCCTTATTGAAGCTTCTTATTGATCAATGCCAAACCCTAGACCCTTGAATAGAATGTCCTCCAAGCACAAGACAAGTCGTTTCTCCTTTCTGCACTTTGTTCCCCGGCACTTTGTTCCACGACACTTAGTCCTCCTCCTTCCATCACTTCATTCTTCTTTCAGTTGTTGGTACACCTTGTTCCACTTGCTCTAGATGAGATGCTTCTCTTCTATACTCAGAGATATCCTTCACTTATGTACACACCTTCCTTCAAATGAAATCCTTCTTGAGATGTAGGTGTAGACTGAAGTGACTGCACAGCAACACTAGACTCTCGCACCTATGGGAGGCTTACTTGATGTTGTATACCCTTCTCTCCTTCGCTTGAGTACCCTTCTTCTACGCTTGAGTAGGAGGCCTTGTAGGCCTAGATATAGCCCCAAACAAAGAGAGATGGATGATTGTGAGTTGATGTTGTCATAACCACAGGGACAACCCTCTGTTTCCTCGCATGTGTGACTGCAGTCGCCCTAGAACAGACCTCTTAAACACGGTTGTGTACCCTTCTTCCTCGCTGCACCTAGAGACCCTTTTCCTTCGCTCTTTTCCACCTTTTCTAGTTACTTTACTTCGCTGATTTCAGAGAGGATTGCTTGATGTTATAATGGAGTGGGCAACGTCTATATATAGAGGATTGTCCCTCCTTTTAGGCCAACTTGAAGGCTGATTAGAAGACTGTTGGCCGACTTGACATATATAGCTCGGATTGCTTCTTTGGAGGTGTCTTTGCTTTGGAGGAGACTTGACTTTGCTTGGAGGTGACTTCTTTCACTATAATACATAAGTATACCTATAGTAATATGCCCTTAAGGTCTTCAACATTTTCTTTTGACTATTTGACTCACCTATAGCACTTTAATATGTGCCAGACCTATTTCAATGAGCAAGAAACACATTGACATATATTATAAAAATAATATTTCTTTTCTTGAATATATACAAATATCAAAAGTACATTTATGAAGACCGAACCTAGTTACATTTCCTTCAACACTCCCTCTTAACTAGGGAGTTATTCATACAACATTACAAGGTGTTTGGCGAGGTTTCAATCTTGAAGAATTCACATAAGAGAAACCAGATTGGCAATCCATTTGTTATAGCATTATAGTAACCAACATTGTTTCCACAGCAAGGCCTTGACTGACAGCTCTATCTCTCAATAGATCAGAGCACAAAGTTGGCGAGACCAATGACTTATAGACACCTTAGTCATTGTCTCTCAAGGTACATACCCACCTGGATGTTCACTGAGTATGACCTTCTAGAACTATTCTTGCCTTGGGTTCCCAGCCCTCAAAGAATATTGGTCCTCTTGCCTACTCTTGTCTTGGATGCCCTACACATCCTCAAAGAATGTTAGATGATTACCCAATCCTCCCATTCTTTCTTCCCAAGTGAAGACAAGAATGTTGCATCTATCACTTCCTCTCAATTGAGGAAGACATGCCCAAGTATCCTCTGACAAGGTACATGTCCAAGTTCCTTTGTAATTGGGAACTTGTTATAACTCCCTCTTAGCTAGGGACTTGTACATTCATCAGCAAACTTCTTCTTTGTGGATCCTCCAGTTGCTTGATCTTCTTCCTTTCTTTGATGTCATGAAGTCTTTGTTCAAACTTTTTCTTGGTAGGGCACCATCCATCAATCACTTTCCTTCTTGGTTTGTCATGTCATTGCTTCCTTTGAGGAAAGTGGCCTTCTTGTCATATATCAGGTTCTCTTGTCATTTGGTTGTTCCTTGTCATCCTGTCTATGCTTCGGACTACTCTTCACATGGATGCTTCTTTGTACTTGCTTGTTCCCATGCTTTGATCTAGTAGCCCTTCATGACTTCATCCTAATATTGCTTCAACATTAAATGGTGCTTTCGTTGGATGGCTTCTTCATCATGACATCTTCGTAGAGTAGAATCAATTATCTGCACCTTTCATATCTCCAAGGCCTTCATAGGTGTCAAGGGTCCTTTGATCTTTTTCTTCCTTTGTCAGAGTTGTCATGCCTTCTTTCAGGAGATGTCTTCAAAGTATCTTTGTCAGATAGAGAGATTCTTTGTGATCATGGTGTTCTTCACATGCTTGATCTCTTTCTTCATTTGCTTCTTCATGGATAGGTTGGTCAACCACCTTATGCTCCTTGTGGGAGCACTTCTTCATTGCTTGCTTCTAGGACTAGTCAACATTTCTCCTTCACTTGCTTCTTAGTCAGCAATCTTATACTCCTTGTGTGAGTATCTCCTTTTTTTTACCTTCATTGCATTGTAGTACATGCCTTCGAGCACGTCATTGGTGAAAGAGATTCTTTCCTACTTGATCATGTCATAGAATTATTCCCATGACTCAATAATATACAAATGATAACATGACTAAACTTTGATGCATACATACCTCATCTTGATTCTCCTTTGATCATCTTAGCTTCATTTGGTTGTCCTTGGTGTGGCCCTTCTTGCTTCATCTTAGCTTGCATGCATATCATCCTTTTCTTGAATCCTATGAATGGGATTCCCAATGAGACATCTACCTTTGTTTATGAATCTTCTTTTGAAGATTCCATCACAGGTTCTAGAAGACCCTTACCCTGCAAATGTTTCTTTCCTTTTGATGATGGAGGTCTTCTAAGATTCTTAATCATGATCAATTTTCTTTCATTGTGGATGAGGTCCTATACTAGGTATGCTCCTTCTACATGAATATCTTGAGCTATATCTACCATGCTCCTATATTCTAGAAGATATTTCTAACCATGCATTTTGTTCTTATTTATAAATGCTTGTTCTACATGAGTATTTGGAACTCTATGTACAGCGCGCTTCTAGATTCTAGAAGATGTTTCTAACCATGCAATTTTATCCTATTCCTACATGCTCCTATCCTACTCAAAACTTTGAAAGAAGACTTTAAGTAAAGAGTTTGACTTAGTCATAGTAGAGATCCGGAGGATCTTCCTTCTTTTGCTTTTTTTCTTGTTCTTTCACCTCTTGAGTCATGTGAGCTTCTTCCTTTTTTCTTTTGTTGTTGTTGTCCTTCTTTAGTTTAGGACAATTCCTTTTGTAGTGTCCATATTCTTGGCATCCATAGCATTGGATTTTGGGCATATCTTTGTTGTTTGTTCTTCATGGACCAAATTTGCCAGATCTTGCCTTTCTCTTGGCCATGGTAACAAATGCTTGCTCCTTTGATCTCACATCCTCTTTTGCTTTGAGTCTTGTTTCCTCTATCTTGCATAGAGACCACATTTCACTTAGTGGGGTGGCTTCCTTCTTTGCATATATGCTTGATCTGAAGTTGCCCCAATCCTCGGGTAGAGCATTGAGTACTACAATTGTCATTTCTCTATTGAGCACAGTGTTACTTGGGAGCGGGAGCGAAAACGGGTGCGGGAGCGACATTTTTAGAAGCTCCCGGTTTGGGAGTGAATCCCGGAGCGTTTTTATATAATATATATATTTTTATATTTTTATATTTTGATACATATATGTCAACAAAAACATGTAGAATGATGAATTAGATATAAAAAACATAAAAAAACATAGATTGAACCATATAACAACAATCATCTAGAAGTTATAATCTTGTTAGATTTTAGGCTTCTGTGGAGGTTTCTTGTAGCTTCATGACCCGGATTATCCACAGTTTCTTGTTCATTCTGCCAACGTTTCAAACCCCAAAGGGGGTCCATCATCAGGACAAAACAGAAAGAATATGAATGAGAAATTATTATTGAGAGAAGAGAGCAAGCGACCTGGATATAAATAAACTAAGAACCCTAATTTTATATAATGGCCGACACATGATATAATTTTATTTTAATTTTATTTATATAAATCTTAATTGATTAATTCTTTTAATAATTAAATTAGTTTATTTATTAATTTTATTATTATTTTTATTTTTATAAATTGGTTAGTTAGTAAATTTTTATTTTAATTTTAATTAATAAAATAAATTTGTTTTTTATCAATTAATAAGACTTTATTAAAATTTTAATCCAAATGAATTTTAGTTTGATTTTTAGTTTGATTGAAATTATTATTTCTTTTTAAAAAAATTTAATTTTAAATTATTTAAAATTTTTATTTTTATATTTGATTAAAATTATTTAAAATTGAATTTTTTCTTATTTGATTAAAATTATTATTTTATTTAAAATTTTTATTTATTTTTATTTTCATTAAATTTATATTTAATTTTCAATTTCATTAAATTTTTATTTTCATTAAAATTTTTATTTAATAGATTAAATCAAATTAAATTAAATTAATTTATTAATTTATTTGATTAAAAAAAAATTATTTGAATATAATTAAAATTATTATACATAAGATTAACTTCAAATTCATTTCTTTTTATTCAAGAATTAAATCATTAATTTAATTAATATAATTAATTAAATTAAATTAAATTAACCACATTCACAAGTTAATAACATAGTAACATACAACATATTGAGTCTCATGATTCATCAATCTTAAAGTTCTAAGCTTTCAAAATTCAATATATAACATTTATCATCATTGATCACCAAAGTTGTACTTTTAAGCTAAGTGTAACGATTACAACAAATAATATCTAACATGAAATGAAATGTTATAAAATGAAATGAAACAACTTTCATCTTTCATGAAGCATCATATTCATAATTCATTACTAATGAGTTATAATTGCCAACTTCAAACTTAAATTGTCATATATTGTTTAAAAAATATCATAATAAATATGAAAGAGTCAATAGTTATAAAAACTACTAGAAACTAAAAACGACAAGTAAATCTATTATCTAATGCTTATTCTTGGGCCTCTTGCCACCAAGAGAAATGTCCAATTTTTTAGTCTTGTTGGAAAATCAGGATCTTTGTCATTAATATCACCCTCTAAGCATTAATATCCAGAGGTATCTTTGCCATTACCTCTGTATCTGTATAGGGATCTTTGTCATTAATATCACCCTCTAACCATTAACATAAGATAGAAAAAGCATAGCATGTCAAGTCAAGATTTTGTTTGAGTGATGCGTACACTTTTAGGAGGGTCATGATAGAGGAGTTTGACAACCAATGTCACTAACATCACGGTACATAGAGGGATTGGTGCTCTTGATTCAATATGAGTTCCATACCCTAATACATGACAAAATTCAATGGAAACATTGCAATCCTGAAATCCTGAAAAACTGATAAGTCTGCTGAATTTTGAATGAAATCTAAAATTCTACTTTCTCCATATGAAATCCAATGAGGTCGGAACCACTCTCAAACATCCTGAGTCATTTCATGGTAAAGTTAAAAATTTAAGTAAAATGATGAAAATGAAGATTAAGGAATATGTCACTTTTTCTGGGGCCATAGACTTGATCACTAAGCGGCCCCACTCAAAACTTATTTGTTTCTTTGAAAAAAAATGCATTTGGAACATCATTGCAAAAAAGGCAAAACGCTCCCGAAAAGGTAGGGAGCGTTTTTTTTTCAGGGAGCGTGCTCCCAACCCGCTCCCGAGTCGCTCCTACCCGGAGTGCGGATTGGGAGCAGGATCGAGGGGGGGGAAGCACTCCCCCACAACACTGATTGGACATGACTTCCCCTAGCTCTTGAAGTTGATCCCTCATCTCAGAGATCTTCACGAAGTAGGGAGTTATCCCTTTGTAATGTTCCTAAACAGGAATTTAAGTGATATTTCAAATAAACAAACAGTGTAGCAGCATAAAATTAAAAACATGTATCAAACACCCATGAAACACTGTAAAACTGGAACTGTTGAGCCATATATTATGAAATATGAGAGCATGAGTACAATATATGAATGAAGTGGTGCACCTAGGCTTGTCTCAAGGACAAGCTAGACCAAACCTAGGTGATGGAATAGCTGGAAAGATGATTGTTCAGTTGTTGCACCACTATGCACTGCGTTGTCCCAGAAAATTGTTGTTCTGCTAATTTCGACCTGCTAAAACGTGCCCAAAAACTGCCTAGAAAATTATGTCCTTTCAACCTTAGACTCCTTGGACAAAACCTAGAAGGGAATTTCTCTGATTTTGACTTTGGATTTTCGGCCTCTTGGGAGCCCCTCTTCGGCTACTGCTACCAAATTTGACTTGCAGGAAACAGTGTGCAAATCCACTTGGAAACACCCCTCAAACGTTGCTTTCACCTGTAGTAGTTGATCCCTTGCTCCCCGGATGGCCCTGATGGCTGCTCACCTAAGCCCCACGAATTTGCTACCAAAGGCCACTACGCAGTCCCTCTTCCCAGAAATGTGTATTGCCGTGTGTACTGACTGGTTAGCCTCAACCCTCTACCTTCCTTGCTCCCAGAACTCCCAGCAAGTTAGGGACCTCCTGGCTAGCTCAATCCTCCTCTGCGTATTTTTGGTTGCCCAGAAAGTACACAGTCCCTTCCTCTGCGTGGCTGGATGAACTGTGAATCGATGTTGAAACTCCTGCAACCTCTGTGGAACAGCCTCCCTAGGGCGGGCACGGATAGTCCCCCGAAGTAGAGGTTGAATCTTCCCTGCGGAAGACTCGTGGCTAAACAACCGGTAGACTCACTAAGCAGCAGAGCGTACAAGAGTAAGTTTGTTTGTCAAATAATCAAAATGCTGCAAAATGAGAGCTCCATCCTCTTTTATCACTTTGGACCCCCCTTAGCCTCTTGTGGGCCCCTCCTTCCACTAGTTCGAATTCCCTCCAATGCATTCCTTGGCCAAGTTCAAATTATGCATGTGGTGGCCCCCATATTCCACTAGCTGCTAGAAATAAATTGAATTGCCTATAGTTCCTAAGTTTTGTGTGTGGGGTCCTCCTCCTAAGCCAAAATTGTATTGCTGCACCCCGTGACTAATTCATTCGATATCTTCATTTTGTACAATTGATTTCGTAGAGATATCACTTCTCTAGTTGTGGTTACCGAGAATAGCTCTACTAGTTTATCATAGATTTCTTTTGATGTTTCAAGTTTGGAGACATAAGGAATGAGAGAATCCTTGATGGATTCTATTAGAATCCTTTGAGCTCTTGTCTCATCCTTATTGTACTTAGCTAAGGCTTGAGTTTGTTCCTTATCAGGAATAGTGACATTCCCTTTGACATGTCCTAGGAATTCATTCTCCTTGAGAAGTAAATTAGTCCTCTTCTTCCATGCAAGAAAGTTATTGGTTCCTACCAATTTGTTGCTTTCCTTGCAAAAAGACATTGATGTATATTCAGAAGGGGACATATACTTACTTGATAGATTTTGAGATGGTAGACTGGCTTTCTCCTTGAAGACTTGATGGCTTGCCTTCCTTAGATCTTGATGTTCTTCAAGTTGCTTTCTCCAAGTGGGCTTGCTTGATGATGAGATTTGCTTGATGACTTGTAGCTTGATATAGGTCCTTCTTTGATCTAGTCTTCTTGTAGGTGCCTTTGTGTAAGGCTCTTCTTCTTTCTTTGTAGTCTTTCTTGAGGAAAGATAGATGGTAGACCTTCTTGTCCTTGATGTGATAGAGACATTTTGGCTAGATGCTTCAACTTGTGTAGATGTTCTTCTTTGATGAGTGTTCTTGAGATGCCCTTTCCTTGATGTGTCACCTTAGCTCTGATTCCATGTTGAAGAATCAAGGGCATTTATGTATATTAGGATTCTTCTCTGCGTGATGACAATTTGTGAAGCACTTTTACAATTATCTTAGCTTGATCTTCTTCTTATTATTAGTGTGTGTGTTTCATCAAATTGCTACCAAAACCATAAAGACAAGAACACAAATGTTGGCTCTCTGCTAGGGCCAAAACCTCTCTCTCTTAAAGAGGAAAACCCTTTGGTAAGTTTCTTTTATTGAAGCTTCTTATTGATCAATGCCAAACCCTAGACCCTTGAATAAAATGTTCTCTAAGCACAAGTCAAGTCCTTTCTCCTTTCTGCACTTTATTCCCCGGCACTTCCTTCTTCCGGCGCTTCATTCCCCGACACTTGGTCCTCCTCCTTCCGGCACTTCGTTCTTCTTTCAGTTGTTGGTACACCTTATTCCACTTGCTCTAGATGAGATGCTTCTCTTCTATACTTACAGATATCCTTCACTTATGTAGACACCTTCCTTCAAATGAAATCCTTCTTGAGATGTAGGTGTAGACTGAAGTGACTGCACACCAACACTAGACTCTCGCACGTATGGGAGGTTTACTTGATGGTGTACACCCTTCTCTCCTTCGCTTGAGTAGGAGGCCTTGTAGGCCTAGATATAGCCCCAAACAAAGAGAGATAGATGATTGTGAGCTGATGTTCTCATAACCGCAGGGACAACCCTCTGTTTCCTCGCATGTGTGACTGCAATTGCCCTAGAACAAACCTCTTAAACTCGGTTGTGTACCCTTCTTTCTCACTGCACCTGGAGACCCTTTTCCTTTGCTCTTTTCCACCTTTTCTAGTTCCTTTACTTCGTTGATTTCAGAGAGGATTGCTTGACGTTATAATGGAGTGGACAACCTCTATATATAGAGGATTGTCCCTCCTTTTAGGCCAACTTAAAGGCCAATTAGGAGACTGCCAGCTGACTTGACATATATAGCTCGGACTGCTTCCATTAGGGGAGTTTTGAGATCTAAAATGGGCCTCCTAAGGAAATTATAAAATAATAGTGGAAATAATAAAATAAGATTAGATTACATCATCAAATTTTAGAGGGAAAAAAAGAAAAAACTATTTTTTCAACTCGTATTTTCAACTTATCTCCTTATCGGTTTGCTCAAATTTCGAGTGACAACACTGGTTGGATGCATAATTTGATTCCTCATCCAAGGAGTACCCATGTTGCATACTTCAAATGGACCCTTCTACACGTAAAATGATAAATACATGAAAAACGTGATTGTGTGTAGAAGGGTCCATTGAAAGTATGCAACATAGGTACCCATTGGATGAGGAATTAAATTTTACATCCAACAAATACTCCTGCTCAAAATTTGAGTAAAACCTTAGGGAGATAAGTTGAAAATAAGAGTGGAAAAAGTAGTTTTATTATTTTATTATTTTTTAATCTTTTTACTTTTTTACTCCAAAAATGGTGAATCATCCCCCATGGTTGACATCATCATCTTGAATCCTATTGGTTCTTATAAAGTTTATTTTGGTTGTACAATTTTCTTAGGAGACCCATTTTAGACCTCAAAATTCCCCTAATGTTTGGAGGTGTCTTTCCTTTGGAGGAGACTTGACTTTGCTTGGAGGTGACTTCTTTGACTATAATACATAAGTATACCTATAGTAATATGCCCTTAAGGTCTTCAACATTTTCTTTTGACTATTTGACTCACCTATAGAACTTTAATATGTGCTAAACCTATTTCAATGAGCAAGAAACTCATTGACATATATTATAAAAATAATATTTCTTTTCTTGAATAAATACAAATATCAAAAGTACATCGAACCTAGTTACATTTCCTTCAACAAAACAACCCACTCCACAGCTAAATCGAACATTCCTTATTGAGGCACTGCACAGCCCCTGTGTAGCCTCTTGGAGAATAATTATGGCCTCCTCTTTTGACTCCTCCGTAATTGGAAACTCCTCCAGAAAATTACTATGTTGCCCCTCTGCCACCTGTTACTCAATCACTGGCTCGATCTCACTGTTGAATCATCTGCCACTGGGAAATTGAACTGCCTAGATCACTGAGTATCTGCAACTGGTATATTCTCCATCTACCCATCGACTTCTTATAATCTTCGATCGGAGCACCAACGGCCCAGATTAAAACACAATCAATGGACCAGATTGATTCCCTATCGATTTTTGTGAGTTTCTAGATGATTCGCACCTTGACTTAATTAATTCTGATTAATTAACCATATTCCCTAAGTTTAAACTTAGGAAATATTTTAAAAATTGGTTAATAATCTAATTAAGCCATCTTTAGGTGGAATTCCCAGAAACAATTTCCGGGTTTTGGAGATCTCATATATTCTAGCCTCACCACCAAATTTCGTGGCTAGAACACATCCGATGCTATAGAAATTAACAAGGACATCCTGGTGTACCACTTTCTCCTTTGAAGCATGTGCATTAAACCTTTCTACATGATCAATTGCGTAGAGTAGAACATCATCAAACACGGGCGCCCCACGTACCATCCTTCCTATGACATGATTAGGGTGCCCAGGGATGCTAGTGATGTCCAAAGTAGGAAAATTATCAAAGAAAGACATCCTATCGAGATATAAATGTAAATTATGTAGGAGTCACCAGGGTGAATTTAAAGATGCCTAGAGAAATGCTTACTTCACCCTACAAGCATTGACTTTAAAGTTCAATGAAGAACTAGGGCTTCGTTCTTTCAATGAAGTCTCCAAGAATGATATATCGATATTGTCTTATAGGGAAAAAGACACAAGAGTCGTGTCCCCGGCAATGACGCCAAAATGTTACCGCTCGAATTAGTAAGGGTCCTAGGAGGGGATCCTATAGAGCAACTATTAGGTCAAGGGAAAATAATGGAGCGATATCCCACTGTCAACTCAGCTAGGCTCCCTACCCTTGACGGACTTTCACCGATGGGAGAAGCCCTGGTATGAGAGGAATCACAAGGATGGATGGACCAATGATAAGAAATAGAGTGATTCCTAAGGCCTATTCAAGAGAGCGGCTCAATTATGCAGCTTACTTAAGAAGAAAGGTGATGGGCTCTCCAAGAAGGGATAAGGGGATACTTGAGCCTAGGTTTGGGGAATATGCCTTGACAAGGGGCTTCCTAGACTTAAGGATCCTTATAGAGGAATGGATTCTATGTAATCTTCGTGGAATTTGAGTTATGAAGTTGCGGGACCACAAAGAACCCAAGTGGACCCAAACTAGGTCAAGGGTGTGGAGTTGACCAATAATGGAGGGGCTTGACCTGGTTAGGGAGGAGAATAGGATCAAAGGACTAATTTTCTTTTGAAATCCAAATGCAATGATCCTAATGAGGACACTAACCCAAAGTGACCTAGGGAGGAGAACGGTCCTTGAGCTAGGGCTTGCAATATCTCGGGATCCCACGTTGGATTGACCTCAAATTTGGAGGGCTCCTTGAGAAGACCCCAACACAGTTGTGGACCAATTTTCAAGGGTTTTGGATGGCTAGAAAAGATTTCGCTTGATGCCCTAGGTGACCCTCTAAGGTTAGGCCTAGAATTTGGAAAAGTGAAGAAAAAGAGGGAAATTTGACCACCAAAGGGATACGAGGATCAATGCCTTATTGCTTGGGCTTAATGGAGTCAAGATACACATAGATTGAGAATTTTTGTAAGCTAAGGAGCCCTAATTAACCTGTGCTAACCTATTCAAGGGCAGCAACTAGGTAATCAAAGATTTACACTTCAAAATTGCCAAAGAGATAAAGTTTCGAGGCTTAAAACCTATTAGGTGCCTCTAGGAACATTCACCCACTCTCTTCAAGTACAATGCATGCACTAAATCACTTATTCAAGGTTCCTAGCAGAATTTTGCATTTACTTTAACCCATAGAAGAATAATGATAACCATAAGATGCAGTAAACCTGTAAAATAACAAAAATAGCATGAAAATTCGACTTACATGAGAAAGAGAGTATATCCATTCACCAACTTTGCATTAGAAAGAAGCTCCAAACACAATAGCAAAAATCCAAACATCATAGTGCATCAAGAAAACTCCAAAAAGTTTACCTGGAAAAAGGTGTGAAAATCTCTCAAGAGATACTAATCCAATCCAAGTGATGATGAGAGAAATGAATCATCCTCTCATCTATTTATACAATCCAATAGGGGATTCGAATAGCCTAATTTGTCTTATTTAGCCCCAAATAATAAAATAATAACATGACTTGGTGACAAGCCCACCAAGATAGCTCAATAATACACAATAAGGCCTCTGAAGAGGGCAAAATAATGAACATGATGAGTCGTTGAGCCATTGAGAAGGCCTAATGAACTCCAAAGTGTGCCATGGTGAGAGAATGGACTCCAAACATAGTGGACATGGGGTTGGCCCCTTGTTTTTCCAAGCTAGTCACTGTGGTTCTCCCAAGTGGGTGTGGGGACACCATGACATCCTCATGGGCCTTCAAGTGGATCGAAAATCCCTGTGAATCATTTGTAAGGGCTAGGATGATGACATAATCCCTCCCTCTGTCTCTTGCAATGAGACACATCCTCATCTAGACCCTGGAACCTCTGCCAAATGTGTTGTGCAATTGTGGATTCGGTTGGGCATGGGCATCCAGGTGCATCATTCTCATCCAAAAGGTGGAACACGAGTAATCTCTGTAGGGCGTTGAGGATTCATGAAGTGCTCTCTGCTATGGTGGAGGCCCATGGCTCTCAACGCTCACCCTACAAGTGTCAATGTGGCCCTCTAAAGGGCTAGGACCCCGTATAGGGAGACCAAACCCCAAATGGAGACCCAACTGCAATCCTACATAAGATCCAATGCGTCCCCTTGCCCTCAAATACAACAAATCATCAGAATAATTAAGCAAAAGAGTTTACAAATCATGGATCCAAGTGGGGCACTTTATAGTGGCATGCCCTTCCATAATGGGCTTTGGCATGTACAAGTGCCTTCAAGCTCAATAGGGGTTAATCAAGAACCCACCCTATTAGGTGGTTTCAAACTTCAAAGGGGTGGAAATGTCCATGATACATCCCTCGAGTGGTAGGTAGCAAATGATATTGTAATAGAACAGAGTGGGGATTAGGAGAATCATTCAAACCACATGTCATGGTACAAGGGTAGCTATAATAAGGGAAGCCCACACCTGGGTATATGAGTGTAGGAGGGAGCAAATCGGCGTACATGAGTTACCTCAGTCTTTGTTTTTCCACCCTTCTTCATATGCCTTTTGCCTTTGATGGATTAATCTTCATAACTGCTCAGGGCTCCAGGGGATGAGAGCATGATGTGTAATATATAGCAGTGGATACACCTTTAAGGTGGGGCAGTTTATCACACACCAAGGGTTGGGATAATCATGGGTTCCTTAATGATGGAGGGGGCTCATCTAAGGCCCATAGGAACTACGGTGATGGCCATGAATAAGGGGTAGAGATCATGTTTGGCTTTTGCCCACATGCTAAATTTGTATGTCCCAACCATCTTTTGCATTTTGTGGTAACATTCACTGGTGAGAGTGCCCAAATTATGCTTTTACTTTTCCTTTTAGCTGCATCAACCTCCAAGCATCATTCCATGCTAGACCCAAAGTGTGGACAAGGGGAGGAGGAAGCTAACCCTATGTGGACTCAGTGGACACTTGTGGACCTGTATGGGAAATTTGATGAATGGGGTTAAAATGAGCGGAAGGAAGTGATGTATATGGTGTCAGAAAGCAGGACCACGCAACCAAAATTGGGATTTCCCATGTAGTGTCAGCCCTAGAGCTAATGGCTAGTAAAAGAGATCCCACGGGACTAGGATACAAGGCTAACTACTGAATCGAACAGAGCAGACAAGAGTGCAAACCTAGCCCACTCTTTCCGACGAAGCCCCCCACCAATCCATGCCCAAAAGTGTCCATGATAAGTAAACAAAATTACTCAACTAAACCAACAAAAAGTCATACCTTTGGGGTCGAGAGGTCCACCTTCAATCATGCAATCATAACAAATGGGCAAGGGACCACAAGGCTGCCTCGAGTGGTGGAGAAAATGGCACATCGAGCTATCTAGTGGCTGCAAGGGGTTGATGGCTGTCAATTGAGGACCATCTTGGAGAAAAATAACTCCTATGGATATCACCCACAAAGTAGTGGGTAACAAGCCATTTATCTTATGTTCCTATTACGACAAAATCTAGTAGGCCTAGTGCAAAGCCTCACTAGGCAACCTAGATCCTATGGCCACAAAGAGATCGGCACCACAGTCACCTTAGTGGTTTCCCTTCTGTTGTTTTGTGGTTTGATATTATCCCCACAAGAGATGCTTCCTAAGAAAAACTCAGAGAATATTGACCTAGACTTACTCAAGTAAATGGCTCTCTAAGGATCTTTCTAACAATATCAATTAGATAGATCTTCAATAAAGGATGGCTCAAGAGTGATAGGAGCTCAATGGTTATGGAAGAAGGTATCAGCAAAAACTTGTAGGCCATGATAGGATTTACAAATATTCAAGTACACGCTCCACCAATCCCAATAAACTAAGGAACAGATATTATGAGTTAGGGTTTCAAAGATGGGCAGATTTACAGCATGCAAAACCATATAACAACTAAGAAATAGCCTATAAATGATAAGATCAACAAAAAACATAGTTACCAATCAAACGGGAACTACTACCTCAAAACAGGTACTCGAGCCCAAAAATCCCAAAAATACATGAAAAAACACCTTGAAATCGAAAAGTGTTGATGCCAGAATAAAGTTTTTTTCAGAGTAAATTTTCAATATTTTTTAAAAATAACAGTGAAAAACAATAAAAGCCATTTTGTTTGGTCTAAAAAACACCTTGAAATCGAAAAGTGTTGATGCCGGAATAACGTTGTTTTTTTTTTTAGGGTACATTTTCAACACTTTTTAGTAATGACGTTAAAAACAAAATATCATGATTCTAAAAAACTTTAAATTTCCAATGATTTTCAAGCATGACATTAACGAACAAATTATCACGTCTTTGAAAACCCTTAAAATTCCAACGATTTTTAAGCATGACATTAAATTTAAAATATCACTTCTTTGAAAAACCTTAAAATTCCAACAATTTTCAAACATGGTGCTAAGAAAAAATATTTATAATTGTTTTCAGCCATAACATTAAAGATAAAATATCATGACTTAGAAAAACATTAAAAATCTTGACAATTTTTCAACAATGGAATTAAAACCAAAGATTATGACTACAAAACAATCTTAAATTTTCAAAATATTTTAAGCATGACATTATGAAAAAAATTTATGACTAAAAAAACTTTAAAAATGAACGCTTGAATGAAAGAGTTATTATACCAACAGTAATTTTTTTTTAAATGCTAAATGTATAGCGATTTTGAAATCTTGGCCTATGACAACTTGATACATTGCGAAAAAAATAAAAAATCAACTATCAAATTGACACGCAGTGTAGGTGAGCTCAACCCATTGTAATAAAAACTTACAGACCAGCCATGAAATTAACACATTGTGGGGTAGACTCGATTCATTATAATGAAAAATTTAAAATCAACTATCAAATTGCACATAATGAGATCGGGTTGCTAGACAAGCATCAACACATACCCAACAAAAAAATTAATATATATATATGAAAGATACATAAGAAAACAAAAATTCAAATATTGAAAAAAATAAAAGTAACAAAAAATAAAAAACATGACAAAAAAAAATCAAATATAAAAAATATATAGAAATTCAAAAATTCAAATATTGAAAAAAAACAAAAATAAAAAATAATAACAAGTAATAAAACACGACAAAAAAAAATCAAATATAAAAAATATATAATAATGACCTAAAAAAAACATAAAATGTAAAAAAAAATTAGCCATACCATGTAAAGAAAAAAGGAGTAAAACAGAATAAAAACCAAATAAAAAAATAAAAATTAAAAAAAAAATAATAAAATACAAAATTACAAAAACTAAATACAACATTAAAAAAAAATTAAAAACTTAAAACAATAAAAAAATAAAAATTCGCCAGCAACCCCGAGGCCAATTGGCCATGAGCGGGAAGGGGACGATTCATGACAAAAAATAAATTAAATTTCATAAAATATATAAAAAAGAAATTTAAAAAAAGCATAAAAATGTTTAAAAATATATATATATATATCAAAATTAAATTGAAAAAATGAAAAATTTATATAAATAAATAAAACAAAAAATTAATAATAAAAAATAAACAAAAAAAATTAAAAATATATATATATAAGAAAATATAAATATAAATTTTAAAAAGACCATTTTTTAAGTTAAAAAAAAAAAAACATCATTTAAAAAAATGTTAAATAAATATCAAAAAATAAAATAAAAATAAAAACAAAAAAATTCAAAACAATACAAAAATTAAAATATATATATATATATATATATTTAAAAAATATATATATATATATTTTAAAATCTAAATTTTAAAAGAAAATTTAAAATAATAAATATTTAAATTTAAAACTTAAAATAAAAAATATTCAAACTAAATAAAAATAAATAAATAAATAAACGATAAAAATTCAAAAAATATAAAGTTCAAAAAAAAAAAAACAAACAAACAAAAAACTTGAATTAAAATTTAAAATATTTAAAATTTAAAAATAAACAATTAAAATATATATATATATATATATATATATATATATAATTAAAAAAAAAAAAAACAACAATTCAAACGATAAATAAATTAAAAAACAATTACAAAATACAACACCGCCGCCCTCCCTCCGCTCCCATTTCCCCTGCCGCACCCCACTCCACCCTACCTCTTGCCCTCAGCCCCTCTCCTCCGCACTCTCGGCCTTACCCCCACCCCTCCCCCACTTAGGCCCCTAGCCAGTGGCCAAGAGGTCGTTGGTTAGGGCCCCGGGCAGGGAGGGGAGGGCACTGAGCGAGGGAGCGGGAGGCGAGGGGGGTGAGGGCGGGGGAGGTGGTGGGCCCCGGGGGTGAGGGCGGGGGAGGTGGTGGGCCCCAGGGGCTACGTAGGGGAGGGTAGAGGGGAGCAGAGGGAGGGGGCTGAGGGCGAGGGGTGAGGTGCAGGAGGGGAGGAAGGAGGGAAGGGCCAAGTGTGGGGAGGGGAGGTGGGTGAGGAGAGGGGAAGGCCGAGGGGGTGAGGGAAGGGGGCGGAGGGGACCAGGGTGAGACAAGGGAGAGGGGAGCGAGCAAGAGGGGTGGGAGGGTGGCCGGCGGGCCAAATGTTTTTTAATGTGTTTTTTTATTTTTTATTTTAATTGTTTTTTTTTTGTTATTTTTATGTTGTTTTTGTTTAGGGGGCGAAGGGGCAAGAGGGGTGTGAGGGAGGGCGGCGGGCCAAATGTTTTTTAATGTGTTTTTTTATTTTTTATTTTAATTGTTTTTTTTTTTTTTTTTTTTTTATATTGTTTTTGTTTAGGGGGCAAAGGGGCAAGAGGGGTGTGAGGGAAGACGGCGGGCCAAATGTTTTTTAATGTGTTTTTTTATTTTTTATTTTAATTGTTTTTTTTTTGTTTTTTTTATATTGTTTTTGTTTAGGGGGCGAAGGGGACCAGGGTGAGACAAGGGAGAGGGGAGCGAGCAAGAGGGGTGTGAGGGAGGGCGGCGGGCCAAATGTTTTTTAATGTGCTTTTTTATTTTTTATTTTAATTGTTTTTTTTTGTTTTTTTTATATTGTTTTTGTTTAGGGGGCGGAGGGGACCAGGGTGAGACAAGGAAGAGGGGAGCGAGTAAGAGGGGTGTGAGGGAGGGCGGCGGGCCAAATGTTTTTTAATGTGCTTTTTTATTTTTTATTTTAATTGTTTTTTTTATATTGTTTTTGTTTTTTTTTAATTATTTCTTTCAACAGTTTATCTTTAATTGTTTGTTTTTTAAATTTTCTTTTTAATTATATAACAAATAAAAAAATCTTAAATTTTTATTTTATTTTATGCTTTATTTTTTATTTTGTTTATTTAAATTATTTAATTTAAATATTTTTTATTTTTTATTTTAATTTATTTTTTTAATTTAAATTTTTTTATAATTATTTTAAGTTTTTTTTGTGTAATGAGGTTTTTTTATTATTCTTTTTTTTAACTTACAAAAAAAAAATGTTTTTATATTTTTTGTGTGGATCATTTTGTTTTTTTTTAAACCATATATAGATATATTAAATTCATTTTTTTATATTTTTTTACTTATTTTTTGTTTTTTTTCCATTAATTTTTTATTCAATTTTTATTTTTATTTTTACGAGTTAATTTTGGTTTTTTTTTACATTTTTATAGGTGTTTTGTTTTTTTTTTTTTCCTTTTTTATATATTTTTTTGTATTTGATTTTTTTTTTGTCATGGTTTTTATATTTTTATTTTTTATGTTTTATTACTAACATGTTTTATGTTTTATGTTTTTTTATGTTTTTTGTCATGTTTTTTTTTTTACTTAACATGTTTTTATTATTTTTATTTTTGTCATGCTTTATTTTTTATTTTTATGTTTTATGTTTTTCTTTTACATTTTTATAGCTTTTTTGTTTTCTTTTTTTCTTTTTTTATATATTTTTTTGTATTTGATTTTTTTTGTCATGTTTTTATTATTATTTTCTTTTATGTTTTATTATTAACACGAAAATCACCAACATTTAAAAAAAATTATCCACACTTAATTCATTAGAAAATTTAAAGTGTAAAAACTACGCCCTCTAAACAAAAAGGGTTGATGCTCATCAACACTTTTCAAAATAAAGATGAAAATCACTAACAAAAAAAAAATGTTTACACATATATAAAAAAAATTAAAGTGTCAAAAATAAGCCCTCTAAACAAATATGTTGATACTGCATCAACACTTTTCAAAATCAGCATGAAAATCACTAACATCGAAAAAAAAAATGTTCATACTTGATAGATAAGAAAATTTAAAGTGCCAAAAATATGCTAAATTAAACAAGAAAAAAAAAAAAAAAAAAAAAAAGTGTATTCTGGCATCACCACTTTTCAAAATCACGGGTACCAGTTCACTTTCTCATTTGATCGGTAACTATGTTAAAAGATTAAAGGCTATCAAAGAGATAAGCAAGTGATAGGTCAAATTTTAGTTTTTAATGGCTGAAAATGCACAAAACTGCAACATAAACCTTAGAAGTCAGCACTAAATTTGGTGGTAAAATATGCGATCAATGATAGATTTTGCTTTTGAAACATTAATAAAAGCAATTCCTACTTAAGGACAATAATATTTAGGTATACAAATGCTATTAAATGCAAATTTAGACCAAACCATCACTTGAGCTACCATGAAATAGAGAAAAGATAAATTTAAAGTGATCAACACAACTAGACTAGTGCCTTCATTCAATTGGGCAAAGGAGTCATCTAAGGCAAGGTCAAGGTAGGGAGACCTTGAAGCAAGAAGGCTAGAGGACAATTGCTTCACTTAGACACTGTAGCAACTTCTTTTATGGGATATTTAAGGTCAAGTGATGCATGGAACAAGTTCCTTTGAGGGATTATTGCATGACAATTTTTGCATAAACATATAGAAATAAGAGTTCAAGAAAGATATTGTTGGAAAATGTAACTAGTTTTGGTCTTCATTAATGTATTTGAGTCATCATGTAATGTAGTTGTCAAAAGAATTAAAAAAAAAAAAAAAAAAATTATTATTATCATTATGACTTATTAAAGCATGGGTTTCATGCTTGGGTCATCATGCTTTGGGTCAAAGTCTCCATTGAGGACTTCTAGGATTTATTTTGAGTCAATAGAGTCATTGTACTTTTAAAGAGAACCTTCTTGGGCTTTTGAATCATGTAAAAAGGTTAAGTATTGAGTCAAATATGAATTATGTTGTTGCCACACCAAGTCGGCCCTAAGATGATCAAGTCGGCCTCAAACAGGACTATTCGACCTCACCAAATGACTATAAATGAAGCAATTCCATTTGAAGCACTCACTCAACAAGTTAGTTCGATATCTCTTGACGCTGGAAAAAGTGCGAAATAGAGTAAGGAAGAAAAGGAAGTGCGAGTTTGGTCTAGGAGAAGGTAAGGAGGATGATTGAAATTTTGGTGCACCTATATCTCTCTCTCATGCCCTGGTTTGGAAGATCGAAGTTCCTTTGTTGATGCCATAGCCAGTTGTCGTATGTTGTCGCTGCTAGGTCAAAGTATAGGTCGAAGTTGTTGGTGTTAGGTGATGTTGCCTTAGGAAGTTGTATTGGGGAAAAATCGAAGTTCCTATGTGAAGATCGAAGTCTCCAAAGCAAGGTCGAAGTTGTTGGGTTAAAGAAAGTGTTGCTACTGTTGTTGCTGCTACCAAGTCAAGTAAGATCATCTACAAGAGAAGAGGAAGGTTGACTTGGTGTGGAGAAAAGTTTGTGTCAAGGTCTAGAGTCTTGGAATATCTCCAGAAAAACTACTGAAGAAGAATTACTAACTGGGTTTTCCCCTAGAGAGGGGTTTTGCCTGGCTGTGAGCCTATATCTGGGGACCATTGTTTTATGTGTTATTGCTTTGGTAATTGCTTAATGGACAAAAAGAAAGAAGATATAAAGAAACCTAATAAGAAGTTAAGAATATCACAAGTAATTATCAAGTATAAGAAAATATTTTTGCCTTTCTAATTTTCTAACATGGTTTCAGAGCTTTGGTGAAGAAAGAGGAAAAACGCAGTCTCAAGCACTTGATCAAGGAATCATTCAAAACGACTATTTAAGGGAAAAAACCAACTATCTTCAAAGACAATGTCTAACACAATCAAGGGAGAAAACAAACTTGAAGGAACCTCTAACTATAGGTCTTGGAAGAAGAGGATTGACCTCATCCTTGAAAAGAACAAGGTTCTAAACTTGGTCAAAGGAAAAGTAAAGAAGCCTACAAATGACTCCAGTGATGCTGACAAAGTGAAGTTCAGAGAATTAGAATTAGTGGCCATGACCCTAATGGTAGAAGGAATAAAAGACAACCTTGTCCTGTTTATAGCCAACATTAATCATGCTCAAGAAATGTATGAGGCCCTGTCAAAGTTATTCACTATTAAGAACATTGGTCAAGTAGCAAGCTTGAAGAATGAACTAGGGAGCGCAAAGATGACTAAAGAAGACATAGTGGCCTCCTTTGTGAAAATAGCAAGAATCAGAGATTATCTTTTGGCCATTAATGAAATTGTTCCAGACAAAGAACTCGTGATCACTGCTCTATTAAGATTGCCACCTACTTTGGGTGCATTTGCTACAAGACTTAACAGTTGGAAGGAAGCTCCCACTTTTGAAGAACTATGGACTGCCTGCAGTCAAGAAGAATTAAAGATATCACTAGTTGTCAATCCTGAAGAAGTTTCAAATGCCTACACTGCTCAACACAAGGGAAAGAAATCGAAACAAGGGAAAGAAATTGAAAGGACCAAGAAAGAAAGTAGACATGTCCAAGGTAGAATGCTATCAATGTCATAAGGGTCACTACAGGAGTGATTGTCCCAACAATCCAAAGAATAAAAAGAGAGATAGAGATCATGCTAACGTTGTTGTAGGAGAAGATCCAAAGAAAGCAAAACCCAAAGTATACCTCAAGCTTTGGAGGGAGCCCCCAACATCTCCCAAAGATAAGTATCTCATTTCCTTTCAGTGTCTGGTTTCATGTACTTATTTAAGTTTTGATTATATTAATACTAATCACCATTCTCCCTCTATCATCTTGATTAGGAAAACATCTGCTATATCCTCAGGAAGTGTGGAAGAGAGCCAACCAAGACAAGGTTTGCCAAGAAACAAAGGTATGCCTTGAACTACAAAACATTGATTTCCTTATAATAAATGTTTATTCATTTGACAATCTATTACTAACATTGTTATGTCTAGCTATATTGAATCATAATGATTTTTGTTTTGGGTGATTCATCACTTGATAAATCTACCCCTCATACTCTTAACTGATTTTATAGAACCCTAGACAGGTTCTTTGGAGAACCCTAGACAAGTTCTCTGGAAAACCCTAACCTAAGGGTATGCTAATGTGAATGTCTGAAACCCTAAACTGCTTAGGGTTATTGAGAAATGTTATTTGAAGTTTTTATTGATGATGTCATGTTTGGGATTTTGGTATGATCAGGAAAACCTAACTTGTTAGGGTTGAATGATAAAGTCTAAAATCCCAAACCTTTGAAGTATTGGTAATTTTGGGTTTGCTATGTTCTTATATTGAAACCCTAACTCATTAGGGTTTGGTGGAATGTGTAAGCAAGACCCTTATAATGTCTTAGAAATGATTTCCTTGGAATGTGTGTTTGTTCAATCAAACCCTAGTCTAATCAAGTTTGTTGTATGTCTAACTCTTATTGATATTTGTGAAGTTGGGTTTGACTAACACATGATATGAAATTCCTATGCATGATGATGAAGTCCTAGATGTATGAGTTGACCTGTTTATCGGTGATCATGAATCCTAGGGTTTGGAACTAAGCCCTAGTCAAAGTTTGTTTCTCTAGAATGATAGTATTTGTGAAATTCTAGGGTTTTGGAGTTAAACCTTACTCCAAAACCTTAGTAAAAGTGAAAATCTCTTATGTATGATGACAATGTGATAATTTGAGATTTGTGTAAGATTGTTGAAAACTGAGTTTTAGTTGTGATTGATGTTTGATTGAAAAATCTAGGGTTTGCAACTAACCCTAGTGGAAGTTGGTCATGTTGATGACTAAGTTGTGATTGGTTTTGATTGATTAATTCTCTTGTATGAAATCTAGGATTTGTATGAAACCCTCGTGAGAAGTCTAACATATGAATTGAGAAAGTTGTTAGATACTTGGTAGATCTATATTTGTTTGAAATGTTTATAGGGTTTGCTATATGGTGTAGTAGGGTATGTCATACATTTGGAAGAAACATTGAAACCTTAGATATAATGAAAGTTGTTATGAAGTAGTCTAGGGTTTATGACAAAATCCCTAGCAAGATGTTGAAGAGTATGTGTCTCTTGTTTGAAATTAAGTTTGGGTATTTGATATATATAAGGTTGAAATGCTTCTGTAATTCAGATATGGCTAACTTCATGCTTCTGTAGATTTGGTTGTACTTGCTATCTAAGTTGTGCAGCTATACAATCTTCAATATGGTGAAGATGTTCATTGATGTGATAAGCATGATGTGGATGATGATAACCCTAATGAAATGGTTGGAAGCCACAAAAGATTCTCTAGTGTCGAAGAAAAGAAGTTGATCTCCTTGGGTTAAGAGGGAGCCTAAATAAGAGAGATCTCCCTGAGATTAAGAGGGAGCCTGTATAAAGGGAAGCTCCCTGGTTGAGAGGGAGGGCATAGCATAGTTTTTAATTGGAGAATGCATTTTTGAAAGATATGTTGTTGTATATGAAGTAGGAAAGGAAACTATATGATTGAGAAATTTTCTATCAAAGATTCAATTGATAGTCCTACTGTGTTGAGGAGCAATATCAGTTCTCTGAAAGACCCCAAAGGTTTGTATTTGATTATGTACATGTGAAAGTATATTATTGATTGGGGTTGTGTTTGTACAAGTGAATCTCTCGAAGGTTTTGATAGCATCAGTTTGATTGGGAGAGATTGGTTATCCTTGATCTGCTGGTCAAGGAGTGTTGAGGCTTTGTGAGTGAAGCATTGCCTGGGAGGACATCTAGTCAACACTTTATGTTGATGTCTAGGTCCCGAAGTTGGAAAGGTGGTGTTGGCTATAGAGCTTTGTTTTTTGGATACACACCTGGATATCTGGGTTGATGTTTAATAAGTAAACCTGATGGTACCTAGAGAGGCTGAAAGCTTGAGACCATCTTAGTCCCACTTGGATAGATTGCCCTGGTCAGGAATCTAGTCCATGGCATTGTAGTGCCTAAAGTTCTTCATGGTTCATATAGTTGAGATCTTCCTTGTACTTGTATATGATGAATACCTCCCTAGTTAAGAGGGAGTGTTGGAAAATGTATCTAGGTTCACTCTTCATTAGTGTATTTGAATAATAATGCAATGTACTTGTCAAAATAATAAAGAAAAGAATTATTATTATGACTTATTAAAGCATGGGTTTCATGCTTGGGTCATCATGTTTTAAGTCAAAGTCCCCATTGAGGACTTCTAGGATTTATTTTGAGTCAATAGAGTTATTGTAATTTTAAAGAGACCCTTCTTGGGCTTTTGAATCATGTAAAAAGGTTAAGTATTGAATCAAATATGAATTATGTTGCCTCCACACCAAGTCGGCCCTAAGATCAAGTCGACCTCAAAGAGGGTTATTTGACCTCACCAAAGGACTATAAATGAAGCAATTTGAATTCCATTTGAAGCACTCACTCAACAAGCTAGTTCGATATCTCTTGAAGCTGGAAAAAGTGCAAAATAGAGGAAGGAAGAAAAGGAAGTGCAAGTTTGGTCTAGGAGAAGGAAAGGAGGAAGATCGAAATTTTGGTGCATCTATCTCTCTCTCTCGTGCCCTGGTTTGGAAGATCGAAGTTCTCTTGTTGATGCCGTAGCCAGTTGTCATATGTTGTTGTTGCCAGATCAAAGTATAGGTTGAAGTTGTTGGTGTTGGGTGTTGCTGCCTTAGGAAGTTGTATTGGGCCAAAATCGAAGTTCCTATGTGAAGATCAAAGTCTTTTAGTGAAGATCGAAGTCTCCAAAGCAAGGTCGAAGTTGTTGGGTTGAAGAAAGTGTTGCTACTGTTGTTGCCGCTGCCAGGTCAAGTAGGATCATCTGCAAGAGAAGAGGAAGGTTGACTTAGTGTGGAGGAAAGTTTGTGTCAAGGTCTAGAATCTTGGAATATCTCCAGAAAAACTATTGAAGGAAGAATTACTAATTGGGTTTTCCCCTAAAGAAGGGTTTTGCCTTAGCTGTCAGCCTATATTTGGTGTCCATTGTTCTATGTGCTATTACTTTGGTAATTGCTTGATGAACTAAAAGAAAGAATATATAAAGAAACCTAATAAGAAGTTAAGAATATCACAAGTAATTATCTTTCTACCTTTTTTA
Source organism: Pinus tabuliformis (assembly GCA_031772625.1). Lineage (NCBI taxonomy): Eukaryota > Viridiplantae > Streptophyta > Pinopsida > Pinales > Pinaceae > Pinus > Pinus tabuliformis. Next base: position 65,229,884 of record CM062809.1, read on the forward strand.
TTTTCTAACAAATATTGCAATTCTTAATATGGCACAAGATAAACCCTAATTTCAGAAATTACATGCAAAATGGAAGAAAATAGCATTAAACTTACACAATTCATGCAAGAATCACTTCATCAATCACAAGACAGTTTCACCATGCAATAAATATCTTCCCGCAGACAATTCACACTCTATTTAGCCATTGCGTTCAAGAGAAAGAAGAAAAGCCATAGTGCACACACTTTGAAGAGAAGTGAAATGAGTTAGTGTGATGATGATCCAATGAAAATGATTTCCCTCTATTTATATGGGCAACCAAGTTATTTTTCATTAATTTACAATGAAAAAGCCCCAAAAGTTCACTTGAAGCATTCAACTAGGCTAGTCGACTTAAGAGAGAGTTTTACAAATCATAAATCATAAGAAAAATGCCCTAAATCCTCCACTCAGGTGGGAGAAAAGGTTATCCATGTGACATCATCCTCCAAAAGTGGGAATCTCCATCAAGCAAATCACAAAGTGGGTCCAAGAGTGCTCCTCATTCCAAGGGACATCATCAAAATGTATGGTTGTATCTCCAAATAACACCTCAACCAAGACATCATCATCAAGAAGGCTTGTGTCATTCTCCTAGGGCATGCATGGGTGACATGGCAGCCCTATGGCACAAAATTAGCCTCAAAAGGGAGTGTGCCACTGCCAACCATAGTTTTAAAAACCAAAACTAGGTTTTTAACCAACCCACCTATCTAATTGTGTTTTGAACCAAAACTGGATCAAACCAAATTGAATCGGATTTGAAACAAAAGACATAAAACAATTAATTTTTAATGAAAAAAATTATTGATTTTTAAGATTTCGATCAATAATTTCAAATCATTAGAGACAAAATATGAAAAGTTTGCTCATCTATATACCTTGCAAGGGTGAATATAGAAAAATGGCACATAATGCAAAACATACCATCAACAAAATACCTAATCAGTGAGGCTCTAAGGGGCCTCCAGAGTCCAAAAACAATGCTACAAGTTATTGCGCCACTAGCCTACTACAAATCACTAATCAACATGATCACTCATTAAACTCATCACTGATTCACCACTACCAAAAAATGGGATCATCAACAGCAGCTACATAAACATCATCCAACTCAAAGTCTTCAAACTCGGATTCCTCAACCTTATAATATGGTAAAAAATGCTTTGTTAAATTTCCTTGAAATTTTTATTTCTACTTGAATGAACAATTTGAAACTAACTTTCCTTTTCACGAAGACACAAAATTTATCAACAATAAAAGCAGTGGAATTAAACACAAAGTGAAAAACACAAGCACAAATTGACACTCTTTTCTCAGGAAACCCAACAGGTAAAACCCGCTTGCTTGATGTGGCTATTTTATTTATCTTGAGCAATTGAATGAATTACAAAGCAATCTGTCCCTCTGAGGACATGCTTGTTCTCCTATTTATCTAGCTTGGACTTGCCCTACCAACACTTGATCCCAACTCCTAAATCCAAGCGCACTTGTGATCTCCTATTACTTAGGACACAAGCTCTCTGCGCTCTCCACAAACAAGGCTCCTCTCACAAACTGTGAGCTCTGTCCTGTCACAAACCTTTGGGCACAAAAAAATTCATATTTCCTTGTGCTTCGTCCTCCTCTTTGTAGATTCGATCCATGCTAAATTAGGCAAGTACAAATTTAGAACTTGAGGTGTCATTGACAAGTTAATTGAGTTGAACCAGGTCCCTCTCCAATCATCACTGGAGTCATAACTCGCCCTTCAATCAATAACTAAAGTCTCAACTCATCCTAAACTAAACTTGTAACTGCCAACCAATCCTGTAGTTAAATTTAAGAAGGCTCCATGTAACTGGAGCTCCAACACTATGTATGAACTCTAGATGATTATTCCTGAAAACTGGAAATAATCCTAATGAAGTCTAACTCATGAGGACAACTCGAGGTCTTCACTGTTAGAATTCTAGTGCAGAAGTGAATTCTTAAACATGATAATTACTTGTGAGCATTATATAGGTTTTCTTCATTAGGTTCTTAATTTACTTGAACAAGCAATTATCATTAGATACTATAAAGTAAATGCAGGAGACAAGAAACACAAGAAGTTAGGCTCCAAGCCAAGGAAAACCCCACCAAGGGGAAAACCCATGAATCCTTTCCTTATAGAGTCATAGAAAAATCCAAGTCAATAAACCAGTATTCCAAGTGCCAAGTCAACCCTCCACTAGAAAATTTTGCCTTCATGAGTTTGTCTATAAATCTAACATCAAATCAACCTCATATCACAGGTACCACAGTCTTCATATATCGTCACAAGAACCACAGAAGATTTGTCTTGATCATGGCTTCTTGACAAGATTCACTTACAAGTCAATATGATTTTGTTAATTTTCCACTGTTCTATGTTGTTACAATCACTTTAGCCCAATTTTTTTCTCCAAATAGCAATTAATTAATCTTCCAATGATAAATAGAAATTGTAGATAGAATAGTAAATGCAATGACATTAGAAGACAATCAAGAGCAATAACAAGAGACACCAAATTTGGTCAAAGACCAGGGAGAAACCCCACAAGGGGGAAAACCCTTTCAAATTCTTCTTCTTATTAGATTGTCATAAAATGTTCAATAGAGAGATACAATGAGCAATTCATCAACCAAGAGTCAAAGTTAATCCTTTGACTATCCAACAAAGTCAACCAACTAATATCCAAATGATGAGCCAACAATGAAATTTGTTTCAAGTCAAAGTCAACAGTCAACAAAAGCAAATGATGCTCTAACTAGTCCTCAATTCAATAAACAACCACCCTCCAAAAGCCTCGGTCAAACTACCAGTCAATGCGGCCTTCCAAGCTGGTCAAAGATCAGCGAAAACAACCCCAAACAACTCGATCAAATTTGGTCAACAAAGAGAGAAAGTTTGCCGTCAAATCTATGGTTAAAGTTTGTGGTCAACTGTAGTCAAAGTGCCCAAGAAACCTCGATCTTTGTGCCAAATAATCCAGCCTCCAAAATAGTCCAAGTCAAACCAAGTCAAACCATGCTCCAACACCCAAAAAGTCAACACTGGTCAATTCTAGTCAAGGACAGATTTCAGCCTTCTTGAAATACTCTCTCTCTTATTCGCATGTGTGAAAAGAAGACCTACAATTCCAGATTGTACAAACCTCCAAAGAAGAAGAAGATGTATGAAATGTGTGTCCAAATGAGGCGTCATTGAGCTGTATTTATAGGTGTTGGAGGAGACCCAATTTGTCTTTAAAGTCGACCTAAACTTTTGTGCACATTTGGGTTTTCACATTAAAAATATATTTTTCCTTGACCAAATTAAATTCTTCCAAGGGCAAAGAGGGTCTTCTCTAGATGAGGAAGGTTGTCCAAAGGAGGGAATTTGTCCCTGAGCTACCAAATTAACACTCCCTCTTAGCTAAGGAGAAATTTTTCACTGCATCATGAATCTCATCTCAAACATCTCATTTAATGTCGTTTATGCTCATCTCTACTCATCTGTTGATCACTCTCGAACCTAAAAGAAGGAGAATTTGACATCATAGGGGAGCTCAAGCTACCACCCTATATCTAAGGAGGGTAGGCATGATACCATTTACCGAGAGGTAAGGATCACACTCTATCCTATTAACCTATGACAATAGGCAGGATACCACTTACCGTAGGGTAAGGATCACAGACTATCCTATTGTCTATTGATCTTCCCAACTTGACCCTCAAGAATCAGTGGTAGAACACCTACATCCCATAACTTGAGTGGGATACCACTTACCATAAATGGTAAGGATCGCGCCTAACTCAAGTAACCAACACCCATTGGCCAAATGGGTGGGAAACAATCCCAACAAGCCCAGCTTGTGGGTAGGATGCCAACTGGGGTATTCTCTATCAAGACTAAAGAGAGACAATAGGTAGGATATGACTTACCATGGGGTGAGGATCACAAACTATCCTATTGCTCGACAGTAGGCAGGATACGACTTACCAAGAGGTAAGGATCACAAACTATCCTATTGTCCAAGTTCCCTCAACCCCAGGAGCTCTCAGGCTCAATTCCTCACCCTGGGAGCTCAGACAAGGGGGAAGAGCATAGCTTAGTGTCCTCGCTCAGCGGGGACCCTTACACGAGAGGGTCACATCCATCAGCCCAAGTTGCTCTCTAAAGACCAAGAGATTCCCTTTTGGCAAAGCCTTGGTGAGTATATTCGCTATATGCTCATCAACTGAAATGTGATGGAGTCTCACAACTCCTCTCTGCACCATATCTCGAATATAGTGATACCTGATCTCAATGTGCTTGGGCTTGTCATGAAATACAGGATTCTCTACCAATCGGATCCCACTCTTGTTGTCGCAATATATCACCGTCGTATCCAGGACCTGCTCAAACAGCTCTCCAAAGAGCTTCCTCAACCATACTACCTCGCAACTAGCCATGCTAACAGCAATATATTCTACCTTTTTCATGCTCAAAGCTACAGACTTCTGCTTCCTGCTCATCCAAGATATCATCGCAGTCCCCAAGCTAAAGCAGCACCCTGATGCTTCCTGTCAATTACAATTCCAACCCAATCAGCATCAGGATATCCATGCAATCTCACATCTCCGACAATATATCTTAGACCAAGATTAATTGTCCCATGCAAATATCTCAGAGTATGCTTGGCAGTGACCCAGTGTGCATGAAGGGGTTCAATCATGAATTGACACAAAGTGTTGCCTACAAAACATATATTTGGATGAGTGTTCACAAGAAACATAAATGCGCCAATCAACTATCGACACTCAGAGGGATTCGCCAAGTCAGGTGCAACAACATCTCTGCATAACTTAAAGTTCATCTCCATCGATGTGGCCAGGGACTTGCATTCTACCATTCCAAATCTTTCCAACAGCTTCACGACATATTTTCCTTGGGAAAGGAAAATCTCACTGGGTCTTTGCCACACCTCTAATCCCATAAAGTAATGCATCAGATCAAGATCATTCATCTTAAACACAGAGCCCAGCTCCCTCTTACATTTGAGCATCAAAGGCTCACTACCTATCAAGAATAAATTGTCAAGATATAAAACCAAAATTAAAGGCATACCTTGGACCACTTTGAAGTAGAGGTTTGCGTCAGAGTTGCTTCTTGTGAAATCAAGCTTCATCAGGGAAATGTCAATGCGGGCATACCAGGCTCTAAGGGCTTGCTTTAAACCATATAGTGCCTTCTTCAACCTGCAAACATGAGTCTTCCTTTCCTTCACTTCAAATCCCTAAGGTTGCTCAACATATACTTCTTCCTGTAGTATGCCATGAAGAAATGCAATCTTCACATCCATCTGGTGAAGGGTCCATCCTTGATTAGTGACAAGGGAAACAATTGATTGAATAGTATTGTATCGGGCAACTGGTGCAAAAATGTCATCATAGTCTTCTCCCTCTTTCTAGGAGAAACGTCAAGCCATGAATCTTGCTTTATACTTCTCAATGCTTCAATCAACTCCATGCTTGATTTTGTATAACCACTTCAAAGTTACGACAAACTTTCCTTTAGATCTCGAAACAACATCACATACATCATTCTTCATTATTGATTCATACTTTTCGACCATGGCATCCTTCCAAACGTGCTCTTTCATTGTTTCTTCAAAAGTGGAAGATTTAGCTTGTACGATCGAGCTCATGTGAAAATTTCACCATTGAAATCCTCTTGCAGCAACTGGAAATTATTCTTCTTATTGTTAATTAATTTAACAATTTATTCGCTGCTACAAATACTGAATAAATCACACTGCAACCTTCACAAATAAAACTATGGAAAATAATAGCGTTGGAAATTGAGAAATATGCTAGCACACACACATCAAAATTAACACAGTTATTTTTGGACAAATGTCCCCAGAAAAACCCAATGCGAGAAAACTGGTGCAACAGCTGAGGGTTTTTATTATCATGCAGCTGTAAGAAATTATCAGTACAATCTAGATGCTGAAAACTAGCAATAATATAGAGAAATCACTAGAAAAAATATCTAGAGGAAAATTTCCCTCATTTTGAACAATCCCAACACTTCACTACCACTGAAAAGCTAGTCGTCCAACTGGGTCTGCGCAGGCTCTGCGTCAACCTGAATCTGCTTGCGACACAGGTTGTCGAATCAACTGCTAATCAAGTCGTCCTGCCTGCTGCTGACAAAGAAAACGCTTCTCTATCTCTCTGGAACCTTTGCCCAGCCTCTGGAACTAAAAACGTCTTCCTTCCTTAGCAAATAGAACTACCCAATGAAGCCTTTACACTGCCTCTGTGCAGCTTCCTAGAGAAATTTAGGCCTTTCTCTACAATTCACTTCACCAGATGTGGAAAAATTCCTTCGGCCTCACTGTCTTTGCGCCTCTCTATCTTTGCTTCCCTACTGAAGCTCTAACTCTTCCAACACTATTGGCTCTTTGGAAAATCAAACTCTCCAAGGAAATCAAACTCTCTGTGGTTCTCACAAGCATGTTGTCCATCTTCCCATCATCTTCTTATAATCCTCTGTTGGACCTCCAACAGCCAAGATTCAAATCCATGTGAGTTTCTAGATGATTCACACCTTATCTCAATTAATTTTGATTAACTAACAAGATTTCCTAATTATAGACTTAGGAAATATTAAAAAATAGGCTAATGATCTAATTGAGACACTTCTAGGTGGAATTTCCAAAAATGATTTTTGGGTTATGGAGAACTCACGTGTTTTAGCCTCTCCACAAAGTTTTGAGACTAGAACACCTTAGAGGCTACAAAAACTAACACTCACTCTTAGTGAGGAAGGTCTTTTTTCTAGTGCTACATATTTTGCCACAACACTCTATCTCTATACCACCCTCTGTCACGTTGTTGATGTCTGGCTACTGCCTACCAACAACTGTGCAACTCTAACGTTGCATGTGTGTTGTTGTTGACACTGCCATACTACTTCCAACCCTACATCTACACTATAACTCCCTCTCAACTGTTGTTGCTGCAATTGCAACTACTGCAACTGGAAGCATCCTAAATACTAATTAACTGTGTTTAGTATGATGCATATGTCTCCCAAGTCTTGCCTGCTACTAGCTATTGCACTGTCCATTGAAGAATCTACATTGTTGTTGACTCTGCACTGCCGCCAACACTGCATTGTGCTCCTCAGCACCTGACTGCTACTAGTCTACAATTGTCACCCTGGAATCTGACTGCATCAACTGACACTGATCCATCCTGCTGCTCAATATTGTGGGCCCCCCATAGCAAGGTAATGATCCATGAGGAGGACACCTCAATGGACCCTACCTAAGTCTGTGATGCTCTGGGACTACAGCTCTAGATCGCCCCACCTCTCTCCTGGAGGTATAGCTGCAAACATCACAAAATCTTCCTCAAGCCTAGAGGACAACTTATCAATCTCAGAGGACGCTACTATCTAGTCCTGATTCTCTTGCTTGTCCTTCCTGAGAGAACAATGCATACTGCAGTGGCCAAATTCACCACATCTGAAGCACTTGACCTTTGACAAGTCCCTCTTCTTTTTCTTTTCCCTTTGTCCCTGACTGGGACCCTTAGATGCTAGGGCCACATTTTCTTCTTCCTTCTCAACCTTCACGCCCTTGCTGCTACTGTCGCTAATGGTACTCTTTACCAGAGCCCTCCTCAATTCCTCCTGATGTAGATCAGACCACATCCTGCCCCATTTAGGCAATTTGTCTCTGACTAAGATACTTTGGACAAACACTTGCCAGTCATCTCAGACACTATTCAGTGCCAATCGTACAAGCTTTGTAGGTTGGGGTGCCTACCCAACAGCTAATAGCTGATCTCAGACTTCCTGCATCCTAGTGAGGAAACCATCTATGCTCTCCCCCTTCTACATCCTTATGCTCCTCAGCTTATCCTGGAGAGACATCTTCCACTACTCAGAAGAACTCTCAAATAACTCGGAGAGAGCATCCCACATTTGCTTGGTCGTACCTTCGTCTGCCGCATGTGAGACTAGATGATCTCGATCTCCATCCAAGATCATCCTCTTCGCCTTCATTTCATTTTTGTACTACTTGAGCTTATCATCATCCTGGGGTACTGCTACCACATTCTCCAAATAGGCTTTCAAGCCATATTCATCTAGAAGGAAGAAAATCCTAGCCTACCAGATGACGTAGTTGGAGGCTCCCTCCAACCTAACCTAATCTCTAAGCCCAGTTGTAGCCATCTCTGAAACTAGTCGAAAATCTCCCTCTTTCCCTCTACTCGACTATTGAATCCACTACTCGCATTGCCTTTTAGAGTGAGAAACTCTGCTCACAGCGACTACCAATTTGCAACTAGAAAAATCAGAACTCTAAAACTTGAGATCCCCTGAGAGAAATCTTCCCCTTGTGTGTGTTATTTCTCTTCCACCCAACGTTGATTATGTTACTGCAAACTGCTACAAAACCCTTTGCGCCCAAACAAGGAATTTGGTCCGCGAAAATATGAGCTGCTACTACTCCCTCTACCTATTGGAATCATTGAATCCGGCAAGCTAAGCTTTTCTACCAATCTGCATTGAAAAATCGATTTTCCCAGCAATTCGAACTATCTGGCTTAGGCTCTATGCAGCGTCCAGAAATTCGTCTTGCTACTCCCTCAAAACAACGAATTTTTGTCTTCGCTTCCTCGTCTAATCAATCATGCTCTGATACCATGTGAAAATTTCACCACTGAAATCCTATTGCAACAACTAGAAATTATTCTTCTAATTTTTAATTAATTTAACAATTTATTTGCTACGACAAATACTGAATAAATCACACTGCAACCTTCACAAATAAAAATGCGAAAAATAATAGCGCTAGAAATTGAGAAATATGCTAGCGCACACACATCAAAATTAACACAGTTATTTTTGGACAAATGTCCCCGGAAAAACCCAATGCGGAAAAATTGGTGAATCAACTGAGGATTTTTATTATTATGCAGCAATGAGAAATTCTGAGTACAATCTGGATGCCGAAAACTAGCATCCTATAGAGAAATTACGAACAAGAATACCTAGAGGGTAATTTCCCTCACTCTGAGCAATCCCAGCACTTGACTGCCACTAAAAAGCAAGCCATCTAACTCGGTCTGCACAAGCTCTGCATCAACCTGAAGCTACCTGCCACATGTGTTGACCGAATCGACTACTAATCAAGTCGTCATGCCTACTACCAACTGGGAAAACGCTTCTCCGACACTCTAGAACCTCGACCTAGCATCTAGAATTGAAAACGTCTTCCTCAGCAAATCGAATTGCCCAATGAAGCCTCTGCGCAACTTCCTGGAGAAATTTCGGCCTTTCTATGCAATGCACTTCACTAGATCTGGAAACTTCCTCTGGCCTCACTGTCTCTGCCCCTCTCTGTCTCTGCTTCCCTAATGAAGCTCGAACTCTTCCAGCACTGTTGATTCTCTGGAAAATCGAACTCTCTGTGGTTCTAACAAGCATGTTCTCCAGCTACCCATCGACTTCTTCTTATAATCCTCAGATGGACAGACAAGGTTAAAACTTAATCAAGGGCCCAAATTAATTCCTTATCGATCCATGTGAGTTTCTAGATGATTCACACCTTATCTCAATTCATTCTAAGTAATTAACCAGATTTCCTAAGTTTAGACTTAGGAAATATTAAAAAAGAGGCTAATAATCTAATTGAGACACTTCTAGGTGGAATTTCTTGAAACAATTTCTGGGTTATGGCGAGCTCATGGGTTTTAGACTCTCCACAAAGTTTCAAGACTAGAACACCTCTGACGCTACAAAAACTAATAGCTCATAGCTACAATGTTTCCCTAGTACCAACATGGCTTCTTGCTTTCTCTAAACGTCCCTTTGGCAGCAACTTGTTTCTCAACATCCTATAATGTATCACGAAGCCAAAGTGGTCCCTTTCTGGGAAGGGGATCACATGCAGGAGGATCCAAGGGATCCAGAGGCTCCATGGGATCATCAACAATATCCTTCTCAGATTCCAGCACAAAAGGACCTTCTAGTCGGTCCATGCCATCATCATTCTTCTCAAGAGGAGGCGAAGGAAGGTCCCTTTCTTTTCCAAGGGCAACATCTTCATCAAAAGTTACGTCCCTGCTAAATTCGATTTTCCTTTGACTAGATATATATTTTCTAAATGCTTTAGAGTTTCCACAATATCCAACAAACGTACCTTTCTTTTCAATGGCTTCCAACTTGTTCCTCTTTCCCTTTGACACATGAAAATACACAGGTCAACCAAATATCCTAAGAGATCCAATGTCGAGCTTCATACCTGTAAGCACTTATTCGGGAGTCGTGTTATCTAGAGCTCGATGAGGAACCTTGTTTTGAACATAGACCATTATATTTGTAGCTTCTCCCGACAGGAACTTAGCAACTTTTGATCATGCAGCACAGCTCGAGCAGCTTCCATTATGGACCGATTCTTCCTTTCAACCACAGCATTTTGCTCGGGATTGTAAGGTATAATAGTTTCCTTCTTGATTCCAGCCTGCTTGCAAAAGTCAACGAACTCAATTGACGTATATTCTCCACCATTGTCGGACCTGAAGACCTTGATCTTCTTACCTATTTTATTTTCTATCAACACCTTGAATTCCTTGAACATATAAAAAGCCTCATCCTTATGCTTCAAGTAGAATATCCATGTCTTCTTGGAGAAGTCATCAATAAAGATTATGTAGTAGAGATGGCCCCCAAGAAAGTGCACTGGCATGGATCCACATAGGTCAGAATGAATAAGTTGAAGAATAACACTAATCTTGTTCTTGTTGGAGGGGAATGGTCCCCTTGTCTCCTTTCCACTGGCACATCTCAGACATACTCCATGACTAGCTTGAACATCAGGCATCCCAAAAACCAGCTTCTTTAATTTCGGCATGGCTTCATAATGTACATGTGCTAACCTCTGGTGCCAAAGCTCACTTTAATGATTAATGTCGTGGACCATTGCTAGTAGAGGTCTTTCATTGACTCTATAAATTCCTTCAATTCTTGATCCCAGAGTGAAAGCATCCCTCATGTGAAACTCCATGGGCCAAGTGAGGCCTTTTCCTCTTACGAAGGCAACTCTCGTCCCATTGTCCTCCAATGCAGATATAGATACCAAGTTCTTCTTTAGTCCCGAAACATACATAACATCATGAAGAAGAATGGATTCACCAGAGTCCAAATGAAATTTGACAGAACCAAATCCCTTCACAGGATGAGTGGAGTTGTCTCCAAGGATGATTTTCAAATTTTTCTCCCTCTCAACCAAGTTTGAGGACTTCCCGATATCCAGAGAAATGTCTAGAAGCCCCACTATCTACCAACCATCATACGAATCCAGAGGGGAAGAACTAGAAAGAGCATAAATAAGAATATATTCAGATTGACTAGCAGCTGCATTATTTTCATACCTAAAGTTCCTTGACCTCTTTTGAGGACGATGGCCTTCTTCTCGATCATCAAGGGCATCTCTTCTTCTTCCAACATATTTGATTCTTCTATTGTCACCTCTTCTTCTATCATCGTCTCTTCTTCTATCATTGAACCTGTTGTTATTGAAGCCATGATTATTGTTGTAATTGGACCTTGGAGCATCTCTCTTCTTCGGGCAGTCTCGGGTATAATGACCATGCTTGTGACAATCGAAGCATTCAATATCCCTTAATCTTTTATTAGAGTCCTTAGATTTAGGGGGAGGCCTTCTTGAACCAAATGGTCTTACTCTTCCTTTTCTCTTCTCATCTTCAACAACAAATGTAGAGGGCTCTCCTTCATGCTTTTGAATCCTCCCTCTGGTAATCATCTTCGTCTGCTCTTGAGTACATTTACTAACAAGCTTATAGCAGTAATCAAGGTTTCCCAAATAGGAGGAAGACCTTGAAGTGTGACCATCACCAACTCTCTATCAGATATATGCTCACCAGTAGTTTGCAATTGATCCCTTAGTTGGGATACTCTCATGACATAGGACTGCACAGATCCCCCCTTGTTCATCTTCAATTCCTTGAGTTTATTCTTCAAGGAGAGGATATGATTCAAGTTGTTGACCTCATACATCCCAACCAGCTTATCATAGATTTCTTTAGGCTTCTTCAAGCTTCCAACATAAATAAGTAAATGATCTTGCAAACAATTAGTGAGAATTTTCTTGGCTTTGAGCTCACCTTTCTTGTACTTGGTTTTGGCAGTAGTAGGAGCATTTTCCAAAGGTACGGGAACTTTTCCTTCCACATATTCCAAGACATCATTTTCATCCAATATCACTTCCAACCTGATCTTCCAAGCAGCAAAATTAGATGAGTCACCCATCTTCTCGGAATCCTTGAAGTAAGACGTAGACATATTGAGGAATCAAATAGGCTCCTTCAGCTTCTTCCAAAGATGATTGCTCGTCTCTTGTCTCCTTGGGATTGTCTTCACATTGGCTCTGATACCATGTTAATTTTCCAGTGTTCTATGTTGTTACAATCACTTTAGCCCAATATTTTTCTTCAATTAGCAATCAATTAATCTTCCAATGATAAATAGCAATTGTAGATTGAAAAATAAATGCAATGACAATAGAAGACAATCAAGAGCAATAATAAGAGACACCAAATTTGGTCAAAGACCAGGGAAAATCCCCACAAGGGAGAAAACCCTTTCAAATTATTCTTCTTATTAGATTGTCATAAAATGTTCAATAGAGAGATACAATGGTCAATTCATCAATTAAATGTCAAAACCAATCCTTTGACTATCCAACAAAGTCAACCAACCAATAACCAAATGATGAGCCAATAATCAAATCTAGTCAAAGTCAACAGCAACAAATGATGCCCTAACCAATCCTCAAGGAAACGATCAACAGCCCTCCAAAAGTCTCAGTCAAACTGCCAATCAATGCGGCCTTCCAAGTTGTTCAAAGATCAATCAAAACAAAGCCAAACAACTTAGTCAAACTTGATCAACGGAGAGAAAAACTTTGCAGTCAGATCTACAGTCAAAGTCTGCAGTCAACGGCAATTAAAGCGCCCAGAAAACCTCGATCTTTGCACCAATCAATGTGACCTCCAAATAGTCCAAAAATGCTAAGTCAAACCATGCTCCAACACCCAAAAAGTCAATGCTGGTCAAGGACAGATTTCGGCACTCCTGAAATACTCTCTCTCCTACTCGCACATGTGAAAAGAAGTCCTGCAATTTCATATTGTACAAACCTCCAAAGAAGAAGAAGAAGATGTTTGAGTTGTATGTCCAAATGAGGTGCCATTAAGTTGTATTTATAGGCATTGGAGGAGACCCAATTTGTCTTTAAAGTCGACCTAGACTTTTGTGCACATTTAGGTTTTCACATTAAAAATATATTTTCCGTAACCAAATTGAATTCTTCCAAGGGCAAAGAGGGTCTTCTATGGATGAGGAAGGTTTTCCAAAGGAGGGAATTTGTCCCTGAGCTGCCAAATTAACAGATTTTAATGACATAATTATAAGAAATTCGAACCATACTACCGCAGAATCTCAGATCTAAATAGCAGAAGAAATTCTACCATATTGAAACTCAGATTATACTTCAGAGATGTCTTGAATTCGGTCATAGAAGAGATCTCGAATTATACAAAGGAGAACTCGAACTGATTCATCAAACCTTGTGCAATGATCACTTGAATTTCTTTCACAATTGTGTCGAATTATTTCCATAGAGCTTAAATAGACTTGTTCTTTGATTAGAGAAATTTGGCATGCTTTACATCTCAAACAAAAACTCAGATTTCTTAATAAAATCATCTGACTTTTCTCTTAACTTATTTGATCTTGTAGTCTTCGTTTGTTGGAAATAATACTGAGAGGGGGGGTGAATCAGTATTATCAAGTTCTTTTAATAAATCTTCCTTATTTATACTTTGAATTATTTTTGCATGTCAGTACCATAAAATAATGAGCATGAACAAAGAAAACAGATAGTCACACCAAAGAACACCAGATGTAAGGTGGAAACCCAATGTGGGTGAAAACCACCTGCTGCAATATGTCTCTATCTTCTTTCAAATTAGAAACTCCTTTTACAATGGCTTTTTACTAGTGCAGTCCTTTACCAGTACGCAGGCTGCAACCTGCAGAGAGCTACAACTCTCTCTTGTTTTCCAGTCTCTCCTGGAAGGGAGCTACAACCCCCTACTTCTTTTCTTTCAAGGATCACTTTTCATAAATTTTCAAACTAGATCCATAAACATCAAGAGATCATCAAGTACAAGTAAATCACCCAGTCAACTGCAGTAACCAGATCAACAATAACAGTAAACTAAACCCAGAACACCTTATCAACAGAGAAAAGTCAGCCAACAAAAGATCTTAAGACAGATACATAGTTTTTCTTTCTCTGGTCTGCGAGCATACGCACTTCACCTTCTGCTCCCCTGCGTATACCCGCAGAGACCCTTCTGCCGCACCGCGTACCCACACACTGTTTCTTCAATCACGCTGCGTATTGTTACTGTAGGCACGCACCCACAGATACTATCGCGCCGCGTACTGCTACTGCAGCTACGCACCCATAGATGCTATCGCGCCGCGTACCCACGCACCTGCGGCTTCTGAACCGCCGCGTACTTTCCCTGTGCCCACGCACCTGAACCTCTGTCGCGCTGCGTATCCACGCACTGCGCCTTCTTCTGCTCTGCGTACCCACGCACTTCTCCTTCTTCTGCTCTGCGTACCCACGCACTTGCACTATTAATCACCTGCGTACCTCTGGTTAGGGCCGAATTGGCAATCCACCAGTGTGCTACAGATCGTCAGATGCCCAGATCTGATCATGCGCTCGAGAGATCACCCTTCATAGATTCGCTTTCAACTTCACTTTTATATAGATCAAGCTTTTAAAACAATAACCCAATATTTCAGATCTTCAGATATTCAATTTTCAAAAGATGCTTAGCCAAGTGATCTCCTTTGCTTTATATAGGCAAGCTCTTCCTAAAATCATGGATCAATACCATAGATAACCAATACAAGGGGGCCCAAAAACATGGGGCTCAATAATAATAATAATATAAAACAATACCACGGGCCAAAACCATAGAATCAAGAACGGCGGGCTAAATACCACAAGCCAAACATAGGAAACCCCACGTGAACGCGCTTCTCTGCCTTGAAGTAAGTGAACTGGGGGTACGCACCTTCTGAACGGGTGACCTGCATGTGCGGCCGCAGTCCCTTCACGGCGTACCTGCGGGTACGCACCTTTTGAACTATTCTCCTGCGTACTTCTTAATTTCCAACATTTTGAGAGCCTGATCAGGTGTTGCCATCAAGTACAACATCTGTAACATAGAGCCATACCAGAATCATAATGCCAACAATCTCCCCCTTTGGACTTGATGGCAACCTCAAAATCTTCAACGTCATTCTCCCCCTTTGACATCAAGGGCAAAGGGTTATGCTCCCCCTAAGAACATGCTCCCCCTGACTATAAACCAGATCTGCAAATAAGAACCATACGCCACCAAAACACCATAAATGACCATGAAAGAGATAGAGACATATTGCAGCAATATTCAGACCAGCATCCATGATGTACTTCCTCCATAATGCCAACAATGCATTATATGCTCCCCCTGAACCTGTGCCATTCGATCTTCAACCAATCCGCAACCCAGCAAATGTACGCATATACCCCAAATGAACCTTGCGTACAACCAACCATCAGAAGAGATTCAACAAGATGATGCATCAACAACCCCCAGCTTTTGCCTGAGGTATTCAAAGGTCTCCCTGGGCAATGGTTTGGTGAGTATATCAGCAACTTGTTCCTTAGAAGGAACATACTCCAACTTGACCTTTTGTTCTAGTACTTGTTCCCGGAGAAAATGATACTTGATCGGTATGTGCTTGGTCTTTGAATGCATGACTGGGTTCTTTGAAATGCTGATTGCACTTGTGTTATCACATAAGATGGAGATAGGTGGTGTACAAGTGATTTGAAAGTCCTGCAAGGTCTGCATCATCCAAAGGAGTTGAGTGCAGCAAGATGCAGCAGCAACATATTCTGCTTCAGCTGTAGACAAGGCAATCGAACTCTGTTTCTTGCTGAACCAAGATACTAATCTGGAACCCATAAAGAACGCACCACCACTTGTGCTCTTCCTGTCATCCACGCTTCCTGCCCAATCTGCATCTGTATAAGCATGAAGTGTGAGATCTGTATCTCTAGGATACCATAAGCCATAATTTTGAGTCCCTTGAAGATATTTAAAGATTCTCTTCACTGCCTGAAGATGAGTTTCCTTCGAATTTGCTTGAAATCTTCCAACTATTCCCACTGCATGCATGATATCTGGTCGGGTACCTGTCAAATAAAGTAGACTTCCAATCATAGATCTGTAGGTTGGTTGATGCACTACTGTTGATTCATCATTTGTACTGAGGCTACATCCTGTGACCATGGGTGTACATACTGGTTTTGCATCTTCCATGCCATATTTCTTCAAAATCTGCTTGAGATACTTGGTTTGAGACAGAAAGATCCCTCCTTTTTGTTGGATTTGCAAACCAAGAAAATATGTCAGTTCTCCCAGCAAGGACATTTCGAATTCTTTCTGCATCACCAAGGCAAAGCTTTGACTCATAGCTTCTTCATTGCTGCCAAAGATAATGTCATCTACATACACAACAAGTATTAGCAATTTGTCATTTTCAACTTTTATATAAAGATTGTTGTCTGCTGATCCTTTTGAAAAACCTTGTTGATGAAGATATTTGTCCCAGTGTTGCACGAAGCGCCCCCCCCCCCCGGTTCCAAGCCCCGAAGCGCGTCCCGTACGGAAGCGCTTAGGAAGCTTGGCCGGAAGCGCGCTTCCGAAATTTTTAGACGCTTCCTAGAAATTTGGAAGCGTTGGCGCTTCCGAAGCGCCGAAGCGCGCTTCGTACGGCGCTTCCCAGACGCTTCCCAGACGCTTCCCAGGCGCTTCCCAGACGCTTCCGTACGCTTCCAGAAAAGCTTCTGGAAAAGCATTTAGAAAATCGTTTTTTTTTCAATTTTTTTTTAAATTTTAGGTGAGTTTGCTTGTTGGGGGTGGGTCCACCTTGGGTTAGGGTGACAAATGAAAGCAAAAAAAAATATAAATATAGCAGATGCTCCCTCATGGTAATGTTAAATTCTTAAAGTAAAAGTGACATTCTCCTTTATTTTTCATTTTCATCCTTTTACTTAAATTTTTAACATTACCATGAAATGACTCAGAATGTTTGAGAGTGGTTCCAGCCTCATTGGACTTCATATGGAGAAAATAGAATTTCATATCCTATTCAAAATTCAGCAGACTTAACAGTTTTCAGGTATTCAGGATCAATGGGATTGTGGCATTTCATTAGATTATATCAAGTATGAAGGTATGCGATTAGCATTTAATCAAGAGCACCAAGCCCTATATGTACCCTGGTGTTGGTGGTGTTAATTGTTGAACTCCTTTGTCACGCGGCACGCCCTTAGCAAAAAATTACCTTTCAATCAAGTCAAAATCATCGATCAAACATGTTAAGCTTTTTCTACCATATTTTAAGTCTTGAATTAGGTAGTTTGATCAAAATTGGGCAATGTTGACTAATATCCCTAGACAATCGAGGTAGAGGCAAAGGCTAGACAAGAGGAGAAGAATCTAGATTCTAGATCATTAATGTACAATGGATGTTATATCTATCTTGATTTATGCAAAAATATGCATGTTTTCATGTCTTCTACAATTAATTTGGTATTTGGGATGTTTGTTTTGAGTATAAATGCAAAAAAATATATAAAATATATATATATATATAGCAGACGCTTCCGCGGACGCTTCGCTTCCTAGATTTTTGGAAAATGACGCTTCGGCGTCCCCGCTTCGTGCAACATTGATTTGTCCAAACGATAGTACCAAGCCCTTGGAGCTTGTTTGAGACCGTAGAGATCCTTTTTCAATCTGCATACAAGAATTGGATCATTTCCAAGAATGAAACCATCTGGTTGCTCAATGTATACTTGTTCTTCCAAGTCTCCATTCAGAAAGGCTGATTTCACGTCCATTTGAAATACTTTGAAGTTTTGAAAGCTTGAGAGAGCAAGGAACATTCGGATGGCCTCAAGTCTTGCAACAGGAGCAAAGGTTTCTTCAAAATCTATTCCTTCTTGCTGCGCATACCCTTTACAAACAAGTCTGACCTTGTTTCTAATTACTTCTCCATTTTCATTCAATTTATTTTGAAGACCCATTTTGTCCCTATAACATTCTTATCCTTTGGTCTAGGAACCAGCTCCCAAGTGTTGTTCTTTTCGATCTGCTCAAGTTCTTCATCCATTGCTTTCACCCAACATTCATCTTTGCATGCCTATTTCACATTTTGTGGTTCAGTGGAAGAGAGTAATGCCAAATAGCTTGAAGCTTCTGCAACTGTTCTTCTTGTTTGTACACCTGCTTCTTTCTGCCCCAAAATCTGAGATTCTGGATGATTCTTCTGAACATATCTGGATGGAGTCTTCTCTTCTATCCTTATCTGCTCCTCTGGTTCTTCTTGAGGTTCTTTTTCTTCATCATTCTGTCTTTGAGGGTAGTCTTCTTCTTCTTCGATATCTTCATGATTTACTTGCCTAGGAATGTATCCCTTCTCATCAACCACTACATCAATGTTGTCAACAATTCTTCCAAGTCTTTTATTGTAGCACTTGTATGCTTTGCTGTGTGGAGAATAACCAAGAAGAATGCCTTCATCTGCTCTAGGTTCAAGTTTGCCAAGTTGCTCATCAGTATTCTTAATATAGCATTTGCTTCCAAAGATTTTGAAGTGCTTTACCGAAGGAGTCTCACCATACCAGAGCTCATGAGGAATTTGAGTGCTGTTCACCCGGACATTTGTTTTGTTGAGAATAACCACCGCAGCATATGCAGCTTCACCCCAGAAAGTTGCGGGAGTTCCAGACTCATCAAGCATAGCACGAGCCATTTGTTGGACTGTTCTGTTCATTCTTTCCACTACTCCATTTTGCTGAGGAGTTCTAGCTGTAGAGAATTCTCTTCTTATCCCATGTTCTTCACAGAAATCGAAAAATTCATTTGAGGTAAACTCCCCACCTCTGTCGGATCTGAGGCACTTAATTTTGTATCCTGATTCATTTTCAACCAAGGCTTTAAAGGATTTGAATTTTTCGAATGCTTCATCTTTGTACTTCATAAGTCCTAACCAGACAAACCTGGAGAAATCGTCAATGAATAATATCAAGTATTCTTCTCCTCGAGGTGTCCTTTTCCTGAATGGTCCACATACATCTGTATGTACAAGCTCAAGAGGCATGCTAGCTGATCCTTCCTTCTCTGGAAAGTTAGTTCTAGTTTGCTTTCCAAACTGACATGATTTGCATATGGTGTTGTCTGGAATTTTGATATCTGGAAGACCACGAACTGCCTGATATTTGCATGCTTTCCTTATTTGTGAAAAGCTTAGATGCCCCAACCTCCGGTGCCATAACCAGTGTTCATCATCCTTGCTTAGATAGCATTGTTGTTGTCCCTCTTCAAATATGTATAGATTATTTGGAGTTCTTTTACCTTTGATCACCGTTTTACCTGTATCAAGATCACGAACAAAACATCCATTTGTTCTAAATACCACCTCGGTTCCTTGATCACACATCTGGCTGACACTCAGAAGATTATGCTTCAATCCATCAACATACAAAACATTTCCAGCTTTGACCTTTTCTTTTAACTGAGCAATGCCTTTTCCTTTTATAGTTGCAGGAGTATCATTTCCAAAAGAAACTTTCTTTCCCTTTTCTAAAGTAGAATATGATTCAAGTTTTTCTTTATCACCTGTCATATGCTTCAAACATCCACTGTCAATGTACCATAGATTTTCCTGTCCCTCTGCATAAAATGCTATTCCACATCTTTCTGTTTGTGGTTCCTTTATTCTCCATGTTTTGGTGCTTGAGGCTTGTTCCTTTGTCTGCTGAAACCTGCTCCTGCATTCAGAATCTTCATGACCAAAGTTATTGCAAATAGAACATTCAACTTCATTTTCAAGAACCGAAAAGTTGTTATAGGTCCTTTTTGTAATCCCGGTCATACTTCTTTGTTTTTGAGCTTCTCTAGTTATGATCGTTTTATATGCAACACATTGAGCTGCTTTGTGACCAAAGTTATGGCAAGAAAAGCATTGTCCATTGAAGAAACTTCTGCGGTTATCCAATCTTCCGGCCAAACGATTGTAATTTCTATTGTCATTCATTCTTGAAGCAAATTGAGAGGATTTTACCTGTGGCTGGTTGTAGCTTTTCTTTATCCTTAAGACGGATTGCCCCTGATTTGCCTGATAGTCTTTGTTTGTAATTGGTCCCTGCTTTACCTGTGCCTTTGCTCATTCCTTCTTGCAGCATCAAGATAACTTTTTGAGGTGGATGCTTGAGAAGTTTCTCCATTATAGCCCAGACCTGTCTTGTTTAGAGGAGAACGTTGTACATTGATGATCTCATCCAGAGTTTCAGATCCTTTGACAAACTTAAGATTAATAGCCTTTGTTTTCTCAATCTCTTTTCTAAGACCAACAATTTCACCTTCTAACTTTTCAAGATATTTTTCCTTTTCATCAATTTGAAGTTGTAGAGTATCAATGATCCTATTCTTTTCTTCTATACATGTCTTGAGTCTAGAAATTTCTTCACAAAAGCTATCCACATCTATAGCATCCATGTAATCATCATCTTCAAATGCCATTAAAAGTTTATAGTCATTACCTCGTTCATCTTCATCACTATTTGATAGACCATCACTATCTTCATGCGTGTAGTAGCTTTTCTTATTTGCAATCTGTTTCTTGTTCCATCTAGCAGGTTCCTTTCCTTTATCCTTATAAGGACATTTCGCAGCATAATGACCTACTCTTCCACAAGCAAAGCATTTAAAAGGTAACTTACCTCTGAACCTTCCAAAACCCCTTTGAAGATTTCTGACAAAATTTGATTCTTCTTCTTCTTCTTCTGGCACATGACTTGCTTCATAATAGTCTCCTTTGCCTGAAGCCTTGAAAGCGGCTTCTCTTCTGTCTGAAGGACCTCCCTTTCTCATTTCATAAGCAGTTAGAATTCCGTGTAGCTGAGACATAGTAAGAATTCGTAGATTTTCCTTTTCTTCTATTGCAGACACTTTAGATTCAAACTTGGGGGACAATGATCTTAGAACTTTTTCAACCACAATAGCCTCTTTTATTTCTTCACCCAAGTTTTTCATGCAATTAACAATCTCATCTACCCGAAGAAAATAGTTAGCCACACTTTCATCATTATACATTCTGAGATTCTCATACTGAATCCTGAGGGTTTGAAGTTTAGCACGCTTTACCTGTTCATCTCCTTCATAGCTCAAGACAATCTTGTCCCATATTTCCTTTGCGGATTTATATTGCATAACCTTTACGAATTCTGTTTGAGATAAGCATCCTAGCAGAGTATCGACTGCTTTAGCATTTGTTTCATATTTCTTCTTCTCAGCCGAATCTGTAGGAGTAGCTGAAGGAAAAGTGTAGCCTGTATCTATGATATCCCAAACTTCTGTACCAAGAGATTGAAGATAGGCAGTAACTCTTACCTTCCAATAATTGAAGTTTATCCCATCAAAGATTGGTGGCCTGATTGATGCTTCCCTCTCGTAGTTGCTCATGATGAATGATCTTCCTCCAAGCGATCAAGCTTCTCTGAAGGACCTGCTCTGATACCAATTGTTGGAAATAATACTGAGAGGGGGGGTGAATCAGTATTATCAAGTTCTTTTAATAAATCTTCCTTATTTATACTTTGAATTATTTTTGCATGTCAGTACCATAAGCATGAACAAAGAAAACAGATAGTCACACCAAAGAACACCAGATGTAAGGTGGAAACCCAATGTGGGTGAAAACCACCTGCTGCAATATGTCTCTATCTTCTTTCAAATTAGAAACTCCTTTTACAATGGTTTTTTACTAGTGCAGTCCTTTACCAGTACGCAGGCTGCAACCTGCAGAGAGCTACAACTCTCTCTCGTTTTCCAGTCTCTCCTGGAAGGGAGCTACAACCCCCTACTTCTTTTCTTTCAAGGATCACTTTTCATAAATTTTCAAACTAGATCCATAAACATCAAGAGATCATCAAGTACAAGTAAATCACCCAGTCAACTGCAGTAACCAGATCAACAATAACAGTAAACTAAACCCAGAACACCTTATCAACAGAGAAAAGTCAGCCAACAAAAGATCTTAAGACAGATACGCAGTTTTTCTTTCTCTGGCCTGCGAGCATACGCACTTCACCTTCTGCTCCCCTGCGTATACCCGCAGAGACCCTTCTGCCGCACCGCGTACCCACACACTGTTTCTTCAATCACGCTGCGTACTGTTACTGTAGGCACGCACCCACAGATACTATCGCGCCGCGTACTGCTACTGCAGCCACGCACCCATAGATGCTATCGCGCCGCGTACCCACGCACCTGCGGCTTCTAAACCGCCGCGTACTTTCCCTTTGCCCACGCACCTGAACCTCTATCGCGTTGCGTATCCACGCACTGCGCCTTCTTCTGCTCTGCGTACCCACGCACTTCTCCTTCTTCTGCTCTGCGTACCCACGCACTTGCACTATTAATCACCTGCGTACCTCTGGTTAGGGCCGAATTGGCAATCCACCAGTGTGCTACAGATCGTCAGATGCCCAGATCTGATCATGCGCTCGAGAGATCACCCTTCATAGATTCGCTTTCAACTTCGCTTTTATATAGATCAAGCTTTTAAAACAATAACCCAATATTTCAGATCTTCAGATATTCAATTTTCAAAAGATGCTTAGTCATGTGATCTCCTTTGCTTTATATAGGCAAGCTCTTCCTAAAATCATGGATCAATACCATAGATAACCAATACAAGGGGGCTCAAAAACATGGGGCTCAATAATAATAATAATATAAAACAATACCACGGGCCAAAACCATAGAATCAAGAACGGCGGGCTAAATGCCACGGGCCAAACATAGGAAACCCCACGTGAACGCGCTTCTCTGCCTTGAAGTAAGTGAACTGGGGGTACGCACCTTCTGAACGGGTGACCTGCGTGTGCGGCCGCAGTCCCTTCACGGCGTACCTGCGGATAAGCACCTTTTGAACTATTCTCCTGCGTACTTAATTTCCAACATTTTGAGAGCCTGATCAGGTGTTGCCATCAAGTACAACATATGTAACATAGAGCCATACCAGAATCATAATGCCAACTTTCTCCTTCTTGGATCAAATGCGAGTTCTTTCTGTTGTATCACTAAAATGTTTCTTGGAGGAAGTCATGTGGTACATTTATACACTTCTGGAGGAGACTGAATGGGTGCTTGTAGGGGCAGAGCCGACCTATCTCTTACGAGGACTGACCTAGCTACTTGGAATACAAATACAGATTAAAAAAAAAAAAATCATTTTTTCTTCTCTTTTCAAAGTCCAAATGTGACAGTATACAAATATGTTTTTTTCTTTTATCAAATAAATTGTCATCTTCAATCAATTATGAAGACCGAACCTACTTACATTTTCTAACATTCACTGGCTAAGGCATAAGCCAAAAGACCTTGCTCGCTAGAAGAACCTTGTCCACGTAGACCACTCTTCAGCACCACCACGTTATCCATTGTTGCAGTTGCTCCCTCTGAACTAGAAGACTTCCCTGCTCCCTGTGGAATCTGATCTGAAAACCTGTTTTTTCCAACCATGCTCCTATGATCTTGATCTTGAGCATCCATCAATGTTAGCTCATACCAACTAGTCCTGACAGATCTAGAAGAGGCCTCCTGCCCACTCTCTGTCACTAACATCAATCATGTGCTAAGTCCTTCTAGCACAGTTGTGGGTACGTCTTGATCCTTTGAGACACCCACAAATTTTGCTGCTAATCCCCTGACTAGTACAGTCTCCCTCTCTCCCTTTGAGGGTTGGCATCCACCAATCCTGCTGGTTATTGGTACTGTCCTTTGTATCATATTTCCGCTGCTACCAGCTCTGTCAGGAACTATTGGCCCATGCCTGTCGTGGCAGATTCCATGCCCAGTGACTCTTGTTGATCACTACATCTCGCAGTTTCTCCAATCATTTCTAGGGTGGCACCTTGCCCGCAGTACAATCCCCTGCAGCCATCCCTGGCTGCGCTAACTGTTGGCTTGGTTGTTTGTCGACTATTGGCTGGCCAAACTCAACCTGCATTGTCTGTCGTATTTCCCACACACAACACCTTGCTGGTGACTTGACTTTTTACTGTGTGCTTTGACAACTCTATCCCCGCTCTTTGCCAACCCGAGATCCTCGTCCAACCAACTTGATTTTCCTCCCACGCCCTTCTCTGGGTCCTATGGTACTCTGTCTCAATGTAGCAACTCTACACCTGCACTCCCTACCACAGTGGAATCCTAAGGTGAGCAGCATAGTCTAGTCCCTCAACCAATCCCGCACCTCGGACTGTCGAACTCTCCACGGCCTGCACGTGTGCATCGATCACCCTGTTGCAACTTTCCTATCACTCAGATTTGTTGACCTTCATGACATGCTTACCTCTGTGAACCCCGACATCTTTCTCTTCGGCGACTGTCAAACCTAATATTTTGTTACGGCTTGCTTTGGTGGCAGGTTCCCGTCCCCTGCGGTGATCTCCTCCACCCAACGCTAAGAAGAAAAACAACTGGCCCGATCTCCTCTGCAACCTTGTTCTTGTTCGGCCCTGCCGCTTGTTGTCTGCTACTCAACCCTGTTGGTTGATTCTTTGCAGCCTTGACCTCGCGTCCTCCAGAGTTTTGTCGGCCTTGCAGCTTCCAAAACTCTACCACCCTACTCGATTTTCTCGGTCGTTATTCTGATGTGTTGTCAACCCTGCTGTCCACTGTCGAGTGTCACCTGCAATTCCTTGGTTGATCTATCACATGCGTGCCCGTGCTTGGCTGGTTCATCGCTGGTGCCACACTAGTCGGTCGAGCTATGGCAACCTACCAGCTACCTAGCGGTTGCACCAACTGTCGGCAGGTGATTAGGCTAGTCCAACTGGTAGGCAACTAGTAGGCCACCCAAAAGCCCCCACCAAACCTTTTTTCGTTTTTTTAGTTTATTTTTTCTTTAAAAAATGGCTCTTTTCTTTATGTCCTTTTTTTCACGAAAACAAACAAGCAAACAAACAAACAAAAATGTCTGTAAAAATTTCTTCTCGGCCCAAAAAAAAAATCCATTCAAAACTCTAGTGCTACCCTTACTGACTCATCTGCGCTCTTCACTCACTGAATAAATTTGTGTTGGTCTTTATGTTGATCTTTGCTCTAATACCATGTTAAATTTCCTTCAAATTCTGCTTACTGCTTGAATGAACAATCTGAAATTAACTTTTCTTTTCACTAAGACACAAACTTTCTCAACAATAGAAGCAGCATAATTAAACATAGAGATAAAATCACAAGCACAGATTGACACACTTTTCTTAGGAAACCCAATAGGGAAACCCTGCTTGCTTGATGTAGTTATTTTATTGATCTTGAGCAATTGAATCAGTTACAAAGAAATATGTGCCTTTGAGAACATACTTGTTCTCCTTCTGATCTAGCTTGGACTTGCCCTACCAACCCTTGTTCCCAGCTCCTAAATCCTAGCGCACTTGTGATCTCCTATTACTTAGGACACAACCTCTCTACGCTCTACATAAACAAGGTCCTCTCACAAACTGCGAGCTCTGTCTTGTCGCAAACCTTTGTGCACAAAACAATTCATAATTCCTTGTGCCTTCATCCTCTTTATAGATTCAATCCATGTTAAATTAGGAAAGTACAAATTTAGAACTTCAGTTGTGATTGACAAGTTAATTGAGTTGAACTGGTTCTCTCTCCAATCATCACTAGAGTAATAACTCGTCCTTCAATCAATAACTTAAGTCCCAACTCATCCTAAACTGAACTCGTAACTACCAACCAATCCTGTAGTTAAACTGAAGAAGGCTCCACGTAACTGGAGCTCCAACACTATGCATGAACTCTAGATGATTATTCCCAAAAACTAGAAATAACTCATCATAATTGAAGTCTAACTCATGAGGACAACTCGCGGTCTTCACTGGCTAAGGCACAAGCCAGAAGACCTTGCTCGCTACATTTTTAACAAGCTTAGCATGTCTAACCAATTATTTTGGTTTGAGTGAAGGGTACATTTTTGTTAAGGCCATGGCAAAGGAGTTCAACAATTAATACCACCAACATTAGAGGAGTTCAACAATCAACACTACCAACATCAAGGTCTGTAAAGGGCTTCATGCCCTTGATTCAATGCCAATCCCATACCCTAATACAAGACAAAATCAAACGGAAATGTCACAATCCCCCAAATCCTGAAATCCTAAAACATATTAAGTATGTTGTTGGATTTTGAGTGAGATCTAAAATTCTACTTTCTCGATATGAAATGCAACGAGGTTGGAACCACTCTCAAACATCTTGATACAATTAATGGTAAAGTTAAAAATTTATGTAAAAGTTGACATTTCCAACTTTTACTTTAAGAATTTAACATCACCATTGATTACAAGCATTCCTAGGGTTGAGCTAGGTTTTTTGTTTAGATTTATGGTTTAGAGGGGGGGTTGGTATTATAGCCAAGAGGGGTTGTTTTGAAACAACCCTTGATTTTCTCCAAAACCACCTAAAAAATCGCCATCAGGGTTTCAAAACTCCCCCCACACATGTGAGATCTGACCGGGCCAATTAGGGCCAGTTTGTACCGATTAGGTACTAAACCGGCCCTCCAACTAGGTTTTTCTACTTGTTCATTACCTAGCCCTATCTAAGCAACCAATTTGACCGATTATCAGTTCAGATCGACCGGATTTTAAAACTATGGTGCCAGCCCTCCCTAATCATCTCAAGTGATCTCCATCCTTATCTGGGCTCTAGAACAAGGCAACACCCATTAAGTAGGTATAAGGCCAGTCTAGGGGCGTCCTAGGTCCTTTGGGCACAACATCACAATCAAACTAACATCTTGACTTCTTGGCTTAGTGTTTCAATAAGGTGAAAAAGGGGTCAAACAATCATGTGGGGCTCCTCAAGGCCCAATGTTGATACCTAGAAGGGCAACGCTAGCTCTAAAAGGTAACAAGTACTCTCACATTTGCACTAGATGTCCTCCTTAATGAGTTGAAAGGGTGACAAGTAATCCCTCAAGGGACATTGAACGTATCTGTTTGACACCACCTGAAACATACTCTCAAGTTCAAGTGAGATCAACATCATTAAGGACAAAAACCATTAAAGTATCATAGTGGACCATATTCAATGCTAGGGGCACAAAAATACTTCACACAAACCTTACCTTCAAATGTCTTTCTAGCTGATGATTTGTAAGCAAGTTACCACACTTTTGTTAGGGGTGGTCGTACGATTAGCCATATTAGGTGCTTCCAACCCCCAATAGGAGGGACATTTCATAGGTGGACCCATCAATCCATATATGCATATGATAAATGTGCTCATGGAATGGGAAAGACTTTAAGGAAAATGGCCATAGCCATGGTACCAATTGAAGGAGCTCCAACATCTTGAGTAAAATGATGATAAGAGGGAGCAATTGTGGAGGCATGAATTACCCCTTTCCTCGACCTACTTTCCTTTGGGTTCACCTTTTCCTTTAATGTTTTGTCTTCTATCTTGCATAGCTCAAATGACCCAACCTGCTTTATGTTTTTCTAATACCCCCAAAAGATGTAGCAATTTATTGCTCATCAAGATTGGGACATTCATGAGTTCTTTTTTTTAGATAGAGCATGAAACGTTTAGGAGTTGGGTGATGCCTAATAAGGGGGGTAGCACTCATGCCAGGATTTTCCCATGTGCTTATTAGATGTCACAACCATCTTTTGCATTTTTCATTTTCTCTCATTTGTTGCTTCATATGCTTTTATCTTTCTCTCAACTACATCAACATCTTAGGGAAACATTTTGGCCTGCAACTCAGACATGAGAATATAGAGTGTCATCCCCCATGACCAATGACAATCAACCCAAAGAGTGGAAGTGGTTATAAGAGAGAAATGGAAAGTGGTAAGTATGGATTACCTTGGGCACACTATATCGATCAGCGCCTCCTACCAGTGCCCTTCCTAAACAGTGGAAGAAAAGGGCCCCAAGGAAGGTCACACTAGAGTAGGGGCAAAAGATAATCTCTCAGGTGAAGTATGGGAACAAGGGTACAATCAAGAGTGGTCAATCATCTAGATTGGCTTGTGATCCATATTAGTATGATCTGTTGTCTCAAAATCTAGCATGTCTAATAAGGGGACACTCAACTAGGCTAACACTAGACAAAGGGACAACAATGGGGTAGTGGCACACTATCACCACAACGAAAAACCCTTGCTCTTTACAGACTTTCATCGATGGGAGGAGCCATGATATGAGAGAGGTCACTTAAGATAGGTATTCTAATGTTGACGAGCAAGGTGACCTACGTAGGCAACCTTCACAAATAAAACTGAAAAAATAAATAGCGCTGGAACTGAGAAAATACTAGCACACACATAAAAATAACACCGTTATTTTTGGACAAAAGTCCCCGGAAAAACCCAATGCAGGAAAACCAGTGCAGCAGATGAGGGTTTTATTTTATTATGTAGCAGTGAAAATCTGAATACATCCTGGATCCCTGAAACAGGAAATCCACAGCAAGAAAATCTGGGAAAAATTATGGGAGGGAATTACCCTTCCTCCACAAGCAATCCCTGCACAACTTACCTTCAAAAAACTCGACCTCCTGGACCCTCTGCGCTACTCTCCGTAGTCCCTGTGTCGTCAAGCCTCCAACCAGTCTCTGATGAAGTCGTTCTGCCTGCCTCTACTGAGGAAATCGTCTTTCTGACACTTTGGAACCTCTGTTGGGCCTCTGGAGCTAAGAACGAATTTCTCTCCAACAAATCGAACTACCAATTTGAAGCAACTACGCAGTCCTCTGTGCTGCCTCACTAGGGAATAACTTGGCCCTCTTGTCGTTGCCTCTCTAAATCTGGACAACTTACTCCGGACTCACAGTCCCTGCCCCTCACTCATTGCTTCGATCTCTGGCTCTCCAACAGCTGATTGTTGCTATTCTGGAAATCGATCTGCCAAGGAAATCGAATTTTTGGTGTTCTCATGTATGTTCTCTAAGTGCCCATCAACTTCCTCTTTATAACCCATTGTTGGAGCACCAACAGTGAAGATTAGAACTTAATTGATGGCTAGGCTCATCTTGGAATTGATCTGTGTGAGTTTCTAGATGATTCTCACCTTGACTTAATTAATACAGATTGATTAACCAGTTTTCCTAAGTTTAGACTTAGGAAACATTAAAAAAATTGGTTAATAATCTAATTAAGTCACTTCTAGGTGGAATTTCCAAAAATGATTTCTGCGTCTTGGAGATCTCATGTAATCTAGCCTCTCTACTAAATTTTGTGGCTAGAACACATCTGATGCTACAAAAACTAACACACACCCATCCTACAATGAATCACATTCAACACTTGTGTCGTCTTCCTATAAGAACGGCTTGGAGCAACCAAAAACTAAAACACCATCCTTAAGATATATAGATAAATAGGTAGAATCACATGGGATGGATCACAAGTAATATGCTACTATGGGTGACAAGCTATGTGCATGAGGTACTGACAATTAGATGAAGAACTTTGTGGAAAGTTTGGAAGACACAAACCATGTCCTTAAGATAAGTGTCTTGTTACCGCCAAAATTAGCAGGTCTCACTAAGGCCCTTACAAAACACTAAGGTGGCACCACATAGGACAAGTGTCCACTATGACCTCAACATGAACCCACTCTTTAGGCCAACTCCTACAAAGCCAAGGGAGACTTCCCTACACTAAAATATCCTCCACCACAAGTTAGTAGACATGTGTCTTATAATACCTCTTGGGTGATGTGAAAATTCTATTCCTGCAAAAACTAATTTACTTTACCTACTTATTTTCCAATAAGTTATTTATGAAATTCCTTCAATAAACATTAAAATAAATTATGTTGCAGATATCACACCATAATACAGAAACAAACACATGCACAAGAATCAACACATCAACACAGATTTTTTGGACAACAGTTCCTGGAAAAACCCAATGTGGAAAAACCGGTGCAGCAAGGGAGGATTTTATTATTCAACAATTCTTCAGTACAACAGGATGCCAAACTGGCTTACCCAAAAGAGAGAAAAATTCCCCAGCACTTCTCCCAGTCTTAGCGTCAGCCTGGCTAACCTCTGCGTAGCTCTCAGACACTCTGCATCAGCCCCTACCTCTTTGCACCAGCACTGGGCCTCTCTGCGTCACCCATACAGGCCCTCCAGTGACGCAGAGAGGTGCTGCTCCCGATTCTCTGTTCCGTACTTGTTGCCTCAAGTTGCTCTTCAGACCACTAGTTCGAATTTCTCAGCTAACCTCGCTCCAGAAATTGAACTGACTGGTCTCCCTCAATGTATCCTCCAACTGACCCTCAAGCCTCTTCTTATACTTTTCTCGTTGGTCCATCAACGACCGAGATTAAATCTCTAATCAATGGCTAAGATTAGATTTGGCTTGATCCATGACTTTTGGACCCTTCTCACCCAGTTTTATATTAATACCCATTAATATTTTAGCTTTCCTAAGTTTAATCTTAGGAACTCCATTAAAAATATTAATTGTTTTAATATCACCCAAACCGATTAGAATTTGCCCAAACCATTTTTGGGTCTTGGAGATCTCAGTGCTTTAGCCTCTCCACCAATTTTCGTGGCTAGAGCACATCTGGTGCTACCCCAAATCAACACTCCCTCTTAGCGAGGATTGTGCTCTAGTAATACTCCTCACTGAGTATCACCCTGATCATCCAGCATTGGTCCCCATGCTAGGCCTCCCTTCCCAATATCCTTTGCATTGCTGCATCGTGTACTACTGCCCATGGTCCTGCCACTGCCACTGTTGCATCTGTACGGCAGCTCCCTCTGCATCCATGTTGTTGTTGGTCCTTTCTTCCAACACTGCATCTGCACTGCAACTCCCTTTGCCACGTTGCACCATGCTACTGTTGACTGCTATCGCACTGCAACATCACCCCCATTTCTACTACTGAAATGGATTCTTTATCATCCCCATCTTTTCCCTGAAATAATCAAACTTTGTTCTTCCAAGGGCCTTGGTGAGGATGTCTGCCACCTGTTCTCCTATAGGAGTGTAGCTCAACTGTACAACTCCTCGTTGGACACAGTGTCTGACAAAGTGACACCAGATATCAATATGCTTTGACCGATCATGAAACACTGGATTCTCAGAAAGCTTGATGCAACTCTGATTATCACAGCACATAATCCTAGTCGCCTCTATTTTTCTTCGGAATAGGTTCACAAGCAGTTTTTTGAGCCATATGGCCTCACACGAAGTTGTGCTCGCCGCCATATATTCTGCCTCAGATGAGCTCAGAGCCACGGACTTTTGTTTCCTACTGCACCAGGAGGTCATTCCTAATCCAATGTTGAAACAATACCCACAGGTACTTTTCCGATCCACTGAACTTCTTGCCCAATCTGCATCAGTAAATCCACTTAATCTGGTATCCTTGCTCCTGGTGTACAAGAGTCCATAATCGTTTGTTCCCTGTAAATACCTGAGAACATGTTTGGTTGCTGCCTAGTGCGCCCTCTTCGATTCCACCATGAACTGAATGAGGGTGTTGACAGCATAGAAAATGTCTAGTCTAGTATTGACCAGATACATCAGGGACCCTATGAGTTGCCTATATAAGGTGGGACCAAAATCCTTGTCTTCTGATGCATCAATCTTCTTCCAGTTGGTGATCATTGGAGTAGCCATGGGTCTACAGTCCTCCATCCTGAATCTCTTCAGGATTTCTGTAGCATATCTCCCTTGCCCAAGGAAGATCTCTCCCTTTTGTTGCTAAACTTCCAACCCTAGGAAATAATGCATTCGTCCCAAATCCTTCATATCGAATTCTGTGGCTAGATTCTTCATGCAGTCCCCGATGAGCCTGGATGATCCTGTCAGAAAGAGATCATCCACATACAATACTAAGGTTAGCGGCTCATTCTCTACAACCAAATAGTACAGATTTGGATTTGCGTCACTCTTGACAAATCCCATCTTCTGCAAGTAGCCATCGATTCGACCATACCATGCTCTAGGTGCCTGTTTCAGCATACATGAGACTTCTTCTCATGTGTCTCAAAGCCCTCTGGTTGTTCAATGTATACCTCTTCTTCTATCACCCCGTTCAGAAATGTCGTTTTGACATCCATCTGATGAATCTCCCACCCCATCTGTGCTGCAAGAGATATCATGGTTCTAATAGATGTATACCTAGCTACCGGGGCGAAGGTCTCTTCATAGTCAATTCCTTCCTTTAGAGCATACCCCTTAGCCACAAACCTAGCTTTATATTTCTCTACACTGTTGTCTGCAGTGCATTTAATCTTGTAGATCCATCTCGAACCTACCACTGATCTGTCTTGAGGCCTTGGCACTACGTCCCAGACATCGTTCACCATTATGGAGTTGTACTCCTCTACCATCGCATCTAGCCAAACCTGATATTGAGCTACCTCCTGGAAACTGGCAGGCTCCCCATCCTGCGCTGCCAATTCCTGATACCTATCTCGTTGTTTTCGCTCCCTCTTATTGTTTCTTGGCGCACTGATGAAGTCCTCTGCATCTCGCAGAATCTAATGAAGTTCCCTGCTAGTTCTTCCTCTGCCAGCAGGCACTTCTGTTAGCTCCTCCTCATCTTGTGAATCTTCCTGACCTAAGGAAGAATTCTTTACTTACGTTGGTTGAAGAGGTTTAACCAACGGCTCCTCTTTTGACTACTCCTCGAAAGGCATTTCACGAGATTTTTTGAAATCCTTGTCCTCCATGAACTTCACATCTCATCGAACCACTACCTTCCTGCTCCCTGG
Source organism: Pinus tabuliformis (assembly GCA_031772625.1). NCBI lineage: Eukaryota > Viridiplantae > Streptophyta > Pinopsida > Pinales > Pinaceae > Pinus > Pinus tabuliformis. Next base: position 65,262,882 of record CM062809.1, read on the forward strand.
AAGATAGATTCTATATGCCTTAGCGTTTTCACTATATCCCACTAGATACCCTTTTCCACAGCTTGATCCAACATTTTCCTCTTTTCCTCAGGTACGCGGCAATATGCTAAACTCCTAAATATCCTGAAATGACTGACTTCAGGCGTTTTCCCTGTGAAAACTTTCTCTGAAGTAATCTTGCCCAATGCCCAATGAGGAGTCCTGTTCTGAACATAGACTGTTGTGTTGCATGCTTCCGCCCACGGGAATTTTGGCATATCCTGATCATACATCATTGCCCTAGTTGCTTCTACAATAGTCATGTTCTTCCTTTCTGCTACTCCATTTTGCTCCGGATTGTAAGGCGCTGTCCACTCTCTTCTCATGCCCTCCTTAGCGCAAAAATCAGTGAAGTCCTTATCGACATACTCTCCACCATTATCTGAGCGCAAAACTTTTATTTTCTTCCCAGTCAGATTCTTCACCAAAGCCTTGAACTCTTTGAATCGACAGAAAACCTCGTCCTTGGTTTTCAGAAAATAAATCTAAGTTTTCCTTGAGTGGTCATCAATGAAGGTAAGGAAGTACTCGGCACCACTAAGAGCTTTAGTGGTGTCTGAGTGTATCAATCCTAGTACACTCTTGGCCCTGTTTTTACTTCTAGGAAATGTTGCTTTGGTATACTTTCCTAGAGCACATCCTCTGCATACATCATCTTGTTCCATACCAAGATTCGGAACTCCTGTTACAGTGCTCCTGAGATTTCTCAGAGCCCCATGGTGCAAATGTCCCATTCTTCTGTGCCATAGTTTGTTCAAATCTTTGTCTCCATGACTGCCTATTAGTGCCATTGGTGATTCTAGTTGTAGTCTATACAACCTGTTACTTTTGATCTCGATCTGCACTTTCTTTTTCCAGCTCGGGTGTTTGACGTATACTTTCTCCTTGATGAAGAAGACGTCATAGCCTTTGCCTTGAAGTTGCGACACGGAAAGTAAGTTCATCCCCAATCCTGGTACATGCAGCACATTGGTAGCACGGAACCGCTCTCCCGATTCTATTTGAAAAACTATGGTACCCCTCCCTACTGGAGTACACTTTGCCTTGTTCCCCATGGTGATCTGAAAGTTCATCTTCTCCTCCCGATAATCTGAGAAACATTCCCGGATTCCCGTCATATGCCAAGAGGCTCCACTGTCTATATACCATACCTCTGATGATGCAGAACTAGTCATACAAGCCACTTCTTCTTCCAACCTAGAAGCCAACATAGAGAAATCGAAATCACTTTCTCTTGTGCAATTTTCTGAAAATTTGTGCGAGTCTCATGACGTAGATGCCTCTGCATCATGGTCTCGACCCATAATTGATTTTCCCTTCCTGTCTCTGATTTCTCGCTCTGATACCATGTGAAAATTCTATCACTGCTATAACTAATTTACTTTACCTACTTATTTTCCAATAAGTTATTTATGAAATTCCTTCAATAAACATTAAAATAAATTATGCTGCAAATATCACAACATAATACAGAAACAAACACATGCACAAGAATCAACACATTGACACAGATATTTTGGACAACAGTGCCCGGAAAAAACCCAATGTGGGAAAATCGGTGCAGCAAGGGAGGATTTGATTATTCAGCAATTCTTTAGGACAAAAGGGTACCAAACTGGCTTACCCAATAGAGAGAAAAATTCCCCAGCACTTCTCCTAGTCTCTGCGTCAGCCTGGCTGACCTCTGCGTAGCTCCCAGACACTTTGTGTCAACCCCTGCCTCTCTGCGTCAGCACTGGGCCTCTCTGCGTCACCCACGCAGGCCCTCCAGTGACTGCACAATCTGCTGCTGCCTCTGCGTCTGCCTCTCCAACCTCTGTGTTGGTCTTCTGGTGTTGCTCTTGATTCTCTGTTCCATACTTGTTGCCTCCTGCTGCTCTCTAGACCACTAGTTCGAATTTCTCAGCTAACCCCGCTCCAGAAATCGAACTGACTGGTCTCCCTCAGTGTTCCTCCAATTGAACCTCAAGCCTCTTCTTATACATTTCTCATTGATCCATCAAAGGCCGAGATTAAATCTCTAATCAACAGCTAAAATTGATTTCGCTTGATCCATGACTGTTGGACCCTTCTAACCTAGTTTTATATTAATACCCATTAATATTTTATTTTTCCTAAGTTTAGACTTAGGAACTCCATTAAAAATATTAATTGTTTTAATATCTCCCAAACCGGTTAGAATCTGCCCAAACCATTTCTGGGTCTTGGAGATCTCATGTGCTTTAGCCTCTCCACCAATTTTCATGGCTAGAGCACATCCGATGCTACCCCAAATCAAGAGGTGATGGGATCTAGGAGTTAAATATAAAGTGCTTGTCAATCTGAAAATGAAAATCTACTCCAGAAAATGCAGACCAACAAGTGAAAGGCACTTTAGTTATGAGTCATGACAAATAATCCTTGAAATAGCACAACAATTGAGTGTTGAGTGCCCTTACCAAGCTTGAGCTGAAATGCCTTGTTGTAGTCCTTGGTATGTGGCTGAAAATGAATAATTAGTTTGTTGTTCTGACTTCAGCTGCAAAACTGCAAAAAAATGCAGAAACAAGCAAGCTAAACCCCATTTTGTGGCCATCCAAAAGCCTATAAATGCTGAAATAAAGAAATATTATTGGAAGGAAGTGTTAGAAGTGAAATGTGAACAAAATGAGCAGCTCAACACTAAAAAATAATAAGTAATACAAAATATATTAAAATCTGGAGAGTATCACTCGTGAAAAGGGGTCAAATGCCTCACTAGGGTGAAAACCCAGATTTTGTTTTAAACTGAAATTCAATTCCCATCGAACTGGAAATTTATTAGTCACCTCTAAAAATATTCAATTAGTGCCCATAAGTGAAGAAATTCGATGGGTCTGAAGATATGTATCTTTAGGCTCAAAACCCTTGAGAGAGGGTTTCACTTACCATGCAACTCTGTGGCTGTAAACTGAATTTGCAGACATATAAAACCCTTGCATAGTTCCTTGAATTGCTTAAAATCATTCTTCTTAAACAAGACAAGCCAGCTATACCTTTCTTGGCCAATTAGATAAGATTGAAGTGCAACCCATATAATGAAACTAGCTAAAAAATCTAAAATAATGCTCAAGCTAGTGAGATATATTTACTGATTTTTATATTTTGAAATTTTAAATAAAACAGAAGTTTGGAAAAAGTTTTGGATTTGTAAATATACCGTGGTGAGGTGAAGCTTACATTTGCCTTCCTCATTACCTCTTCCAGTGTCAGATTGTGATCATAACCCTCTCTAAGTCTGCCTTTGAACAAGAAAACAAGTTTGGAGTCTAGGACTAGTCACCCTCACTCTTGTCTAAGATCACTTACCGGTACCAAAACTCAACTAGGAGCAATTCCCTCTCAAAATACCTCCAACCAATGGTTCAAATATGGAATTGGGAGAAATCTTGTCTTTTAAGGAGAAACCCCGATAAGGGCTAGTCCAAAAATCATATTTTGATTACCCTAACCCAACAAAGAGAATGTGAGGCCTAGCATCCTAACCCTCCTCTTCCACATGACTATGTAACCCCTCAATGGATCGATCCACAAGCTTTGTGTAGTTAGGAATAACCTACAAAATATCTTATGAAAGAGAAAAGAAAATCCAATCCACAAGACAAGCTGTTTGCACCAAATGAAGTTCTTATTACGGCATAATGATCTCACATTTTCAAAACACACAAATGAGGTGACAGACTAGCCTTATATAATTTTCTTTCTAACAGCTGTTTTGAAACCCTCTCCCAAAATATTGATTCAACTTGTCATCCACAGCCCAGAGACTAAGTCATTACAATGATTAACTTTATATTACTTGAAAACCTCATAACAAAAGTGATAAAACCTCAATTAATGTTGATTAACCTTCAAAACATGTCTCAAATGAAGACCCATGCCCATACCACAAGTCAAAGCACTTCCAAAAAAACATGAGAATGACTTTCCAAACTCAAAAATGGGTCATAAAAGTTTAAAACCCCCAATAAGTAATGTGACGTCAAGCATAGCAGGATGATTTTCCTTAGAGATGGGACATTCTATTTAGAATTGGCTTGAAGTGACTTGAAATCATTTTTAGATTCCTTAGGAGGCCCAATGACTTGCTTCCTTGCTCAATGTCTCTCTTGAGATGTCTCACGACATGCCTTTTAAAGTTTAATTGGTCCTTAGATTTGATTAAAGATACATTTTTACCTTTCTTGCTTATACGATTTTTGATTCAGTGACTTGACCTTTTCCTTCATTGATTTGGTCCAACAGTCACTTTCAGCCTCTTTAAGAGCCCTCTAGAGACTCACTTGTGGTCGTCCTCTCATTAAATGAGCCATAATGCTAGATCTCCAATCACTTGCTTGACTTAACAATTTGGGCACCTAGGTTTGTTTGGAAAAAAAATTGTAGATGACTTTTGACATATCACTTGCCTCATTTGACCAAGAATTGACCTCAATATGCCTTCTTCAAGCCCACACAAGCCACAGAAGGACAGCCATCTTTGATTGAGCATATCTCTCTGGTGCCTCGACATTTTGACAAAATTCCCATGTGGCATGGCATGTATAAATTATGCTGAGCAATCTGAGCCTTTGTTCACTTTTGACGCTTGGGATCCATGAAATGCCATAGGAAACATGAAATATTGGAGAATGTGAGACTGCCATGTTGAGAACTGTAACATGATAATGAAGTCAAATCAATCTATAATAGGAGAAGGATCTCTTGATATGCTCTTTGGACCTATCGCCAAAATAATTTAGGTTATGAAACAACTTATCTCTTGGCAGGAACTTCTACCATCTTGAAAAATTACAATTGCTCCATCGCCATTAGCTAAACTTTAGAAAATAAAATGATGTGGCTGACTCAATGCTATGTAACAACATATTCATCGAAAAGACAATCCAGAAACTAGGAATATGAAAGAAGTACCTTCAATAAGAACACGTATACAAACCATCTTTTAACAATCCATGAGCAGTATCATTCTTCATTATACAATCCCTGATAACATCTTTACGGTGGTTATTCTCATAAACCAGACAGGTTACATCAAGAGTCTGTAAAACGGATCATGCCCCAATTGACAAGACATACATTTCATTGCCAGCCTTGCCATGCAATTCATCTCTGACCAGTTACCTTGTTTCTATACAAGGGTGCAGTTACTCTCCACTGAAACAGTCCAAGTATTTCCATCTGTCCAGTCTCTACATTCAATGCTTTAATAAACACAACTGAAGGGTAGCCCACACCTACCCCATTCACAGGAGACCTAGAAAGGCATTTGAAGTCACAAAAGATCGTTTTTATAAAATGTACTCAGCCATTTCTAAAGTATAAATGGATTTGAATGAAAAAAGAATTGTTTGTAAGAATATCTGGAAGCTTCACAAAAATTTAGTAATACCTACAGTCTGTATATTATATTTTTGCAGGAAACATAAAATAACTAGGACTCTGATTTATAATGACTTGCAAGGCAATATAGTTAAAAGTTGAAAGCAAATGTATTTGTTAACCCAGGCATTTGAGCAAATACAATAAATTACTGAAAACATCACAATTTATTTTTCTATCACTTTATCAAATCACCTCCCAATAGACACTGAAAAGCACATACCTTTGATTTTTCCCCTAGGAAAAGTTTACTAGGAAGAATTCCAGTCATCTTAAAGATGTCGAGGTACCGATTTATCTGAAGATAAAGACAAGAATTAATACAGCCTAAATATATAAAAGAGAACTACTTCAAAGAACAAAATCAAATGCAATTTATATAAAAATATTTATACAAGAGACTGCCATAATAATGAGAACCACAGTTCCATACAAGTCATAAATACTACAGAATCCAGATATTTGGAAGTTTATTGTTGAATGTTGCTATCAACTTCATGTCAGAAACGTACTGTAACAAACATAATAATAATAAATTCAAACCTCCCCACTTCCTTTCCAGCATCATAAAGTACTTGAAGATATAGAAAACACTTTGGGAAAATTCAAAAAAATGGATCTGGAAAGAACAAAAAATGGCCTCTTCACATATGCTAGAATATGTGTGGAGATTGATCTTAGCAAAGGGCTCCCAGATCATATAAATTTGAAACACAACAACTTCCATTGGTCACAAGTTCTTGATTATGAGAACACGACATTCTGATGTCGTGTATGCTTTCAAACAGGTCATTTACAAAACTCATGTCCATAGGCAAAGAAGAATCCTAAGAAGAAGAAGAGGCAGTCTAATAGACCAAAAGGGTGGCAGTTTTCAAAGCATCATCCTTTTGAGGATGAAGAAGAAGATAACAAGGAAAGTCAACCTGAAAAAAAAAAAAAAAAAAAAAAAAAAAAAAAAAAAAAATGAACAATATGGCCCAACAGGGGGACAAACCAAAGGAGGTTGGAATACATGGTTCTGTTAGGAACTGTCAACATTCAACAAAAAGAAATGGATCCTGAAGATCTTCGGACATTGGATGGAATTGAGAGCACAAAAAAAGCTCATATCTAGGAGAGCTCGGATTCTGAAAAATAGGTCCCTCGTGTCAAACAAGAATTGGCTTTGGTTCTTGTTGAACCAAATTCCGAAGTTTGGCAAAAGGGAATGAACCAATAAGGGAATAATAGTGATAAACAAATGAAAATACCATACAACACTAAAATATTTAAACAACAATCAAACACTCTCAATTTACACCAAAACTGTGCCAAAATTCAGCCATTATATTATATATGGAGAAGAGCACAATGCATGAAATGTGTGCATCTGGGCTTGCCAAAGCAAGCTAAACAATCCCAAGTGAGGAAGATGCTTCGCAGATGCAAAGGAAAGGCTTCACCTCAATGTTATGTGTTGGCCCTGGAATTTCTGCGACTGCTGGCTGGAAGAAAGTTAGAAACCCCTATTTGAGCCTCCAAAAGTGCTCAAAAGATTCCGCCAAATTATTCTTGGGCTCTTACACCAAAAACTCAAAAAAAACCCAGAAAGGGTTTTGGCAAATTCTACCGACCACCTGGGACCCAAAATTTCGCTCACTCCTCCCCACTGGCTGCCAAATAATTCTGTTGTTTGGGGCACCAAATCTCCCCCAAAAAATCTGCAAAATTAAGAGCCAACTCCTTGACCCCTAACCCACAAAACCCAGCAATGTTTGGGCTAATTCCGACCTCTTGAAATTACCCAAAATTGGTGATATGCCCTCCTTGGCAGAAACTACGTCCTCCACAACCACAACTGCTAAATATGGTACTTATCCTTCCTCAATCCGCTGTAGAACTACCCTACAAATTTCCTTCGAAAGAAGCAAGAGGATTTCCTTCCAAAATCCGGCACAAGAGAGATGAAACTAGCCCCACGAATTTTGCCCAGTGACACTTCTGCTCAGGCCCTAGAATGGCAAATTTGGCTCTCTCAAGAGCAGCAACTTCCAGCCTTGAAATTCTCCACAATTGCTGGTCCACCCTTCGTGATTTTTTTCCTAAATCCTCCAGCCAAAATACCCTTGAAACTCCCTCAACTTAGTGGTACGATTTTTGCTACTGCATCCTCCTGTAAGCTCATATTAGCTGAAGCAAGAGCTAATATGACCCACGAACTCCAGCAAATCTCTTCCCAGTAAGTCCTGAAATTCTCTCCTAGGGTGGCACTCTAAATCCACCGAAGAAAGAGTTGATATTTTCGCCCAGAAATCTCCTTGTGCTAAGCAGCACTGGTAGTCTTGGCTAATCAGCTCAAGAGTAATCTAATTCAGAAATTCAAATTGTCAAAAGCCCCCAAAATGATGCCTCCTATTTATCTTGGTTACCCCCTTTCTCTCCTTGTGGGTCCCACCAATTCGAACTCCTTCTCCCTAGATTGATTTTCCTAAGGGGTTCGAATTCTCCTTTTTGGGTGGCCCCACATCCCACTACCAATTTAATCTTTCCTTTTCTCTAATGTTGTTGACCTCCATCTCTCCAAAAATTAAGTGGGGACTCCCTCCACCCACTTTTCCTAAGTTTATAGGCCAAAATATTTCCCAACACCCAATTGTTGAAATAGAAATTCATCTTAGCAAAATTAATCTAATTGGGGACAATACAGTCCTACCCACCAAAAATTGTCTGTCCTCAAGCAATACCTGAACAAGCACCCTCTCGAACAGTTGACCCCAAAAGTCTCTGCACACAATACCGGGGTCTCAAATGTACCACCGAGCCACCTCTAATCTTTGCGTTGTCCTGCCAGGATCCCAAGCCATCCTGATCGGCGTGAAGCGTCCCTCGCTCCACTCGTTGTCCAATTCATCATAGGCTCTCGACACTCTCTGCATGCAGCCACTAAGTAGAGCATCATGGTAGTATAAGATCCTGATCATCTCCTCATGAAACTGCTCTATCGAATAGTCCCTCTCGTGCACTTCAGGGGTGGACTCCTGAAGATGCAATCTAATCTTGGTGGGATTGAATCCTCGACTTCCCGAGCTTCCGCTGATCTCCTCCTGTTGATCACCTTGCCACACCAATGAAGTTCCCCACACCATAAATGGGTCACTAAAACCAAATGGAAGATCTGGATGACCTTCCCCTGTAGAAACCAGCTCACCTCTAAGGGTAGCTAGACTGCTCAGCCCTGTTATGCCAGAATCCCCTGCCCGTCGCAGAAGGAACCTATCCTGCTGCCATTGTGACACACCGGTCATGCCCGACCATACAACACCGAAATATTTAAACAACAATCAAACACCCACAATTTACAGTAGAACTGTGCCAAAATTCAGCCATTTTATTATATATGGAGAAGAGTACAATGCATGAAATGTGTGCACCTGGGCTTGCCAAAGCAAGCTAAACAATCCCAGGTGACGAAGATGCTTCCCAGATGCAGAGGAAAGGCTTCACCTCAATGTTCTGTGTTGACCCTGGAATTTCTACACGGCATTTCTTCACCTCAATCCCAGGATCCCAAGCTATCATGATCGGCGTGAAGCATCCCTCGCTCCACTCGCTGTCCAGCTCATCATAGGGTCTAGACGCCCTCTACATGCCGCCACTAAGTAGAGCATCATGGTAGTATAAGATTATGATCATCTCCTGATGAAACTTCTCTATCGAATAGTCCCTCTCATGCACTTCAGGGGTGGACTCCTGAATATGCAATCCAATACGTGTGGCATTGTACCGTCGTCTGCCCGAGCTTCCCCTGGTCTCCTCCTGTCAATCACCCTGCCACACCATCAATGAGTCACTAAAACCAAATGGAAGATGTGGATGACCTTCCCCTGTAAAAACTAGCTCACCTACACAGGGAGCTAGACTGTTAAGCCTTGTTATGCCAGAATCCATTACCCGTCAAAGAAGGAACCTATCCTACTTCCATCGTGACACCTTAGTCATGCCCAAACATACAACACAAAAATATTTAAACAACAATCAAACACCAACAATTTACACCATAATTGTGCCAAAATTCATGCATTTTATTATATATGGAGAAGAGTACAATGCATGAAATGTATGCACATGGGCTTGCTAAAGCAAGCTAAACAATCCCAGGTGAGCAAGATGCTTCCCGGATGCATAGGAAAGACATCACCTCAATGTTCTGCGTTGGCCCTAGAATTTCTGCAACTGATGGCTGGAAGAAACCCTTGTTTGAGCCTCCAAAAGTGCTCAGAAAATTCCACCAAATTAATCTTGAGCTCTCCACCAAAATCCCAGAAAGGGTTTTGGCAAATTCTACCGACCACACGGGACCCAAAATTTTAGCACACTCCTCCCCAGTGGCTGCCAAATAATATCACTCTTTGGGGCACCAAAACTCCCCCAAAACTTCTGCAAAATTAGGAGCCAACTCCTTGACCCCAGACCAACAAAACCCATAAATGTTTGGGCTAATTCTGACCTTCCGGAATTACCCAAAATTGGTGCTACGCCCTCCTTGGCAGAAACTACATCCTTCACAACCACAACTGCTAAACATGGCACTTATCCTTCCTCAATCCGTTGTAGAACTGTCCTACAAATTTCCTCCGGAAGAAGTGAGAAGATTTCCTTCCAAAATCCAGCACAAGAGAGGTGAATCTAGCCCTACGAATTTTGCCCAATGACACTTCTGCGCAGGCCCTCGAATGGCAAATTTGGCTCTCTCAAGAGCAGCAACTTCCAGCCTTGAATCTCCACAATTGCTGGGCCACCCTTAGTGAAATTTTTCCTAAATCCTCCGGCCAAAATACCCCTTGAAACTCCCTCAACTCAGTGGTACGATTTTTGCTACTACATCCTCCTGTAAGCTCAAATTAGCTGAAGCAAGAGCTGATATGACCCACGAACTCCAACAAATCTCTTCCCACTAAGTCCTGAAATTCTCTCCTAGGGTGGCACTCTAAGTCCACCGAAGAAAGAGCTGAGATTTCCACCCGGAAATCTCCTTGTGCTAAGCAGCACTGGTAGTCTTGGCTAAGCAGCTCAAGAGTACTCTAATTCAGAAATTCAAATTGTCAAAAGCCCCCAAAATGATGCCTCCTCCTATTTATCTTGGCTGCCCCCTTTCTCTCCTTGTGGGTCCCACCAATTCAACCTCCTTCTCCCTAGCTCGATTTTCCTAAGGGGTTCGAATTCCCCTTTTTGGGTGGCCCCACATCCCACTACCAATTTAATCTTTCCTTTTCTCTAATGTTGGTGGCCTCCATCTCTCCAAAAATTAAGTGGGGACTCCCTCCACCCACTTTTCCTAAGTTTACATGCCAAAATATTTCCCAACACCCAATTGCCAAAATAGAAATTCATATTAGCAAAATCAATTTAATTAGGGACATTACACAAAAAGTACAAAAAAGGTAAAACAAGAAAGAAAATATTAGCACTAGTTGTCTGCCATAATTTTCTTTGCTCTTTATTATTATTTCTTAGCTGATGATCTCGGGTTCTTAGCCATTAAAAGAACCATATGTTGTTTTCTATTTCTCCAGCTTGAATTGCTCCTATTTGCATACACAGTGTGAGTCTACAAAATGTTATTTTTATACTATTAATAAAAATTGTAGTTTTTTCCCTCCAGGGAAAAAAAAGGTTTACTAGCTAAAAGGATATGAAAAAGAAAGAGAGTTTTTTTAAGAACTTCTATAAATGAAACGGTTGAGATGAGACACTTTACCTTTGCTCTAAAGCTTACCAATCCATCGGATCGCGATCACAACCCTCCTTAAGTCAACTCCACCTTGAGGACTAGGAATGAGTGGGGAGTTGGCGATGAAGCTATCCCACTCACACTAGTGTAGAATAACTTGCAAGAAAAACTCCAATTCCACTTGAAGGATCTACTCCTTCAAGATGCCCAATTGCTACAAAAATAATTGTCACCAATATCTTGCAAGTTTGGTTGCAGATTCCGCCAAAAAAGGATTGTCCACTTGAAAATGTGTCTTCCTGGTGAGAGCTAAGGGTGAGAGAAGCTCTCCTTCCACATGACAGTATCATTCAATGGATCCCTGCAATAATTTTGTGTTAATTAAGCTTATACCTACAAGTTAGCTTATTAAGCAATCTTTCCATGGACCCACATGGTGTTGTTTACGTCAACGAGCCTCTCAATCTATTGAGCATCTCTTTCTCCACTGTCCCATCATAAAGGATTTTTGGGCCCAGATCCTCTCCACCCTCTCCTTATCTATCAGATGGCAAGGAAATACCATCCTCGAGGCTTGGCAATCATGTTGGACATCGGTTAGGCCACTTAAAGCTAGGAATATCCCATTACTGGTCTACTGAGCTATCTAGCTTGCTCGGAACAAATTTATATTCTGTAATACCATACCCCTTTGGCACCGAGCATTTGCCCGTGTCTTGTCCATTTACTCCTATATACCTGATGATGATAGACCTGCCCCCATCGTACCATCACCCCTGAAGTCATTGACAAAAGCATCCCATGGGCCTATTTTGACGGATCTGCCCAAGCTATGGGTTGTGAAGGGGGGAGACTTATTACACCTAACTGAGACCCATTTCTTCAAAATTCAGATGGGGTTGGGAATTGGGACAAATAATTATGCAGAACTACTCACCCTCAGACATCTTTTGCAATTTGCATTAGAAAAACAATGTAGGCATCTACAAGTTTTTGGTGACTCCAAGATCATTATCAATTGGTTCAACAGTTTATCAAATTGCCATGCACACACAACTAAGACACATATTGGATGATGCACTGCAATTAAGGGCCCAATTTGATACCATTGTATGTCAACATATCTACAGGGAGTGCAACCAGATTTCCGATCAGCTTTCCAAGGAGGCTGTGGTCCGGCCTTAGGGTACATGGTTGATACAGGAGCAGAAGGATATGGACCACTATCAGTACTATCATTGTCCATATATTGACATCAGAATATAGAGGCCGTGTGGGCCTGTTTACATGATTTTCTTTTGATCTACACCTAGTACATATTTTCACTAAACAGTTTATGTCTATATTATTTTTTATATGTAGTTATGCACATACTATCAGTACACCCTACGGGGTTTTTTGTACAATGTATATCTGAAGGGTGGTTCGCCCCATCCTACAGCATATGCTTCTTCAAGCATCTACAACATGTAATTTTCAAATTTTAATGGAAATTACGATTTTTCCTCGGGGAAAAAACAATTCTCTGATACAAATTCCTTTATAACCAATAACTAAGCACCAAATTAATTTTCTTTTCACAGCATGACCATTCTACATCAGTAGTTTTTACTCACTTGACAATTTTTGTATCTTTTCATACCATTCATAATCACCACAATGTAGAGACAATATGCCAACTCAGAATACTATTGTCCTGCCAAAGAAGAAGAACCTCTCCTCTATGATTCTTCTAGCCCTTTGGTTTGGCATATGAAAATAAGTAACACAAAATTTGTGACTTTTTAGAAAAGAAATAGAATATAGAATACCGACCTTTCTACCATCATTAGGATGAAGTCTATTAGCTGCAACAGGGTCAATCTCTTTAAGTTGATCAAATGGATTACTTGCATTTCGAACTTCATCATCGCATTTTTTATGCAGATCATTAGCACTTCCTACAGAACATATAAAGAAAAGAACTATAAATAAGACATTTGGTTAATATCTCATTAAGGAGTATACAAATGCAGCAGATAAGCTTGCCATTGTCATTCATGAATTGACATAAAATCGTCGGTTAACATTTTCTGTTGAGATGAACCACATTACCTGCATTGCTAGAAACACTAAATTTTCCCTCGTTTGTTTTCAGGTCTTCATCTCCATCCTCCATGACATCATCTACCAAATATGAACTAACAAGAGCCTAGTTTCAAACAAATCAAATCATGAATGCCACGTATTGCAAGAGTTCTGAGAAAAATAAATTGATGACCATATATCTAGATGCAGTATACCTTCATGAAATGAAATGGATATCTTCTGGAATTTGTGGAAAGATAAGCATGACACATGAAAACATATGAAAAAAGGAACAAAGAAAGAATAACCGTATCTTGAAGAAATAGGAATCAAAGGGCCCTTCTATTATGTATGATACTTTGGGAATGTAATAGATATTTCATTATGTAACTATGACTATAAGTTTATATAGCACAATTCTAGACAAAACAGCACCACTTTTCAAACAAGTATATGACTGTATGTTTATATAACACAAATCTAGACAGAGGGCACCACTTTTCAAACAAGTCTAGATTGTCCGAAAGAAACTGCAACCATTTAATGCACTCCATGGTTGTATGAATGAGGACAGAGGGAATGTATACTCTTCGAATGCCTCCGAGATATTCCAAGCATAGCTTCAATTTGGTATTTCCATATAAAGGAAGTGAAACACGATTCAAAAGCTTAATATGTATGAAGGTTTAAGTGATAGAAACATCAACTGATTAGATCTAAAGTTTCTTATTCTTCTGTCATACCCTTCTTTTTTTCTCTCTCTCTCTTTCACACACCAACATAGCATGAACTTACACACACACGCACACACATATATATGCATCTTGTGATTTAGAGTTGAACATATGTGCAAAAGATGCTGACTTGTCATGTTTTGAAAGCAACAAAAGGTATAAAATTCTATTACCACACCAAGTGGAAGGAACATACCAAAATAAGCAATGATGATTACAACGATATTCAGTCCTCTCATATATTTGCAATTTGATCTATAGTATAGAGCATATGTTAATTTAGTATTTTCCTAAAAACAAATTTTAGTATATAACATGCTCCCCTTATAAAGGAGCTTTGTCCTTGAATATTATATTATCCAATAATAACCACGAAATTATCCTTCCACTCTCTTTTGATCATATCAGCCTTTGCTTTATTTTACCATAATATTGATCATATTGGCACTTTGCCTTATTTTACCATTAAGATGCTCTTTCAAAAGGTGGACAAAATTCCAATATTCATAAAAGACATTAACTGCTAGCGTCTTCATTGGGCACGCCTGATCCTTGACCTAAGTTGTGTCATAATCACAAAATGTTTTAATGTTGACACTTTAATGTATGTGTGGTAAGTATTACTACACAATGATTCTACAAAGTATATCCTCTTAACCATGGTCATTGGTTTTGCAACTATAAATATCTTCAGGTATATTTGGACTTACCACAATGATTCTACAAAGTATATCCTTTTAACCATTGTCATTGGTTCTGCAACCATAAATCTCCTTAGGTCTATCTTGACACTTCGAACAGCCCACAACTTTGGTGGTTATGAAGTGTGTTTATATTTAATATAGTACATACTAAAACAATCCCTTCCCAAATGCTACTTTGAAATTTTAAATTGTAATTGCCCACGAGGGATAGCTCGATCAGCGATGGTCTTGATAATGAGGAGTTATGTCCCATGTGGTTCCAGATTCAAACCTCATGGGTCAGCCAACAAACAAAAAAAAAAAATCAAATTGTAATTATTCTGAATGTTAGAGCCCTGCATATTATGCACAAACTAATTAGGTTTTGTGTGAAAAAGTGACATTATTCTAATAAAATTACTTAAGTCATTAAGGAAAATGAAAGAAGTTTCAACAAGTTGATGAGGCTCATCTCATCTGAAACCACTAGTAGTGGTCAGCAAACCCCTACTAAGGAGCAAGGTCCTGATAGGACCCAAAAATTCCTTCCTCTAAATAATGGAGCAGTCCAGATAACTAGTAGGTGCAGAGCTAATGTCACCTCACTCAGTGCCTGTCTCACTTCAGGATGGTGCTTTTCCAACCACAAGGTGCTTCCCTAAATAGTCTATGGTAGCAACTAATGAATAAAGGATAGCTATTACCTCAAACCAATAAACAAAACCACTGGTCAGAAATAAATCAGATATAAAATAGCAATTAACCAGGCAGAAAGCACGCAAATCAAAAAAAAATGTAAATGCTAAAATCACCAAGTGTATGCCTAAAATGGGCAATAATAATTCTTACCAATGTTGACAATATCGCCGAGATATCGCCGATATTCGCAAATATTGCGATATTTTCGGGGAGACGAGATATCGCTGAGGAAATATCGCGATATTTTGTCTCCCCGAAAATATCGCGATATTTCCGAAATATCGGCGATATCTCGGGAAAATATCGCGCTACGATGCAAAATATCGCCCAGGCACAAAAAAATGCCGCCGTGGCTAGAAAAGGCCGATTTTGTTTTTTTTCATTCATTTTCATTTCTGATTGCTGGAGAAGGAAGGGGAGAGCTATGTGCTTGCTGCCAAGGAGGATTTGAGTGTTGAATAGCCATTATCGCCACCAACAACGAAGATTTTGTTGATCTAAGATTGAAGAACAGTGAGACAATTTCATTTCTTCCATTAACATGTATGTTCAAATAAACCCCTATGTTAATGAATTTTTTGATAGTTTTAGGATTATTCTTGCTTGCCTATTTGCCTACAAACATTTTGCTTGTTTTTTTTTTCCATTTGCTATGATTTTCATGCCCATGAGCAAATGCAAGGGTTTTCTCCATATTTGGACAGCAAACTCCATTTTTTTTTTAACTTTCAAATGCACCCTCTTATTGTCATTTATGGTTTTTCATTGAATTCACATTGCAAATAATGTAGCAAAAAAATTATTTTGTAAAATGAGGTGGTTATTACTTATTAATTCCAATTTTTTTTTTGGTGCCCTAGGTTTGAGTTAGCTCACTACAAAATTCAAATATGCCAAAAGCCTTGGACCCATTTTGGGAGTATGGGGAGCCTGATGGTGGGACAAATCGGGCATATCTTACATGCAAATTGTGTGGGACCAAGATGACAGGAGGGGTTACACGATTGAAATACCATCTGGCTAGACTCACTGGACATGATGTTGGGATTTGTACAGTTTCTAGTCCGGAGCTTATACAAAAAGCTCTTGAAGCAATTGATGAAAAAGACAGAAAGAAGGAAGAGACAGAAAGAAACAAGGTTGAACGTGTAGGTAGATCTTTCAGGATATCTTCTCCTGATTTTGATGTTGAGGGTAGTGGGAGGGGCTCCACAACATCACCTGCTACTGCTAGTGCGAGGTCATCATTTTTTGTTCCACGAACAAGACATGGATCACAACCTGGCGTAAAATCACTTGTTAAAAAAGGAGAAGCAAGAAGCAAATAGAGTCATGGGGAGGTGTCTTTTTTGGAGGGACTTACCTCTCAGCATCACCAAAACCAATCCATTTTGGCATCCAATGTGTGATGCTATTGCTGTTGTGGGCCCAAGGTACAAAAGTGCTACATATGAGGAGTTGCGGGGGCCAATTCTTCAAGCAGAAAAGCAGGACATCAAGTCTAGATTGGCGAAGTTGAAAAAAACATGGGAAGTTACTGGATGCACAATGATGTCTGATTGTTGGACAAATAGGAAGGGTAGGACCCTTCTAAATTTCTTGGTACATTGTCTTAAAGGTACCATGTTTATTAAATCAATGGATGCATCAGAACATATCAAAGATGCAGCAACGATATGTGAGTTGTTAGATGGGTTCATTCGGGAGATTGGTGTGCAGAATGTGGTGCAAGTCATAACAGACAATGCAGCTAATTATGTGTCTGCCGGCAAGATGCTTATGGAGAGGCATTGCACATTGCTCTGGACTCCGTGTGCAGCACAATGTCTCGATTTGTTGCTTGAGGATATGGGGAAACTCTCCTTCATCAAGGAGGTGGTTGATATGGCTAGGAGCGTCCCCAAGTTTATTTATAACCATGCTTTTGTTCTTAGCCTCATGAGGAAGTTCACTAGAAACAAGGAGTTGTGGCGTCCTGCGATCACACGTTTTGCTACAAACTTTATTACTCTTCAGTCTTTGCTTCGATGTCAGTTCGAGTTGAAGCAAAAGTTTGTGTCTAATGACTGGCGTAATTGTAGGTACAGCAGGAGACAAGACGGGAAAGCGATTGCAAAAATGGTGTACTCTGAGACGTTGATTGTGGAGTAGAAGAAGCATGCTCAGTTAGTGAACCTATAGTAAAGGTTCTCAGATTGGTAGATGGGGAGAAGCCTGCAATGGCTTATTTGTATGAGGCCATGGATAGGGCCAAGGAGGCCATTCGTTCTTATTACGCAGATAAGGGTTCTGCTGGCCTTGATAAGCATATGATGTTATGGGATGTGATTGATAGTCGGCGGATAGGGATGCTTCATCGACCCATTCATACAACAGCACTCTTCCTCAACCCCGCATTTTCATATAAATGCGGCTTTGATTTTGATGGTGAGGTGATGGAAGGGCTCCATTCCTGTATTCATAGGATGGTACCTGATCCTGAGCTTCGTAGCAAAATCAATCGCGAGATACAGTTTTATTGGGATTGTGTTGGCCTATTTGGCTTTGATGATGCTATTAGGGAAAGGACCCTCTTCATGCCACGTAAGTGACAAGTCATCACTCACTATAAATTAGAATTTTCAATTTAGAATTTCCTTACTTATAATTCTATTTTTTTTAAATTCAATTATGTAACTTTTATTTCGAAGTTTAATTATGTTTTAAGTTTTTGAATTTTTTATTTCTTTATTTTGTTGTAAATATTTGGTGGTGAAGCTATGGTGCAAGGGCACCAAATTTGCAGAAATTGGCCATAAGAATCTTGAGTCAAACATGTAGCTCTTTAGGGTGTGAGTGCAATTGGAGTGTATTTGAGAAAATACACACAAAAAAACGCAACAGGTATAACTTTGAGATCCAGCGTTCAATTGAGCAATTATACTTTTTGTAATTTTTAATTTATGACCTTCAAGTGTCAAGAGTCAAGAGTCAAGACTCATTAGTTTTTTTTGACACTCTTACAGGTTGGAGTTCGCACACCTCAATGATCTAGTGTATGTGCATTACAACATCCGACTCCAAGTGAGGAAAATAAAAGCACCAATGGATCCAGATGCCATTTCCTTAGACAATATTGATGTACTGTCTCAGTGGAGGGTGGAGTCTGAGGAGCCCATCTTGGAGGAGTCACCTTCATGGTTAGAGCCAGATGATCCATTAGAACAAGGGCAGCAAGAGGAGGAGGACTCGGAGGAAGAGCAGCACTCGAAGGAGCAGGAGGAGGAGGAGGAAGACACTGTGGGAGCATCAACATCAACACCATCTGCTATAGATATAGGAGAGAACAGCTCCATACCTAGCACTCATTATTTGCTATGAAACCGGATTCGTCCAAAACCCTGGACGAATCGCGAATCGGTCGAATCGGACACGATTCTGTCCAGACTCGTGTCAGGATTGCAGGACTCGTCGTGTCCTCTTGTGGCACGTCGTGTCCAGTAGCGTGCCCGAATTTCGAAATCGTGTCTCGATTTTTCTGTCGAGTCCTGGTTTGCGGATTCGTTTTCGGAACTGCTGCTAGGTTAAAACTTAAAAGGGGGCGTGTCTCTCTCAGTTGACGGCAAAGGATTCAGTCATTCTGCAAGGTATTTGGCAAAGCCGCAAAGGATTGCATCATTGCTTTGTTGCAGCGAGGAGCGGACCGCCCAAGTCCACAGTCCACCCAACGTCCAGAACTTCAGGTAAGGCACGGTTTATTCAAAATCACGTGGCTGTGCAGAACAGATTTTGTATGATGACTATAGCATAAGTTTCTATTTTCTAATATAAAAAGAATAAAACCTCTGGTTACAACCTTCAATCGCCACCATGAAAGCTGTGAATGAGCATCAAGTTAGCACGTTTTGTCATGCTTTAGCTATTAAAAGCCCATTTGCTTTGATTCTTGACATAGTCACAATTTCCGTGATACACTGATATCAATCTCAGATTCTCAGGCTTCAGCATTGTCTGTATATAGAGCCTCTGTTGACATTACTAACTTCCTTCTTGCCTAAAATCTCTATGGTTTTGAGGACGCAGACGTTATATCGCATTCAATCAGCAGGGTTTCCTACAGGATATCGAAACTGATTATCATTCAGCATGAGACCATAAAAGTACAAAGTTTTTATAATGGATAGTAAGGAGGATATACAGAGGGGTGAACTCATTGACTCTGCATCATTTCTGCTATGTATCATTTGTCTTAGATGTCCTACCCTGTTCATTTTCCCATCTATCTGTTTTGTTTTTTCTTTCTTTTTTTAAAGCCTTGTTTTACATTCAGCTGTAGTAGTATACCACATTCAAAACACCAGTTTGCCTAAGCATATTAATGTTGGACCTCATACCATACTCAGCAACAACTTTTGCAGATAGAAATCTACAGCTCCAAGGCATTCAAGAACCACGTACTTCTGTTCTTAGCCACCAGAAAGGCTTTCCATGTTCCTTATGTTTAGCTTGTATGCCTAGACCAAATCCTAAATGCGCACCTATTCAAACCAATACCAAATTGATGCATGGCCAGTGGCCACTGATATAGTATAAAATATTTAAGATATTATGGATAGTGGCCACTGATATAGTGATATTAATATATATATTAGTGTTGAACTTGATTCTTGTTCATTTCTTTTGCATTTTTAAATTTTTACAGCAGTTTGTTCATTTTTTTTACAGGTTGAGGTAACATGGCTCAATCAAAGGCAGCAAGGAAGGGCAAGAATGTCATGGGTAGAGATGCCCTTCCTCCCCCAATATCATCAGAGTCTGCTGCAAGTAATGTTGAGGGAAGAGGACTTAAAGACAATGAAAAATATCCATTGTGGAAATATGTCACAAGAGAGGATGGGCCAAACAACAAGGGAAAGGGAGGAGGCAATGTGCAATGGAAATGCAACTTTTGTAACATTTCTTTCAAAAGCACATATTACCGTGTGAAATCACATTTGTTGGCTATACCTGGTTGTGGGATTGGATCTTGTAAAGTTATTACTTCACAAAAGAGAAAAGAATTGGAAAAGGAGGCCAATGTTGGTATGGAACATGTGGCACTAGCTTCAAAATCAAAAGCACCCAAGGGCAAGAATGAAGACCCCCTTCCATTTTTGAGGAAAGCCACCACCAAATTTCCATTTGAGAGTTCTACTTCTACTGGGGGACAAGCATTAAAAAGAAGATCACTTGGTCCAATGGACAGGATTTTCCAAAAAGAGAGACGGGAAGAGCTTGATCTCACCATTGCCTTCTTCTTCTATCAAAACTTCATATCATTTAATGTTGCACGTTCACCTTTATTTGTTGAGATGTGCCGAGCTCTAACTCAAGGGGCTCCAGCAGGGTATGTGCCTCCTGGGTCAGAAAAGCTGAGAACCACATTGTTGACGAAGGCAAAAAAAGAGGTGCAAAAAATGCTCAAGCCTATTATGGCATCATGGCCAACATCTGGGGTTAGCATTGTTTCTGATGGATGGACAGATCCAGCACGACACCCAATCATCAACTTCATGGTGTCTTCCTTGAATGGTCCAGTTTTCCTGAAAGCAGTGGATACACTTGGCGAATACAAGGATGCACAATTTATGGGTGAGTTATTTATTAGAGTTGTTGAAGAGGTAGGTGTTGATTCTTGTGTGCAAATCATTACAGATAATGCACCTGTTTGCAAGGCGGCTGGCATGATTGTGGAAGCTAAATATTCACAAGTGTTTTGGACACCTTGCATTGTCCATTCATTGAACTTAGCACTGAAATCCATTGCTTCTGATGTGCTTTGGATTGGAAGCATTATTGAGGATGCAAGACATATCCGTAACTTTGTGCAAAATCATACAAATGCCCTCACTATCTACAAGGAGTACAGCAATCTATCATTGTTGAAGATTGCTGATACACGGTTTGCATCTTCATTCATGATGTTGAAGAGGTTGAGGGAGGTCAAGACTGCTCTTGGGTCCATGGTTATTTCTGAGTTTTGGTCTTTTTGGAGAAAGACAGATCAGGCAGCCTCTAAAAGAGTGAAGGACACGGTACTAGATGATGCTTGGTGGGAGAGGGTAGATCTAATTATTCGGATCATGGACCCTATCATCTCTTTGCTTCGAGTTGCAGATACAAACAAACCCATCCTAGGAGAGGTTTATGAGGGATGGGATTCCATGATTGAGTCTGTGAGGAGCATTATTCTACAGAGTGAGTGCCCCCAGTATGAGACATCACCAGAGGCCTTCTGCGATACCATACATGATATTCTTGTCCGCAGATGGGACAAGAATTGTACACCTTTACATTGTTTGGCTCACTCATTGAACCCCAAATACTACAGCCATGAGTGGCTGAATGGTGGACCTTCCCGCAGATTCCCTCCTCACATGGATGGTGAAATCTCACAGGGGAGGAAAGAGGCATTGAAGCGGATTTATCAGGATAGTGCATTGCTTGCTGAGGTGGAGGATGCCTTTGCAGAGTTTTCCACTGGCACTGGTCGATTTGGAGGTTATGATGTGATTAGAGACAGGGGGCTTAAGAAGCCCTACTCTTGGTGGGCAAATCATGGGGCAACAAGCCCTCCTCTTCAGCAGTTAGCCATGAGGCTCCTCTCTCAGGTGACTTCATCCTCTTGTTGCGAGAGGAATTGGAGCACATATGGGAATTTGCATACTGTGAAGAAGAGCAGGCTTGAGCAGTCCAAGGCAGAGACAATGGTGTATGTGCACACCAACCTTCGTCTTATTTACAGGCAGAGGGAAGAGTGGTTGAGGGGAAAGACAAAGATGTGGGATGTCTTTCCTGATGATATGGGTCTGGACACCACTGTTGAGTTGGCATTGGCCAACATGGATCTCGGTGATCCAGTGCTAGACCCTATTAGTTTTGATAACTTAGAGGGGTCAACCTCCATACCAGCAGATGCAGAGGCGACTATGGATACAGGGGAGGAGGAGGATGCAGAGGAGAGCAGTGGGGACCATGATGATGGGGACAGTGATGCTGATTCTGATGCTGATTGATGCCTTGAGGCTTGTATACCTATAGTTGTTTTATATTTTCTATTTCTATTTGCCATTGGCATTGCACCAACACTACCTATGTAACAGATTTTGATTTGATGACTTAATGAGAAAACTACAGTTGTCAGTGTGTTTACCTTACTATCTTGTAGTTGTAAGTTGTCTTTCAGTTATGAATTATGAATCATGATTTAAATTTTTAATAGATTTATCATTTATGTGACCAGTACCACTGACATTTATTTGAATTTTGTATGTACTATGCATGCTAATAGCTATAGATGAAGATCTATGTTTGAAATCAATAAATTTGTATCATTAATTAAAATTTGTGTAAGAAATATGCTAATAACTAATTTTTAATATATATATATATATATATATTTTTAAATATATATATATATATATATATATATATATATAAAATAATATATAACGTGTCCTGTTCCGGGGGTCAGCGTGTCCCGAATCCGACACCACGAATCCCGAATCCTACGTGTCCCGAATCCCCGTGTCAGGTGACTTAGATTATTTGACATTAGGTGCAGAGGCAGGGCCAGGGCCTTCTACTACTAGGGGCAGGCCTGGCAAACAGCCCATCATGTTTTCTCGTAAAAGGGGGAGAGGGCAGTGATTTCATATAGATAGCTGCTAGTTTTATTTGTTTTGCTACATATAACTCATGATGATGAGATACTTTTATATATGTGATGTTATTTTGTATTGGTTCTCCACATTTGAGTCCTTAAATGGACAATTATTAGGGATCAGTAGGATTTGGTACCGCCTTTGATGTATCATTTCTATTTGACATCATATATATTAGCGTTTTCTTCATATTTATGTGCCAATGTGTTTATTTCATGTTGTTATTGCTTTATATGTTTAAAAATCTGAAAAATTAAAAATAATAATAAAATGAATATATTATGCATTTTTTATGCTTGCCGATATTTTCCGATATTTTCGCCGATATTGCCGATAAGATGTTTTCTGGACCCTCGCCAATATTACCGATATTTTCAACACTGGTTCCTACTGTTCAGCGCTAAATGAGTTTGTGACTGCTAGCAAAAATCCCTCAAAAACTGCTAGGAACACACCAAAATCCATATATTTATACTACATATAAATGGGCATGCAAACCAATGCACAAGGATGATTAGGACAGTCTATTTGTGTAAAAAAAAATGCATGACAACAAGCTAATACTGCTGTCTTTTATGCAGGAAAACCCTAATTGCATGCATATTTTAGATTCTAGATCAATGTTATCAGAGAATTGATTTGGGAACCCAATCAGAATTGGACCAGAACCAGTAAAACAAACTGCTCAACCAAAAAATACATAAAACATTCAAATTTTAGCTTATATATATATATATATATATATATATATATCTGTGTGTGTGTTAGTGTGTACATCCATATGAGTCCAAACCATTTATACACAAATATGCAAAAAAATCATTTATATAGCATGAAAGGGTGCATATAACCAAAATATCATCAAGTACAATCCATCTCTAAACCAAAAATACATCAACAAACAAGCTCTAGATGGCCTCTAGCATGCAAAAAAAATCATGTTACAACAAATACCTACATATCATCAAAATAATTGCCTATTTTGGGATCTTTGTCATCAATATCACCCTCTAAGCAATAAAATAAGATAGAAAAATCTTAACATGTCAAGTCAAGATTTTGTTTGAGTGATGGGTGCATTTTTACTAGGGTCATGACAGAGGAGTTCAACAATCAATGCCACTAACATCAAGGTACATAGAGGGTTTGGTGCTCTTGATTAAATGTTAGTTCCATACCCTCATACATAACAAAATCCAATGGAAATGTTGCAATCCCCACCCCCCCAATCCTAAAATCCGATGGAAACGTTGCAATCTCCCCCCCCCCAATCCTAAGGGGGGTCTAAAATTCTACTTTCTCCAAATGAAATCCAATGAGGTTGGAACCACTCTGAAACATCATGAAACAATTAATGGTAATGTTAAAAATTTAAGTAAAAGGAATAAAATGAAAAATAAAAGGGAATGTCAGTTTTACTTCCATTCTCCTTTATCTTTCATTTTCATCTTTTTACTTTAAGAATTTAATGCCATTAATTGCATAGCAATAGTAGGGCCCTAGACTTGAATATTAGGGTGCCCCACTCAATAATCGTTTATAATAAAAAAATATTGCATTTGGAACATCTTTGGTCGCATTGTATGGAACTGACTGGTTCTGTACCGAACCAGCCTTTTCCAATTCCAAGCCTCTAACTGGACTTGTTTGGGGGTCAAACCAGTTGCACCAGCCGGTTCCACTGGTCCTGTTTGGTTTCAATAACGTTGTTCTAGATGATATTCCAATGAACAAAAAAAGAGAGAACCCTATAGTTTCCCTGTGTTTCGACATTAAAAGTGAATAAACAAAAAGCTAATCTTGCTAGTTTTAACCGAAAACTCAAAAAACCAAATGCATGTTGAGAAATATAGCTCTCGCAAGAGCTTCTTGCACAAGCTAGGTGTAACATGCAAGTAGCTCGAGACAACTTCTAGTGACTAATTAGTAAAAGTGGAAAATAATATCATCTTGTAATTTCACTTAAATAAACAAATTTTCTATATTCTTCCAGTCTTAGAAATCTAAATGAAATATTCTACAGATTATAGAATATTAGTGAATTAAATTTGTTCTAATCTTAGCCATACACCTCATTGTTGAGATAAGGTAGTTGCTAGGATTAAGGAGATTAGTTGCTAAGATATGAGAAATTAGTTGCTAGGATTGAGGAAATTAGTTCTCTCCCTCTCAAAGCATAAATAGGACAAAATGAAAGAAGTTGAAACGCACATGACAACACATCAGAGAGGTGGAGGCCAAGAGAAGGAAAGTGCATCTGAGAGGAGAAAGTGCGGATCTGTTGTAGCAAACAACAAGAGGGAATCCATACAGCAACAACATTGTATAGTTGTCAAACAATAGTTGATGCCTTCTTTCTTCAACAAAGCCATACTTCTATTTCCCTAGGTTGTACTTCTCTGTTTTGTAGTATTTTGCTCATCATATAACAACTAAGTTACAACAGACTATGGAGGTACCATGTAAGCTTTCATCATTGGAATGATAAGCTAATTTGAAGGGGAAAATTGTTGAATTTTTGTAGCTATGGTCGGTCTTCATAATGTTTATTTGTACTTCTAATAATATAAAATTATATTTTTGTGATAAAAGAAAAGAAAAATATTTGAAGCATGTTCTTCGTGCTTGTAAGAAAAAGAAAAATATTTGAAGCATGTTCTTCGTGCTTGCAAGAAAAAGAAAAATATTTATTTTGTATTCAAAATAAAATTTTACAAGGCATGTTCTTCATGACCTTGTCAAGAGCCGGAAAAATGAAAATTTGAAATTTGTATTTTTGCCTCCACAAGTGACCAAGTCGGCCCTCCAAGCCATCATGTTGACCTGCCCAAAGAGAAACCCATTTGCATTACTTGAAGGTTATAAGTAGCCCATTCAATCTCCTTTCAAAGTGCACTTCGGATCATCTGCATATCTCTATTATAAGCGATGAGAACAAGGAGCATAAGGGCCGAAAAACATAAGGAAGAAATACACTCGCTCTAGCAGATGAAGGAGGTCGAGTTCTGGATGATTTTTTGTGGCATAGTGCGAAGTCTGAGGCTGAGTTGCAAGCCGAATTTCAACTCTCTTGTAGACATGTAGTAGACCTTGTTGCAGAGATCTTGTGGACAGATTTGAGGCATCTTGTCTTGGCAACTTTGGAGGGTTGGCTTGGCACTTGGTGGATGGTCATCCTGCTACTATGCTGGTTAGTTTGTCCAAGACTTTGATGTATCTTGTTGCATTGATTCTCTAAGGAAAATGTTGGCTGGGTTTTTCCCTTAGTGGGTTTTCCCAGGGTAAATTCTCGTGTTCTTTGTGTGGTTGTCTCTCTATGATCCTAATGTCTTAAATGTTATAATGTTGATGTCTTCTATGTAATTTGCTTAATGGTGAGATCATAGATAAGAATGTGTAAAGGAATAAAATCATCAAAAGAAATTATCAATGTACAAGACATATATATAAAAATCAATATGATTTCAGAGCTTTGGGTGAAAGAGCAGCCTTGATCTTGAAGAAAAAGAAGCCCTAATCCAAGCCACAAGAGATACCAAATTTAAATTAGACCGAGTACCTCAGGAGATCCAAAAATCTATTATGGAGAGTGCCCTAACTTCTCTACTGGAAAGCAAATCATGTTTTTCTAAATAGGTCAAAATTCTAGTCTTGTAATGAAGGCAGCCCTGCAAGATTTTCGGCCCTGAATAAGCCTCAGAATATGTGATCCAAATTTCAAAATGTTCTATGATCCTATGGGCCAAAATCCTCAGTCTATCTAGGACAAAAACCTTAGGAGGTCAAATCTAATCTCAGGAAGAGATCTTCGTTTAAAGGAAGATTAATCTCAGAGTCTGTTATAGGAGCCTCAAGAAATTGCAAGTGTTGTCTCAGCCAATGAAAGGTTGGTCTACAATCTGCATTAGATTATTGAATTTATTCTATGTTCATCAAGCAAATGTATTAGAGCTTTACCCAAGAATTCTCTTACCCTATCAAGGGTCAATCCAGACCATGACTCCTCAGAAGTATGTCTCATCTAGGCTGAAAGTCTCAAATCTAACCTACTTTGGGAAGTCGAGACTCCTTAATAAATTAAGTGCTTTGAAACTCTTCAGGAGGATGACTTCTCACAGTCTGCAATTTGTTTAGATACCTTGGATCGAATTCCTCAAAGTTTGTGTCCGAAGGAACCTCAAAGGTTATCTCAAGAGGAGCATTAAGGATTAAGCCGAAGAGTGTCTCGATTCTTGTTCCAGTATGTCTCCATTCCAATGATGAAAGAATCTTTGTTTCAGAAATGTCTCAGTTCTATTTCAATCAAGTCTCAGGAGATCCAAGAAACCTCAATCAGTTAACCCAGTCCTCTGTCAAAATCCTTATTTAAGGTCAATGTCATTATTGCATTGGTGAGAAGATCAAAGTTTCCAAGTTGTGTTTCAACAACCTGGGGAAGCCTCAATATCTTAGAGGTCCGAGAGCCTCAGGAGTTGGTCAAGAAATCTCAACTCTAGTTTCATATTGACAAGTCAATGACTTGTTGTCCCTCAAATTGTACACCAAATTGCACAACGCTCAAGGTAGGGGCAGTCACTCTGATCCCTAACCTCTTCGTTTAAGTTGTCTCCTAACTACAGACTAAGGAGAGTAGTCCCTATGGATAAGATGAAGAACGATTTGTTGGGAATCAACAAGTCAAAGAGACACAACTGAATGGCCTAGCAACTTGGATGGAATTAAGAGGCAAGTATGATTATCAAGCACACTTTGATTAGATTTCTTAATATTTTAAGTTAGAGACCAGTGCCTTAGGAGATTAATTACTTGCACAATTAGGATTAAATTTCCAAGTTACCAGATGAACAGTTGCTACAATATGCAAATTCTATCCTATATGAAGTGCAGGACCTAAAACTATGTGAAATGCAAGCTCTTGGTTATTTTTAATTATATGCCTAATCTAAGTGAGTCCTTCTCTTCAATTCTTTTGGAACTAGTCTCGAACGCAAGTAGTAGAGAGAATCCCGAAGGAAGGAGGCTATGGCCTTATTAACGATACCTATCATGAGATTGTAACCACCTAGGTGCCTTCATTCCTACAAGGGATTGCCCGCAAGAGAACTGCAAGGTCACCTATGTTAACTGTGAATGAGGGTCTAGAGTCCTCAAATTGTTTGGAGAAGGTGGTCCTATCTTCTTACAACCAAGCTTATGCTTGGAGGTATATTTTATAAATGCACTTCTAACTTAGAATGGAAATGCAAGATTTGAGTGATTGCTTCAACAGGGTTATTAAGTGAATTAAGTACTTCAACAAGAAATCAACTTGAGATCCAAATGATATTCAACACGAGATAACAAGAGCAAGTAAATGAAGTACTTATAGCATTTATGAAATATCCCAATGAAACAATAGAGACAATGACACACAATTAGCAAGAGATTATCAGAACTTGTTAATGTGTTAATTATTTACAAGAACAAATTGGAGCACTTTATCTCAATGAAGTAAGGCTAGCAACTTCAAATACTCAAGGTATTTATTAGATGCTCTCAATGTATTACTTATGTCAAAATTTGATTATCAATTAAGCACAAGAAACAACTTTATATCACAATGATGAGAACAACACCTATTTTGCCACTTAGATCATGAATCAATTAGGCACAATATAATAGCAAAATAATGAGAGATGAGATTGCTAACAGTGATATGAAGCCAACAAGTGCATCTAATTAACAATGGATGCTAGAAAGAGGCAATGCAATGATGCAAGATGCAATAGACAAGTTAATGCAAGACTTATATGGTTAATTCACCAATGGATCTCCCACAATGTTATCACTTGAAAAATGCACCAGACTTGAATAAATCAGATCAGCAAGCTATATTTGTGAAGCAGTCCCAAAATTGACAAGAGAAACCATCAAACACAATAATGTTTAAGCCCTTAAGTAATGGATTTTACTTCTTATCATTATTAGGCTTATTGATAGTTGTTTTTAGGCTTCTTTAGAGGGATTATCACTTGGTTATGCCACTGTTATAGATCAGCTTGATCAAACCCTTAAGGCCCTAAAGCCTTGCCTCACTAGCAAGTTTACCAAGTTGAGGCAAGCTTGAGGCACCAAATGAAGTGACTTGGCAATGATTGAGCCTTTGAATACCTTCAACCACCAATGATTAGCTTAGAAACCAAGGAAATGCTCTCAAAACCCCACTGCTAGGGAAAATCTAGGCCTTCTAGGCCTACGACTAGCCTAGTTGAGCAAATGTGGCAAACGCAAGCCCCAAAACTTGATGAATGACCCTCAAAAATTGGAAATTTGTCCTTGTAGAGACCTGCAACTCAAATGTGTTAGCATGTAAAGCAAATTTGATGACTGATCAGCCCTTTTAGAGCATGCAGCTAGGACTTCCAGGCCCTCTAATGCTTGTGGTCAGACCTCGAAGTGGCCTTAGGGCTACCGGCTAGGCCTCCAAGGGCTAGAATGGCTAAAAAATGAATTTTTGGCCCTTGAAACCCTTCTTCAATGAATGAGAAGCCTGCGAAACCAAAGTTAGTCCACAAATTGACAAATGTGGCAAATGCAAGCCCCAAAACTTGATGTATGACCCTCAAAACTTGGAAATTTGTCCTTGTAGAGACCTGCAACTCAAATGTGTTAGCATGTAAAGCAAGTTTGATGACTGATCAGCCCTTTCAGAGCATGCAGCTAGGACTTGCAGGCCCTCTAATCTTGCGTTCAGGCCTAGAAGTGGCCTTAGGGCTAGCAGCTATGCCTCCAAGAGCTAGAATGGCTAAACAAATGAATTTTTGGCCCTTGAAACCCTTCTTCAATGAATGAGAAGCCTGCAAAACCAAAGTTAGTCCACAAATTGACAAATATGATGAGAAAACACTATAAACCCTTGCCAAGATAATTTTGGCCTGCAAGACAAAGTATTAGTCCTTAAAATCACTTGCAGAAATGAATTTAGGCCCTTTTAAGGCTGCGGCATAGGGTTAGAGGCCTAATTAGGCCTACCGCCCTCTTGTGGAGGCTAAGAAGAGGTTGCGTCTAGGGCTTTTAGCCCTCTAAACCCAGCGGCTAGGCCAAGAATGACCTCTAGCCCCTGCAGCTAGGCCAAGAATGGCCTCTAGCCCCTCCGGCTAGGCCAAACTAAACTCCAAGCTTTGAAAAATGCCTTCAACCTTGAGAATCCACCTTCAAAACAACTTCAGAAATCAAATTGCTCAAGAAAAACCGTAGTTGCAGCAGCAGAAAATCCCTCTAGGTCTAGCAGCTTCCTCAAAGAAGCTAGACATTGCAAAAATGGGACTTGGGTCTTGTAGATCTTGGTCTCCAGACCCTAGATCAACCCTCAAAAGGAAAACGACTTGCTTCTTTGGGCTGGACAGCTCCTCTTCAGGCTGAATACCCCTCCAAACCCTAGCCGTCTAGGCTAGGTGAGGGCTAAGACCTTCACACTTGAGTTTGTCTTGAAAATTTTAGTCCTTTGGCACCTGCAAGATGAATAAATAGAGCCCAAGACACAAGATCTAGAAATTTCTCAAATAAAACCCCAAAATTATTATTTACAAATGAGAAAAATAATTTACAAGGGTTAAAAATAATTTACAAAATATTTACAATAATCTACAAGAAAAAATTAGCTCTAATTAGCAAATAATTCATTTATAGCCCAAGAATAGATTTTGCAAGATAATTTGATAGAAATAGTTTAAATTTTAATGCACAAACCCAAACTTTGCAAAGTAGATTCGTTAGATAACCTCGTGCTCCAAACAAATGTGATCACCTTAAAGCCCATGAACTCGGGCTTTCCCAAAGGGCTGAATCACCTGAAAAATCTCTATACCTTGAAAAATAGATATTAGTTTCATAGGAGTTCGATTCTCACAAATAGGGTAATGATCTAGAGATGCCTGCTAGATCCACCAACGTCTAAGTGTTTACTCTAGCCCAAAACCTAAAGCAAGATACCTGTGCTAATAGATAGTCCAACCACTAGCTATGAAACAATAATCTTCAATGATAGCATAAATTAGAGCATTAAACACATTCAGCACATACCATGAATCATTGAGCGAAATACCTTGAATTGAAACCCCAAAGTCTTTATTAATGCAGAAATTCTAGCAGAGCTTAGCTCAGTACAAAAAAAAAAAATCGATCTTGTGAGATCAACATACCAAGAGGAGCTTGAGAGCTTCCTTATATAGAAAAAATGAGAAGGAATAACCCATCCAAATGGAAACAATCGCTAGTTGCATCAATCCATGGCTTGATCTTGGAGGAAAAAATTCGAACCCTTGAATAGCTGGCACAAATCCCCAAAAAATTTCGACCTTCCTTATTCACTGTGCTAGAGGGATCAAACTTTGACTTCCAGACAATGGAGGACCTCCAAAAAATAGAATTATCATCACTTGTACAAAATAATTCACTTCTTGGCCCAAAAAAATCGATTTGCTAGAAAATAGTCTTCTTTGGCCCAATGAATTTTTGGATTGGGTCCTTCTGCCTTGGAAATGAGGCATTTTATCTTTGACTTGAAATTTTTCCTCAAGTAATTTTTTTTTATGAATTTTCCACTTGGAGGGTAATTAATTTCCCCTTCATTTTATTTTTTGGCTAATTTCTAGCTAATTTTATTTTATTTTTGCCAGAAATAAAAATAAGAAAGACTCAAGGGGTGATTAATTATTTTCCACCCTCTAAGTGTATCTAAAAAATATTTTGGTAATGGTGTTCTAATTATGAGGAACCATTCACCAAAAATATTTCTAAACACACTTTTACATCAAATATTACAAATTCAACACTTAGAAGGGGAAATACATGTTGACCACTACGTGTCAACTTCCCATAGAAGTACCCCCCTTTTTTTCTTCGCAAAAGGGGTAGCGCTTGATTGACGTGTCCGCGCCATTCGACAATCATCATCGACTTGATCGTATTATGTTGTAAACCCAGTCTGCATGTGTAAATTGTAAATAATCTTAGCAGAGCTGAGTCATGTATGTAAATTACCTAGGTGGACCTAATTTTCTAGTGATAATTTACGTTCCGGAAGGCTTTTTGTCTCACCGATCCATGATCGGCAAAGTTTTCTTTCAGCGTAACCCCGAAGCCGGAATGAATTTTGTCATTAGAATCTTTGGGGAATCCTAGTGCGTTGATCTGCTAGATTATAGTTGTGTTGCAGAACTGGGTGGTCTATGAGGGTCTATGTCAAATGGGTTTTCCCCCTTGAGATGTAAAATTGTAAAAGTCATGATGTAAAATGTCTTGAGGGTTAAAAAATGTTTTAATCCCCTCACAAGTCCTTAGTCCTAGGTCCTAGGTGATTTTTCCAAAGGCTAAGTTCGAGGATCCATTTAAACTAAGAAAAAAAAAAAAAAAATCTTATAGTTTAGATTTTTCTTTAGATTTAAGTTTTATTTATTTAGATTTCTGTTGGCTTAGTCTTGTTTTGTTTAAAAAATATAAAAAAATATTTTGGGATATTTTGCCAGATTAAGTCTTGGCTCAAGGCTTCGTCGTGTTTGAACTTTGCGATATATCTTTCCTGCTGAGGCTAAAGTTTTGATGTGGGAATTTCATTTTTAACATGCTTGAATGATCATTTTGAAGATTAGCTATATGAATGTGATATCTGGTTAGCATTTGAAATTACGTTGTTTAAAGCATTTATCTTTCGAAATTTTAATTGTTGGAGTATCATTAAGCCATTGAGCATTTATTAAATTTGGTAAAAGTTAATATTTGATCGAGTTATTTGATGGTAAACGGTTGTTAGTGATTTCATATTTCTGCCGCATTTGTCAAATAATCATTTCATAAGGCACTGGTCTATTAACTCAATAAAATCAATTAAGTGCTTATTGCCCCTAGTGTCTCCCAACCCAATTGGTCCCCAATTGGTCATCCATTATCCCATAGGGTCTACCCCCCTTAGCCGCGGGAGACAGGCTTAAACAGAGAGATCGGGGATCAGGGTGACAGCCCCGGTCTGAGCATTGTCGTGACAATCTGTGCGACAACATTTTTTGGCGCCATTGCCGGGGATAGAGTTTTTTTTCTGTCCTTGGTCCCTTCGACATTCATTTCTTTTTTCCTTTTGTCTTTAGCTCTTTCTATTTCGAGCCTTTCCGTGTTTCACTACCTGTCCGAGTGGCGACTCCACTTCATATATTATCTACAAGAGTGTATAGTAGTATACTAGAAGACATCTAAGCAGTCTGTGCAATCCCACTCCTGATCCTGAAAGAGCCCTCAGGGTACGATTACACAAACTCTCTTCTCGTACACTTCTTGTTAACCTCGGACAAGAAGCCCTCTCTGACATCCATTTGCTTTTTACTAGTCCAGTTGGGCACGACATCATGGATATGTATGCCCCTTGCAATTTTTCTAATATTCCAGGGTATCCCAATGCTCTTCCATCACTTGGGATAGATAAGTTGCCTAACTTTCAGGGAGATAATGCGATTAGTGCTAATTCGCATCTGAGAGATTTTAGTATATGGATGGCTAAGTATGCAAGGTCTCCTGATTTCGATCATGAGGATGTTAGAATGACTCTTTTTATTTTAACCTTGGGGGGCGATGCTCATGAATGGTTTACTGAAAAGCCTCAGAATTCATTTGATTCCTTACAGTCAATCATTGATGCCTTTAAAGAAAAGTATGGAGATAAGAAAGAGGGAAGACACCTTGTAAAAGCTATCAGCATAATAAAAAAGAGAGAGAATGAAACTGTTGAAGAATTTAATAAAAGGTTTAATGGTATTGTTAGAGAATTACCTCAAGACTATAAACCTACCGAAAAATCTCTTCGAGATTTTTACATTGATGCCTTTAGTCCTGAGCCATCTTATGAATTAAGGCGTGCTAGACTTAATGATTATAGAGATTGCCAGACCTTAGCTATAGAGCTTGAAAAGGACAAGGCAGCATCTGGGAAGTCTGAGATCCCAGGTTTCAATAGGGCTGCTACGAAACTAAAAGAACCTAAAGGAAAAGCAGTTCAAGAGCCTGAAAGCGAACTTGTTCTCAAATTGCTTCAAAAGATTGAAACCATGGAAATTAATCATAATAAGGAGATAACCACTTTGCAAAATAGGTTGGTCCAAATGGAAAGAGCACAAACGCAAAATTTCCAGCCTCGAAATAATAATAACAGAAATAACAATTGGCAAAAGAAGGGTCAATCTAGTGAGCAGAGACCTCCTAATCCATTAACTAATTTGGTTGATAATGCTCCTCCTTACTGTCGAGTTTGTGATGCTCTTCATGAAGAAGCCACTTGCCCCATCGTTAGAAGAATCTTGGATAATGGAATGTTTGGGACAGGTGGTCAAATAAATGTAGTAGGTAGCAAGTTTCCTTTGTCTATGGATGATTGGATAGAGGTCAAGGAAAATAGTCGTGATGTTATGAATCCTTCATCAACTTTTAATATAAATAACCTTGAAAATGAAGATGACATTTTGGCTAGGTTATATGGTGAAAAACCCTCTCCCGAACAAATCATGGAAATTGCTAGAGATAAAGGTTTGACCTATCAGAGAAGGGATAAAGATCAGAGCGGGAATCAAATTCCCCCTCGAACTTTTAAACCTGGTTTAAACTTTGGATTAGATGTCGATTTGGGAAGCTGGTTCAACAATGTGAAAATCTGGGTTCCTGTCTCCGAGATTGCTAAAATCCCTTCCCAAAGAGATAAGTTACTAAAAGCTATCCAAGGTCTTCAAGTAAATACTTCTCAACAAAAGACTCGGGAAGTTGATTATCACGATGCTCCCATATATTTGCAAAGCTTAGATGCAGATAAAAAAGATCACCATCGTTTCTTTATCACCTTGCTAGTTAATGGATATAAATTGAATAATTGCATGTTGGATTCTGGTGCATCAGCTTGTGTAATGACTAAAAGGGTCATGGAACAACTTAACTTAAGAGTTTCTCAACCCTACTATAACATATGTGCCATGGATTCTAAGAAAATTGAAGTGCATGGTTTGATCAAAGATTTGCAAGTTCATCTATCAGTTTACCCAGACATCATGATTGTTATGGATATTGTTGTTGTGGATGTAGTTGTACCTGATCCCTGGGGTATGCTTTTATCCAGAAAGTGGGCCTCTGATCTAGGAGGAAGTATTCAAATGAATTGGTCATATGCTATGATTCCTTCTCCTAGGGGTGATGGCTTTGTAAGACTAAATAGAGAGCCTGAAAGAAAATTCCATGTCGAAGATCCTAAGAGACCTCACAACGAGATAATCAAAGAGCAATCTGACATTAGGAACTACGCCATCATGTCTAATTTCATAATTCCTCCCGCTAATAAGATTAAGGATCTCAATGATAGAGTTTGGTACATGTACTTCGATGGTGCATCGTCTAGGCATGGTAAAGGTGTTGGAATAGTGCTTAAATCTCCCCTTGATCACATTTTCAAGTTTGCCTATCGATTAGAATTTAAAGCAACCAACAATGTCGCTGAATATGAGGCTATATTGTTGGGTCTTGAATTGGAAAAATCTTTGAAGATTAAGTTGCTTAGCATTAAGGGGGATTCTGATTTAATTATCATGCAGCTTAAAAATAAATTCACATGCAAAAATCAAAGACTAAGGAATTATCGAAATGCTGTGTGGGATACTATGGAACATTTTGATGCCCTTGACCTCGAAGCTATCCCAAGAGAGCAAAATAGTTTGGCAGATGAACTTGCCGTAGCTGCTACTACTTTCCAATTATATGATGAGCTAATTAAGGATAAGATCAAAATGGAAGTAATATTTAGACCATATGTTCCTGATAACTCAGAGCATTGGCAAGTCTTTAATGATGAAAAGCAAGTCATTCGTTTTATTAATAGTTTGGATGAGTTTGAGGATTTCCAGATAGATTTCGAGGACAATGGATCTTTAAATTATGAGCATATCATAAATCCTACTCCTAGGAATGTGGTTGCTTTAGAGCAGCATTTTGATCGGCATGATGCCACGAAGTTGAGAGAAGAAAATAAGATGGACCCAGGCGAATATCTTGAGATAAACATTGGTACTTCTGAGAACCCAAAGATTGTTAAAATTGGTAAAGGTACTAGTGTAGAGGAAAGAAAAAAGTTAACTAATTTACTTCGCGAATATCGAGATGTTTTAGCTTTTTCTTATGATGAATTAAAGGGCTATAGGGAAGACGTCATGGAACATACTATCCCCTTAAAAGATGAAAATGCTAAACCCTTTCGCCAGAAACTTAGGCAAATTAATCCTAAATTAGCCCCTTTGGTTCAGAAAGAGCTTGTGAAAATGCTTGCAGCGGGAATTATCGCTCAAACCAGGCATTCAACATGGTGTTCAAATCTGGTGATTGTTAGGAAAAAGAACGGTACGATAAGGCTTTGTGTCGATTTTCGAAACCTTAATCTAGCATGCAAGAAAGATAATTACCCTTTGCCAAACATGGAGACTTTATTGCAAAGAGTAACCGGTTTTGGAATGATGTCGTTGCTAGATGGTTTTTCTGGGTACAATCAGGTATGGGTTAAAAAGGAAGATCGTCATAAAACCACATTCACCACGCCATGGGGTACCTTTGAATACATCAGAATGCCGTTTGGATTAACCAACGTTGGGGCTACATTTCAAAGGGCTATGGATTATGCCTTCAAAGGGTTAATCGGGAAATTTATTGAGATTTACCAAGATGATCTTACTGTATTTTCTAAAGATGGTATCAGTCATATAAATCATCTTAGGCAGGTTTTCGATAGATGTAGAGAATATGGGATTTCTTTGAATCCAGCTAAGTCTGTTTTTGGAGTAACATAAGGGAAATTACTTGGCCATATCATTTCTAAGGATGGAATCAAGATTGATCCTGAAAGAATTGAAGCAATCCAAAAGATTCCTCTTCCTCATAATCTTAAATCCCTTCAGTCTTTCCTTGGAAAGACAAATTTTCTTAGAAGGTTTATTCCAAATTACGCAGAAATAGCTAAAAGCCTATTCAAGGTCTTCTAAAGAAAGATGCAAAATTTGTTTGGCAAGAAGACAGCAAAAAGGCTTTTCAAGAAATCAAATGCGCTATTGCAAGAGCTCCTGTCTTAGTTAGTCCTGATTATTCCAAGGATTTCATGATTTTTTCTTTCGCTTCCGAAGATACCATTGCTGGTGTCCTGTTACAAAAGAATAAAGATGGTCACGAGCAACCTATTGCTTTCATGAGTAGAGCACTTCAAAATTCTGAATTGAAGTACAATACCATGGAAAAGCAAGCTTATGCCATGGTCAAGTCTCTTAAGCACTTCAAAACCTATGTGGGTTATTCTAAAATCATTGCTTTCGTCCCACATTCTGCTGTCAAAGATATATTAACTCAAACCGATTGTTTAGGGACTCGTGCTAGGTGGGTTATTAAAATACAAGAATATGATTTAGAGATCAGACCCACCAAGCTAGTCAAAGGCCAAGGTTTGGCTCAAATGTTGACTGAAGGTAACAAAAAGACTCTTGGTTTATTTTGTCTTAGCGATCTATCTTCGCCTGAGTTGCAAAGATTAGGAGAACATGAGTGGTACAAGGACATAGTTTATTACTTAATGAATCTTGCATGTCCTAACCATTTAGCTGCTCATAAGAGAAGGGCTCTTAGACTAAAAGCCACTAAGTATTGCCTTATGAAGGATGGCCTTGGATGGAGAAATCCTGAGGGCATAGTGCTTAGGTGTGTTGATGACATTGAGTCCAAGAAATTAATCTCTGAGTTTCATTCAGGATTTTGTGGTGGTCATTATGCTGCTAGAACTACTGCCCACAAAATCCTGAGAGCTGGTTATTATTGGCCTTCAATTTTTTCTGATGTGCATAAGTTTGTTAGAAATTGTCAAGCCTGTCAACTATTCACTGGGAAACAGAAGCTTGTTGCCCTGCCCCTACAACCTGTCATTGTAGAGGCACCTTTTCAGCATTGGGGTTTGGACTTCATAGGGAAGTTCCATGAAAATTCTAGCAATGGCTACTCATGGATTTTGACTGCTACGGATTATTTCACTAAATGGGTTGAAGCCATTCCTGCTAAGAATGCCACTGAAAAGGTTATTATGGATTTCATTGAAAATAATATCATTACTAGATTTGGTGTCCCTGCTAAGATCACCACTGACAATGCCAAAGCCTTTAGTTCCTTAGAGTTTTCATCTTTTTGTTTCAAGTATGGCATTGTCTTATCTCATTCGTCAAATTACTATCCTCAGGGTAATGGTCTGGCCGAATCAAGTAACAAGAATCTCATAACCATTATCAAGAAGATAGTAGGAGATAATAAGAGATCATGGGATAGCAAAATCAAGTATGCTTTATGGGCAGATAGAATCACTAAGAAGAAAGCTACTGGTAAATCTCCCTTTGAATTAGTTTATGGCTTGGATGTAACCTTACCTGTGCACTTGAAATTGCCAGCTTATCAGCTCCTTCAGAATTTTCTACTAATAAAGATGTTGTTCAGAATAGAATACATCAGATTGTGGAGTTAGATGAAGCTCGTAGGACAGCTTTTGATGCTATATGTAAAAATCAATCTAACATTAAGAAAAGCTTTGATAAATTCTCTCGATCTAGATCTTTGCAGGTAGGAGATATGGTACTTCTTTGGGATCGCAAGAATGAGAAACCAGGAAAACATAAGAAGTTCGACAGTTTGTGGCTGGGACCGTACATCATTCGAGATATAGCTGGACCAAACTCATTCCACTTGAGCAGATTGGATGGCGAACCACTTGATCTACCTGTGAATGGCCAAATGCTCAAGCTGTTCTTCAAAGATGATATCTGATGCCATAGGGCATCCTTTGTATTGTATTTCTAACCCTACTCCTTGTTATTTCAGCATTTTATTTCTGTTTTAGGATTAGATTTACTTTCCTTGTTAATAAATGAAGAGCTTCTATCTTTCATGTGCTTAAATGTTATATGATGATTTTTGAATGGACGCTACTTATTTCTGTTGTGTGTTGCGTGGATGTAGATTTTGGATTCTCACATTCGTACAATGCAGCAACGTGTCCCCAAGTAGAGCCAGATGTTGACCACTACGTGTCAACTTCCCATAGCAATACCCCCCCTTTTTTTCTTCGCAAAAGGGGTAGCGTTTGATTGATGTGTCTGCGCCATTCGACAGTCATCGTCGACTTGATCGTATTATGTTGTAAACCCAGTCTGCATGTGTAAATTGTAAATAATCTTAGTAGAGCTGAATCATGTATTAAATTACCTAGGTGGACCTAATTTTCTAGTGATAATTTACATTCCGGAAGGTTTTTTGTCTCACCGATCCATGATCGGCAGAGTTTTCCTTCAGCCTAACCCCAAAGCCGGAATGAATTTTGTCATTAGAATCTTAGGGGAATCCTAGTGCGTTGATCTGCTAGATTATAGTTGTGTCGCAGAACTGGGTGGTCTATGAGGGTCTATGTCAAATGGGCCCCTTGAGATGTAAAATTGTACATGATGTAAAGTGTCTTGAGGGTTAGAAAATGTTTTAATCCCCTCATAAGTCCTAAGTCCTAGGTCCTAGGTGATTTTTCCAAAGGCTAAGTTCGAGGATCCATTTAAAAATAAAAATTAAAAATTGAAAAAATAAAAAACAATAAAAAAATAAAAGATATTAAAAAAATAAATAAATATATATATAAATAAAAATAATAATAAAATTTTAAAAAATAATAAAATAATAATAGGACAAATTTTTGAGTAAATAAATGCAAAATTTCAATTTTTTAATATATTAAAAATTCGATGGATGAGATTAAAAGATATCTTGATCTTCATCGACGGTCAAGATCATTTTGACATGGATCACTCGAACTAGCCGTTGGGAAGTTTTCCTTTAAATAGGGTGCTAGGGGTCATTTGAGATCATTCGATCTGTGAGTCTTGTGCTGAAGAAAGCTCTCTTGTGAACTTTTTCTGGTGCTAATAAAGAACGACTTTGGAATTGAAATCTTGCTGGTGTTACTCTCCTGAAATGCTGTGAGTTGTTTTATTTTCTGCATATTTTTATTTTCAGCCATTAGTAATAGCTTGATGTAGAGTATTGTTGAACACAGGGATTTTGTTCACTTACTAGAGTTTGAATGGTAATAAGATTTCTGAAATAATGGCAGGTATCTGCATTGCATCTGGAATCTAGTATTGTTTTTCCCTCTTTATTGATGGTTGAAGTGAGTTGTGCAGGAAACCCTTATTGAGAAGATCAGTGGGCGTTTGGGGAAGTTCTCGGCTGAACCAGCCAACTCCCACAAAGCATTCTCTTGTAGAGCCCAGCCAGTTTCGATTCTGGGTCTGACATTTAAAGTTTATTTTTCGAATTGCATGAGAGATTTCTGAAGTATCTCATAGTAAATCTGATATTCTGATAATATTACTGTGATTATTGACAAATCTGGCTGCTTAAGAGTCGAAAAGTTGTAAATGTTGTAATTATTTAGCTGATTTAGGGTTTTAGTTCTGTTTTCTGCACATATTATTTTTGGGTGTTTGTCTTTCCATTACAGGTTGCAGGGTTTTCTGAAGATTTCCGAGGGTTTATCTAAGCTGTTTTGCTGTCCAAGGGTTTCAATTTCAGTTATTTTCAGATCTGGAAGAAATCTTACGAGGGTTTCATTGATAATTCTGAAACACAAGAAATTCAGAATTTTTCTTGACTGCTATATCCGCCATCTCTCACACTACTCAGCTCCTTGCGTCCATTCTACAAGCGGATCCTCAGCATTGCCGCAGCCATCACCATCGTGCTGTCCTGCTCTCCCTCGTCCGTGCTGTGTATCATCACCTGCAAACAAAATTTAAAATGTTGTTGCGGCTCCTTTCAGCGACACACACCTGCAAATCACACGCTGTTGTCTCAGTCGTGTCTATTGCTCCTCGTCCCGCTGCCAACGTTGCTCATTCTGCTGTCACGCACTCATCCTCCTGTGTGAAACCCATCGAACCAGCATTCTGCTCTCCTTCCACCGTCCAACGTCCAAACCTGCATATAGCGTAAACCTGTAAGAACCTGCAGACCGAAAGGAAACAGCAAAGAGTCTTTCAAACGCCCTCACGCTGACCTGTGGGTTCAAATTTGCAGCATTCTTCACGCTGTCCAAAAAAGAAAATCGCATCTGCAATCGAAATCTGCCATCAGAACTGTAGAACCTGCGTCCTCAGCCCGCGGCTCGGTCTCTTCCTTCTTGATCGATTCTTGTCCCATCGTTGCCGTCAACATATTCCTGCAAACACCAAGCATTCGATATTTGCATACGATTCCTTTTTGGGTTAATGCGTTCTAAGTTTTAGAAGGGTTGCATAGTTTAGTTTAGATTTTAAATTTTTTTTATTTTTATATCTATGATCAGGTGAGCGGTTGCGTTTTTCATTTTTCTTAGATTTAGATTAGTTCTAAAATTTATTTTTAATTTAGCGCATAGTTTAGCTTAGGGTTTGAATTTTGAATTAGATTTTCTTTAAAGTTTATTTTTACTTCATAAAAAAATAAAAAAGTAAAAAAAAAAAATAAAGTCCTTTTTTTATTTTAATTTTGATTATTTTCTAGTTTTAGATTTAATAAATCCTTACTTTAGATTTAGATTTAGGATTTCAGTTATTTTGTTTAGTTTTTCATTTAAATAAAAAATATAAAAAAATCATAAAAGGGTTTTAGCTTTAAGGTTTTAGTTCATTCTTTTATTTAAGTTAGAAGAACAAAAAAAAAAAAATTGTCTTATAGTTTAGATTTTTCTTTAGATTTAAGTTTTATTTATTTAGATTTCCGTTGGCTTACTGTTGTTTTGTTTAAAAAATATAAAAAAAATATTTTGGGATATTTTGCGAGATTCAGTCTTGGCTCAAGGCTTCGTCGTGTTTGCGATATATCTTTCCTGCTGAGACTAAAGTTTTGATGTGGGAATTTCATTTTTAACATGCTTGAATGATCATTTTGAAGATTAGCTATATGAATGTGATATCTGGTTAGCATTTGAAATTACATTGTTGTTTAAAGCATTTATCTTTCGAAATTTTAATTGTTGGAGTATCATTAAGCCATTGAGCATTTATTACATTTGGTAAATGTTAATCTTTGATTGAGTTATTTGATGGTAAACGGTTGTTAGTGAGTTCATATTTCTGCCGCATTTGACAAATAATCGTTTCATCATTCATTTCATAAGGAACTGGTCTAATAACTCAATAAAATCAATTAAGTGCTTATTGCCCCTCATGTCTCCCAACCCAACTGGTCCCCAGTTGGTCATCCA
The DNA here is from genome assembly GCA_031772625.1 of Pinus tabuliformis. Lineage (NCBI taxonomy): Eukaryota > Viridiplantae > Streptophyta > Pinopsida > Pinales > Pinaceae > Pinus > Pinus tabuliformis. The sequence goes on from CM062809.1 coordinate 65,305,202, forward strand.
TTATCCCATAGGGTCTACCCCCCTTAGCCGCAGGAGACAGGCTTAAACGGAGAGATCGGGACTCAGGGTGACAGCTCCCAGTCTGAGCGTTGTCGTGACAATCTGTGCGACAACAATACACATAGACATAGACCACTTGAAACTCAACCAAATTCTTCGACAAGACACATAATCTAGTATGAAAAATACATAGACTCGATAACACTAGGACTCGCCTAAGACCTCGTCAATGAGCTGCACCCTAGCATTGGGGTATATCTAGGAGAAAAACTCTACCAATTATCCATGTTTACAAACACACATAATTTGGGGAGGTTAAAAAACTCCCTAGAGTGAAACCCTTTGAGAAGAATTATAGGCTTACCTAGCTGTTGTTACATGGCTTAATAGTCGTACTAGAATCAGTTTTACAATAAACTAGTAGAATTTGGGATTATCCATGTTTACAAACACACATAATTTGGGGAGGTTAAAAAACTCCCTAGAGTGAAACCCTTTGAGAAGAATTATAGGCTTACCTAGCTGTTGTTACATGGCTTAATAGTCATACTAGAATCAGTTTTACAATAAACTAGTAGAATTTGGGATTACAATGATGACATTGACTTAAAAAAAATTATCCGATGCTTTATACCCTGCTTCTTGGACTATTGACATGTACATGGTCAACAAGACCGAAGTCCTATTTCAAAAATTCAGTACATATGCCTTAGAACGAAACTAACCTCAGATCAAGAGACCGAAAGTCGAATCATTTACTACATTTGTGAGAAGATCCAAGTCTAGGTTGAAAAAGGCTTCAATAGAGAAGACGAAGTAAAGGGATTGTAATGGAAGATTGATGTTTAAAATCTCAGAAAATTTCTAAGTTCTGAATGTTTATTAAGCATAGAAATATGATGTCTTAAGTGGCAAGATTGAAGCTTAAAGCGAGCATTTGTATAGTAATGAGTGAGACAAAGAAGCCAGCGATGTCTGATTTCTATGATCACAAAGCTAAGATACATTTCAAGGATTCGAAAGGATGTCTTTTTAAAGGATCTTTGTCACAAGCAAGCTAAGTGACCTTTTGTTTTTAATTGGTGTCTTAATAATATTGGTAATTGTGGATGTGTTTTATGGTACTCATAAATTTGTTATGTATTATTGTCTAATCTAAATAATCTTGGTTTTCATGTGAGCTCATTACAATGATGAGGACTGGAAAGCCAGAGATCCATGCTACAGTGAAAACTGAAGGCAGATCATGGTCACTTATGGAAAATATGTGACCCTACTGAAAGATTGAAGTTGTGATCTTCCTTGAAGAAGTTGCATTAAAAGCCATTTTAGATATGGCAAGAAATATGATTGTTGAGGATGACTTTAAGGTTGTTAGAAATATGTTGAATCAAATGTCTGAGACAGTAGTTGCATCCCAAATTCGAGATTCACGGGTTGTCTCTAATACTATGACTTATTGATACCCCTCAGTATTGAGCTATAAGACTCTTGGTGCCATCACTTGAATGATAAAATGGTTATCACTCCTCTCCAAGCAAGAGGGAGTTAAAAAGGATGTTGGAACTGGCAAGCAGTGTTGTAAGGATTGTCCCCTTTATGAGAAGCTTGAATGATTCTGAATGAAAGGAATTGAAGCAGAATCCTCAACTCCTTGAATAGATCGGTATCCACTACTGTGAAAGACCTTGCACATGGATATTGGATTTGAGAACAAATATTCGGTCCAGAATGATGCAATCCATTCTCTGCACATTGAGATGAAGAGTGAGTAGCTAAAAGATTAAATATTGCTACTGCTACAATATTGCTTGGTTTCCAAGCATCAAGGATAATCTAAGGTTTTGGTCATATGAGGATGTAAAGTGAAAATATATAGTTTGGAAGTATTGACTATTAAAATAGTCTAAAGTTCAATACATCTGATTTTCTAGGGTTAGTAAACCCTGGCAAGTAAAAAGGGGTTCATAAACAAACCCTAGGATTGGACGTTTTCGCTGAGAGAAGAAACCATAGTGACATCATAACAATGTGGATGAAGCTGACAAAGTTGCAAATGGATGCAAGAAGACCAAAGATCAAGAGGGAGCTGACATTCCTCTCAAAGATAAGTATCTTATATGTCTCTTATTTGAGTACTACTACTATTAATGTTTTACTAGTAATTACTCTCTTGAATTCTTTGCTTGGTTGTAATTGTTCTTCCATGGCTTCCTAGTGAGGATTGCATGTACATATTAAAGGCTACCTAGACTTTGGTAGTAGATGGAAGAATAAAGTAAAGTTGTGACAAGAGGATTCTCCCAGAAATAGGGATCTGGGATGAGAGATATTGTACTAAGAGGGAGTGGTATGTCTTGATCTATACCAAAGAGAAATTAGTGATGACTTCCACGATGATGGCAAATTAAGAAAAGTACAAAACAAAGGATTACCTCAATAAGGGGGAGAAGGTTATTTTGTCAAGTACACTTTTGTTAAACATTTATTATGTGTATGATTTTTGTTATTACATCAGATGGATGTAGAGATTGTCTTCTTAGAGGAAAGAAGTGTACGTAAGAGTTACCTCAAGCTTGTGAGGTATGTGAAGAAACCTTATGCTTGTAAGCAAAAGGAACACTTTGTACAAACTCCTCTTGGGTTGATGGATCAAGATTGACCCTATATGATTTGTTTTCTGACGAAAGCAAAAGAGCTTATGTATCAGAGGGAGTTGCATTGACCGGAAGAATTGCTCTAGAGGGTGAAATCAAGGCTTTTCCAACCCTTGTCTTAGATTCAAAGGGAGTTGACCTTAGAATTCAGTATGAAATATCTTGACTAAGATAGCTAATAGCAACAGTGGCAAAAAGAGCAAATCAGGATTGCCATGGCAGGATCTGCTTAAGAAAGAATACCCAATTAGGGTAATTGATGTAACCAAGATGATGGATCAAGTGAAGGAAGCAGATCAGTTTATGGTTGAGCCAAGGAATGTAGCTCAACATGTGTTGAAGTACCAGCATGGTACAGTTGGTCATGGCATAGTCAGTTATGGTTTGAAAGATGTCTCAAACAGAGAAGTACAACTACAAGAATTCACATTGGGAAAGGAGTGTTGAAGATAGAGAGAGTTTGTATATTACTTCAGTTTGGGCTCCATTATGATCTTTTGGATGAGCAGGAAGCAAACATTTGTTGCACTCAATGGTTGACTATATTGCAGCTTGTTTGGCAAGTTGAGAAGCAGTATGGCTCTAGCTTGCAGTATTGTTTGATCAGGTGCAAATGACAGCCTGATGATAGGTCGAGGCACCTTGAGATCTAGTACCAATACGTGGTACAGGAAGAGAGCAGTGAAGCTCGACTATATCACCACCAATGAGCAGACAACTGATATTCTGACAAAGACTTTGTCCTGGGCAAGTCTATATACTTCAGGGACAAGCTTGGACTTGTGGAGAAACCCTCTTAGTGAGAGGGAGTACTAATGTGTCATCAACAAGGGCATGGCTCGGACTGTTAGTGACAACAGGAGCATGGCCTGGACAACAAGGACATTGCCCAAACTATTGGTAAGTGAGCATGAGGGACAGACATTCTTGAGAGGAATGGTCCTTGAGGCCTAGACACTCAATTGAGTGGGTGCCTTTTTCAGCATCATGGCCTACAGTGAGGCATGGGACATGGGTGTCCCTAGGGTTTGACCATAGGTGATGGCAACCTTGAACTTATCGAAGAACCATGTTTATTAATTTTCTTGAAACTTTGCACACTACTTAGATAAATTACTAAAAGCAAGGCAACTGAAAACTAAAACCAAATTTACCCTCACCAAGATACAGAGTTCCTTAACTTTCAACATGCAATGGAAAATAATCGTGATTCGAGATAAAAACACATGCACACAAAATTGACATGCTTGTTTTACCCGGGTGTTTTACCCAAGAAACCCAAAAGGGAAAACTTGATTTCTTTGTTGTGGAATTTTATTGATTGTTCTTTGAGAAGATGGATCTATTACAATTCATGTTGTTGCTGCAACCAACAATTTGTCATTGAAAAAGCGCTAGGCTTCTCCTCACTATTATCAGCTCTACAATTGTTCTCGGCCTACTCTTGATCATTGCCCTCGGCGCTTGAGAAGATGGTCTCGACCTTGCTCTTAATCTCGGCCCAAATTATTCTATGCTAAAGATAGTCTCAACCTAGATTGCGAACCCTGATCCTTGCTCCACAATCCTTGCGCACTCCACACAAAGAATGATCAATTTAATTGTGCCTTCATCCTTCTCTCACAATATAATTGATGCATGCAAGGAGGCCAAGTCGAATGCCAATTCACACAAGTGTCACGAGTTTCCTTTGCAAGTTAACTGGAGCAAGTCCCAGTTACACTTGGACTAGCTCTCAGTTAACTAGCTCGAGTTGCCACTTGATCTCCTCTAGTTGTGATTCGAGTTAACTGAGGAGTCAACTCGTCCTCTCTTCACTTATCTCTGAAGTCTTAACTTGACCTAACTAAACTTGTCACTACCACCTCATCCTATAATCTAACTGAAGAAAAGTCCAACAAACTGAAGCTCCAGCACTATGCATGCAAACTTGATGACCATTCCAATAAACTGGAAATCAACTCATCGTAACTAAATTCTATCTCATTAACTTGCATTCATGCTAGAGAAAGACTAATTCGAGGTCTTCACTAGCTAAAGCACAAGCCAAAAGACCTTCCATCGTTACATTTTCAACACTCCCTCTTAGCGAGGAAGGGATTTTGTACAATTCCCAACTTATCTTCGAAAAAATGAACTTGCCTTTGACTAAGGCCTTTGTCAAGATATTTGCAACCTACTCATCTGTTGGAATGTATGGTAGCTTTACTATCCCTTACTACACACAATCTCTGAGATGATGGTATATGATCTCGATGTGCTTGGAGCAATCATGAAACACTAATTTCTCAAAGAGCTTAATGCAACTTTGATTGTCACAGTAGATCACAGTGGGCTCCATCCTCTCCTTGAAAAGCCCCACGAGCAACTTTCTCATTCAAATAGGCTTCACACACTGCTAAACTGGCAACCATGTACTCGGCCTCTGCTAAACTAAGTGCAATTGATCTCTACTTTTGGTTGAACTAGGAAACAGTTGCTGACCCAATGCTGAAGACACAACCTGAAGTACTCTTCTGATCTGTGGAGCTCCTTGCCCAATCTGCATCTGTGAAGCCCTCAAACCACCTTCCATCAACCTGTCTATACCCAGTGAACTCTGGTAAGATCCATCACGAACTGGATCAACCGATTCACTTCAAAACATATATCAGGTCGTATGTTGACCAAGTACATCAACAACCTGATGAGTTGCTTGTACAATGTAGCATCTACTCGCTCTGCTCTACTAGCGTCCACCTTCCAATTTGTGACTAGAGGCATGGTCATTGGCCTGCAATCCTGCATATGAAACCTCTTGAGGATCTTTGTAGTGTACTTCCCTTGTCCCAAGAAGATTTCCCCATCGCCTTGCCATACCTATAGCCCGAGGAAATAGTGCATAAGCCCTATGTCCTTCATCTCAAACTCTCTTGCAAGATTTTCCTTGTAATCCTAGATCAAACTGTTTGCTCTAGTCAAGATAAGTTCATCAACATAGAGCACTAAAATGAACAGAGGCCCTCCAAATGTGATGTAGTATAGGTTGGCATCCACCTCACTCTTAGCGAAGCCCAATCCCTGAAGGTAGCTATCAATGCAAGTGTACCATGCTCTCGGAGCCTGCTTGAGCCCATAAAAAGCTCTCTTCAACAAACAGACATGAGTCTCTCTGTTGAAAGTCTCAAAACCCTCTCGTTGCTCCATATAAATCTCTTCCTCAACCACTCTGTTGAGGAATATTGTTTTCATGTCCATTTGGTGGATCTTCCACCCCATCTAAGCTACAAATGCTAGAATTGTCCCGATGGATGAATAACGAGAAACTAAGGCAAATGTCTCATCATAGTTGATGCCCTCAACTTGTGAAAAGCCTTTGGCCACAAATCTAGCCTTGTACTTCTCCACACTCCCATCTGCTCTCTAAGTTTACCGGAAACACCTAGAGAATTGGCTTGAAATGTCATTCCCCATTTCCAAAACGGAAACGAGTACGATCCTTCTCTGAAACGCTGTGAAAACGTTTTTGTGTCATTTCAAGAAATCAGAAAATTTGGATCTAGAATTGGATACGTTTCCAAGGGTTTTAATTTTTTTTGGATTTGTTTCCGGAAATCTGGAAATGGATCCACGGAAACCGTGATTTGTTTCTAGAAATGATTTCCATAAACAAATCCACCCTTAAAATGTTAAACAGCGCGAAAATTTGTATAGCCATAAATAAATAATAAAAATGAAGAAATCATCTTTGCAAATAAATTCACTATAAACGCAATCTCATAACATCTCTTCTAAATCTTTAGAAACAACAGCACTCCATATATTTATCAAGGATTCTTACTACTTAGAAAAAGATAGATGTTCAAAAATACAAACAGAAGGGTTTGATGATTGTCTTTGTAAAAATATTTATTTGGATGATTAATTTTCAGTCTGGTTAAGGTTTTGCTAATTGCAATTAATGATGCTCTTCATTTCCTAAATCCTTCCAATATAACAAATCTTCTCTAACCAATCTTTTGTCTGCATATAGTCAAGAGACCAAGCTGGCGTTGAGAAGAATGAAATGTTCAAATAGGTCTTGACGAAATATCCCAATCAATGTTGCACAATCCTTCCCCCCCACCAAGGATCCAAGGCTGGAACCCCATCCCGTATGGATCCTTGGGCAATCCTCCGAAAAAACCGTCTGCGATTCCACCATTTTGAGGTGATCCCTGAAAATCCAGAACCACGCGAACCCGATCCGCGGATCCGGAAAAGGATCCGCCGCAAATCTAGAAAGAGATGCGCAGTGCCGCGAGGTTCTAATTTTTTTTTTCTTTGACTTACGCTGGGTTGGGACTTCCTGGACACTCCCAAGGTGCTCCCTTGATGTTCCATAGATGCTCCCTCATGGTAATGTTAAATTCTTAAAGTAAAAGTGAGATTCTTCTTTATCTTTCATTTTCATCCTTTTAGTTAAAAATTTTAACAATACCATGAAATGACTCAGGATGTTTGAGAGTGGTTTCAAACTTCCAGCCTCATCGGACTCCATATGGAGGAAATAGAAATTCACATCATATTCAAAATTCAGCAAACTTAATAGTTTTCAGGAATTCGGGATCAATGAGATTGTGGCATTTCATTAGTAGATTATATCATGTATGAGAGTGTGATTGGCATTTAACCAAGAGCACCAAGCCCTATATGTGCTCATGTACCCTAGTGTTGGTGGTGTTAATTGTCGAACTCCTTTGTCATGGCCTTAGAAAAAAATTACCTCTCAATCAAGTCAAAATCATTGATCAAGCATGTTAAGCTTTTTCCACCATATTTTAAGGCATGGATTAGGTAGTTTGATCAAAATTGGACAATGTTGACTAATATCCCTAGACAATCAAGGTAGAGGAAAAGGTTAGATGAGATGAGAAGAATTTAGATTCTAGATGGTTGATGCTCGAATAGTTAATCATTGTTGTACAATGGATGCCATATCTATCTTGATTTATGTACAAATATGCATGTTTTCATATCTTCTACAGCTAATTTGGTATCTTGGATGTTTTTTTTAATATAAATGCAAAAAAATATAAAATATATATATAGTAGACGCTTCGCTTCCTAGATTTTTGGGAAATGACACTTTCGCGTATCCGCTCCCAAAAAACGTCCCCACTTCGTGCAACATTGATCCCAATGATCCCATGGGCCTTTTAATTGACATGAAAGGCAGATAGATACCATCTGCCATGCATGACACATTCTTTAAAGGAGTTGGACCCGAAAACACAAATGTTGTAGCATTTCTAATTACATTACTAATTGAAGAAGATGATTTGTTTATGTTGAATCGATGATGATGATTATGTATTTTTAGATATAGAATCTAATTCTAAAAGATGAATGGTAATATGAAATTCTTAGTTTTGTATCTATTCCCATATCCGTTTCAATCCAACTTAGTCCGTGCCATGCTTCACCTTTTACACCCAACGTGTGTTAGTTTTTGTAGCATCAGAGGTGTTCTAGTCTAAACTTTGTGGAGAGGTTAAAAAACATAAGCTCTCTATAACCCAGAAATCATTTCTGGAAATTCCACCTAGAAGTGTCTCAATTAGATTATTAGTCTATTTTTAATTATTTCCCAAGTCTAAACTTAGGAAAAGGGGTTAACTAATCAGAATCAATTGAGATAAGGTGTGGATCATCTAGAAACTCACACGCATCAACAGGGAATTAATTTGGGCCCTTGATTAAGTTATAATATTGGTCGTTGGTATTCCAATAGAGAATTATAAGAAGAAGTTGATGGGTAGATGGAGAATACACCAGAGATACATGTGAGAATTGTTGCACTCATTTTTCAAAGTTCTGAGGAAGCAGAGGTACAATATTTTTTCTTCAAAGGATCGAGATCATCAGCTATTAGCACTATGTTATTGTAAACTCATTCTGCAAAATTTTAATGTAAATGATGCTAGTAAGACCATGAATGTATGTAACAACCTAGGTAAGCCTATTATTTTGATGATAATTTCATCCTAAGATACTTTTCGTCTCACTAACTCATCTGTGTTTCTAAACACGGATGGTCAGCAGAGTTTTTCCCTTCAACCTCACCCCAAAACTAGGGTGGAATTTGTCATCAAAGTCTTAGGTGAATCATAGTGTTCTAGTCGAGTCTCATGTAAAAGTGATTTAGGAATAATTTAAGCTAATTGGCTAAATTATTTTATTAAAATCACTTGGTCTACTGAATCATATTGTGTCGCAGAATTGGGTATGTAATTTGGGGGTCTAAGTCAAACAGGTATTCCCCCTTTGAGGATTGAATTGTAAAAATTATTTTAGTGCATGGTCCCTTATACTTAGACGCCATGGCTAAAATAGAGGGTGGAAAAAATTATTAATCCCCTCAAGTGTCAATTAATTAAATTTTCTGGCAAAAATAAATTAAAATCCTAAGCCAAAAATTTAATTAATTAAAGTCAAAATTAAAAGTCTAGAGAAATTAAATTTTCCAAGTGGAAAAATTCGTGGGTATCAAAAGAATTAATTGTTGGAAATCCTCCACCAAGAGAATCTTGGATATTTCAAGAAAAATTGGACCCTTAGACCTTAGTGATTAAATCAAAGTCAATTTTTTGAGGAAATTAGCTCAAAATAATTAATTTTGAGCTAATAAAAAAAGAATTTAATGAGAAATTCGAAAATTCCTCAAAATAAATATTTTCAACGGCTAAGATTAAAAGATCATCAAGGATTTATCAACAGCCAAGATTATTTTGACGAAGATCAAGCCAACTAGCCGTTATTTTTCCACTTGGAGGATTTATCTATAAATTAGAGAGTCATTTGTGTTAAAAGTCATCTGATGTTTGGCTAAGAAATTGTTGCAAAAGCATTGATGTAACACTATTGTCCCACTAGGAATGTTTATTTGAATCATAATAAAGACTTTGGGGTGCAGTTCAAGGTGTTTAGTGTTCGTTGATTTGTGGCATATGTTGCGTACGGGCTTTCCTATATTGTGTTGATTAATGTTAAAAATTATTTTTCATTAGATGGGGATAAAGTCATTCTATTGATAAATTTTAGGTTTTTTATCTTAGATGATTTGATTTTCCATATGTCTAACAAATTTGCTTGAGAAATATATAGTGTTTGCAAGTTTTCCAGCCCTTGGTCTCCAAGTTCACAAACTATGGGCATGAACCGACTTTGTTTGGACTCCAAATATTTATGTGGTTGATTTAACTTCACTAGGGCTATAGTGTATATTAATTTTACAAAGTATTATTAGCCACTTATCAAAGAAAATTCTAAAAAAAAAATTGTTTCTCAAAATTTATTTTAAAACCCTTGTATATTTGTAAATTTTGTAAATAATTTGTAAATTACTTTTGCTAATTGGGGTTTTGGGGTTTTGAGATTTTGTATATATTTGGGGTTTTGGGTATTTGTAAATCTATTTGTGCAGGTGAGAAAGTGACGAAAGTTGGAATAGGGCTAGATCTAGGCCCTTGAGGGCAAGATCTAGTCTCTACAATTTTCTGCAGGGCCCACCATTGAAGAAATTGAGCCAAAGTGCAAATCTGAAGGAATTAAATTTTTCTGAAGTTGGGGTTTCGAGTTTTAGCCTTACCGAGCTTGAATCTAGCCCCTCCAAGGCCAGTGTCCCCCTCCTTAGCCCCTATGTCATCATTTTCTCCCTCTACGTCAGCCTTTTTAGGTCCTTTAGGGCAAGTCGTAGGCCCTAGAGCTCTCAGCCTTCCCTCCTAGCCCCCGCGATGAGGGTTTAAGGCCATTTTTGGCCTAGCCGTGGCCTTGGCCTCCCTCAAAAACCCTAGACGGCTGCCATTGATTTCTAGCCCTAAAAACATAGTCGTTAGCCCCAAAAGGGCCTCTTCCCTCCAGCCTTAGCCCCTCTTGGCCTTTTCCTTCATCGTTTGCCCTTTCTTTGGCCTCCTAGCCCCTTTTCCCCTCAAGGCTAGCCCTACTAGGCCTAGTGTTGGCCCTCTTTGGCCCTAGTTTGTTTCTCTTTGACCTTTGTCCATTTTCTGAATTTTGGTACTAAATACTTGGTGGTTTTGCATAATTTTTTGCCCAAAAAGTTTGATTTGCAGGTGGCAACTTCATTGCAAAATTTTGGCAAGTTTGGGCAAAGTGATCTTCAAGGCCATGGGCTTGCTCTCTAAACCCTAATTTCTCACTGTTTTATTACAGCTGCAAATTCTGATTCATAGCAGTGATACATAAGCCCTAAAACACATTAAGTTTGTCAAAATACTCTAAAATTAAGAAATTCAAATTTTCTAGAAATTTGGCCACTTGGGCATTGAGGATCTAGCTTGGATCTAAATTTTGGCTTGCTGGAAATTTTCTGCATAAGTACTAGATCATATCTGAATTTTTTTAATAACACACCTAAAAGGGCTCAAAAACTAAATTTTTCAGTTTTGGCAAATTTTTCCAAGTTTTGGGCCAGATTTGGCACTTGTTGTGGCATAAATAACTCATTGATTTTTTGTTCTACTTACTGCTGTAACAAGTTAAATCAGATCTGATATAAGTCTGAACATTGCATCTTAAAGTGGGCTAAAACTCATAATTTACATTAGAAAAGTGTTGGGCATCTCATTGATCATCTGTGGCTAATAGGCTATCATAGCCTTGTTGTCTCGAATCTAAAGCGATTTTATTTCTGCTGTCATAAGGATAAAAAGTGTTGATATTTTAGAGTATTACTGTTGATTTTGATTATTGGAAATCTAACATTCGTTTGTCTTGTCTTAAGCTCTAATAATTGTCAAAGTTTGCACTTAAGACACTCACACATCTAAGCTCTAAGTTTCTAAATCTTGTTTAAGTTACTTTTGGCATTAAGATCAAATTGACATTGTGATTGAATCATTATTGAATAAGTGTTCTACTTTAAGTTCATAATCTTAAGAATCTTGGGTATTTGTATCAGTTATCTTGTGGGATTGGCATCTTATGGATTTGATATTGGCATCATCATTGGCATTTACTTGGTTGAAATATCTTTGAAGATCTCTAATTGTTTCAATTGTGGCATTGTCTTTAATAATCTTGCAATTGATATCTTGACTAAGTGTGAGTTAAGTTATTACGGGATTTGTGTACATCTCGTAGTCATTAGAACTTTGTGATTATCTTTGGTATCTACTTCACACTTAAGTATTTGGCACATTTTTGTTTGGTTAAGATTGTCTTTTCATTTATCGTTAAGTACTCTTGTCATAAAGAATAATCATAACTTAAGTACTTAAACATTTAAAACAATCTTAAGCTAAGAACTTCACTCATCCATCTTGCATTTCATTCTAAGAGTAGTTGCATTTAACAACTTACCTCCAGGCATAAGCTTGGTTGATAGACTCCTAGGACAACCCTCTTCCATCTAGCGTGAGGGATTCAACCCTTCTTAGTGGTTAACACAGTGACCTTGCAGTCGTCAAAGCCACAGTCTTTGCAGCGCCAGAGGCACTGGGTGGTTGGAACACAAGGGGAGGTATCATTAATGAGGCCTTTGCCTGATTCTCGTTGGCTTCCATCCCACAACCTACTCTGAAGATTGTTTCTCAAAACAGTTAAGGGAAAGGTTCCATTTAGACTAGGCATATAATCTAAAACTAACCAGGATCCTTGCATTTCACCTACATCTTAGGACTTGCATTTCATAAAGGTTAGTTATTCATCTAGGCAACAATTGTCCATCTAGTTACTTGGTCATAATTTACAATAAGCAAGAAAGTTTAACTCCATGAGGCACTGGTCTCAATTTTAAATCTAATCATTAATCTTGCTAAATTTTACCAAGTAGCTAGGCGACTCAACTATGTCTCCCAGACAACTTGGTTCCCAACTTGTTTTCCATCACCTAATTTCCATAGGGACTACCCCCCATAGCCTGTTCTTGGGAGACAACTAGAACGGAGTGGGCGAGGATCAGAGTGACAACCCCTGCCCTGAGCCATTGTCACGATGCCTATACAATCCGAGCGACAACAAGAACCATAGAGAGTTCGATTTCCTAGGAGCGTTCGATTTTTAGAGAGCCAGCAGTGCTAGAAGAATTCGAGCTTTAGTAGGGAAGAAGAGACAAGAAGCCAGAGGAAGATTCCAAGATCCGACGAGTGCATTTACAGAGAGGTCGAGATTTCTCTAGGAGGCCGGGCAGTCCCAATGCAGAAGCTTTAGTGGGCAATTCGATTTGTTGAGGAAGGAAGAGGTCTTCAGTTCTAGAGGTCGGACAGAGGTTCCAGAGTGTCGAATAAGCATTTTCCTAGTAAGCAGCTAGCAGGCCAGTTTGATTAGCAAACGATCCAAGAAGCATGTGTGGCAAGCAGCCTCAGGTTGATATAGAGCCTGCGTAGGCCCAGTTGGTTGGCTTGCTTTTCAGTGGCAATCGAGTATCGGGATTGCTCGGAGTGAGGGTAATTTCCCTCAAGCTATATGTGTATGCAGGTTGAAGAAAGCCCTCTATGGGTTGAAGCAAGCCCCTAGGGCTTCGTATGAGAGGATCGATAGCTATCTTATGAAGCTGGGATTTACAAGAAGTGATGTTGACCCAAACCTATACTTCAAGGTTGAAAAGGACCAATTGAAGAATATCAGTGGTTTGAGTCTCACTTGAGGGGAATGGTCCCCTTGTATGTTTTCCAGCTTCACATCCCTAAAAAACACCTTCAGGATTTAAGTTGAATTCGGGCATCCCTGTGACCATCTTCCTTACATCAGGTAAGGCTTTGAAATGAAGGTGAGCAAATCTTCAGTGGCATAATTCGGATTGAAGAGAAGTACCACAAGTCATTGCTCTCAACGAACTTCCTCCAACCTGATAGAGATCTTCAACCCTGAATCCAAGAGTGAATGCATCTCTTGGGTTCTTTTGCCAAACAAGAACCTTCCCATCAATGAACGTCACCTTAAAACCTTTGTCTTTAATCGCAGAAATAGAAACTAAGTTCTTTTTCAGATCAGGTACATATAGCACTTCTTGTAAGTGAAGGGTTTGACCTTGATTTAAGTGAAGAGTAACAGTTCCAATTCCTTTCACAGGATAAGTGGCATTATCCCCAAGTATAATCTCCATATGTCTTCTTTTCAACCAAGTTTGAAATAGCTTCTTTGTACCCAGTGAAGTGCCTTGAGGCACCACTATCAATCAACCAATGATCCAATGTATCCAGAGGAGAGGCGGTGGAGAGGGCAGAAATAAGATAAAATTATTTTTGCTTTACAACATTAACTTCTTCATACCTGGAGTTTCTCAACTTCTTAGGAGGACGACCATTTCCATTTTGAGCAGCGAGAGCATTCCTCTTTCCTTTGTTGAACCTGTTGTTCCTTTGATTGCCATTGCCCTTAAAGTTGTTGTTATTTTTGTCATCATCTCTTGGAGTATCCTTCTTATGAGGACACTCTCTAGCGAAGTGGCCAAACCTGTTGCAATTGAAGCACCTTCCTTTCCTTCCTTCTTTGAATCCTGGCTTGAATCCTTGTCCTTGATTCCTTGGACCAGCATTGTTCCTTCTCTTCGAATGAGCGGAGAAGGGGGTAGGATTGTTTCCATTTGAGGACTTGTCTCTTGAGTGTATCTGGCCAATAGTTCATCAAATCCCGAAATCCTGTCATTGTTGAGGATGGTAGCATTGAACACATCCCAATCTCTTGTAAGGCCCCCGAGTGCAATAAGAGAGATCTCTCTGTCACCAATGAATTTAAGAATAGATAGAAGATTATTCTTGACCTCAGTAATCCTCATGAAGTAGGACTGGATGGATTCTCCTCTATCCATCTTGTTCTTGAGAAAGAGAATTTGATTTGCATTGTTTACTTTGAACATCCCAACCAGCTTTTCATACATCTCCTTGGATGTTTCCAAATCAGAAATATAGGCAACCAAAGGCTTATGAATGGAATCAACAATAATCTTCTTAGCTTTAACCTCACCTTTCTTGTACTCGGTTTGTGCAGCAACGGATGTGTTTGAAGGAGGCTCTGTTATTCTTCCTTTGACAGTCCATGGCATCATTTTCTTCTAATGTCAAATCCAAAGTCATCTTCCATGCACGATAGTAGGATTTGTCCTTAATCTTGTCCTCGGATTTGAAGAAGGATGTAGTCATCATTGGGACTAGTTCCAAGTCCTCACCTAAGCTGCGATACCATGTTAATTTAAGATAACAATGGTATGTTCTATGCTTTAGCACAATTTACTTCAATGTTTCTTATCAGCCCAATGACAATTTCCAATTATATTCAGTAGCAATCACATTAACTTATACACATTGACAGTAAACGCAGATAGAACATAAAAACATATGTAGAAGACAAGCCAAGACAAGAGGACACAAGATGTGGCGGATGTCAAGGACAAACCCCAATGTGGGGAAACCCTTTGATTAAATCTTCTTATTATTATTCAATAGTTCAGCACAGAGAGTACAAATATCAGAAATACATGCCCAAAACAAATCTGCCAAATCAGCAGTCAATGCAGCCCTAACCAGAAAGTCAACAGTGGTCAAAGCTGCCCCAAAACATCCTCCAATCAACTCGGTCAACAGCAAAAGAATGCGGCCTCCAAAGAGGGTCAAATTCAACCGAGAACAAGCCTTGTCATCCTAGTCAAAGTCTACTGTAATTCTGCGGTCAAACCAGAAAGTCATCACAGTAGTCAACTCAATCAAATAGTCCCCAATCACCTCGAAATTCATGCCAAAGAATGTGGCCTGCAGAAATCGAAATTTTGCCCCCAAAATAGAAGTCAACGCTGGTCAAATATTGCTAGTCAACGCATGCCCTAGTCCTAAAATTTTCGGCCTCCTAAACCAATCCAAAAACCTGCCTTCCTTCCACACGTGCGAAGAAGAGAGCCTCCAAGTTGTACGAACCAATCAAGACAGGAGAGAGAAGATGATGTGATGAGATGAGTGATGTCCAAATGAGAGAAGGGTCACTTCTATTTATACAATTCGTTGAGGGTGAGGAGACACATCCATTGGGCTTCATGAGCCTACATTTCACTGAGGCCAACCTTGATAATTTGACCATGAAAAAGAATAAATTCAAAATTCCAATTCTGCTTGTCAAAATGAGATGTCTTTATATCAAAATTGTACCTCTCGAAAAGAGGTATCTAATGCAATAATAATTTCCATCATATGAGTTTTCCTAAGGTGGAATTTGGCCCTAGTTGCCAATTTTAATAGAGGGAGCCTCCAACTATGTCATCTAAAAGGTTAGGATGTCCTTCCTTCTGGATGAACATGCCCTGAAGACCTATGCAGAAAATATGGTAGCAGTTCCCCGGGACCCCTATCAGCGAAAGGAGTACAAGAAGGAAATGGTGAAGGCAAAGAGGATGATTTTGGATGGAGTCCAAGATCATCTAGTCTCACATGTGGCAGACAAGGGAATGTCCAAGGAAATGTGGGATGCTTTGTCTGAGCTATTTCAGAGTTCTTCCAAGCAACTGAGGAGTACCAAGATGCAGAAGGGCGAGAGCATATATTCCTTTCTCACTCGAATTCAGGTAGTCCAAGATCAGCTGTCAGCCGCTGGGGAGGGACCCCAACCCACAGAGCTTGTATGATTGGCACTAAATAGCGTCTCAGAGGATTGGCAGGTATTTGTCTAGAGTATCTTAGGCAGAGATACCTTGCCGAAGTGGGATAGGATGTGGTCCAATCTACAACCGAAGGAGTTGAGGGGGGATTTGTTGAAGAGTACCATCAGCGGCAGCAGCAGCAAGGGACCTAAAAGTGAGGAGGAGAATGTGGCCCTAGCATCTAAGGGTCCCAATCAGTGGCAACGGGAACAGAAGAAGAAGGACTTGTCAAAGGTCAAACGCTTCAAATGTGGTGAGCTTGGTCACTATAACATTCAGTGTCCTCTCAACAAGAAGGACAAGCAGGAGAAGCAGGACCAGGCAACAGTGTCCGCAGAGATTGACAAGTTGTCCTCCAGGCTGGAGGAAGAGTTTCCACGCTTGCAGCCATACCTCTAGGAGAGAGGTGGGCGATTTGGAGTTGTAGTAGAGATTGCAGAGATTGGGCAGGCTCCATTAAGAAGTCCACCTCATGGATCATCACCTAGCTACAGGGGCCCACAATATTCAGTAGCAGGATGGATCAGTGTCTGAGATGCAATCAGATTCCAGAGTGACAGTTCCAAACTAGTAGTAGTCAGGTGTTGGGGAGTGCAGTGCAGAGTTGGCAGCAGTGCAGAGTGGCACAGTGCAGTGGCTAGTAGCAATAAGATGCTCAAGAGATAGATGCATCATATTGAACACAGATGATGCAGTATTTTGGATGCTTCTTAGTTGCAGTTGCAGCAACAACAGAAGAGAGGGATTTGCAGTGCAGATGCAGGGTTTACAGCAGTGTCAGCACCAGCACAGATGTAGCATCAGAGTTGCACAGTGGTTGGTGGGTAGTGGCCAAACATTAGCAGCGTGACAAAGATTGGTATAGAATCAAGGTGTTGTGGTAGTATGTGCAGCGCTAGAGAGAACTCCTTCCTCACTAAGAGGTAGTGTTAGTTTTTGTAGCATTGGAGGTGTTCTAGTCGCCAAACTTTAGTGGAGAAGTAAAACAAATGATCTCTCCATAACCCATAAGTCATTTCTAGAAATTCCACCTAGAAGTGTCTCAATTAGATTATTAGTCTATTTTTAATTATTTCCTAAGTCTAAACTTAGGAAAAAGGGTCAATTAATCAAAATTAATTGAGATAAGGTGTGAATCATCTAGAAACTCACACAGATCAACAGGGAATTAATCTAGGCCCTTGATTAAGTTCTAATCTTGATCATTGTTGCTCCACCGAAGGATTATAAGAAGAATTCGATGCGTAAATGGAGAATACACCAAAGACACTTGTGAGAACCACAGAGAGTTCGATTTCCTTGGAGGGTTCGATTTTTAGAGAGCTAGCAGTGCTGAAAGAATTCGAGCTTCAGTAGGGAAGCAGAGACAGTGAGGTCGAAGGAAGATTTCCATATCTGGCGAATGCATTTGCAAAGAGGTCGAGATTTCTCTAGATGCAGAAGCTTCAATGAGCAATTCGATTTGTTGAGGAAGGAAGACGTCTTCAGTTCTAGAGGCCAGGCCAAGGTTCCAGAGTGTCGGAGAAGCATTTTCTCAGTCAGCAGCAAGCAAGACAGCTTGATTAGTAGACGATCTGGGCAGCACGTGTGGCAGGCAGCCTCAGGTTAACATAGCGCCTGAACATGCCCAATTAGACGGCTTGCTTTTCAGTGGCAGTCAAGTGTCGAGTTTGCTCGAAGTGACAGTAATTTCCCTAAAGATATTTTTTTACAGTATTTTTCTCTGCAGGATTGCCAGTTTTGGCATCCAGATTGTACTCAGACAATTTCACTGCTACATAATAATAAAACCTTCAGTTGTTCACTGGTTTTCCCAAGTTGGGTTTTCTAGGGACATTTGTCCAAAAATAGATGTGTTAATTATTGTGTGTGTGCTAATATTTTCTCAATTTCCAGCGATATTTTCTTCTGCGACTTATTGGTGAAAATCACAGTGTGAATTATTTGATATTTTCTATAGTAGATAAATTGTTAAATAAATTAACAATTAGGAAAATAATTTCCAGTTGTTGTGAAAGATGACATTTTCACAATGCGAGCCTACCACTGATTTTCCCTCTGGTCATGGCACAATCTCCGGGACAGTGTTCTTCATGATGGAGGAATATTCCTCCACCATGGCATCCCACCAAACCTGTTGAGAGGCTGCCTCCCAATAACAAGAAGGATTTGTGTCCAACAACTCAATCATCAAGGCCATGTATCTGGTGTACATGTGTGGTTGCTTGCTCTGTCTGAACATAGAGCTAGGACCCTTAACTCGCTCCTGGACCTCCTAAATCAACCTCTCGGCCAACTTGACTCTGTTGCTCCCTTAGCTGGGAGTCACTAACTGAGTGGCTACCTCCACTCGTCCTAGTCTCTCCTCGTCATCCTGTAATGACTCCTTTCCATCTTGTTGTATGGCCTACTTGCCACCTGGTTGAGACTCAGTCTGTGGTATTGGCTGAGGTTGTAGCTTGGGAGTGAGAAGCTCCTCCTCAAGCCCTCCAACCTTCTCTTACTCCAAGGACTCCCTCAGAGCTTTGTCCTCCACAAACTTCACATCCCGCCGGATAATTGTCTTCTTGAGTGATGGTTTATACACCCTATATGCCTGAGATGCCTCACTGTAACCCACAAAATTTCCATTTTCAATTGTGGGCTCCAACATCTTCCTTCTCTCTTTGGACACATGGTAGTGAACTTTGGTGCCAAAGATGTGAAAGTGAGAAACATCAGGCTTCTTTCCTGTGAAAGCCTCCTTCGTTGTAACTCGTCCAAGCACCCTGTATGGACTCTTGTTTTGCAGAAATACTGTAGTGTTGCATGCCTCTGTCCACAAGAACATGGGTAGCCCCTGGTCATGCAACATGGCCTTGGCCACTCCAACTATGATGTGGTTCGTCCTCTCAACCACACCATTTTGTTGAGGGTTATGGGGTGTTGTAAGCTCTCTCCTAATGCCCCCCTCGGCACACTCGTCCTTGAAAGCATTGGAGACATATCACTCGACATTATGACTCCTCAATCCTTTGATCTTCTTCCTGGTCTGCTTTTCTACCAAGGCCTTAAACTCCATGAAGTTGGAGAAGACATCCTACTTCTTCTTCATAAAGAAGATCCATGTTTTCCGAGAATAGTCATCTATGAAAGTATTAAGTACCTGTGTCTCATGAGGGATGGAGAAGAGAAGGGCTCACATACGTCTAAATATACCAACTCCAAAATCCTTTGAATTTGTTGTCTCGGCCCTAAAAAAGATGACTTGTACAACCCTTACACACTTCATGTTGGTCATTATTGAACGGTAGTAGCCCTGTGGCTATTTGTGTTGAGAAATGTAACTAGTATCGGTCTTCATAATTGTATTTGAGTCATGATATAATGTATTTGTCAAAAGAAAGAAAAATAAATTTATTTGTAACAAAAAATTATTTATAAGAATGGGTTTCATGCTTCATTTATTTTATTTCTAGGTTAAAAGCACCCATTGAGTGCTCTAGGTTTTATGTCATGAGTCCTAGTCTTTGTCATCATGTAATAGACCCTTCTTGGGCTTTGCATATCAAGAAAGAAAATTTATTTTGATGTAAATGGGTCATATATATCCTCCTCCACCAAGTCAGCCTCAAGTCCTTCAAGTCAGGCTCAAAGAACATCTTCAAACTACTATATATGTATACCCATGCGTTCGACGTATCGAGAGCGAGATACATACATGACATTCGATCTGCAGCTAAGAAGAAAAATGAAGTGTGGAATACAAGAAGAAGAGCCTATTCTATGACAAGAAGTAAAGGAAACTAAGCGAAGAAGAATAGAAGGTCTGAAATTTCAAATTTGTTATTCTCTGCCACTTGTGCGAATTTACTGAAGTGTTACAAGGTCGAAAAGTGCATAACTGAGTTAGGAGACTGAAAATTGCAAAAGGAAGAGAGGGGTTGAAACCATAGCTGACATGATGTTTCTCCTTTACATGATATTTGAAAGTTTGACTTCATGGGAGGTTGGCTTGGTGGATGGAGGAAAGTCTTTATCATGGTCAAAAGGTCTAGGTTGTCTCATTTGATTTGATTCTTGAAGAAGAGAAGTTTTTGGGTTTTTCCCCTAGGAGAGGGGTTTTTCCTGTTGAAGAATCTAGGGCAGGCATAATTAGGGTGATTCTTCGTTACATGATAACAATTTGTGAAGTGTTTATGCAATTTTTATTTTAGCTTGATGTTTACTTCATTATTAGCATGTGTAAGTTAACTTCATCAAACTACTATCAAAACAAAAGAGACAAGAACACAAATATTTGGCTTACTGCCAAGGCCAAAACCTCTCCCTCTTGGAGAGGAAAACCCACGCAAAAAAATTCTTCTTATAGAGATTCCATTGACGAATACCAAGACCATGACCCTTGACACACTCTGCCACTCCAAGACCAAGACATCAATCCTTCACTTCTCTGAACATCATCTTCACTGCATCCCTGAAGTCAATATTGCTACATTACTGAGATCCTCAATATTGCTTGATGAGATCTTTCGTCCTAAGATCATCATGCCATCACGCAGCTACTGCATCTTCACTTGTTGTTCCAGGATCCTTATTGATCTACATCCTTGGAATAATGAGATCACTGAAATGATCTCATGTTCTGTCCATGCTCGAGGTGAGGTTATGTATATACAAAGCTCTTCTCGAAACTTTCATCACAGCTACTCATCGTATCAACCGAGATGCTAGATCTAAGTGTATAGCTAGATACGATCATGCCGAGATTGTCATAATACATATCCCTTAAGACTGTGACAGTATCCTAGCTACTCACCCTTACGTTGATGCTGAGACAAAGATGAGTACGATATTATTATTATGCTCAGAACTGCAATTTCGATTTCTAAGATTGTACCCAAGAGCAACGTTCATCACTACGGTGGTAGACGAGATAACAAGATCACAAATCTATAGATCCATCATCACTGTGCCTCTTTCTGAGATCCATAATCACTGTGCCTATGTCCGAGATCCATTACTGTGCCTACGTCTGAGATCCATTATTGTGCCTTCGTCCAAGATCCATTATTATGCCTTCGTCTGAGATTCATCATCATTGTGTTTTCATTGAGATTCATTATCACTGTGCTTTTGTCTGAGGTTCATCACAAGCATGTTGAGATCACTGTGGCTTACTATCTTATCTGAATCCTTGTCTGCAGTTATGTCACGTCCAAGGTTGCACCTGCCTGCACCCAAACGAGATCCTCGACCTGCAATCCATCCGAGACCCAAATCATGCGTGCCTGCACTCTATACCCATTGACATTTCAGAAGATCATGCGAGTTCTCTCTCTACCATTTGCGGATGATTCAATGGGGTATTTATAGTGGTTTGCATCATCTATTTGAGCCGACATGAACCATGAATCGTTATGTCTCTTACCCAAGCCGACATGACTTTCATTAGTGTAATTAATTCATAATTTGAGCCGACATGTAGACTTCTTCATTGCTTTCGCTTGCAGACTTCTAGTGAAGGATTATGCTTGGTCTTTGGAGGGTTTCTTCACATCTTTGTGGACTTGATTACATTTACATAAACTCATGAAGAGTTTCTATACCCATGACATGACTTTTTGACACATAAATAAATCCTAAAGACATCAAGAAGAAGTCTTTCAACTAGAGACACTTCTTGCTCATGAAACCCATGTAGCAAGATTACAAGAATAATTTATTACATCATTTACAAAGATCATGTCACTATGAAGACAGAACCTAGTTACACTTTCTTCAACACTGACCTGGCTAAGTGCCTACATCTGGTGCCCATTTTTCTTTGATGATCTTCATGATTTTGATAGTTGTTTGATGATAAAGAACACAATAATGATAAGCAGAAGAAGTATCTAGTTAAAGAAGTAAAAGAACATCACAAGCACTTATAAGAGAAATCATTTTAACTAGCTGCCCTAAGGATTTCTCAACAATCTGCTGAAGGACATTCAGCACCCCATATGCATGCGTCTATGAGAAAGCTTCCCACGTCTTTGCCATGCTCACGCCATGCCTTGCTGCTCAAGGTTGCGTCTAACTCAACCTGCAGCTTGTAATGTTTCTTTACCCTCACACCAATCTGCTTCATGGCTCGAGATGCAAAGTGTCTGAGGTTGGCCTTACCTCTGCTGAAAATGACATCATAACCCTTGTCCTCTAGGGTGGAAATAGAACAAGGTTCTTTTCAAGGCCTGGAACATAAAGGACATCCTTGAGACAAAGAGGGTTACCAAACTCCCTCTCAAAACCGACAACACCCATGCCCTTGGTCATGTACTTGCCATCATCTCCTAGCTTAATGTGAAACTGCATGTCCTTCTCCTTTAACTGGGTGAAATATCCCTTATTCCCAGTCATGTGAAAAGATGCTCCAGAATCAATGTACTGCACATTGCTACCCATTTAACTTGCCATGTAAGCTATCAATGAGAAATCCTTCTCAGACTGAGAATTAGACGCATCTACCTTGGCTAAGGCTACCATATGATCCTTATTAGACCCCTTCTTTCAATTAGGACACTTAGTGGCATAATGTCCAAACTGGTGGCAAGGGAAGCATTCGATCTTGCTCAGATCTTTCTTCTTCTTCTCACCCTTCTAGCTAGACTCAGCCTTGCCTTAGCTCTTCTTGCCCTTGGCTTTGCTTCATTTGCATGCCAAGGCAAAATTCTCCTTGTCCTTTGTCTTTGTTGAACCTCCAGCTCTCGTCCCCTTGAGGATTTCTTCTTGGACACAATCTCCCAACAACCTTTCCCAGTTGGGAAGATTCTCTCTGCCACTGACTACAACCTAGAAATTTTCCCAAGACTTATGAAGTCCTGGTAGCACAAGACTCACAAAGTCTTTATTTGCAACAATCTCGCCCACTCCAGCTAACTCATCCAGAACCTAGATGAACTTGGAAAGGTACGTAATGATAGGCTCTCCTTTGCTCATCCAAATGTTTCTTAGCTTGTCCTTCAATGCAAGCTTCCTGGCATCACTGAATCCCTGATACAAATCCAAGATGGCTTTCCACATCTCTTTTATTGTCGTCTTCCCATGGAGATGAGGGATAATGGTGTCATTCTTGTTATGTTGGATCAAATGTTGGAGATCTACGGACACAGCCTCTGGGCTCTTCACAAAATCTAGCAGCCCATTATCTTCCAACACTATTGAGATCTGCGCCCTCCCTGAGCATAAGTTAGGGGCTCCCTCTAAACAGTGATCTTCCCATAGTCCTTGGAACAACATACTGCTTATCCAAAAATTGTTCCTCAAAGCTCTAGCACAAGCTACTGACTAATCTACGCCCTTCACTTACTGAATAATCCTAGTACTCGGTTTTTATGCAGAGCATGGCTTTGATACCATGTTAATTTTCTTGAAACTCTATGCACTACTTAGATGAATTACTGAAAACAAGGCAACTAAAAACTGAAACCAAATTTACTTTCACCAAGATATAGAGTTCCTTAACTTTCAACATCCTACAAAAAATAAACGAGATAAAAACACATGCACACAAAATTGACACGCTTGTTTTAGCCAGGAAACCCAAAAGGGAAAACTTTCTTTCTTTGTTGTGGATTTTTTATTGATTGTTCTTTGAGCAAATAGATCTATTACAGTTCATGTTGCTACTACAACCGTCAATTTGTCACTGAGAAAGCACTAGGCTTCTCCTCACTATTCTCAACTCTACAATTGTTCTCAGCCTACTCTTGATCATTGCTTTCGGTCGTGCACTTGATCTTAGCCCTGCACACAATTGTTCTCAACTAAAGATAGTCTCAACCTGCTCTATGAATCCTGATCTTTGCGCACGCTTGCTCCTCTCTCTATGCACACTCCACACAAATAATGATCAATTTAATTGTGCCGTCATCCTTCTCTTTCACGATAGAAATTGATGCAAGCAATGAGGTGTTGAGAAATCTAGGGCAGATTAGATTAGGGTTTTATAAACTTGATTTCTCTTTATTCTTGACACTTGCTTTTGATATCAGATTAGTGCATTATTATTATTATTATGTTTTGTTCATCATCAAGACAAATGCCAATAATAAGATCACAATGGAAACAAGAAGACACCAGAAATAGGCTCCAAGCCATGGCAAAACCCACAAGGGGAAAACCCAGAAACTCCTTCTTATAGAATCAATTCAATGAAGACTTCCAAGACTTTGACCCAAGACTAACCACCAAAAGACAAGCCATCCACCCTTAACAACTTATCTGCAAATTTGGTCATGAGGAAATCTTAGTCTCCTCCAAGAATATCACACGTGCGAGTTGTAGAGATACCAAAAACAGAAAAACTCGTCCTCTCTTTTTCTTTGTTGCCTCTGTCAAGAATTCGCATCTTTCTTCTTGCTTGAGATCATAACAGAATATCTTGTGATGTATGTATATCCAATGAGGTCGAATTCCTCATCCTTTCATAGGCTTCTTAAGGGTTAGTAAGGCCTCTCCTAGGCGGGCTAGAAGGGTTCGCTGACTTGTCCTTTTAAAGGCTTCTAGACTCTTTCTTTACAAAATAATAATTTATTTTCTTGCTTCTAGATCCACATAAGGGCCATTACATCATAACTTTGAACAAGACAATAGAGCACACAATGGGTGCTTGACCTAGGACAAACAACCAATGGGCAAGAAACCCATTTTATAATAATAAAATATTTTTTCTTTTTACAAATACAATGATGACATAATTATGAAGATTGACACTAGTTACATCTTCAACACTCCCTCTTAAATAGGGAGGTATTCCTAATTGACTATAGGTACAAGAACAGTACTTCCATTGAATTATTCTCATAAGAAGAGTCGGATTGGGAAGCCATCTCACAAGCTATCTTTTCAACTTATATCATTGCATCTCATCATATCAACTAGCATCGTCATATAGCAAGGCCTTGACTAACAGTTCTATTTCTCCACTAGATTATAGCACAACATTGGGGAGACCATGACTTATAGAAACCTTCATCATTGTTTATCAAGGAGCATACCCCATCCGGATGTTCACAAGTTATGTCCTTTTAGGACCCTTCCTGTCTTGGATTTACACATCCTCAAGGAATCTCCTCTTCAACTACTCTTGCCTATTGGATGCCCTACCTCATCCTCAAAGAGTATAGGTTTCGGTCTCAGATGCTTACCCAATCCTCCATTCTTTCTTCACAATGTGAAGACAAGAATGATGTGTCTATCTCTCCCTCTTAACTAGGGAGGATCTATTCATTCCTTTACACATGAAAGGAATATATCCAAGCTCCCTCTTAACTAGGGACTTGTTTCCAATATCAGCTATCTATTCTTTCGTGGAGATCATGGTACCATCAGATGCTTGTAGGCTTCTTTCTTCTCTGACATCAACTTCTATGCACATCGTGGAGCCATCTTGTTTCACAATTTTTCGTAGGGACAAGTCATCACTTTTCATATCATCAATTTTTATTTGCTACACATTCACGAACCAGCCCCTATGGAGCTTGAACATAGCTTCCTCTGAGCATCGAGAAAGTGATCTACCAAGATATGATCATCGAACCATCTACAACCTGCTACTTTCCTGTCAGTGATATATATATCCTTTGGACTTCGATGGAGCTTGAACATAGCTTCCTCTGAGCATCGAGAAAGTTATCTACCAAGATATGATCATCTAACCATTTGCAACCTGCTACTTTCCTGTCAGTGATATATATATATCCTTTGGACTTAGACTGCCAAAGTCATCCACTCAATTTCTCAGTCGTTAAATCTCCCTGTAAAGCATCTTATTTTGGTAGCAGAACTATATCAAACCATCAAAGTCATCGGATTATAATAGCCTATGTCATGCCTTGTCTTCATTAATATCCTTATTCAATCATCAGGAAGAGTCATCCTTGCATCAGATTATCTTGTTAGGGATATTGTAGCTTCCTCTGAAGTCGGTAGTCTTTCACATCATCTCGGATGTTGATGTCTTCAACCCAAACAAATTCAAAACATGATAATGCAACCAGGAATATTTTTGTATCCTACTCCTCCTGCATATTGAAAAGCATAAGTTAACTGAATCAAAGAGGAATTTTAAAAACACTCATACCTCTTACTTCAATTGGTCATCTAGCTTTCTTCAAATTGCTCCTTATCCTGAGGTTGGGACTTCACCATGTTGCAACTTGTATCAGCAAACTTCTAGGAAGCTTGCCCCAAATCTGAGAAAGTAGAAAAGTTTGTAATATCACATGGCCCTTCTTCTACCAGGCAAAGAAATATTCCCATGAATTAATCTAATGGAGGATCTTTGAATGACCCTCTCCAATTATATGTTGCATGAACTTCTTTATTATCATGTGTTAAACGACTGCTATCAATGCATCAGGGATTTGTATAACAAATTCTTCTAGACGATCTTCTTCACCATGCATCCATATTTTTACATGAATATTTATATCAGAGTACCCAAGGACCAACTTGATTCCCAAGTTTACCACTTACAGGGTTCTTACAATTTCCTCTTATCATGCTTTCCATAGGATCTTCCTTTTCTTTCTTCATGATGCACCTGCAACACTTATTGACAAGCACAACCAAGCAAAATATATGATAACAAAAGCATGATGTCAATCTTGACAATTTAGGGTTTCCATGGGATCTTAGAGGATGGAATCCTAGGGCTTACAAATGCCAACCCTAGATCTAGGGACTTGATGTCATATTCAACTAATCATCAATCATTACTTTTCACATGTCCTAGATTGCTCACAATCCCTATATGTATGCCAATCTCGTCCTTGTAGATATGCATGCACAAAACCTTCACAGCTTCGCAGATCCCATACCATAGGCTCTTGTCTCGTACACAGGTTAGCAAATTATAAGGTGATTGTAGCTTGATGATAGGCCTAATGTGTCATCAACCAATACAATCTAGGTCTCCTTCATGCGCAGAATCAAAATAGGAGTCTCAACTCCTTTTCTTAGTGACTGAAGATCCAACTTATGTTCTTTTGAAGTATACTTATGCCCAAAATAATAGGAGGTCTCGACTCCTACTGAAGTGACTCCTTCTAGCCTTCCAATTAGGCCTTCAATTTGGATTTGCTTGATACTATTGTGAGGACTACTTCAAACTTGCAATATGGAATTGATGCTCATAATTTCTTCTAGACTTTCAACTCGGATAGCTCAGAACTTTGGTGCACAAGTATGAAAAATAGGTCTCGGTTTCCAATGATACCTATTCTTAGAACTTTGGCTCCTTTGGTGATTGCCTTTCTAGGGCTTCCAATGCAGTTTTATGCTCAGAACAAAGTCAACGATACCCAAAGATTTTGCATAGAGTGTCAAACCTTTTTTATTAGGATATTATACCTTGTAAGGTCCCTTTTAGACCCTCGCTCTATCACCAGGATGTGCGGCCCACCTTGAAATGCTAGGTCAGTCTTTCGATCCTTCCAATACAATATTTTTATACCTTTGCTCTTCTAGTATAGGTTTGCAATTTTGTCATAGTGAAGTTTGAACAGGACTGATAAAGGGTGTCCAAAACTTCATTTTATTTGCCATCGTGCTCGGTCTAGAGTGGGCTATTGGATTAGCCCTTCAGTCTCTTAGAACATGGCATGTATGGCCCTCCAAATGCCCTCGCTCTCCTTGTAAATACCTGCGGCCTTCTTACTACAATTAGGTCTAGATTGAGTGCCCAAAAATTCGATCATTTTCCTCTAGGAGCTCGATCCTAGATGGATGACCTTATTGATCTTAATTGGTACCAATCTGGTCTCCTTTTCTGCCCTTTCTTCAAAGCCATAGCTCTGATACCATGTTGAGAAATCTAGGGCAGATTAGATTAGGGTTTTATAAACTTGATTTCTCTTTATCCTCAACACTTGCTTGTGATATTAGATTAGTATATTATTATTATTATGTTGTCTTGTTCATCAACAAAACAAATGTTAATAAGACGATCACAATGCAAACAAGAAGACACGAAAAATAGGCTCCAAGCCAGGGCAAAACCCACAAGGGGGGAACCCTGAAACTCCTTATAGAATCAATTCAATGAAGACTTCCAAGACCTTGACCCAAGACTAACAACCAAAAGACAAGCCATCCACCCTTAAAATCTTCTCTGCAAATTCAGTCCTGAGGAAATCTTAGTCTCCTCCAAGAATCTCACACGTGTGAGCTGTAGGGATACCAAAAACAGAAAAACTTGTCCTCTCTTTTTCTTCACTGCCTTTATCGTAGAATTCGCATACTTCTTCTTGCTTGAGATCAGAACAGAATATCTTGTGATGTATGTATCCAATGACGTCGAGTTCCTCATCCTTTTATAGGCTTCTTAAGTGCTAGAAAGGCCTCTCCTAGGCCGACTAGAAGGGCTAGCCGACTTGTCCTTTTGGAGGCTTCTAGACTCTTTCTTCACAAAATAATAATTTCTTTTCTTGCTTCTAGAGCCACATAAGGCTATTACATCACGACCTTGACTCTTCGACTTTGAACAAGACCTTAGAGCACACAATGGGTGCTTGGCCTAGGACAAACAACCAATGGGCAAGAAACCCATTTTATAATAATACAATATTTTTTCTTTTTACAAATACAATGATGCCATAATTATGAAGACCGACACTAGTTACATCTTCAACAAGAGGCCTAATCGAATGCCAATTCACACAAGTGTCACGAGTTTCCTTTGCTAGTTAATTGGAGCAAGTCCCAGTTACACTTGGACTAGGTCTAAGATAACTAGCTCGAGTTGCTTCTTGATCTCCTCTAGTTGTGATTCGAGTTAATGGAGGACTCAATTCATCCTCTCTTCACTTATCCCTGAAGTCTTAACTCAGCCTAATTGAACTTGTCACTGCAACCTCATCCTCTAGTCTAACTGAAGAAAACTCCAACGAACTGAAGCTCCAACACTACACATGCAAACATGATGACCATTCTAGTAAACTGGAAATCCACTCATCGTAACTGAAGTCTATTTCATGAACTCACATTCATGCTAGAGAAAGACTAATTTGAGGTCTTCACTAGCTAAGTCACAGTCCAGAAGACCTTCCATCGCTACATTTTCAACAGTGTTGATGTCACCTATGTAGTTTGCTTAATGATGAGATGATGGATAAGAATGTGTAAAGGAATAAAATTATCAATGAAGAAGACATATATATATATATATCAACAAAAATCATTGTGCATGTGTGTTATTCATTTATTGCTTCCATTGTTCATTTTTACAACCATATGTGTGATTATTGGATGTTTAGATATATTAATTTCTATGATTAAATAAGTTCACATCTGATTTATTTAATTAAGAGAAACATAAGAGAATAGTCATTTAGGGACTTGAGAAAATTTGACAATGCAAACTAACTACCTTGGATGATTGGAGATGAATGAGTAGGCTATTAATATTGTGTAGGTGTCGAAAGGGAAGAAAATAGATGGATGAAGCCACCGCAACAACCTACGGCTAGTTTTTCTGCCCAAGTGACCTCGAGCCGAAGCACGATAAGGGTACGTGTTAAAATTGGCAACTAGGGCAAAACTTCATGTGGGTCATCTTATTCATGGCTGATAATATTTTTATTAGATTCATCTCGTCGAGAGGTGTAGGATTGATATAAATATCATCTGATTCCGATAAGTATTCATGGAGATATTAATTTATTTTGATTATGGAATTATTATCAAGTCGACCTACAACTCATGTAGGCTCAGAAGCCCAATAGTCGCATCTATTCAAACACCAACGTTGTGTATAAATATAGGACTTTTCCTCATTTGGACTCACTCATCTCATCACATCTCTCTCTGTATACTGCGCAAAAAAGAGTCTCTTCTCTACTGCGCAGAAAAGGGTCTTTCCCTCACACGTGAAGCCGGAAGCCGCTGAAACTGACGTTGCAACCGCAGAAGTAAAGTTTGACCTGCGTGGACTAGAAGATCTCCTCATCTGAACTGCGTTGTAGGTTCATCTGAACCTCCTCTGAAAGCCGCAACTTTTGGTGGTGGAATCAAGTCAATCCGACAAACGGTTTGCAAGATATTGACTGCCCTAGCTTGAAGAAAGCTGCTGAAACTGAAGTTGCAACTGCAGAACTGAAGTTTGACCTGCATGGACCAGAAGATCTCCTCATCTAAACTGCGTTGTAGGTTCATCTGAACCTCTTCTGAAAGCCGCAACTTTTGGTGGTGGAATCAAGCCGATCCGACGGTCGGTTTGTGAGATATCGTCTACCCTAGTTTGATGATGAAGTGCCTAAAGCTGATGTTGTTGATCTAGGGTTTGCTACTGCTGATATAAATCAGATTTATTGTACTATTTCTCTCTGCTGAATTATTGAAGATAAAAGAAGATTTGATCAAAGGGTTTCCCCACACATTGTGGGGTTTGTCCCTAGCTAGCCGCCACATCTTGTGTCTCTTGTCTTGGCTTGTTTTCTGTCGATCATTTAATGTTCTATCTGCACTTTATGTACATGTGATTGCTAATCTGTGGAATATAATAAGAAAAAGAAGTAAACTGTTATAAGCATAGAACATACCATAACTTAACATGGTATCAGAGCTGAGGTGAAGACAAAGCCCGAGCAAGAGCAAGAGCAATCACCGAAGAGAAGATTGGCAAGGCTATCATAAAAGAACTATGGGGTCCTCAACACTCTTTCCTGCCGAAGACAAGCTCCGTGAGAAAGCTGACTATCACGGATGGAAGATTTCTATCGATCTAACCCTAGAAGATCAAGTAGCATTGGACCATGTAAGAGGCAATATTGTTGAGCCTCCATCAAATGCATCTGCTACTGCTTGGAACAAATGGAAAAACAGAGAATTCAAAACAAAGAAGATCATCCGGGACTCTATCAACAAGCACTTGGTGGCCTACATCTCTGATCTGAACACCTCCAAGGAAATCTATGATAGACTGGTGAGTTTATTTAAAGTTAATGATGTAAATCAAGTTTTGTTTCTTAGAAATAAGCTGAGGGAAATCAAGAAGGGTAAAGATGAGAGTATGCAAGCATACTTCTTAAGAATCACCGAGATCAAGAACGATCTCCTATCTATTGGGGAGACTATTGCTGATAGGGAAATGGCACTCACGACTCTTGGAGGATTACCATCCGAATGGTACGTGTTCAGGACTACTCTTCTGAACAATCATGTAATTCCTGGTTTCAAGGAATTAATGGCTAGATGCATTCAAGAAGAAACAAGGGTAGAAGAGCAAGAAATGCCCATGCCTAAAGGTCCTCCTACTGCCTTTTCTTCTCATGCTAAGAAAAGAAATAATTCCGGGACTAAATCAAAAGGAAAGGTTGGACCTAAAGGTGGAAGAAAAGGACATTGTTACATCTGCAATAAAGCAGGTCACTATGCAAGGGAGTGCCCTGATAGAAAGGACTCTCACCGTGACGATGATCAAAATCCCTCTCATGGTAATCGAAGGGATGGAAAATTCAATAGCAAAGGTAAAAGGAATGCTGGAAATCAAGGAAGAGGGCAACCATTCAAGAAGGCTAGAAATTCCAGGTTGTATTAAATGCACCTGACCTCAAAAAGAACCTGGTGTCCATCTCAGCAATGGAAGACAAAGGTTACAAGGTAACCTTCAGCGATGGCAAGGTACGTATATGGAAAAATAATGTTAAAGATGCCTTTACTCTTGGGTTTCGTGTTGATTCATTATATCAGGTTGATGGAAGTCCGCTAGGTGTCATGTCTTATGACACATCTCTTCTGTCTGAACTTTGGCATCGGAGGTTTGCCCACCTTCATTACAAAGCTCTACCCGATGTAAGACAGATGGTAACAGGGATGCCCAAATTCCAAGTAGAGAATGAAGGTGTATGTCCAGGATGTGCCGATGGAAAGCTCAAAAGGGGACCATTCCCCTCAAGTCAAAGCAAGACCTCCGATATATTACAACTAGTTCACTCAAACATATCTGGTATGATGCCTGTGAACTCCTTGGGAGGATATTCATATTATCTTACTTTTACAGATGACTATTCTCGAAAGACCTGGATATACTTCTTGAAAAAGAAGGATGAAGTGTTCTCTTGGTTTCGACACTTCAAAGCCCTGATCGAGAATCAAACCGAAAAGAAGATCAAGATCTTAAGAACTGATAATGGGACTGAATATGAATCTAATGAGTTCCATGATTTTTGTAAAGAGGCTGGCATCAAGAGGGAGACTACTACACCATATACTCCTGAACAGAATGGTGTGGTGGAAAGGAAGAACCGCACGATTATGGAAGTTGTCCGGGCCATGCTACATGATCAAAGACTTCCGAAGTTTCTATGGGCTAAAGCTGCAAACACCGCTGTATATGTACAAAATCGATGCCCTCATCAAGCATTGGGTTCCAAGACTCCTAAAGAAAAGTTCACCGGTAAGAAACCTGATGTTTCTCATTTTAGAATTTTTGGAAGCCCTGTATATTTTCATGTGCCGAAAGAGAAAAGAAATAAATTGGGTGCATCTGGAAAGAAGGGAATTTTCGTGGGCTATGGTGAAAATACTAAAGGCTATAGAATCTATGTAACCGGTCAAAGGGAAGTCGTGATTAGTCATGATGTCACCTTTGACGAAGATATGGCTCTCAGCAAGGTGGACAATCTTCCGACTTTGAGGAGCTCTCAAGAAGCCGACACCAGGGAATCGAAAGAAAAGGATGATGAATCAATTCCTGATGTAGAAGAACCTATGGATCCGATTGATCCTCCTCCACATGAGCCTTCCTCTTCTTGGAAGAGGCCTTCATGGCTTAGGGGGCTACTTGATGATGTTGAAGGACATGCTGCACCTCGAGGAACCTTTCGTGAAAGTAAGAAACCTAATAGGTATCAGGGATACCTCACCAGTATGAGCACAATCATACAAAATGAGCCTTCATCATTCTCAGATGCCGTCAAGCATCAAGTATGGAAGGATGCTATGACCATTATGGAGAATGATGTCTGGGAAGTAGTTCCTAGACCCCAGGACAAGACAATTGTTATTTTAAAATGGCTTTACAAGATAAAGTTGCAGCAGATGGAAGTACGGAATAGTATAAGACTCGTTTTGTTGCTCGTGGTTTCTCCCAGAAGGAAGGTATAGACTATGATGAGATATTTGCATCTGTTGCCAAATATATGACCATCTGCTCGACCATAGCCCTTGCGGCTTCACAAGGATGGAACCTACTCAGATGGATGTCAAGGCCGCGTTCTTGCATGGTTCAATCAAAGAAGAGGTCTACGTGAAGCAACCCGAAGGAGTTGAGATTTATGATCGAAAATCTCATGTATGCAAGTTGAAGAAAGCTTTCTATGGGCTGAAGCAAGCACCTCGAGCATGGTATGAGAGGATCGATAGCTACTTGATGAAGCTGGAATTCACTAGGAGTGAAGCCGATCCTAACCTTTACTTTAAGGTTGAAGATGACAAGCCTCTCATACTAGTGTTGTATGTAGATGACCTCTTTCTAACAGGTGCACACCCTCTCATTCAAAAATGTAAGAGGAAGTTGGCTTCTGAATTTGAAATGAAGGACCAAGGACTTGAAGTGTGGCAGAAGCCAAGGGAAATTTTCCTATCTCAAGGAAAATATGTGGTGAAGATTCTGGAAAGATTTGGTATGGTGGACTGCAAGCCTGTGACTACCTCGAGGATCTTAACTTTCAGAAGTTATATGGTAATGATGTCGGACCAGATTTGGGAAATGCCTCTGAGTCTCAAAAAAAAAAAAACTCATTCGTGTTGATGTTCTTGGTGAACCTCCATCCGAACATATGTTTTGCAGTTGGCATTGTGAGCTCATATTTGGTTGAGCCTCACTAGATTGGTGTCAAGAATCTTCTGAGATGTCTTCAGGACACAATCTCTCATGGATTGAGATACACTTACGGAAATATGAAACTGCATGATTATTCAAATGTTGATTACGCAGGTAGTGTGGAGGATCACTGGAGCACTTTTTAGTGTTGTTTCTCTTTGGATTCTGCTTCGATATAATGAATGAGCAGGAAGCAGAAGTCGGTTGCCATAAGCACCACCGAGACCGGATACATATCTACGAGTATGATCTCGTTTGAAGCTGCCTGGTTGGGGAAGCTCTTCAATGAGTTGTTTGAACACATACCACTGTGATTCTCTATAACAACCAGAGGTGGGATTCAATTATTGAGGAATCCCATATTTGTCGATTGCTCCAGTAGATAGACATCATCTGGGATATGGTAAGTCGATGAGCAAGGAGGCTCCATCGCATTAAGATGATGTACAAGTCGATACACCTTGTCAAAGCCCCGAGGAAAGATCTAATCTGTGATTTTCCCAAACAACTTGGAGTCGTCAAGAAACCCTTGTACAAGGGTCCTGCATGTTGCATACATTGAGCTCTGGGAGCTCTGAGGGCTTGCGGTTCTTAATGGAGCAACATACGACCACAGGGTGACTCACCCTCCCCTGGTGGTGCGCACTGGAACAAGATGATTCGCTCTCTTGTGGGACAAGATGATTTGCTCTCTTATGGAACAGGATGATTCGCTCTCCTGTGTAGCAGGATGATTAGTTCTCCTGTGAGGCCTGGATTGATGTGTTCTCCATGGCGATTGTAGCAGGATTGATGTGTTCTCCTGTGAAGCCTGGATTGATGTGTTCTCCATGGCAGCCTGGATTGATGTGTTCTCCATGGCGATTGTAGCAGGATTGATGTGTTCTCCTGTGAGGGCAGGATTGATTAGTTCTCCTGTCGAGGCATCCTACCCATGCAGTCTGGGACTCATGGGAAGTACCTCTCATCTGATCAATGAGCAAGGAAATGAAGTTAGGGACCATAGTAGTACTGATGGACGCATCGTTGTATCTACCATACTCCCTACGCTAGGATGACCTCCATTGATCTGGGATCAATGACACTGATCTGGGACCAGTGGTAGGAGTTGTACCATACTATGACACTGACTTCGGGTCAGTTGAGACTGGTCTGGGACCAGTGGTACATACTCTGAGACTGACTTCGTGTCAGTGCAGTACTGGTCTGGGACTAGTGAGAGTGGTACATACTATGACGCTGACTTCAGGTCGGTTGAGACTGGTCTGGGACCAGTGGTACACTCTCTGCGACTATGATACTAGTCTGGGACTAGTGGTAGGAGTGGTACTTACTATGAAGTTGACTTCGGGTCGGTTGAGACTGGTCTAGGACCAGTGGTACGCACTCTGAGACTGACTTTGAGTCAGTGGAGGATGATACTGGTCTAGGACCAGTGGAGTTGTACTCACTATGACGCTGACTTCGGGTTGGTTGAGACTGGTCTGGGACCAGTGGTACATACTCTGAGACTGACTTTGAATCAGTATGATACATCCTTGACCATTTCTTCTTCTTCATAATTCAGACAAGAGCAGAGCAGAACAAAGCAGAAAAATACAGATCAGTACAGGGCAGAACAAGACAAAGCAGAACAGGCAGAATAGAGCAGAGCAGGGCAAGGGCCAGGCTGTACAAGGCAGTGCATTTGATGGATGAATAGTAGCGACCTTCAGACAGATTGCAGATGAAGTTCTCCCTAGTTGAGAGGGAGTGTTAAAATTGGCAACTAGGGCAAAACTTCATGTGGGTCATCTTATTCATGGCTGATAATATTTTTATTACATTCCTCTCGTCGAAAGGTGTAGGATTGATATAAATATCATCTGATTCCGATAAGTATTCATGGAGATATGAATTTATTTTGATTATGGAATTATTATCAAGCCGACCTATAACTCATGTAGGCTCAGAAGCCCAACAGTCGCATCTATTCAAACGCCAACGTTGTGTATAAATATAGGAGGACTTTTCCTCATTTGGACTTACTCATCTCATCACATCTCTCTCTCTATTGCGCAGAAAATGGTCTCTCCCTCACACATGTGAAGCCGGAAGCTGCTGAAACTGAAGCTGCAACTGCAGAAGTAAAGTTTGACCTGCGTGGACTAGAATATCTCCTCATCTGAACTGCAATGTAGGTTCATTTGAACCTCCCCTGAAAGCTGCAACCTTTGGTGGTGGAATCAAGTCAATCCGACAGACAATTTGCAAGATATCGACTGCCCTAGTTTTAAGGAAGTTGTTGAAACTGAAGCGGCAACTGCAGAAGTGAAGTTTGACCTGTGTGGACTACAAGATCTCTTCATCTGAACTGCGTTGTAGGTTCATCTGAACCTCCTTTGAAAGCTGCAACTTTTGGTGGTGGAATCAAGCCGATCCAACAGTCAGTTTGTGAGATATCGTCTGCCCTAGTTTGATGATGAAGCGCCTAATGTTGATGTTGCTGATCTAAGGTTTGCTACTGCTGATATAAATCAGATTTATTGTACTATTTCTCTCTGCTGAATTATTGAAGATAAAAGAAGATTTGATCAAAGGGTTTCCCCACACATTGTGGGGTTTGTCCCTAGCTAGCCGCCACATCTTGTGTCTCTTGACTTGGCTTGTTTTATGTCGATCTTTTAATGTTCTATCAGCACTTTACTTTATGTACATGTGATTGCTAATCTGTGGTATATAATAAGAAAAAGAAGTAAATTGTTATAAGCATAGAACATACCATAACTTAACAGTATGCAACTCAAGTAATGGGCTCTCTCTCCGAGGATCATAGCCACTTCAAAAAGTATTGTGGAAACATTGAGAACTCATGATGGCAACAAAACTAAATAAGGAGGGCACAGTCTTCAAAGAAATGGCAACCTATGAAACAAGCCAAGCACCCCCACAACTCTTCTATGTTCACCAAGAAGTGTGACATTCACAAGTTGAGCCTCTCCTCCACATCCCCAAAATCAAGAACATTGTTGTTTAGTGACCACCTTCAGGTGGGAAAGTTCATGGGTGCATGGTCCAACCTCAAATCTCTAGAATCATGGATCCGACTGAGTGGATTGCACACAAGAGGAAATATTCAAATTTATTTTCATGGAAATGGATTTTTTGGTTTTGAATTTAGGCTTAAATAAGACAAAAATATGATCTTTTGCAACAACCTATGGTTTCTAGGCACGAGGATTTATCTCACTAGGTGTATTTTTGCTTTTGATACAAAAGTGGAAACACTAACTAAGGTCCTCATCTACATAAGGTTACCGTGCCTACCTCTCAACATGTGGGACAATGTAACCCTAGAAGAAATAGGGAAAAAACTTGCGACATATGTTGATAAACGCATGTCAAGGCCAAGGTTGTACACATGTGCTTGAATATGAGTTGAAATGAACCTCAAAGATGCTCTCCTTAAGGTGATAAAGTTGAAAATACACAACAAGATTCATTTGCAAATGCTGGACCATGAGCAACTTCCACGTAGATGCAACAATTACCATGAAAATGGACATTTCATAAGCTCTACCCAAAAAAACAAACCTCTCCAAATGAGCAATAGAAAAGAAATTTCAGCTTGCTTCCAAGAATAAAAGGATGCAGCAGCCATCAAACAAACCTCATCCACAATGGAAGGAAAAAGAAAGTTTATACCAAAATAGTTTCACTACACTATAAACTACTAAAGAGGAAGATTTGCCCCCCAATAGGAATGGCAAGGATTCCTTGGACAAAAAAGGTCAATCCATCTTAGAAAAAAGACAACCAAGGAAAAGCAAAGAGATCAAATCACCCCAATAAGTAGAAATTAGCTCAAAGATAGCATCAAAAGGAAAACATGCAACTAAATTTGCCCCAACAATAGAGGAAGATGTTGGAAAAATCCGGTTGAAAAATGTAACTAGGTTCGGTCTTCATAATGACGTGCTATTGTGATTTTATGTAATTTATGCAAAGAAGAAAAATAAAATTATTATTGTAATGCTTGTCTCATGGGTTTCATGAGCAAGGAATTTTATTTTTAGTATGACTTCCATTGTGAGTCCTTAGGATTAGTTATAAAGTCAAAATGAGTCAATGTCGTGTATGAAGGACCCATCTTGGGTATGTTACATTTTGTATGAGTCATTAAATCAGTATGTAAGCCCTCCAAGACCAAGCACAAAACAGCTCCTTCAAGTCGGCTACAATATGGAGTAAATAACTTACTCAAAGAGACACGTCAGCTCAGCTCTCTTAAGTCGGCTAATTATGAGGCTCCAACCACTATAAATAGGACAGCTCGGCCTTATTTCAGAGTAAAATTCTAGAGATACAATTCGGTGAAGATCTGAGATAAAAGGAAGTGCGAAGGGTCAAGAAGAGAAGCCTCACATCCAGCGAAAGGAAGGAAGGAAGGACGAAGCATCTTGGCACTGTTTATTGGGTGAATTTACCTCGCACATGTGGCAAAAACTAGGGTTTTTGCAGGTTGACTTCAGCACATGTAAAAGTTTTATGAAGGGCCTCTCTACCATCAGTTTTGCTAGCCGAAGTTACAGTTGAAAGATCTCAAGATCAACAAAGGAGAGACATACCAAGAAAGACCATATCTCAATCTACACGTGTCTATACAGTAATTTCAAGCAGTCGAAGTTACAGACCTGTGAGGAAGGCCGAAATCTTTAGGGTAGCCGAAAGGTGCAGTTCAAGAAGAAGCTTTGACTAGTATTGATTTCGTCAAGAAGAAGGAAGAAAAAGGAAGGATATTTGTGTCTTGGTCTTGGAGTGGCAAATAGGTCAAGGGTCTTGGTCTTGGTATTCGTCAATTGAAGTCTCTATAAGAAGAAGAATTTGTTCGGGTTTTCCTCTCAAAGAGTGAGAGGTTTTGGCCCTAGCTGATAGCCTATATTCTGTGTCTCTTATCTCTTTATGGTTTATGCATTGGTAGTTGTTTGATGAAGAAGAACACTAATAACCTAAGTAAAAGAAGATCCTAATCTAAAGAAGTAAAAAGCACTCACAAGCAGTTACTAATAGAAGAGAAATCACTTAATCTCTATGCCCTAGATTTCTCAACATGGTATCTGAGCTAAGGTGACTAAGTCAAGGAAAGCCATCTTAACAAGGGGCACTCAAGGATCAAATCTCAAGGAAGGCATCAAAGCAAAGATCATCTTGAAGTCAAAGGAAGTATCATAACTCTAGATCAAAGAAGTCTACAAAGAATAATTGGGATCATCATCAAGAGGAAGAAGGCCAAAACCCTACATCTACTCAAGTTAAAGTGTTTTGAATGTTGAAGAAAAGTGTAACTAGGTTCGGTATTTGTCAATATAATTTTGATCTTTGTACTTGTCAAGAAAAAGAAATATTATTTTTATAAATTATATGAATGAGTTTCTTGCTCATTCCATAGATCTAGGAAAGTCAAAGAGTCAAAATTATGTTAAAGAGCTCTTCTTGAGCATTTATGTAATGTACATGGGTCAACCTAGTGTCAAGTAGCCCTCCAAGACAAGCACCATCCTTCAAAGAAGAAGACTGCAAGCAAAACAATGAAGAGAACATCATGTTAGCCTCAAAATATGTATATTAATGTAATGTCGGCTCATATAAAAGACACAACGATTCACCTGGACATGTTGGCTAATTATGGAGGACAAACTACTATAAATACCCAGCTAGGGTATCCGCAAAACTGCACAACAGAGTCTCGGACAAGTCCCTGAAATCTCGGATAGGTGCAGGACAGAATCTCGGATGGGTGCAAGACAGAATCTCGGATGACACAGTGGGTGCAAGAGACACAGAATCTCAAACACTCTATAATCTCAGATAAGTGTAGGTAGCTCGGACAAGAGTACAGTGGAGAGTATTCAGATGGATAAGGTGTTACAAGTATCTCGGAGAAGGAGCAATATAATGTCTCAGTTGGGAGAAGGGTCATGTCTCAGCATACTTATGAAGAGAAGAGTCAAGGAGATGTTGAAGAATCTAGGGCAAAGTAGTGTAGTGTGATTCTTCGTTACTTGATAACAATTTGTGGAGTCTTTTTACTTTTCTTGTTAGGTTATGCTTCTTCTTCTTCTTATTAGTGCATATGTGTGTACTTCATCAAACAGCGACCAAAACAAAATAACAAGAACACAAAGTTTGGCTCTCTGCAAGGGACAAAACCTCTCCACTCTTGAGAGGAAAACCCTTGGTAAGTTTTCTCTTATTGAATCTTCTTATTTGAACAATTACCAAACCCTATACCCTTGACTAGGATATCCTCCAAGCATAAGTCAAATCCTTCCTCTTTCTACGCTATAACTTCCAGCACATGGACCTTTGTTCCCAGCACTTTACTCCTCAGCACTTCGTCCTTCTTCTGTTGCTTAGACTTCTTTTATTCTTAGGAGAAACCCTAGAACATTAGGGCCTCTTTACTTCGTTATAGGGAGAACCTTCTTCACTTTCCTTTGGATACCTTGTAGACCTAGATACACATCTGAATGAGGCCTTTAAGTGTATTGCCTTCAACTGCTGTCAAATCCGCAAAAGTTGACTTCTGAAATCTTCGCACGTGTGGACAGAAACCCTAAAAACAGTCTCCTTCTCGCTGTCTTTTCCTTCTTCTTCGTTGGTTGGGGAGGCCTTATAGTCCTTGTCTCTTAGCCCAAAACCAAGATACTTGTCACTGTAATTTCCTGTTGTAGGAAGCCTCCTTTATCTTCGCATGTGTGGCTGTTGATGCCCTAGAACACGTCTCCTTGCATTCATTTTTTGTCTCCTCATCTCATTGTCCTTGTAACCCTTTTCTTTTGTTTTTCTTCGTCCTTCTTATTCCTCTTTCTTGCTTGTGGATTTCAAAGTGAAGTGATCTCAAATGAGGAGTGGACAGCCTCTATAAATAGAGGTTTGTCCCTCCTGTTTAAGCCGACTTGATTGTCCATTAGGTCGACTTGATAATTACCCTATAATTCATCTTTATTCATTAGTTTGCTGCTAGGAGACTTCGTTGATGCTAGGAAAGGATTTGACTTGCCTTGGAGGTGTTCCCATGACCTTGTATATTGACATACATGATGTAACATGCCCTCAAAGGGTCTCATCATAATTACATTTTGACTTTGACTTTCTAGAAGCACTCTAAAATGTGCTTGACCTGTTTTCAATGAGCAAAAAACTCATTGACAAATACTATAAAAATAATTTCTCTTTTCTTGAGTAAATACAAATATCAAAATTACATTTATGAATACCAAACCTAGTTACATTTCCTTCAATGGAGAGACATTCTTTATCTCAGCCTACTCTACACAGTATCGGCATAATCATAAGGAGAAATATTACAGTGATCTCACAATAGTAAACTCTGTCTCATGAACACAGTCATGACCTCAGGATAATTGCGATCATGATCCTAATGAAGACAGAGTCAAGACAGTGATGAAGAAGGTGCAGTCATGGTGCAGCAGTGATTTAGCTGAAGAAACAGTCATGGTACAACAATGATGATGATCTCAGCAGTGACAAAGAAGAGGATTGGTGTCATGGTCTTGGAGTGGCATAGTAGGTCAAGGGTCACGGTCTTGGTATTCGTCAATTGGAATCTCTATAAGAAGAATTACGTGTGGGTTTTCCTCTCCAAGAGGGAGAGGTTTTGGCCCTCGCAGAATGCCAACTTCTTGAGTTCTTGTCTCTTTGTTTTTGGTAGCAGTTTGATGAAGTAAACACTCACACTAATAATAAGAAGAAGATCAAGCTAAGATAAATTATAAAAGCACTTCACAAATTGTTATCAAGCCTAAAAGAATCTTACTAATGTTAATTGCCCTAGATTCTTCAACATGGTATCAGAGCTAAGGTGTTGAAGACAAAGGAAGGGCAACAAAAGAAACATACAAGGACCTGCCTTCAAGAAGGGCATGAAAGCAAGTTGAAGGAATTAAAAGATCAATCTACAACAACAGTCTACAATAGCAAAGGATTTTTGTCTATATAATCAAGGAGACAGCCTTCAACAGTCTATACTACCCACGGTCTCGGTGCTATGCTATTAAGATCTCAATGCCACAATAGGATTAAGAAATCTCAATCAAATAATGAAGTTTCGATGTTAACTCGGGTTCATGGCAGCAATTTCAATGCCTCTCACAGTCTTAGTGTATGTCATACCACAGGGATCTCAATATAGAATAAAGGTGTTCATTGATAGATCTCAATACCATAAAATGATTGCCATGGCAAGCAACATCAAGACTCTATGGTTCTACACAATGCTGCATACCACAAGGTTCCAGCAACAGTTTGCAAGACAATGCCACCTCAAGTTCATCAACAGTTTGCTAATCATAAGAATCAGATGCATAAGTCAAAGAAACTTGAAGACAAGAAGGCAAGCTTCACACCATTACATCAAGGATATCATTCGAGGAAGCATCAATGCATCTGCTTCAACCATCATCAAAGCAATCAAGGTGAAGATTTCATCTTCACATGACAAGTAAGTATCTTTTCAATTTATATATTTGGTTAAATGACTTCATGATTGCAAGGATATCTATAGGTTGGATGGGTCATCAAGATTCCTTGCATGAAGAAGGAGGATAGATATAGTCCTCTAAGTAGTTGAAGTCATTAAACATATCAATAGGTCTCTGTATTTATGGAAAGGGGTTCTTATGAAAGATTCCCTCACATAGCAATATTGGAGACATCAAAGTGATGTAGGTGATAAACTCATTCTCTAAAAATACAATGAAGAAGGTCACATGGAATATATTCTTCATGAAAGTAAAAAAAAAAAAAAGGTATCAAGGGATGTAAGATATCTTTATAAGATCCCATCTACAAGATCTAGGAAGGAAGATAATCATCATCGTTCTAACTGATAGGCAAGATAACAAATGTCCATAAACAAGGAAGGTTACCACATTCGACAATTTGTGGTCTCTATGCTAGATAGAGAAAGATAAGTTGATGGCAAAAGCATTGAAGGTTAAAGAACTCAAACATGTGCAAAAAGGAAAGGGAAGGTTGGTCCTCAAACAAGACAGAATTGTATAGCTAAGATTCAATGCTATGGAAAGATGATGAAAAGAAGCTCATATCACCAGAAAGATGGGGGAAGCTGAAGAAAAGGGCCAAGGAAAGAGGGAGTAACAATGATTGAGATAGTATCCCTCACAAAAAGGTCCTATCTTAAGCTCCTAAATCTTGTGTTATAGATATGACCATGATAATAAGATGCATCGTGGCATCATGGAAGCATTAGGAACAAGAGCTCGTGACATCACCATGGGAATCATGAAGGACAAAATCCATGGCAGTCAAACTTGAAGGATATAGCTCTTGGGAACCTCATTGGACATTGTAGGAAAGGAAGAAGTCATCCAGGACAAGGCTCATCATACATCAAGAAGGAAACATTTGCCATGCAAGGTCCTCAATATTCTCTGATGAAATCCTCATCGAAAGGTTCACTAATCTAGAGAAGAAGCAAGTGTTTCATCAGAAACTCCAACTTATGGAATTCATGGGATGATGGTGTGATGGCATGAGAAATGAAGCAGATCAAGGGATTGAAGATCTTTTCAATCAAGGAAGCTACTCGAAGAAGCCTAGATGACCTAAAGGTAAAATGAGGTATGTATGCTTGTGTTTAATATTATAATGTCATGTCGTATGGTTGCAGGTAACATGGATCATTACTTCTATCTTGAGAAGCATGATCAAGAGAAAAAAGATCT
Source organism: Pinus tabuliformis (assembly GCA_031772625.1). Taxonomy (NCBI): domain Eukaryota; kingdom Viridiplantae; phylum Streptophyta; class Pinopsida; order Pinales; family Pinaceae; genus Pinus; species Pinus tabuliformis. The sequence goes on from CM062809.1 coordinate 65,349,059, forward strand.
CCTCCTCTGAAAGGATGCAGGAAGGCATAAAGTCACACTAAGATGAAATCAACATAATATGTCCTCATATTAAGTATGAGGTGGTTAACAACAGTTAAGAAACTCTTATTTGAAGCTCGTGGAATGGAATGAGTGAGGAAGGAAGAGATCATGAGATATGCAACCATGATGAAGGCAATCAACATCCAATAGACCAAGAAGATTTGACTAGGAAATCTCCCAGAAGGATATGAAGACTCTGATGAAAGTATGAAAAAGATGGAGACCCTTGACAATGGATATCTTTGGGAGATGTGTCAACATAAACGCAGAATTTTGATACCTACAGGAAGATGTCATGATGAAGAGCCATCTAGTAAGGTACGATTTGATTTAATGTTATGTTTTGATTTCTTGAATAATATATAGATGAGTGCATGCAGGGCTACTAGAACAAGAGTTGTAAGTACAAGTACAACTGGCATTCATGTGGTGGATGGAAATTCTTGAAAGAAGCATGATGGGAAAGAAGTAGCTATATGACGAAGGTTCCAAATATGTATCAAGAAGGCCACTTTCCATAAAGAAAGGAATGACATGACGAACCAAGAAGGAAAGTGATCGATGGCTGATGCCCTACAAGAAAGAAGCTCAACTGAATTTTATGACATCAAGGAAAGAAGTTGATCAAGCAGTTGAAGGACCCACAAAGAAGAAGTTGTTGATGAAAAGGAGAGTCCCTGATCAAGAGGGAGCTTGGATTGGGTCACCCCTGATTAAAAAGGAGTGACAGTTGTGTTTTCTATTTCATGTGTCATGCACTAGACCAGGACTAACAATCGTAAGTCTTAGTGAAGGCCATGAAGAGAAATGTAGACACATGGTGGATGTATCCTCCCTAATTGAGAGGGAGAGATAGACACAACATTCTTGTCTTCACCTGGGAAGAAAGAATGGGAGGATTGGGTAATCATCTGGCATCTGATACTCTTTGAGGATGTGTAGGGCATCCAAGATAAGAGTAGGCAAGAGGACCGATATTCTTTGAGGGTTGGGAACCCAAGATAAGAATAGTCCTAGAAGGTCATACTCAGTGAACACCCGGGTGGGTATGTACCTTGAGAGACAATGATGAAGGTGTCTATAGTCATTGGTCTCGCCAACATTGTGCTCTGATCTTATGAGAGATAGAGTTGTCAGTCAAGGCCTTATTGTGGAAACAATGTTGGTTACTATGATGCTATACAGATGGGATTACCAATTCGATTCTTCTTATGAAAAATTCTTCAGATTGAGAATAACCAAGTACCATTGTAAATACCTCCCTAGTTAAGAGGGAGTGTTGAAGAAAAGTGTAACTAGGTTCGGTATTTGTCAATATAATTTTGATCTTTGTACTTGTCAAGAAAAAGAAATATTATTTTTATAAATTATATGAATGAGTTTCTTGCTTATTCCATAGATCTAGGAAAGTCAAAGAGTCAAAATTATGTTAAGGAGCTCTTCTTGAGCATTTATGTAATGGACATGGGTCAACCTAGTGTCAAGTAACCCTCCAAGACAAGCACCATCCTTCAAAGAAGAAGACTGCAAGCAAAACAATGAAGAGAACATCATGTCGGCCTCAAAATATGTATATTAATGTAATGTCGGCTCATATAAAGACACAACGATTCACCTGGACACGTAGGCTAATTATGGAGGACAAACTACTATAAATAACCAGCTAGGATATCCGCAAAAATGCAGAACATAATCTTAGACAAGACTCTGAAATCTCAAATAGGTGCACGACAAAATCTCGGATGACACAGTGGGTGCAGGAGACACAGAATCTCGGACACTCTGTAATCTCGGATAAGTGCAGGTAGCTCGGACAAGAGTACAGTGGACAGTATTCAGATGGATAAGGTGTTACAGGTATCTCGGAGAAGGAGCAGTATAATGTCTCAGTTGGGAGAAGGGTCATGTCTCAGCATACTTATGAAGAGAAGAGTCAAGGAGAGACATTCTTTATCTCGGCCTACTCTACACAGTCTCGGCATAATCATAAGGAGAAAGATTACAGTGATCTCACAATAGTAAACTTTGTCTCATGAACACAGTCATGACCTCGGCATAATTGCAGTCATGATCCTAATGAAGACAAATTCAAGACAGTGATGAAGAAGGTGCAGTCATGGTGCAGCAGTGATCTAGCTGAAGAAACAGTCATGATACAACAATGATGATGATGATCTCAGCAATGACAAAGAAGAGGATTGTTGTCTTGGTCTTGGAGTGGCATAGTAGGTCAAGGGTCATGGTCTTGGTATTCGTCAATTGGAATCTCTATAAGAAGAATTATGTGCGGGTTTCTCTCTACAAGAGGGAGAGGTTTTGGCCTTGGCAGAATGCCAACTTCTTGGGTTCTTGTCTCTTTGTTTTTTGTAGCAGTTTGATGAAGTAAACACTCACACTAATAATAAGAGGAAGATCAAGCTAAGATAAATTGTAAAAGCACTTCACAAATTGTTATCAAGTCTAGAAGAATCTTACTAATGCTAATTGCCCTAGATTCTTGAACATTGAAGACTATTCATCCAAAGGAAGCTAGATCAAAAGGCGGTGTCATCTCACTCTCTGTGGGATCAAGGATCATTCTTGAAGAAAACTACCTTCATCAAGGAGAAGTTTTCTATCCTCTATATCATCATCAACATCAAGGAAGCAACAAGAAGAAGGAGCATCCTATCAAGTAAGTATATTTATGTCCACATCTGAATCTGTCAAAATGTCTTTTTGCAAGGAAAGCAACAAATTGGTTGGGGCTTCAAACTATCTTGCATGGAAGAAAAGGACAAATCTGAATCTCATTGAAAATGAGGTTATGGAACATGTCAAAGGTTCTATCGCTAAACCAAGAAAGGAAGATGCTCAAGCTCTTGCCAAGTATATGAAAGGGGAAGTTAGGGCTCAAATGATTCTCATAGAATCCATCAAGGATCCCCTCATCCCATATGTATCTAAACTCGAAACTTCAAAATAAATCTATGACAAACTGGTAGAGTTGTATTCCATAAGCACTGTTGGAGAAGTCATCTCATTAAGGCAAGAACTCTACAAGCTAAATATGTTAAGGGAAGATGGAATAGCCTCATACTTTATGAGGATATCTGAGATCCGGGATCAACTACAAGATCTGGGAGAAGTCATGTCTAATAGAGAAATGACTACAGTTGTATTAAATGCACTACTGGAGGAGTGGGGTAACTTTACTTCAAGTATTTATGGGAAGAAAGAAGCTACTCCATTCCAGGATCTATGGTCACTGTGCAAGATTGAAGAATCTAGACTAAAGGCCAAATCTGATGTGGGAGCAGGTGAGCAAAATCAAGCTTATGCTGCAATGACAAAAAGAAAGGGACAATTTGGAAAGTTTGGTCCTCAGAAAAAAGAAAAGGAACATGGCTAAGATCCAATGCTATGGGTGTCAAGAATATGGGCACTACAAAAGAAATTGTCCTAAGATCAAGAAGGACAATAACAAAAGAGGAAGAGAAGAAGCTCATATCACCGAAGAAGTGGAGGAAGTTGAAAAGAAGAAGTCCAAGATAGAGGAAGTAAGAGATCTCTACTATGACTGAGATAATCTTCCTCGCCTAAGTTCTTTTCAAGTTCCTAAGTCTTTTGTTGTAAGATATGGCTATCATGATTCACTAAATGGATGCATCAAGGCATCATAGAAGCATTGGAAGCAAGAGCTTGGGACATAATCATAGAGAAGCATGAAAGATGGTTAGAATCTATGGAAGTCAAGGATATAGCTCTTGGGAATTTGATTGGAAACATAAGTAACAAAGTCATCTAGTTCAAAGTTCATCATACATCTGTCAAAAGGAAACATCTGTTAATGGGGATACTTTAGATCCTCAAGATTCTCTGATGGAATTTTCATTAAAAGATTCACCGATCATGAGGGGAAGCTGTTGAAAATAGCAACAAGAAATGATAAAAATAGAATCCAGAAATTCCAGTTTAATTTGTCCTTGAATTAAACTGAGAATTAAAATCCAATTTTATTCTAATAGCAATTTGTAATAGTTAACTAGGGTGAGTTGACTTGGTTAACTTAGGAATTTCGAGTTGGAAATCTTTCTGAAGTCATGTATATGTTCTCCCTATATTATAGGGGCCCAGAATGAGTTAAGTATGAGTGGTAATTAGTTAACTCAGTTTACTGAGTTAAGTCCAGTTAAATTAGTTCCAAAATGTTTGAGGAACTAATAGTGAGTTAATAGTCAGTTGATGCATTAGTGCACTCAACTAGTGCTACTCCAGTTAATTGAAGATTTCCTCATCAGAAACTCATGCATGTCGATTCTGAGAAAGACCTAGTTGAGACTAGAGTGCAGGAACAGTGTACTATTTGTTGTATAATTTTCTGAGTTGTATAGAATCTAGATGGTGCATGCAATCAGGAACTGAACCTAGAAGGGATTGCACAGTTATGGATGAAGAATTTCCCTTTAAATATGGGCTAATTCTCTCAAGAAATGGGCAAAAAAAATAGAAGCTTGGAGGCTTGGAAATTTGGCTAAGTATTGGCCAAACGAAGTCATCAAGCGGAGGATAGGAAATACTTGTGTAGGTTAAGCTCAAGGTTGAGCAGAGCATATCGTATTCATCCAAATTCTTTAACCAAGGGCGCAAGCAAATAGGGAGCTTGGACAGCAGAGAAGAGGCTTGGATTTGGCTTGAGCTTGCTTGTGAGCTGGGAGATTGATTTTACTGAGTGCTGGGATTGTTCTTATGAGACAAGAATTGTATTATCATCTTGGATTTCTGATTAATGCAATACAGATAGTGGGGTTTTGAGTTGTGGCTTTTCCTGGATACTTATTGTGTTATGTGCCATTGATGTTCTTCCTCTTGTCGATTATTGTTTTGCTCAATCTTTATGGGCTTCCGCAGTAAAGAGTAGAAGTAGATTCTTGTCTCTGGTTTTAGTAGATTACATGAGCTTGTGAATCTACAAGATTTTCTACAAAAGCAAGTGTTTCATCAAGAATTCCAAACTTGTGGAATTCATGGGATGGTGGTATGATGACATAAAATTGAAGCAGATAAAGGGATTGAAGCTATTTCAATCAAGGAAGTTGCTACAGGAAGTCTGGATGACCCAAAGGAAAAATGAGGTACGTGTGCATACTTGTGATATTGTGGAAGTCATGTCATATGGTTGCAGATATCATGCTCTATCTTAAGAGAATGATCAAAAGAAGGGATCTCCTCCCTCAAAGGGATGCAGGAATGCATGGGTCACACATTCACTAGATGAAATCAACATGATATGTCCTCATATGAAGTATGAGGTGGTTGACTACAATTGAGGAACTCTGAATGGAAGCTCCTGGAATGAAATGTGTGAAGAAAGAAAGGAAGAGATCGTGGAATATGCAACCATGGTAAAGGCAATCAATGTCCGATAAACCAAGAAGATTTGACTAGGATATCTCCATGGAAGATATGAAGACTTTGATGGAGTCTAAAAAAAAAAGAGACCCTTGACAATATATATCTTTCGGAGATGTGTCGATATGTATGCAGGATGCTGATGCAAACTAGAAGATGTCATGATGAAATACCATCACAACGGTAATGTTGATTTTAATGTTCATTCATTTATTTTTGAACAAATATCTGGATGGGTTTATGCAGGGTTACCGAGGGAAGATCTATGGATGTCTTCCACCCTCGATGCACATGTAGTAGGATGAAAGATCCTTAAGTAAACATGGCATGAAGAAAGCAGCATGGCATGAAGGAAGGCTAGATATGGACTTGTTACTGCTCAAAATAGTAGGGGACCTCAAGGGGGAAATGCTAGACCAAGGGCAACAAATGGAGACTTAGCTCGTTGTCATCTCAATTAAGGCTCCCTACTATTTAAGGACTTTCACCGATGGGAAGAGACCCGATATATATGGAGTCACAAATGAAGGATAAATCAGCAAATGGATATAGAGTGACCCAAATGATCCATTTCCAGAAGAGTTTGAAGAATGGAGTGTGCTTGCTTTCTAAGCAAGGTACAATGTCTTCTAGGAGAAGGATGGGAGGATTTGACAGTTAGGCTTAGGGGATATGACTTGTGAGAGAGTTTCCCAATCCCTAAAATCCTTATTGAAATTGGTATCCCTGATGGTTTTTGAAGAATTTTTTTCCAAAGGAATGGGACCACACAGGACCAAGTGGACCCAGTCTAGGTTAGGAGGTAAGAGTTTAGCAACCAACGATATTTTCAACCCCAACAGGAAAGGGGAAAAGGAACAAAGAAAGTATTTTCACTTAAAGGTGTTGATTTGATCCTATGAGGCACTAGCCTTGGGGATACAAAGGCAAAGTTTGATCTCGAAGCTAGGGCTTGGCTTTTCTCACAACTCCACTGTCAGAATGGCTTCAAAATTGGAGGAGACACCAACGCAGGGGATACTGAGATATTGAACTTTTTGGAGGGTTATTTTGTCAGGAAAATGATTACCTAGGTGACCCAACCTGGCTAGACCTAGAAAAAGGTGAAAAAGGATTGATTTAGGGTGACCACCTCTTGGTAGATCAGTGCCTTGGTCTTGGGGGAATGGAGTCTATGATAAATATGAATGAGGACTTCGTTTCTTGGTCAAGGAGGACTTAAGACTACCTCGCTAGCCTTCTAGGGCAAAGGGAAGCAACCTTACAGCTTTTATACTTCGACTTGCAAAAGGAGATGGCTTATCAAGATGAATTTGTTGATAGAATTATCTCTAGGAAATTTCATTCTAAATTACATGGCCCATACATTGAGAGACGCTATATGGAGACAAAATTCCACAATTGAAGTAGTAAATGCATGCAGCAATTAGCCCTAAAAAGCGAAAATCCCAATCCAATGTATATGACAAAGTAAAACAAGAATAACATTAAAAGCATGTACTTACATGTAATAGAACAGATCCAACCATCCACCTTTTGACAATAGAGAAGCTCCAAGACAAGATAAACCAAATCCACACATCAAAATTCATCCATAAATCTCCAATTCATCCTCCAAGAAAAAGTGTGAAATTCTCAAGAGAGAGAAGAGATCCAACCCAAAGTGATGATGAGCAAATGAACTCATCTCACTTGTATTTATACACTAATGAGGAGTTTGAATTAGTCTCTTTGGACTAACTAAGCCCCAAAAATAAAATAATGTGCTAATAATCTAACTTTTGGTGACAAGCCCACCCAATTAGCTCACAAATGAAAGAATAAGCCTATTAAGAGGTCAAATGATGAATAATACATGTCATAGGGCCCTCCAAGAGGCCTAATGAGGTCCATGGGTGCCATAATGAAGAGTAGGACTGTCAAAGGAGATGGACAAGGGGTTGGCTTCCTCTTCTCCAAACAATAAACCTTTGGTGCTCCCAATGGGTGTGGGGGCACAATAATAACCTCATGGGTCTCCAAATGAGTCGAAGATGCCTATAGATCGTCTGCAAGGGCTTTGATGATGGTGTAGGAGATGCCAAATCATCCTACAAGTCCTGGGTCAACTGCCAAGTGCATGGTACATTTGTGGGGCCAGTTGGGCAAAGGTGAACCAGGTGCATCTTCCTCGTCCAATAAGAGTATCTTGAGCATCTCTGACCATCCTCGGGGATCCATGGAATGTTTTCTACTGTTGTGGAGGCCCATGGCTCTCGACACACACCCTACATGTGCCAATGTAGCCCTCTGGAGGATTAGGACCCCGTATAGGGAGACCAAACCCAAGATGAAGACCATCTACAATCCTGCATAAGATCCAATGCGTCCCCTAGCCTTCCAGTACAACAAGTCATTAGAGAAATCGAATAAATGAGCTTACCAAACCTAGACCACAGGTGGGGGCTTCATAATGGCCTGCCCTTCCATAATAGGCTTCGAGATGTGCCAATGTCTCCTAAACTCCAAATGGGGTTAACCAAGTATCCTATTAGGTGGTTTCTACTTCTAAAGGGGATAATATATTCAAGGTACATCCTTCAAAAGGTGGTGGCATGTGAAAAATAGGTGAATGAAGTATGGGATGAGAAGGGACGGCCCTAGGCCACACGCTGGGGTATAAGGGTAGCTAATAAAAGGGAAGCCCACTCTTGGGTTTATAATGTATAAGAGGGAGAAATCGTGGTACAAGAGGTGCCCCAACCTTGATTTTTCCACCCTTCTTTATATGCCTTTTGCATTTTTATTATTTATTTTTATTAACTACTCGGGGCTCAAGGGGTAAGAGCATGCTGCATAAGATATAGCAGTGAATGGGTCCTTTAATGGTAGGGTGGTTCATTGCCCACCAGGGGTTGGGACAATCATGGGTTCCTATATGATGAGGGAGGTTCATAGAACCTGTAGGAACCAGGGTGATGGCCATGATGATGGGGTAGAGCTCATGTCTTGGATTTTGCCCACGTCCTAAATGTGTTCATCCTCGCCATCTTTTGCATTTTGTGGTACATTTTCTTGTTGAATGTGGCCAAATATGCTTTTATCTTTCTTTTAGCTGCATCAACCTCTGGGGCATCATTCCAGGCCTGACCCAAGGTGAGGGCAAGAGGAAGGGGTGAGCTAACCCTATGTGGACCCAGTGGAGTAATGTGGACCTAGGAGGGAGAAATGATGAATGGGGTAATAATGAGTGGAAAGGGGGGTAATATAAGCGAATAAGGGCCACACAACCAAAATCGTGGTTTCCCGTGAAATACCATCCCTAAGGCAAATGGTCAATAAAAGAGATCCCACAGGACTAAAATCCAAGGTTAATATCCCAAAGGGGTCTAGGGGAGAAGAGCACAGACCTAGCCCATTCTTTCTGCCGAATCCCCCCATTAATCCATGCCCAGAAGTGTCCATGATAAGTGAACTACAATACTCAATTACCAAATGACAAGGCATACCTTTAGGATTGGGAGGCCCACCTTCAAACATACGATCATGGCAGATGGGCGAGGGACCACAAGGCTGACTCAGGTGGCGGAGAAATGGCACAATGAGATAATTGGTGGCTGCAAGGGGTTGCTAACTGCTGGCTGAGGACCATCATGGAGAGAAAAAATCTACTAGGGATATCACCCACAAAATGATTGGTAACAGGACTGATGGACCACTTTCCGATGATGACATGGCTGACTCATGGATGAAAGTGATGGATGGTCGGTGCCCTTGTAGAAGTCCCAAACATGAAGGCTCTTAGATAACGAAAACAAATTCATGACATCATGAAGAGGAGTTCTTCAAACAGCTGGTTGTCCCATCATCTCCACCTGAGAAGCTATTGTAGGTCCCTAATTAAGAGGGAGCTTGGAAACAAGTTTCTTTCTTGGAAGAAACTTGGAAATTCCTAAGCCAAGAGGGAGCTTAGGTACATTCCTTCCGTAGGAATGAGTACATTCATTTATTGGAATAGATATGTCCTCCTGAATTGAGAGGGAGAGATAGACACATCATTCTTGTCTTCACTTGGCAAGATAGAATGGAGGATTGCGTAAAAATTTGTCATCTGATGCCTTTAAGGATGTATTAAGGCATCCAAGATAAGAGTAGTCATTGAGGACCAATATTCTTTGAGTACTAGGAATCCAATATAAGAATAGTCCTGGTGGAACACACCCTGAGAACCCCAGTGGGGTATGTTCTGAGAGAGACAATGATGAGGGTGTCTATACATCATTGGTCTCGCCAACATTGTGCTTTGATCTTGTGGAAAGATAGAGTTGTTATTCAAGGCCTTGCTATGTGACAATGCTGGTTGATAGGGTGCTATACAGATGGGTTACCAATCCAACTCTTCCTATGAGAATTCTTTAGATTGAGAACGACCAGGTACCATTATGAATACCTCCCTGGTTGAGAGGGTGTGTTGAAAAATGTAACTAGGTTTCGTCTTCATAATGACATGTGTTATTGTGATTTTATGTAATTGGTGCAAAGAAAAAAAATAAAATTACTATTGTAATCCCTGTCTCATGGGTTTCATGAGCAAGGAATTTTATTTTTAGTATGATTCCCATTGTGAGTCCTTACGATTAGTCATAAAGTTAAATTGAGTCTATGTCATATATGAAGGACCCTTCTTGGGTATGTTACATTTTGTATGAGTCATTAAATCAATATGTAAGCCCTCCAAGACCAAGCACAAAACAACTCCTTCAAGTCGGCTACAATATGGAGTAAATAACCTACTCAAAGAGACATGTCGGCTCAGCTCTCTCAAGTCAGCTAATTATGAGGCTCCAACCACTATAAATAGGACAACTCGACCTTATTTCAGAGTAAAATTCCAGAGATACAATTCAGTGAAGCTCTGAGATAAAAGGAAGTGTGAATGGTCAAGAAGGACAGCCTCACATCCAGCGAAAGGAAGGAAGGAAGGACGAAGCATTTTGGCACTATTTCTTGGGTGAATTTACCTCGCACATGTGGTAGAAACTAGGGTTTTTGCAGGTTGACATCAGCACATATAAAAGTCATATGAAGGGCCTCTCTACCATCAGTTTTGCTAGCATAAATTACAATTGAAAGATCTCAAGATGAACAAAGGAGAGACATACCAAGAAAGACCATATCTCAGTCTACACGTGTGCCTATACAGTAGTTTCAGGCAGTCAAAGTTGCAGACCTGTGAGGAAGGCCGAGAGCTTCAGGGTAGCCGAAAGGTGCAATTCAAGAAGAAGCTTTGACTAGTATTGACTTCATCAAGAAGAAGGAAGAAAAAGGAAGGATCTTTCTGTCTTGGTCTTGGAGTGGCAAATAGGTCAAGGGTCTTGGTCTTGGTATTCGTCAATTGAAGTCTCTATAAGAAGAAGAATTTGTTCAGGTTTTCCTCTCAAAGAGTGAGAGGTTTTGGCCCTGGATGATAGCTTATATTTTGTCTCTTGTCTCTTTATGGTTTATGCATTGGTAGTTGTTTGATGAAGAAGAACACTAATAACCTAAGTAAAAGAAGATCCTAATCTAAAGAAGTAAAAAGCAGTTACTAATAGAAGAGAAATCACTTAATCTCTATGCCCTAGATTTCTCAATAGAAAAAGACAACCAAGGAAAAGCAAAGAGATTGAATCACCCCAATAAGTAGAAATTAGCTCAAAGACATCATCAAAAGGAAAACATGCAACTAAATTTGCCCCAACAATAGAGGAAGATGTTGGAAAAATTCGATTGAGGAGGATAAGGAGCAAAACTCGCCAAGTGAAATGGATGGAGCAATGGTTTTTGCGCCTAGGAAAATGACCCTTTCCTATGTTGGGGTTATCACGCAATGCCTTAGTCCTCTGTCATTAGCTAGGGCATAAAAACAAAGAAAGAATCAACACAGAAAGAAGTTGAATGCAACATGGCATTACATTCACATTTCTCTATGGACAAGTATGGTTATTCCCTTAGAGGCTTCACAAAGTAAGATGTTTTTCCAAAGTATCCCATTAGGTCTTTGGGGCATGTAAATCAATATTCTAGTCAAGTTGTAAGTTAGAGTAACCAATTAGGGGCAAGGGAAGTCGAAAATCCATCTTTAGTTGAACAAAGAGGAAATTTATATTGACTCCCCACTCCCTCATTTTGTAAATCCTTGAGTTATACAGGTTAGGCTACAACATTTTTAGTCAATACAATCATAACTATTACTATGAAAAAGTGTTCCACAGGGGCATGTCCCCCAGGGTCAGGTGCGCGCACGCCTCGCACTCCACGCACCTGGGATGGGGGACGTCTGGGGAAATGTTTCCCCATGTCCCCCTTTTGGGGAGACGTGGGGAGACGCAGGAGGGGGGACATTTCCATAGTGTGGGGGATGCGACTCCCCAAAAGGGAGGCGTCCCCCCTCAAAATGGGCTATGCATCCCCCTTAAATTTGTGCTTGTAAACAATGATTTATGACAGGGGAAACCTAGTATTTGACCATATTGCCCTACTAATGCTATGCAATTCATGGTAATGATAAATTCTTAAAGTAAAAGTGAAATTCTCCTTTATCTTCATTTTCATCCTTTTACTTAAATTTTTAACATTACCATGAAATAACTCAGGATATTTGAGAGTGGTTCCAACCTCATTGGATTTCATATGGAGAAAGTAGAATTTTAGATCTCACTCAAAATCCAACAGACTTAACAAATTTTCGGGAATTCAGGATTCGATAGATTGCAATGTTTCCATTGCATTTTGTCATGTACAAGGGTATGGAATTAGTATTTAATCAAGAGCACCAAGCCCTCTGTGTACTTTAGAGTGACTTTTAGACTCATCACCCACTATTTTTGAGTTTTAGTTATATCAATTTACTATTCCAGGCTTCAGATTTTAGTATCTATTATAGTCTATTTTGCTTAGTACTAATTAGATTCTAGAATGATGAATGATGAATTTTAATTTTAAATCAATTTAGAATCTAAAATGATGAATGATGAATTTAATTTTTAAATCAATGTAGATTCTAGAATGGTGAATAATGAATGATGAATATGGATCAGAGTATTTCATTATTGAATCTCGTGCTCTATGGATGAATCATGTATGTATTAGTAAGGATGATGAGTATGGATCAATGTATTTCATTATTTAATTCAATTATGTATGTATCATTGTATTTATGCTTTCATTATTGAAAATGAATTTGAAATATATATATATATATATATATAATGAAAAAAAATTTATATACCTCAACGTCCCCCCCTAAATTTCCCTAAAATTTGAGGGTACTCCCACACGCCCCCCTTGTGCGTCTCCCGGCACCTACGTCTCCCCATCCCAGAGTCTTGGTGGAACATTGCTATGAAAAAATAAACTACCCTAGATGATATATGTGCTACTTATTGCACAAAAATCAGGGCAAAATTGATCTAGTTTGTTTATTTCTAATTAAACAACTAAGTAAAATGATTGGTGCCTTAATATGGAGTCAATGATTAACAAAATAAAAGAACGCAAACAAAAGCTATTTGATTCAACTATTGAATTTCTATTAAGCAATAAGAAAAAGGGTCTTCGAAAATATAGACTTTCTTACACGTTTGAACCTAGAAATGTTTGTCAAAAGAGTATTTGATGATCCTTTATTGCCCAGGGTCGTAGAATGAACAAATTCTTAGACTAGGCAAAACAAACCCACACTTTCAAAGATTCTAGAGGAGACAAGATTCTTCAACTTCTCCACATCACATGGGATAGGATATGATCACAATAATAACTAAAGAGTCATCAATTAAATACTTGTGCTCTAATGCTAGCTCTCAATCACAACTATGAAGGATAATAATGGAAGCAAGGGCATGAAAGAAGAAAGCATTGATACTTCCTTGCTTGTGCAATGATTTATAGAAGAAGAGAGAAGAAAGAATAGAGATGGATCAATCACAAAGGGATCCAAATCTATTACAAATATCAAGCATAGAAAAAGGCTATAGAATAGAACCCCAAAAGTACTCCAAATACATGGCTTCATCTCTGAGCAATGAATGATCTCATGATCTATTGTATTGGATGGTTCTTTCTCTTGGATGATGAATGCTAATTATATGGAGATTTTGTGCAAATTTATTGTGTCTTCTTCCATCTTATACTTCTTGTAGAATTAGGGTTTAATGAAATTTTTGCCAAAGAGTTGTTGAATCTTTCATAGCTTTAACATCTCCTTGACAAGACTATCATGAAGTTTCTATTGAGGAACCTACGTTTAGCTTCTTCCAATTTTGTCTCCAATAAGATTGAAAGTCATTAGGGTTTGAGGACCTAAGTGTAGCTTTCACTCTCCCCTTAAATCACTTCCATCAGTTTGCTTCCACAGATTTTAGCCTTAGACTCCATTAGCCCTTGAATGAGAAAGGCACTAATCCACTCTTTTGTCAATCCCATAAAATAACAAAAAAAAAACCATAAATTTTCTTCTTTTATGTTTTCTAGGGTAAATTAGTGTTAGGTTATAGCAAAAATATGAATTTTCAGCATTATTTATCTTGGACCTTACATTCTTAGGGTTAGACTTTGCATGTACTAAATTGAAAGTTATAAATATTATTGTTCATGCATTTTCAGCCATTAATTAGGGCTAATGTCTAGGGTTTTTCTTGTTGTTTTAATTTTTAAAATGCCCTTATTTCTCACTTTTCTATTATATATTTGGGGCTATTTAGTTATTGTTGTTATATATATTTGCAGGTTGTAATTGTGATAATTAAAACCCTAGTTTATAATAGCAAATTGCAATTAATAGATAACATGTATCTGGAAACTTATTTGAATCTCTCCAGGATTTATTAAACCCTCTAGATTTAGCCATAGGGTCATAGGAACTTGTCGTCTTCAAATTACATCTTCTAAAACCTGAAACCCTGATTATTGAACATCTATTCTTAAGTGAATTTTATAGTAGAACCCTTAGGGGGTATTTATCCTGAGAGCACTTGGATTATCTAATCCCTAGGATCTGCTTGAGAAGCTTCCCTTGTGGGGATTACATCCAACCAAAGAACAGCATGGGAATAGTTACTAAGGTGATTAATCCCATTGTTGCTCTTGATCAAGATTGCTTAGTGGGGCTTTGCACTAAAGTGCTAGATTTTGTAGTAACAGGGACTAAAAGGAGAATCTTCTATTTTACAAGTCATCTCCACTTGAGAAGCTTGATTGCTTGGTTGTGAATACCTACCTGATTGACGTGTTAAAGTGCATTCAGATTATATTTCAGAGTCCAGATCATGGCATTGGATGCCTTCTATTTGGGAGTCCGGACAACTGCTGCTAGATTCCAACTATGTTTATAGAATAGACTGATGTAATCTGCCTAATATTAAAATAATAATATATGCCAATTATATAACTTATAGCAAATGCTATGACTGTTACTTTTGAGCATGAGAAATCAAGTAATGATATTGGTATTGGTAAAATATTAAATAATTGGTAAATGAGATGGTGAAAATTGTGAAGTAGATATTTATTATTTTTATGGTTATATGGGTAGGGATTCAACCCTGTGTATTAGGTATATTACAATTTGGCATTAAACTAACTAGCAAGTTGAATTAGCCATACTCAGGATGAGCATAGTTCATACAAGGTAGTTCCATTGACAAGTCACCCCTTGTAACCCTGGATATCACCCCAGATGAATACGGATGCAGATATTTAACAGCAAGGAAACAGATGAACGCCCTTTCAATCATTCTGAAGCTGTACTTCTTGTAATTAATATTGTTAATAACCTCAGGCAATGCAATGATTCTGTTTCATGGTTTTATGATATTTTAGCTCACATACCTGTACATAGTAGTTTGTACCACCAACAATGATAGGCAAGCGCTTCCGAGAGATGATTGAATCAATAATCTGGTAAAAACAAAAGCAGAAACAATCTCAAGATCCAAAAATCGTTTCTAAAGGGAGATCTGTTTCCTTTCAAAGATGTGACCGATATGAAATTGTGGAATGATAAGAATAACTATTACAATAGATGCAGTTATACATGCCACACGATTGATAGAATGTTCAAAGACACTTCTTAAGTTTGTATGGTTCTCCAAATAACCTCATAAGCTTTTATGCTTTTAATTGTTTAACTTTCTTGAACGTCCATTGCTGTAGGCTAGCAAGAAACTTAGAAATAAAGAAACAGTGAATCTAACTAAATAAGGAAAACATGATATCTAGATGATCAAGTCATACACCATTCCTAATCAACTTTATGATGTAAAAAATGATATGTAGAGATGGGCATCAAAAGCATTATTTACATTTAAATGAAAAGCAACACAAATCCAAAGGGTTCAAATATGGCATGCATTCTTAATAAATAAGGCATATTTCATTGCAATCTCACCAAAAGGTAATGACACATCTCTTGAGAATATGTCAAATCAATAAAAGTATTAAGAAGAGGCATGCAGATGAGTCTTCTCAACAAAATCAATCAATGCCTAACTTACAGGAATAGCCATGTCGCGAAAGTCCTTTGATGTGAAGCTTGTATTGGAATTGATTGTACCAAGAAGATGATGAGGTACTCCTAGAAAACATATGTACCCAAATAAGTTGATATAATTAAGAGATTGAATTGCAAGAAAGAAACAAAAAGAAGCAACCTGCAATAAAAGTCATCAGTGCAATTCATAATATAGGAGAAGAGTTTGGAACATTTGTCTTGATAGAATCACCCTCCAATTTCCTTGTATTAAATGACAATTCATATATATCTATATCTATATATATATATATAGCACCTACGGACTTGTATTCAATTGAAAGTATCTAAAATCCAAGTGAAGCCTGAATGTTATTCTTAATTTCCAAAACTCAAACATACAAGCAAATTGGCTGCTGAATATTATCTAAAATGACAGTATAGAGAAATTTTATCATGCTTTACCATAAACTGCCGGATGTGCAAGCACCTTAATTTCCAGAAGCTGCTTTCCATCCTATGTTTCTTGTACTCTATGTCCAAGTAACACAAAACATGTTCTGGACCATCACTGCTTTTCCATGATCCAACCTTTCTGGGTCCTCCCAATTTGGATAATGGATAGTGTCGTATTCCTCATCTAGCTTAGGATTTGGAATATTATCCTTACCAAATTAGCAATCAAGTGCATAGTGCATGTGCTAGCCCCAAGAGTGTTGTGTTGTGAATCATAACACCTAACAACGACATGAACTAGATAAGCTATAATAGCAGCAGTCAAGATGGTTCTTGCCTGGTATACTCCACACATGAACCAGGGGAAAGGGATGTTGTCGTTTCCATGCTTCCAAGCATCTTCAAAGATGTCTACCAACCTTGTTATACTATGTGTATCTCCTATCTTATATTGAGATTGAAACATAGTGTTTGCCTTCTTCCTTCCCATTCTCTTTGGTGTCTAAGCTTGCTAGATCATTGTGCTTGTGGTGACTAATTAGAGGTTTTCTACTATAACTAGTTGTTGCAATGCCTGAGAGCTTGCCTGCACACTGAAGTTGATTATACACAAGCGTTTTAAAGTAGTTCATCACTATCTCCTTCACGAGAAGGCTCTTTATTTAAGAGCTAAAATGTTGAACGTTAAAATCCACTGTCTACCTAGGATTTTGGTGCTTTTTTCCATGCTCATAGCTGATTGGACATGTTGCAACATCTAATTGGGTGCCCTACCTTAGCATTTGGATCTTTTAATTCACCATTGGAGGTACCAGCCTTTTCCACACTTAGTCATTTTCATTTTCTTGACTTATCAATAACTTTAGCCTCAAGAATTTTCAAAAATAGCCTTTCTTTGAGTTCCTAATATGACAATTGTAGATATGTCTAGCATTCTCCTTGCTAGCTTTTAGCTTATACATCAAGAAGGTTGGGCTTGTGAGCTCTTAAAAACTTGCTTTTTGATGTGTTCTCGATCTACCATTTTTCGATTTGTTTGTTTCCTTCATTTCCACCCTTGCATCAAGGAAGAATGAATTGAGATGCCTTGGAAAGTGATTTTTCCAAGATTCTTGATTGTCGATCTCCCAAATTGCTTTAAGACTCCTTAGTTGAGAAGAGATGCATCAAGAACTCTCAAAATTTAATTTTTCCAATAGTTGTTAATGTCCCTCTTCTCGATGTCCTTATACTTGACCATTTCAACAAAGCTCCAATTTAAAGCATCAAGGTCTTGCTAGAAACCCTTTTTGGTCTACTTGCCAATGTTGCCCTTCTTTAAGCTCACTCAATTGAGGTAGGGCTTGTCTTGGGTGGGGTTAACATCCACCTCAACCTCTACCATATGTTCCTTATGATAAGGAATTCGGAATCAAGGATGCTTGAAGATTAATTTTCCCAAGAGTTTCAATGCGCAATTTCCCAAACTCTCTCTACTTGGACTTTTTATCCTTTTTCACCCTGCACAACTTCTAGCCTCCATCCTTCATTATGTGTTCATCTATTGTTGGGGTTGCCATGTTATGTGAATACCTAGAGAATATCCATGCCCTTCCTTGCTATGCCTTATTGTTCTAGCCTCCTAGGCTAGCTTCCCTTGGATGGAAAATCCTAGCCTATATGTCTAATTGGCCTTGCTTGCTTAAAGCTTAGGATTGTACTCATCATAAAATTATTTTTCCTTTTTTTTTTTTCTTGGTGTCAATTTCTCAGTATACTTAACTCAAGATAAGGCCATTAAGAGAATGTCGTGTCCCTTCTCAAACACATTTGTAACAAGGTGCTTCCACACATTTTTGCACAATTTTGGCTAAGGGAAAGAACCCAGCATTTTCGACTTAGGGACTTAGGAGGAAATTTAACTTAATTTGGTTGCTAGTGGAAGGTGGGGGCCACCCACGTGGGAATTCAAACTAGGCCATTTGAATGGTTTGGAGGGAATTCGAAGAGTTGGATGGAGGGGCCCACATGAGGAAAGGAAGGCCCACAAAGATAAAAGGAGGAGAGAGCTCTCATTTGGATTGATTCTTACAGCTTGCAATCAAAATTACTTGACTGTACGCTCTACTATTTAGCTGAGTCAACCGGCTGTTTAGCCACGAATCTCTCAAGCGGTAGATTCAACCTCTACTTCAGGGGACCATCCCTGACCGCCCTAGAGAGGCAGTTCCATAAGTATTTCAGGAGTTCCAAGAGTGTGTTACAACACTACCATTCAGCCACAACAGGGAGTGTGTATTTTTGGCTAGCTAGAGAATACGCAAGGGGAGTTTGGAGCTATCAGTGATCAAGCATTTGGCGGGAGAGTTAGAGGATTGGGAGAGTAGCAAAGGGCCAGCCTTTCTCACGAATTTGGAGCCAGCATCCCAACAGTCCGATTTACAGTTACCTGGGCCTGCGTAGAGAGCCATCACTAGGCTCACGTGGGAGTTAGAGGAAGGAATTGTAGAGTCGGAGCTAGCCGGGAGAAGTAGGCGATCACTTGGAGGAACAATTGAGGAGGATTGCTGGAATTGGGAGAGCAAAGATTGACAGGATCAGTCACAGCGACAGAATTCGAAATTGGAGGAGGGTCAAGCTGTGAAGGGTCAATTTTTGAAGGTTGGAACCAAGGGAAACCCTCTTTGGGTTTTTTTGGGTTTTGGGCAAGGATCACACTCCTAAATTTATAGAATTTTCTGGGGACATCTAAGGGGTCAAATAGGGGTCCCAACTCAGCGAGCAGCTAGAAGAGCTAAAGGGAATTTGGGCCAAAATTCCAAGGTCAACATTTGGCCAATTCCTTCGTGGGCTTTTCTGGGTTTAGGCCAAGGAGCAAGGAGTTGAAATCTCATAATTTTTTGAGCACGGGAAGCAGTGATTCAAGCCCTTCGAAGTCGTAGACAGAGTAGTTTTCTGGATCAAAACAGTTCAGTTTGGTGCAGCAGTTGTAGCAGCATTCAGTTCAACGTTTTCTCACCTGGATTTTGTCATGCTTGTCCATTGAGACAAGCCCAGGTGCACCATTCTATTTTACTATTGTATTTTCTCCTGAAGTAGTGATAAAATGGCTTAGCAATTCTCTATTTCTAGTGTTTCCATGGGTGCTTAATGTATATTTCGTTTTTCTGATTGCTGGATTGTTTGCATGCTTTGTATATCACTTACATTCTTGTTTAGGAACATTACAGTGGTATCAGAGCCATGATCTTGGCCAGCTGTGGGGTAGCCATCTAGATCATGGAAGATTTGAGCATGTATGCACAGTGATGGGTTAAACCATAGACAACTTATGGCTCAAAGAAGATTTAGTATGCAGGAATTCTGGGGTGGAATCCATTGGAATGATGAGAGATTGGCCCAGTTGAGGAAGGTGTCGGACCAAATCCATTCTCATCCTTACAGCAGAGACATTAGTGGTGCACAGGCTGTGGGGGTGCAACCATCTACATTGTGTGGGGAAAGTCGACAAAATCAAGGCATCAGATCTCCTCAAAAGGAGCAAATAGGACAAGGACAGTTAGAGGGTGAGACCAGGGGGCACTTTTGCTGGTGGAGACCTGGCTTTAGATATCAGGAGCCTAAGGAGGAGGTTTTTTTGGGCACACTAGAGCGTGAGGAGCATGTCAATGTGTCCAGTGTGATGCAGGAGTCACCCTTGTTGGAGATTCCTTTGATAGCTCTGGCTGACACCTTGGGGGAGAGAGTAGAGCACACACCCACAGGGCCTTCCATTGACGAGGTGCCAAGAGACACGGAGGTGTCCACCATTGAGGAGGTGCCATCCGTTGTTGAGGTATCCATTGATGAGGTATCCGGGGTTGTGACTGAGTACTCAAGTGATAGTAGCGCACCACAGGTTGATGAGGTGTCGGGAGACATCTCCACCGTTGATGAGGAGCCGATAGGTACAAAGGCATCTAGATCTATGCCAGAGTTACCAGACGACAGTCACCTACAGCTGATTGGCGAGCATGTCTTGTGTGTTGGATTGTCTATGGAGGAACAGTTGGAGGCTCATGTTGAGTCCATGATGGAGGAGGATGTGCAACCATCCTTTGGGCTAGCCATTGATGAGGGGCAGCATAGAGACTGCACGTTGAGATTTCAGCACATTTCGTTTCAGAGGCACATTGACGAGATCTACAACGTTATTAGTCGACCCTTATGCATTAGATTGAGGGAGGCAGTGTTGTCTAGACATACCCTAGGGGATGGTTAGGTTAGCAGGACTGAACGACATGAGCTGAGTATGACACTGCATCAGCTTGGAGGGCTTGTTTCTTCCACATGGGATTGTACATTCAATCCCTCCTTTGGGATTGGGTGGCGAAAGGTACTGAGCTAGTACCCGATGGAGCAGGCTAGGCAGTTGGATACATCCATGGCCACATTTCAGCAAAGGCCATGGATAACCATAGGGACTTGAGGGCCAGACTGTTGGGATCCAGGTGGCATTTCCCATCACATCATAGAGTCGTTAAGTGACGGTAGTAGCTGCGTGATGGATCCGACGTTTGGGTGCACACACATTTTCAGATCTCCATCAGAGCCTGGGACAACACTAGTGACAAGATGGTTTGACAGGGGAGCAGACCAATTTCATGAGTTGTCTTGGCATATTGATTGTGCATGGAGTCATAGGGTGATTAGCCTACTATGGCAGGAGCTAGTAGGAGGAGGTGGCATCGGCAGACCACCAGACAGGGCATTACATGGAGATGGTGCTCTCTCATTGGTATATTGGACACTGGAGCTACTGAGGATAGGCACAATAGTGTCATTCCCATTGGCATGTGAGGAGTCAGATCGCTCAGGTCTTTCAGGGCAAATGGGGAGATGTAGCCCACATCATGGAGGGATTACTAGAAGGTTGGTGGATGCGTTGGCACATGCAGGATGGCATATGATACAGGGTGGTACGACAGTAAGCAGTGGTACCCAAAGGTGCACAACGATATGCCGCAGAGTCCAGTCTTATGCAGAGGGATGCGACCTGATGCATACAGACCCAATTTTAGAACCTAGCATCTAGTGTTGTATAGAGGTATGCAATGATGAGCAGTGGCCTGCAGAGGAGCATGGAGATGCATGGTTGTTTGATGTAGCATGTTGGTTTGCATTTAGCGACTCACCTCGCATCGAGTACACGTGGGGAGAGCCAGATACAGTGACACAGGGAGGATACGAGATGGCACAAGATGGTACAGCAGTAGCACAGAGCATCCAATGGTGTACAGGGATAGGCTGCAGGGTACAGTGCTAGGTCGAGGACTACAGGGATACTCGATGGGATGCAGGGACATATGGTGTTGCACAGCAAGGTCTTGGAGGGTTGCCTCCAAGGAGACTTATGGACGAAGACACCAGGCATACCTTTGGGTGTACTTCACCCAGGATTGACGGGGACGCAAATGAGCGATACTCGATGGTATCCATGGGGACTCACATGCCTGTCCCTCTTATACATCACTTACAGGCATAGATGACTTGGCTGTTGTCCTTTGACACTTTGGGCACGAGCAGCTAGGGACAGGGAGCTCACCCGAGATATTGGGATGACACTCAACGCACTAGGGGAGAGACTTCTCAGTGGTGGCATTGGGTCGGTGCACAAGTTGACAACCACAGGTTGGGGGATGAGCTGATCATCTGCAAGGGTGGCATATCGTTCATCAGTGAGCCTACGCCTGGGGAGCAGGTCACGAGGGAGACACGTGTCACTCTTTCCACAGGGCATGTTAGGACCATGCATGAGCAGAGGATACCATGTATGATTGAGGCAGCTTTCCAGTATGTGTCCGACCTCCAGACATTGTATTGGCACATTATCAAGAGGGCGGATGGCAGACCCAGGGGAGATGGTTGGCAGGGACAGGAGGGGTCCACATACCCTGAGTCGATTACGAGTATCGGATACCCATCTTTTGGTTGCATTCAGGGGGTAGCTCTTTGGCACACGTGGCTCCCAGCGATCATCGATACTACATAGTGGCAGGCACAGGGCAGATTAGCATGCATTAGATTAGCCCACGATATATGGAGCCTATATAGTGATCACATGCAGGGACTAGAGATGAGGACTAGAGGGATTCCATCCGTTGACAGGGTTATGCCGCAGCAGGTTTGGTTATGGGATGCAGGGATTCAGTTGATTGATAGATCACTCGTGATGAGGGGTGTCGTGGCAAAAGGTGATATATTTCGTTGATGGGATGACACATGGGGGTTCACAAAGGGTTTCATCATATGGGGAGGCAGACATTCTCTGTTGTTGCACAGGTTCGGAGTTAGATTTGGATGGGTAGGCCTTGGTGCCATGGAGATGCCCAGGCAGGATGTGTCTTGCCTCTTTCATTACTCCACCATTGAGTTCCAGGAGAGGAGGATACTGATTGCGCACGATGGGGAGTATGACATAGTCAGAGTAGTGCAGCATCAACATGGTGGCACCACTTTGGGACTAGCAGGGAACTGGGGCATCACAGCTCTTCACAGCTCAATAACCTTTAGGGATGCATCGGCTACTGCAGGGGGAGATCATACAAATCTTCCATTGGGCTTTAGCGAGTCACTGATGGAGCAGGGGACTTCTGGTACTTTCACCGGGTAGGATAGTGAATGGAGCGAGGGGAGCTTCATGTTGGACAAGATTGCCTGGGATCCTGGTATTGAAGGATTCTTTTATATCAAGACAATGCAGAGGTCAGGCACGATCTAGTGGCACATCTGGGAC
Organism: Pinus tabuliformis; assembly: GCA_031772625.1. NCBI lineage: Eukaryota > Viridiplantae > Streptophyta > Pinopsida > Pinales > Pinaceae > Pinus > Pinus tabuliformis. The sequence continues at coordinate 65,372,188 of CM062809.1, forward strand.
CCTGGCACATTTTGCAATGAGAGTGGGGAGCAGCAGTTAGAGAGGATACTTTCTTAGGCATTGCTTGAGGACAGACAATTTTTGGTGCATTGGAGGAGCTTGCCGGATGAGGATGCCACCTAAGAGGGTGAGCACATTTTGGAGCACCCAACTTTGAAGTTGCTTGAGGGCAAGCAACATTTGGGAGGGGAGGACGGTCATGTCCCTTCTCAAACACATTTGTAACAGGGTGTTTCCACACATTTTTGCACAATTTTGGCTAAGGGAAAGAACCCAGCATTTTCGACTTAGGGACTTAGAAGGAAATTCAACTTAATTTGGTTGCTAGTGGAAGGTGGGGGCCACCCACGTGGGAATTCGAACTAGGCCATTTGAATGGTTTGGAGGGAATTCAAAGTGCTGGATGGAGGGGCCCACATGAGGCAAGGAAGGCCCACAAAGATAAAAGGAGGAGAGAGCTCTCATTTGGATTGATTCTTACACCTTGCAATCAAAATTACTTGACTGTTCGCCCTGCCGTTGAGCTAAGTCAACCGGTTGTTTAGCCACGAATCTCTCAAGTGGGGGATTCAACCTCTACTTCGGGGGACCATCCGTACCCGCTCTAGAGAGGCAGTGCCATAAGTATTTCAGGAGTTCCAGGAGTGTGTTACAGCACTACCATTCAGCAACAACAGGGAGTGTGTATTTCTAGCTCGCTGGAGAATACGCAAGGGGAGTTTGGAGCTATCAGTGATCAAGCATTTGTCGGGAGAGTTAGAGGATTGGGAGAGCAGAAAAGGGGCAACCTTTCTTGCGAATTTGGAGCCAGCATCCCAGCAGTCCAACTTACAGTTACCTGGGCCTGCGCAGAGAGCCATCACTAGGCTCACGTGGGAGTTGGAGGAAGGAATTGTAGAGCTGGAGCTAGCCGAGAGAAGTAGGAGATCACTTGGAGGGCCATTTGAGGAGGATTGTTGGAGTTGGGAGAGCAAAGATTGACAGGATTAGTCACAGCAACAGAATTCGAAATTGGAGGAGGGCCAAGCTGTGAAGGGTCAATTTTTGAAGGTTGGAACCAAGGGAAACCCTTTCTAAGTTTTTATGGGTTTTGGGCAAGGATCACACTCCTAAATTTATAGAATTTTCTGGGCAGATCTATGGGGTCAAATAGGGGTCCCAACTCAGCCAGCAGCTAGAGGAGTTAAAGGGAATTTGGACCAAAATTCTGAGGTCAACATTTGGCCAATTCCTTCGTGGGTTTTTCTGGGTTTAGACCAAGGAGAAAGGAGTTGAAATCTCATAATTTTTTGAGCACGAGAAGCAGTGATTCCAGCCCTTCGAAGTCAGTAGACAGAGCAGTTTTCTAGGGAAGCGCAGTTCAGTTTGGTGCAACAATTGTAGCAGCCTTCGGTTCAGCATTTTCTCACCTGGGTTTTGTCATGCTTGTCCATTAAGACAAGCCCAGGTGCACCATTCTATTTTACTATTGTATTTGCTCCTGAAGAAGTAATAAAATGGCTCAGCAATTCTCTATTTCCAGTGTTTCCATGGGTGCTTAATGTATATGTCGTTTTTTCTAATTGTTGGATTGTTTGCATGCTTTGTATATCACTTACATTCCTGTTTAGGAACATTACAGAGAAAACATGTTCATCAACTTCTCATTATCCAATTTCAGCTCATTCCTAATCTACTTTTTGTTCTCCTCTAGGGATTTCTTGTATGGCACAAACCCTAGCATCTTCTTACATCTCACAAGAGCAAACAGTACAAGAACACCCAAGCACTAACATCCATCTCCATGTCTCCTCAAGGGTTCACATTACAAACCTTGCTCCCTACGAGACTTCTCCAAGACAATTACAAAGATAGAATAATGAGTACATTGATAAATGGTAACAACAAAGGCTCTCTCCTCCCTTTATGCAAAATAGGTGAGGGAAGACAACATAAAACATGGGCTAGGTCCAATCACGTAACCCTAGACCTAAGTCAACAAAGCAACCACGCATTGAACTCTCTACAATACAAGGATGAAAAGTGTCACACTAGGTTTTACTCAACCCTAGGGTGGTGCGACCTCCAAGCATGATGCCCTTGTGGACCCAGCCCCTTCTCCAGGATGGTGCGCTATCTAACATGTTCGCCAACACTCCATTTCACATGGTGATTCATTCTTGATGTGTCCTCATGCAAGGTGCTCCTTCTCTTGCTATGTGCCACATATCCTCTTATGCCCAACACTCTTGAACAAGTGTGCCAAGGTAGTTACTTGCTACAATGCTTCTTCTCAACATATGTGTCCTGGTCCACCGCCAACAACCATGAAGTAGGCTCCTTAATCCAAGCATCCTCAAGTCCACTATCCACATCCAAGGTGTATGTCACATGGTCCCATTATCTTAGGGCTAAGTTCCCTCCTCCAAGTGCCTAGAACTTGTCCTTCTAATATTGATGATTATAGCTTGAACAAGTGCTTGTGCATACGCTAGGTGTCAAGCATCCCAAATCCACTTTAGGTGCTTGCTCATGAGGAATAAGTGATTATTATGGTTTCTTTCCTAAGTCAAAATTAGGAAAAACACATTAATAATTTAAATCATTAATGTTGGCTATTGAGCTAAGTTTCTAAAGATAAATAATTTAATTATTTAAGTGATCTAGATTTAATTTCAACCACTGATCTCAAGTGAGGCTTAGGATTTAATTCTAGCCATCGATCACTTATAAGATTTAGGATTTGGGATCTAGCTCAATAAAAAATTATAAAAGGAGCACCTAAGGGAGAATAAGACAACCCATTGAATCCTTGGGATAGTGATTTTCTCAAGTGTGAGCGAGAGACTCAAAACTGAAGAGAATAAGCATGTTGAAGAATCAAGGGCAAAGTAGTTATGATAGGATTCTTCTATTGAATGATAACAATTTGTGAAGCACTTTTACTTTTTCTTGTTAGCTTGATCTTCTTCTTGTTATTAGTGTATGTTCTTTTACTTCATCAAACTGCTTCCAAAATACAAAAGACAAGAACATAAGATGTTGGCTCCCTGCCAGAGCAAAACCTCTTTCTCTTAGAGAGGAAAACCCTTTCTCAAATTTCTCTTATTGAAGCTTCTATTGAACAATGTCAAACCCTAGACCCTTGACAAGAATATCCTCCAAGCACAAGTCAAGCCCTTTGTTCTCCTTCTTCCGGCACTTCATCTTCTGGCACTTTGTCCTCCTTCTTCTGGCACTTCGTTCTTCTTCCGGAAATTGATGATAGTCCTTGTTATGCTAGCTCTAGAAGAGATACTTCTCCTTGGTCCTTAGTGGACTCTTTCACATATGAGAACCTTATCTCTTGCCCAACCGAGTTCTTTCTTGAGATATAGTTGCAGACTTGATATGACAGCAGTGCAGCCCTATTTCTTCGCATGTGTGAGAGGATTCCTTATGTGATTGTCCTCTTCCTTCTTCACTTGAGTGAGAGGCCTTATAGGCCTAGTTATCTAGCCCAAACAATGAGATATGGATGACTGCAATAGAGGGATGCTATGACAGCAGAGAGACCCTCTATATCTTCACACGTGTGGCTATAGTAGGTCTTAGGACAGTCCTCTAAGGCTCGGTATATTTCCTTCTTCCTTCGCTGCACTAAAAGCTCCTTTCGATGCTTCTTTTCCACCCTTAACGCGTCTTCTTATCTCGCTGATCTCAAAGATGATATCACTTGTCGTTGGAGAAGTGGACAGCCTCTATATATAGAGGTTTGTCCCTCCTTTAGGCTGACTTGAGGGGGACTTATCATTTTTCACTTCGGATTTGCTTCTTTGGTGATGTCGTTGCTTGGAGGAGACTTGTGACTTTCCTTGGAGGAATATCTTGGACTCTAATACATATTTATACATCGTGTAACATGCCCTTAAAGGTCTTCAAAATTTCTTTTGACTCTTTGACTTTTCTATAGCACTTTGACATGTGCTAGACCTATCCAATGAGAAAGAAACTCATTGATATAAATAACAAAAATAATATTTCTTTTCTTTTATAAATACAAAGATCAAAATTACATTTATGAAGACCGAACCTAGTTACACTTTCTTCAACACTCCCTCTTAACTAGGGAGGTATTCATAAATCATTACAAGGTGTTTGGCCATTTTCAATCTTGAAGAATTCACATAAGAGAAACCGAATTGGCAATCCATATGTACTAGCATCATAGTAACCAACATTGTTTCCACAGCAAGGCCTTGACTAACAGCTCTATCTCTTATTAGATCAAAGCACAATGTTAGCGAGACCAATGATTATAGACACCTTCATCATTGTCTCTCAAGGTACATACCCACCCGGTGTTCACTGAGTATGACCTTCTAGGACTATTCTTATCTTGGATTCCCAACCCTCAAATAATATCAGTCCTCTTGCCTACTCTTGTCTTGGATGCCCTACACATCCTCAAAGAGCATCAGATGCCAGATGATTACCCAATCCTCCATTCTTTCTTCCAAATAGAAGACAAGAATGTTGTGTCTATCTCTCCCTCTCAAATGGGGAAGATATGCCCAAGCTCCCTCTAACCAGGAACTTGCCCAAGCTCCTTTGTAATTAGGAACTTATTAGAACTCCCTCTTAGCTAGGGACTCATTCATACATCAACAACTTCTTCTTCGTGGGTCCTTCAACTGTTGGATCTCCTTCTTTCCTTGATGTCATGAAGTTTTTGTTGAGCTTCTTCTTTGTAGGGCATCAACCATCGATCACTTTCCTTCTTAGTTTGTCATGTCATTTCTTCCTTCGTGGAAAGTGGCTTTCTTGATACATGTCTGGATCTTTTGTCATTTGGCTACTCCTTTGTCATCTTGTTTCATTTTCGGAATATTCACCATGTGAATGCTTTGTTGTGCTTTTCAATACTTCGTTCTAGTAGCCCTTCATGACTTCATCCTGATGTTACTTCAAACTTTAAATAGTAATTTGTTGGATGGCTTTCCATCATGACATCTTGTTGACTTGAATCAATAACTTGTATCTTCATATCTCCAAGGCCTTTCTAAGTGTAAAGGGTCCTTTAACCTTTTCTTCCTTTGTCAGAGTTCCCATGCCTTCTTTTGGGAGATATCTTCAAAGAGTTAGTCAGGTAATGATTCCTAGTGACCATGGTGTTCTTTCATCTTTGATCTCTTTCTCCATTTGTTTCTTTATAGATTGTTTAGTCAACCACCTCTTACTCCTTATGAGGACACTTCTTCATGTTGACGTTCACTTGATGTGTGGCTCATGCCTTCGAGCATGTTATTAGTGAAAGAGATCTTTCTATTCTTGATCATGTTTTTAGAACTATTCCCCATGACATGACTTGAACATAGATGCATACATAGCTCATCTTAGCTCTTCTTTTGATCATCTTAGCTTACATTGTTGGTCCTTTCTAGATTGAGATTGCCTCAATTTTTGCTTCATCTTTCCTTGCCTGCATATCATCCTTTCTTGACTCCCATGAATGGAACTCTTATTGAGACATCTGCTCCTTTATGAACCTTCTATTGAAGATTTTGTCAGGGGCAAATGCTTCTTCCTTGTTGATGATGGAGGCTTTCTAAGATTTTATCATGATCATTTTCTTTCATCATGGATGAGGTTATTCACTAGCTACATCCTTCCTACATGAATATCTTGAGCTATTTCTATAGCATGCTCCTATATTCTAGAAGATGCTACTAACCATGCATTCTATCCTATTTCTATATGCTCCTATGATACTCAAAACTATGAAAGTAGACTTTATGTAAAGAAGTTGACTTGGTCATAGTAGAGGTTTGGAGGGTCCTCCTTTTTCTGCTTCTCGTCTTCTTCTTTCACTTCTTGAGTCATGTGAGCTTCTTCTCTTTTTCTCTTGTTGTTGTCCTTTTAAGCTTGGGACAATCCCTTTTGTAGTGTCCATATTCTTCACAGCCAAAGCATTGGACTTTGGACATATTTCTGTTGCTTGTTCTTCGTGGACCAAATTTGCCAAATTTTCCCTTTCTCTTGGCCATAGTAGCGAATCTTGCTCCTTTGATCCCATGTCATCTTTGCCTTTGAGTCTAGTCTCTTCAATTTTGCATAGAGACCGAAGTCCACTTAGTGGGTAGCTTCCTTTTTGGCATATATGCTTGATGTGAAGTTACCCCATTAGGTAGAGCATTGAGTACCACAGTTGTCATTTCTTTGTTAGACATGACTTCTCCTAGTTCTTGAAGTTGATCTCTCATCTCAGAGATCTTCATGAAGTAGGGAGCTATTCCTTCCTTTGATATCTTCATCTTGTACAATTCATTGCGTAGTGATATCACTTCTCCAGTTGTGCTAACCGAGAATAGCTCTATCAATTTATCATAGATTTCTTTTGATGTTTCAAATTTGGAAACATAAGGAATGAGAGAGTCCTTGATGGATTCTATTAGAATCCTTTGAGCTCTTGTTTCATCCTTATTGTACTTTGTTAAGGCTTGAGTTTGTTCCTTAGCAAGGATAGTGATATCCCCTTTGATGTGGTCTAGAAGTTCATTCTCCTTGAGAAGTAAATCACTCCTCTTCTTCCATGCAAGGAAATTAGTAGTCCCAACCAATTTGTTGTTTTCCTTGTAAAAAGGAATTGAGACATGTTCAGAAGGGGTCATACAAATACTTACTTGAGAGTGTTTGTGATGTAGTAGTCTTGCTTCCTTCTTGAAGATTTGATGACTTGCTTTCTTGGATCTTGATGATCTTCAAATTGCCTTCTTCAAAGAGGCTTGATGATGAAAACTTCTTAAAGAATGAGGCTTGACTTGGAATGCTCTTGATGTAGGTCCTTCTTTGAATGGATCTTCTTGTAGGTGCCTTTATATGAAAGGCTTTTCTTCTTGCTTTGTAGTCTTCCTTCATGGATAGTAGATGGTAGACCTCCTTGACCTTGATGTATTTGAGACTTTTGGCTTGATGCTTCAACCTTGTGAGTATTCTTGAGATGTCTTTCCTTGATGTGTCACTTTATGGGTGTTCTTAAGATGCCCTTCCTTGATGTGTCACCTTAGCTCTGATACCATGTTGAGGAATCTAGGGCAAAGTAGTTATGATAGGATTCTTCTATTGAATGATAACAATTTGTGAATTACTTTTACTTTTTCTTGTTAGCATGATCTTCTTCTTGTTATTAGTGTATAATCTTTTACTTCATCAAACTGCTACCAAAATACAAAAGACAAGAGCACAAGATGTTGGCTCTCTGCTAGGGAAAAATCCCTCTCTCTTAGAGAGGAAAACCCTTTCTCAAATTTCTCTTATTGAAGCTTCTATTGAACAATGCCAAACCCTAGACCCTTGACAAGACTATCCTCCAAGCACAAGTCAAGCCCTTTGTTCTCCTTCTTCTGGCACTTCGTCCTCCTTCTTTCGGCACTTCATTCTTCTTCCAGCAAATGATGATAGTCCTTGTTATGCTAGCTCTAGAAGAGATACTTCTCCTTGGTCCTTAGTGGACTCTTTCAGGTATGAGGAGAACCTTATCTCTTGCCCAACCGAGCAATTTCTTGAGATATAGTTGCAGACATGATATGACAGCAGTGCAGCCCTATTTCTTCACATGTGTGAGAGGATTCCTTATGTGATTGTCCTCTTCCTTCTTCGCTTGAGTGAGCTCCTTCTTCTCTTGAGTGAGAAGCCTTATAGGCCTAGTTATCTAGCCCAAACAATGAGATATGGATGACTGCAGTAGAGGGCTGCTATGACAGCAGAGAGACCCTCTATATCTTCACACGTGTGGTTGTAGTAGGCCTTAGGACAGTCCTCTAAGGCTCGGTATATTTCCTTCTTCCTTCACTGCACTAAAGGCTCATTTAGATGCTTCTTTTCCACCCTTAACTCATCTTCTTATCTCGCTGATTTCAGAGGTGATATCACTTGTCGTTGGAGTGGACAGCCTCTATATATAGAGGTTTGTCCCTCCTTTAGGCTGACTTGTAGACTTGAGGCCGACTTATCATTTTTCACTTCGGATTTGCTTCTTTGGTGATGTCGTTGCTTGGAGGAGACTTGTGACTTTGCTCGGAGGAATATCTTGGACTCTAATACATATTTATACATGGTGTGACAAGCCCTTAAGGGTCTTCAACATTTCTTTTGACTCTTTGACTTTTCTATAGCACTTTGACATGTGCTAGACCTATCCAATGAGCAAGAAACTCATTGATATAAATAACAAAAATAATATTTCTTTTCTTTTATAAATACAAAGATCAAATTACATTTATGAAGACCGAACCTAGTTACACTTTCTTCAACAAAGCAAAGTGTGCAATAAGAATATTTCAGTAAGAAGAATTCAGAGGTTGAGATCTTCGAGAGTGAGGAGGCCGTGTTTTGTGAGGAGGTCAAGTTCCAACGGAGGCTTGTGCAGGGGGGCGTACGACCTAGGAAAGAGAGGTTGATTTCTCTGGAGTACAGGGGGGCTTACATGTGGAAAAGTGGAGGTCGAATTGCAAGAGGAAGAACCGAGTTTTATGGGGGCTGAAAATATCCAAGGGTAGAATTTTTCCAGTAGGCTGAAATTTCCATGAGTTGTTATTTCCAAGTTTTAAATTGTTGTATTTTTTCTGTATTCTCTGAGGGTTATTTTCCTTGATAATAGAAAAGTGAAGGAAAATTTTTTGGGCAAAATTTTGTTGTTATTGTGACTACTTTTCTGTTTTTAATTCTGCCGCAAACATTGTAAAGTTCAAATACCAATGTATTTCTTTTCAATAGTTTGTAGAAAATATTTTATTAGGTGAAATATTATATAGGTATAAAATAAATTGCTAGGAAAATTAAATCAGATCTGGTATTGAAAAATTAACATCTAGGTGGTTACCTTTCTTAATCAAGCAACCAACTCCCCCATTATGTGCGTGCACCCAAATGGGTTACCTATCATGCCACATAGGATTACAACCTCCTAGATAAGTGCATTGTGCTATGACTCTATCCAAGGTCAAGCCTCCACTCAAACTAAGCCATCCATATTTCCATCAAGCATCACCAAGGTGAGCCCAAAAGCTAATAGCATCTCAAAACCTCTCCACTAATTAGTGTGTGTGATGTTCCTTTTCTAGCATTCCTCATGGCATGGTTAGGATGGACTTTCAAAGTTGGGGCAGACAGGTCACAAGTGCAGGTTGGCGTCATCAGTGGGCCGAGGGAGGTTTTGGAGGGCTTTTGAGGAGTTTTATGGGGTCCGATGGCATTCGCTTAATATTTTCCATCATCCATACAGTTTCCCTTTTGTTCTGTTGCACTCTGACAACTTTCAAAAAACAAAGTTATTAATGGGCCTGACTCCATTAATTATTCTTAAGGTGGTCTTTCTAGAGGAATACTTGGCAGAACACCCTAGTGTAATAGCTCGTTGCAACCGGAACGAGAAGATCTATAGGATGGGATGATTAGAACTAATTTTCAGCGGTCTAAGGAGGCATGGTGGCCAATTTACTATTTCCCACATTAAAAAGATAATTTTAATTAAGGGAAATGTGCTCAATGATAAAAATAGGAGCTTCTAGAGGGGTCCATCAAATCTATAAAAGAGGAGGAGGAGGCCATTAGAGGATATCTTGGATTTGAGCATTGTCTTGTATGAGAGGTTTGAGAACCCGATTCTCTACTTCATTGTAGCCCCAGACAGAAACCCTCGGGTGATTTTAGAGAGATTAGGTGAGTATCCATCTCCCCTTGGTGAATTCATTCTAAATTCACATGAAAGCTTAGAAGTGCAGGTCATATCAGTGTGGTGAAGGGCCCATGCAACACTCTAGTAGATTAACTTGGAGGCCAACTTCTCATCTTAGTTATTTTGGTTGTATATTCATGTAACCCCAATTGATCTATTATAAATAAAAGCTGAGATAGTTTTTTGTTTGCCATGTTTTTGTGTTGCTGAACTCTATTGGTTGTATTTACGTGGCAATCTTCTATTAATTGAATGAAATTTTGTTTGAAGCATTTGTGAGTTGAAATTCTGAAAATCTGTCAAATTTTCCCGTTTGGGATAGTATAGTGGTATGAGAGTTGTGCATCCTGCTAACCTGAGGGTAATTTGACTTAATTTTGAGGCATCAAAGTTAATATTAGTTTGATAAATTGCTCCTAAGGACCGTTTTAACCCTTGAAGGTTAGATTGACATTCTTGGAGGGCTCAAATTATCATGTGCCAATTCTTGGCCAAATTGTCATCAAAACTTATTGCTATGAAAAGTCGTCAAATGTTGTTTTAACAAGAAGTGAGACAAAAAATTTTGTGGACTTCTTGAAATCATGCCCGAGCCTCTATAGAATTGTGCTTCACGCAGCGGGTTTTTTTAGGCACGTGATTGCACTGGTGAATTATTCTCGTTGTTCTACAAAAGCCGACTACTCCCTGCGACTGAACATTGAGCAGGTCACTCCTACACGCAAAAGGGATCGGTATTAATTGTTGACTCTAGAAAATTGTGTTCCATACGCTGTGATTGACGCCACTAGAATTTGATGTCTCCAATTGCCAGGGCAATTTAATCCATCCGAAACCAAATCATATATGTGAGAAGATCGACGTATCCGACAAACAACTTTATTTGAAACTATAGGAGCTAGGATCAAATTCAAAGAAGTAATCATCAATAGTTGGAAAATGAGCACGAGACTTTGCAGAATTACTGAATGCTGCGTGTGTGGGGAAAATCGTGAGGGCGTGACTCGGTTGTAAGCAAGTCGACGTGGGTAGCGGCTTGACTAGAGAGTCCGTGACTGAGTCGTCGGTGGCGAGATTTCTGGTCGCAAGAATTTGGGTGGCCGGTTGTGTCAGATAAGTCAGCGGCGTCAACCATCTATAGGGCAATCGACGTAGAAATATTCATCCAAAAATTGTGACGGCGTATTGATCGGATGCAACTACCTGATCTGAGTCGTCTATTGACCAGAGGAAAACGTATTTGGTGCGTTTCAGCTGCCTATCAGTTCAATTGTTGTTTGCAGAGCGAGGTGGTTATGGTTCGAATCAGCGTTGGAGGGTGAACAACGTAACAATTGAACCAGCGGATAAAGCCACGAAGGGAAGGGAGTCATATTCCTTGGCGGAGTGATTGTTGAGTGCTTGGGTCGTAAATGCTTGCACCAAGATTTCAGGTGAAGTCGGTGTTGAGATTTGTCGCGTAGCAAGTAGCAGTACTATTGGGAGTCGAGCTCCATAATACAGGTAGATTTCGTTAGATTTGAGCCACCTTCCAGGAGCTAATCTAATTATTAATTGCTAAGTTGAACCCTCAACTGTTGTCGATTCAAAGATGCGCTACGAATCGTCCTTCCCGTTGCAACACGTCCAAATGGAGGAGTCGATCACGAAGGTTTGACTTTTGACCCATCGTGCCAACAAGAGTTGACAAGAGTTGAATTGTTCATTCTGACTCCGTGTGTGTCGAACACATTGGGAAGCCAAATTCTACTCGTTGGAGAAAAAGGAGGTTGACTTTATTCTTCAAGTGGGAGCCGCATTCTGAGAACCAAATTTGTTATATGCTGAGCATATCCAGTAGCATTCGTCGAGCAGCAAACAAGTTCTATTGTAGGATAAGGTCATAAATTTGGAGTTGTTTGTATGTGTTCAGAAGACTGCACATTTTCTAGGCAAAATTTATCAGTTGTTGGTTTGTGTCGTTGGTCGATAGCGGAAGGCAAATGCATATATATACTTGTAGCAGCCTAGCCAGAAAAAGATCTTCAAATCAAATCAGCCAGTGTTCTGGGCACTTCACTGTACGTGGGAAGGTTTCTTGTTTCAGCTAAGTCTATGCACAAGTCCAGGTCCTTATACACTTTTTATCCTCTATGTTTATAACATAAATACCCTTGCATATGTATTTTTGAGCGCTTAATAAATCAAATGTGTTGAGGACAGGGTTCATAGCTGATTGTAAAGTGTCTTAGTGAAGTGTGAGCCAAATCAAAGATTTGATGAACTGTAATATGAGTAGTGTATTGTCATAAGTGTCATGTAAGGGTTTGTCAATGGTCAAGGACAAAGTGTGTAATTGTATGTTGGTCTAGTCTAGCCGAATGTAAGAGAGAGTGCTTTGACTGTGCTAGAACAGTAAGTCTATAGATATTGCTATAAAGTTGCCTTATATTGTTGTTGTTCATCTGTCATTTATGACTAAGTCCTCAAAAGTCAGAGTATTGTCATAGTCTCAAGGAATGAGGCAGCCTTGTATAACATTGCTAAATGATGAATTTTGTTGGAAAGTTTGTCAGTCAAAGTCATGCATAAAATAGCTTGAGGTGTTTGCTATCACTGAACAAAAACATGGATGAGACCTTCATAAAATCCCTTAATAAATTTGCAGCAGAAATTAACAGATCCCTTTCCAAGGGGATACTTTCTATGCTACAATGAAGACAGCCACAGAAGGGACATGAGTTGGGATACAAAATCTTTACACTTGAAACAGATTTGAGATGCATGGGGGTTACAGCAAAATCCCTTCTCAAACTAGAAGAACTTGCTTCACTCCTCTCCAAGGTGCATCAGTCAGATGGGAAGAGCTTGATTTGGGCTCTAAAACCAGCCATGCTTGCCTTGGTACAACATAAGTATTTGGAGCATCCTTGTGTTGGGGTCAAACTTCCAGTTGTCTCTTGTCTCAACAGTATCATGATGTTGACCGCACTTATACCTCCTTACAGTGATGACATTATGAGGAGAGTCTTCAGATTGATAGTGCGGACCTTTCAGGAGTTGGATAACAGTGAGGGCCCTACCTTTAGGAAGAGGCTAGAGATTCTAGAAGTCATGGCCTTGGTTAGATCTTATGACCTCATATTTAACTTGGAATGTGACAATTTGATCTTGCTGATGTTCCAATGCTTCTTCAGCATTAGGAAACATCATCCTAACACAGTGATAATGCACATGCAGTCCATCCTATCCTCATGTATGGAAGGCCATGATGCCATTTGCAGGAAGTTGCAGTCTAAGTTGTTGGCCATTTGGGGGAGGGACAATTGGTTTCACCTATTGCTTATAAACTAGTCGAAAGGCTAGTTGACCCAAGAGGAGTTGCAATGGATTTATGGTGACCAACCATGCAACAAGAATGAGTTGAGGAGGAAGGGTCTTTGCTTCATTTGCAAGGAACCTTGGGGTCCTAACCACTCATGCTTGAGTGTTAAGTTATGGTATGTTATATGCTTAGAGCAATTTACTTTTCTTTCTTATTATTATTCATAGATTAGCAATCACATGTGCATAAGTAAAGTGCAGATAGAACATTAAACGATCAATAGAAAACAAGCCAAGACAAAAGACACAAGATGTGGTGGCTAGCCAGGGACAAACCCCAATATGGGGAAACCCTTTGATCAAATCTTCTTTTATCTTCAATAATTCAGCAGAGAGAAATACTACATAAATTTGATTTACATCAGCAACAGCAAACCTTAGATTAGCGGCATCAACATCATCGGCATCAGTGGACATCATCATCATCGGCATCACCGCATCATCGGTATCACCAGCATCATCGGCTTCACCAGCATCATTGGCTTCACCGCATCATCGGCTTCACTGGCATCATCATCATCAGCTTCACCAGCATCATCAGCTTCACCGGCATCATCGGCATCATCGGCTTCACCGGCATCATTATGCTACCCATGCTCTCATACATCATGCTGCCTTCCTTCGGAGATAGATGCTCTCGCTGTTTCGACAGTTCCCGGTAGTTCCGGCTTTTCCGGCAGTTCTGGCTTTTCCGGCAGTTCTAACAATTCCGGCATTTCCGGCTTTTCTAGCTTTCTGTATTTACCGGTATTTCTGGTTTTTCTAGCATTTCCAGCTTTTCCGGCAATTCCAGCTTTTCCGGCATTTTCCGACTTTTCCGGCTTTTCCAACTTTTTCTGCAGTTCCGACAGTTCCGGCTTTTCCGGCTTTTCCGACAATTCCGGCTTTTCCGACAGTTCTGGCTTTTCCTTAGGATCTCTCCTCCCCCTACTAAAACCCAAAGACAAATAGAGAGAGGAAGAGATCCAAGTGTTGTGTAGAAATGACTTGAAGTCCTCTTCTATTTATACTAAAACGTAGAGGTTGAATAGACATGACCTATTGGGCTTCTGAGCCTACACAAGTTGCTGGCCGACTTAACAATTTGTCCATAACGTAATAAATTCATAACTTCA